>LT934122.1:429961900-430036109 GCA_900231445.1 Triticum turgidum subsp. durum
CGCCGGAGAGATCTAGTGGAGAGAAACTAAAATTTGGTGGCTAGGGGTGGAGATCGCCGGAGGTGGTGGAGATCTCCGTGGAGGGGGTGGGGGTGGGAGAGGGAGCCATTTTTTCGCCGTGGAGGGAAAAGAGGTAGTTTCATGTAAGAACAAGGTTAACACATAGATGTAGTGTGTGCAAAAAATAGGAAGGCATGTCATATTCATATGTATAATGGGTAAACTAAGCAGAAGCAATTTACCCTTATTAGAAACATTACAAGCTAGACACCGTATGCAACATGCAACCACATATCACACTGCGAAGTTAGAGCAAGCACCTGTGATGGTGGTGTAGGGGAAGTGCGATCTTCAAATATAGAGCTACGTTCAATATCTTCATTTAGGCTTGTTGTTTCTTGAGAATCATGTGGAGAGGATGAAATTGCATTCTTTATAAGAGTAGCGCGTCTCAAATTAACCCATGGGCGTGACTGTCTCATCATAAGTGATAGATGCAGGATACACAAGAACAGTAGTTTGATGTAAGAACATGGTGTGATAGGCAGATGTAGTATGTACCAAAAACAATAAGGCGTGTCATATCACATGTATAATGTGTAAGCTAAGGAGATGCAATTTAACAAATTAGGAGAAATATGTGACGCCCCCGATTCAACAGTACACTAATCATACACGCAAACGTGTACGATCAAGATCAGGGACTCACGGGACGATATCACAACACAACTCTACAAATAAAATAAGTCATACAAGCATCATAATACAAGCCAGGGGCCTCGAGGGCTCGAATACAAGTGCTCGATCATAGACGAGTCAGCGGAAGAAACAATATCTGAGAACAGACATAAGTTAAACAAGTTGCCATAAGATCGAAAGAGGCACAGGCCTCTTGCCTGGGATCCTCCTAACTACTCCTGGTCGTCGTCAGCGGCCTGCATATAGTAGTAGGCACCTCCAGTGTAGTAGGAGTCATCGTCGAAGGTGGCGTCTGGCTCCTGGGCTCCAACTTCTAGTTGCGGCATCCGAGAAGAAGAGGAAAACGGGGAAAAAGAGGGAGCAGAGCAACCGTGAGTACTCATCCAAAGTACTCGCAAGCAAGGAGCTACACTACATATGCATGGGTATATGTGTAAGGAGGAAATATCAGTGGACTGAACTGCAGAATGCCAGAATATGAGGGGGATAACTAGTCCTATCAAAGACTACGCTTCTGGCAGCCTCCATCTTGTAGCATATAGAAGAGAGTAGATTGTAGTCCTCCAAGTAACATCGCATAGCATAATCCTACCCGGCAATCCTCCCCTCGTCGCCCTATGGAAAAGCGATCACCGGGTTGTCTGTGGAACTTGTCTGGGTGTGTTTTATTAAGTATCCGGTTCTAGTTGTCATAAGGTCAAGGTATAACTTCGGGTCGTCCTTTTACCGAGGGACACGGCTATTCGAATAGATAAACTTCCCTGCAGGGGTGCACCACATAACCCAACACGCTCGATCCCCTTTGGCCGGACACACTTTCGTGGGTCATGCCCGGCCTCGGAAGATCAACACGTCGCAGCCCCACCTAGGCACAACAGAGAGGCCAGCACGCCGGTCTAACTCCTATGGCGCGGGGGTCTCGGCCCATCGCCCATTGCACACCTGCATGTTGCAAGGGCGGCCGGAAGCAGAACTAGCCCTCTTAATACAAGAGCAGGCTTACGTTCCAATTCGGCGCGCGCCGCTCAGTCGCTGATGTCACGAAGGCTTCGGCTGATACCACGACGTCGAGTGCCCATATCTTTCCCGCGTAGTTGGTTAGTGCGTATAGGCCAGTGGCCAGACTCAGATCAAATACCAAGATCTCGTTAAGCATGTTATTTTGAAGTAACCGCGGACGCCGACCAGGGCCAGGCCCACCTCTCTCCTAGGTGGTCTCAACTTGCCCTGTCGCTCCGCCACATAGTAACAGTCGGGGGCCGTCGGGAACCCAGGCCCACCTCTACCGGGATGGAGCCACTTGTCCTTCCAGCCCCCACATCAGAATCACATGTGGGTACTCAACGAGCTGACCCGACTTTAGTCAACATCTGTATAGTATGTATGTATAGTATATACCCGTGATCACCTCCCGAGTGATCACGGCCCGATAGTATAGCATGGCATACTGACAAGAATGTAGGGCGACTAATGGTAAACTAGCATCCTATACTAAGCATTTAGGATTGCGGGTAAGGTATCAATGACTGTAGCAACAATGACAGGCTATGCAACAGAATAGGAGTAACCGAATAGTAACATGCTACACTACTCTAATGCAAGCAGTAGAGAGAAGAATAGTCGATATCTAGTGATCAAAGGGGGGGCTTGCTTGCTTGCTCTGGCAAGAAGGATGAGTCATCAACACCGTAGTCGAACTGGGGGTCACCGGCAGTCTCGGGGTCTATCAGAAGGAAGTAACGGAGAGGGAACACAATAAATAATAGAGCAATCAAAGCATCACAAAGCGTAACAAGACAATACACGGTGTTAGGTGTGCCCTAACGCGGTAGTAGGTGATACCGACGAAGGGGGGAAACATCTGGGAAAGTATCCCCGGCGCTTTGCGTTTTCGGACAAATGAATCGGAGGTGAAATGTTGCAGGTTCACTATGCTAGGGACGCGTGGCGGATGAACGGGCTGCACATCTGGATTCGTCTCGTCGTTCTGAGCAACTTTCATGTACAAAGTTTTTCCATCCGAGTTACGGATTATTTTATATTAATTTTAAAAGATTTAATCATTTTTCTGAATTTATTTACTTATTTAAATCCAACATTATCCAGAACAGTGAACAATGACGCAAGCATGACATTAGAGTGATGTCATCAGGTCAACTGGTTGGTTGACCAGTCAAACCAGACAGGTGGGTCCATTGGGACCCACATGTCAGTGACAGTGCTAACTAAAAAAACTATTTTAACCTAACTAACCTAATTAGCGAGTCGGGCCCAGTAGTTATTGAGAGGTTAAGGTTTTAATTAACAAAACTAATTAATTAACTAGTTATTATTTTTATTTATTTCGTTTATTGAGGTGGGTCCTATAGGTCAGTGAGACAAGGGGGCCCGGTCAGCAGTTGACTCAGTCAACTGGTTAACAGGGGCCGCGGGCCCACCAGTCAGTGGCACAGGACGGTGCCACGTGGCCAGTTTGGCACCCGCTGGAGATGCCAGGAGAGCTGCGGGCTTCGTCCACACTGCACCATTTTGGGCGCGGCCGGGCTCATTCGAACGGCAAGACAACGACGGAGCAATCTGTGACGGTGGCAGAGGCTGCGGTGGCCAGAGTTGAGCGCATCGAGCTCATCAGCGGCGAGGTTCTTCGGGTGAGGTACGGGAATGGGGCTACGGGGCGCAAAGCGAGTTGCGCGAGGTGCCTACGGTGCCTACTCGACGCGAGAAGCGGAACGTTGGCATGCACGGGACCAAATGATCACCGTGGCCACACCGGCGACGAGGCCAGGTGGCAGCACGCTCAGGTGAGCGTGGAACGGGCGCTACAGACGATCAGAGGAGGCAGGGGAGGGCGCATCCGGTACAAAGACTCACCGGGGGAGCGTGGGGGTCTGGGCAGAGGGCTCGGGGAGGACCGGTGGCGTAGATCAAGGTCGAGGACGATGCGGTGGCCGAGCCGGAGAAGAAGAAGCGTGCGGTGATGCGAGGGGCTCCGGGGCTCGATCCAGCGGTGTAGTGGAAGCAGAGGACCACGGCGGAGCTGTAGGACTTGCCGGGGCGACGAACGGACGACGGTGGCCACGGCTACGGCGATCGACGGCGACGAGGGCGCTCGGGCATCTCGAACAGAGGCGAGGAAGGGGACGAGAGGGGGATTATGGGCGCACTAGGGTTTCGGGGGAGGGCGAGGGGGCAAGTGGGGTGGGGAGACGAGGGGAGCCCGTGGCTTTGCCCTTATCCTCCTCGGCGCCGCCGGCGAGGTGGTCCGGCGGGAGCGCGCTCGGTCGGGTCGCTACAGCAGTGAAAGGGGGAACAACCCTGAGGTGTTGTCCGGCCGGCTAGGCCTGCTGGGCTAAGGCCCAGTGGGGCAGGGGGGCTTCTCTTTTATTTTAATTTTTTTGTTTTGTATTTCCTTTTTCTTTTATTTACTTTATTTCTTTTATGTTCCTTTTAGTTGCTGTTTATTCTAGTGTTTAACAATATACCAAAGTGGCACCTAAATTGTTGTCACCAATTATGCCACTACCACATTAATTTTTCTACCTAGAGTAAAATAGTTTCATAATTAATTAGTATTTAAAAGTATTTAAATAATAGTTTTTGCTACTGTGTTATTCATCTTAGAGTATTTAAGCATTTTATAAAGGTGTGGTTTCTCCACCATAATTACCTATGCAATATTTGGCTCACTCCGAACATTTTAGTTTTAATATTTGAAAACTTTTATTGTTTGCTTGATTTTGAATTTGAATCGATTTTGAACTAACGCGAGATTAGCAACAGTAATCGAAGTGATGTGGCACCATTAGCAGAGAATTACTGTAGCTTAATTATCCGGGCGTCACAATTCTCCTCCACTACAAGAAATCTCGTCCCGAGATTTAGGAGCGGTTATAAGGGGGAAGGGATTTGGTTACTAAATTCTAACGATTCTTCTCGGTCATAGTTGCTCTTATCAAAGAGGTGGATCTATTACATCGATGTCTTCAGTCCTCTGCTTCAGGTCATCATGATGAAGTTGTCATCCTTTCTTTGGGATCTCCATTGTCCTACAAATGCGACCAAGGGGAAAAACTCCGAAAGAACGCATCTCCAGAAAGCTAGGCATCTGACGGTGAACTCAATGGGAAATACACAAGGTACCCCACGAGTTGTATTTCAGTGAATTCGTTGGGTGCAATATACGATGGTACCAAAGTTTCAAACGGGTAGGCAATCACTCAATGACTAGACAGAAGCTGGAATGGGGGTTTGAACAACGAGAATAACATGGTGATTGATTCCTGGATGAATAATGGTATAGCATTTAGCTCGTAAATCACATACGAAGACAGGTACAAAGGATACATTAGAATCTGGGTTGTAAAGGAGAGTCAGGTTTCGATCCTGTGGACCTGTGGGTTATGGGCCCACCATGTGGGTTGAAAGTAGGAAGGGTGGTGACATCTTGCAATACCGCGACAGGGAGTCATGTTAATGAATAGTTTGTCAGGTATGCCGGCAACAATGTCGGTACCAAGGACGAGGAACGAAGAGAGCAATTTTCCTGCTTGTTGAACGAGGCTAACCAATTGGCAAAGTTATCACCCGCCGGTGGCTATCGAAATGTCATCAACAATAGTAACAGGGTCTTTCAGACAGAGTGGTACAACAAGGTGCATACCTAAGCAAGGAATTATGTCTGCTCAATTAATTCAGATTCAGGAAAGGTTAAACAAAAGAATGGAAAGGAAAACGTGGTTATCAGATTAAATAGAACAATGGAAGGAAAATTGTGTTTACACACAATTATTAGGAGTATATCCTTCCCATGTACAAGCAGAACATGGCATATAGGGTAGGAGAGAAAGTACCCAACCATTCAGATAAGAAGCAAGGATTAATCAAGATGCTACCCATACAACGGTGTTTGGATAACTAACCAAGAAATATTTAGCATCGCACCTCCAATGTTCTTGTTGATGAGCGGGGTATCATAGTCATGCTTCGAGGTAGCAATGATATGGTGTTTCAATCAAGGGCCAGACTTGGATATACAAAGGATTCATTAGGAACAACTTATAGAATAAGTCTCACAATTTCCTCATGGAAGAATGGTTAACCTTGCTAAGATGGAAACTATAACAATAGGTCCTCCGTCCAGGTGTGCTAAGCATGACATCACCTTACCGGGTCATATAAAGACCAATGTTGTGACTCTTGAAAAATGTTCCAACCATCATATCTGACCAAGATTCAGATCTGATCGGTGTCAAAATACCTCAGACTCAGGATGCCTGAGAGGAAAAAGTGTAATACAAATTGACAAGATGACATTATAAAATTCTCGAGAAATAAACTATGGAAGCGAGTTCCGAAACAAGAGTTAATCAGTAAACCAACAAGAGGATGAGGTGGTGGCTGATAGAATCAACAACAATTCATCGAGATTAACAAAAGATGGATTTCCACAATTATGTGAACAAGGAGATAACATTTGTCAGATCAAATGGTATAATGATGTATGCTCGAGGAAAACATACACAATTAAACATTGGAATGGTGCACCCGAATATGGGCTGGGTTGCACGACCAACCTTGGAATGGTGATTCAATAATCAATAGTCTAAGAATGAACGGCCGATCATTAACTTCAAAACAAGAGGGTTGATAGAAGGGCAGAATCCAAACAGCACCGCTCACTTGTTGGTACCCCGGTTGGAATCAACACAAGGACCCAAGAAAGAATGGTGATGGTGAGAAGTATCACCATACCAAGAATTCTTAAGAGGTGGTGAAATTCCCACGACATTCTTAACATAAAAGGTGGTAATATCCAAGGTAAAGAAGAACAATGCTGGGTAGCAAGGAACTCAAGGTATAACAAAAACTTGAACAAGTTTGTGTTGGAGGGAAGGCAATAAAGTGGCCGATGATAAAGTGGCCGATGATAACACAACTCTTCGAGGGCAAGGATGGTATTTCTCTTCATGAATCTGATTGATATCCTGGAAGAGCTCATAAGGTTGATGAAGATCACGACACATTTGTCGAGAGATTTCATGAAGATGTAATTAATCAGCAACGACATTAAGTCAAAGGAATGATGAAGCGAAAGGTTATTGGAACCATGGGTATGACACAAACTCGAAATCAAGCTTGTTGTTCAAGGCGAAATGATATGATGAGGAAAATCGACATAAGCTTAGCTCATCGTCAAAAATTGTGCTCCGGGAAGAAGGACCAGGTAGCACAGTTAAAATTAGCACGATAATGATGTAGCCGATCAGGCTAGAAATGACGTGATGGGGTATTAAAATTCTCAACAACAAAGTACTGGGAGTACTGAATCTTAGTGTTGATTTGATTCACAACCTGGTGTTTTTGGTTGATGACAACCCAGAACCCGTGGAGTGACCATGACAGGGAAAGGTATTACTTCATCATAAATTCATAAGAGGAAGTGCAATGGGTTGATATCCTTGAGATACCAAGGGGTAATACTCAAAGGTAGTGTAGAATAGATGCTTGACAGGTGAAATGAGATGCAGAAGACAAGTAATTTAACTTGTCCGAGAAACGGGATCAAAGAAGAACAATATGGCCGGAACCCCGATTGTAAAAGATCAAATCCCAGATATAAGATGAACTTATACCAAGGGGATAATTAATTTAAGAGAAGCTTCCATGATAAGATCTACATCGTGTCCATGGGCATGAACACAAAGTTCAAGGTCGACTCCCATTCTTCAATGCATAACCTTTCATTCACTAATCTAAAAAATGATTTGAGTGCAAAGACCTACCTGGTGAATTACCAGAGGAGTATGAACCTTGGAAAACTTTCGGGTTCACATAGATTAAGGAAGGCATAGGTTCAACCCATCAGGGCATCTTAGGAACCTAAAACACAGACTTCAGGAGTAATTTATACCAGCTCGACAACAGAGCAAGGTTGAGAAAGTAGAGGATATGATTTAGTGAAGGCATTATGCATCCGAGGAAAGGCCCACAAGAATTTTTAATGTGAAAGACACAGTCGGATAATTATCCAACAAGGGGTCTTGTGGTCTACAACGGAGCTGACGTGAGTATCGGTACTCAATCAGAGGAAGAAGAATGCAGAGGCATCAGATTCAAGAATCACCTGATTAGTCTGATGCTTAAATAGAAATAAATTATGGTTTCCAAAATGAAGGATGAGAAGCAGAAGCTCTGATCAAGGATAGATAAGTTGAAAACACTTAATTGGGCAATCAATAAAGGTTTGAATTGCCGAGAACCAACTCATGTCTGGAATGACGCCTGAGCCGGAAAGATAATTTTAAAAAGGATAACCTGATGACCGCGTGCGTACGCACACATTGATTTAATAGGCTCAAAATGACTAAGACAAGGGATGTTAATGAGGAATACTAGTCATATGGAATTAACCATAAAGCAAGCAGGTAAGAGTTTCAAGAGTAAGATGTTGCAGAGGATTTTTGAAAGATCGAAAAGTATTCCAAAGAATTTTGTGAGACACATGAACAATAGAAAAAACGGATCCTCGATAAATGTGAGGAAAAACCGTAGGGGTTTTCATGCGAAATAAAACCGCTAGCAGTAAACTCAAAGGATTCTTGAGACAACGGAGAATATTTCGAGGCATCTTGTAACAACAAGAGCGACGAGGAATGATCATGAGAATGACAAGTGCATGCAAACATCCATAGGGATATATCGGTGGCGGTGAATTGCAAAGGCAATGAGCACAAGGGTCTCGGGAAAATATCGAGGGATATCCTCAGAATCTTCTGACGAAGCAGGAGATCTTCTGGAATGAGGGCTCTCCAGGAGAAATAGTTTCGAGAACCTAGAGTTAGAGTTAGCAAAATCATTTACCCCGAATAGAAGAGAGATCAAAGTCCCAGAGTATAGACGAGGAGTAAAAGATCCTAATACCACCCAAATGCGACATGGGCCCGTAAGCCACACAGCCATGTTAGTAAAAGTTTTTCGATGAATAGACTCAACTTCGGCCAAGGAGTTTGAAAGGGGATTCCTACAGGCAATTGGCTCTGGTACCAACTTGTGACGCCCTCGATTCAATCGTACACTAATCATACACGCAAACATGTACGATCAAGATCAGGGACTCACGGGAAGATATCACAACACAACTCTACAAATAAAATAAGTCATACAAGCATCATAATACAAGCCAGGGGCCTCGAGGCATGGAATACAGATCAAAAGAGGCGCAGGCCTCCTGCTTGGGATCCTCCTAACTACTCCTGGTCGTCGTCAGCGGCCTGCACGTAGTAGTAGGCACCTCCAGTGTAGTAGGAGTCATCGTCAAAGGTGGCGTATGGCTCCTGGGCTCCAACGTCTGGTTGCGGCATCCGAGAAGAAGAGGAAAACGGGGGAAAAGAGGGAGCAAAGCAACCGTGAGTACTCATCCAAAGTACTCGCAAGCAAGGAGCTACACTACATATGCATGGGTATATGTGTAAGGAGGCAATATCAGTGGATTGAACTACAGAATGCCAGAATATGAGGGGGATAGCTAGTCCTATCGAAGACTACGCTTCTGGCAGCCTCCGTCTTGCAGCATATAGAAGAGAGTAGATTGTAGTCCTCCAAGTAGCATCGCATAGCATAATCCTACCCGGCGATCCTCCCCTCGTCGCCCTGTGGAAAAGCGATCACCGGGTTGTCTGTGGAACTTGTCTATGTGTGTTTTATTAAGTATCCGGTTCTAGTTGTCATAAGGTCAAGGTACAACTCCAGGTCGTCCTTTTACCGAGGGACACGGCTATTCGAATAGATAAACTTCCCTACAGGGGTGCACCACATAACCCAACACGCTCGATCCCCTTTGGCCGGACACACTTTCCTGGGTCATGCCCGACCTCAGAAGATCAACATGTCGCAGCCCCACCTAGGCACAACAGAGAGGTCAGCATGCCGGTCTAACTCCTATGGCGTAGCGGTCTGGGCCCATCGCCCATTGCACATCTGCACGTTGCGAGGGAGGCCGGAAGCAGAACTAGCCCCCTTAATACAAGAGCAGGCTTACGTTCCAATCCGGCGCGCGCCGCTCAGTCACTGATGTCACGAAGGCTTCGGTTGATACCACGACATCGAGTGCCAATATCTTTCCCGTGTAGTTGGTTAGTGCATATAGGCCAGTGGCCAGACTCAGATCAAATACCAAGATCTCGTTAAGCGTGTTATTTTGAAGTAACCGCGGACGCCGACCAGGGCTAGGCCCACCTCTCTCCTAGGTGGTCTCAACCTGCCCTGTCGCTCCGCCACATAGTAACAGTCGGGGACCGTCGGGAACTGTTGGGGATATAACTATTTGTGTAAGCCGCCCAGGAGGGGCCGGGTTACGCAAAGAAGACTCACCAGAAAGAAGCCCAAGACCAAGCATGAAGTTGGCGGTTTAATAAAGGGCTTAAGGCCCACAGGCCACTTAAGGCCCGTTGTAGTAAACCGCCACAATGGCATGACTTGTATCATAAGGTAGATTTAACTAGTCACCGAGCCGGACACTATTTATAAACCGGCCGGGACTCTGTAAGCCACAAGGCGTCAACCCGTGTATATAAGGGGACGACCTGCTGGCGGCTTAGGGCAAGAAACAACTCATCGAGAGCCAGGCATAGCGTATCTTGCTCCCTGGTCATCGAAACATCAATACCAACACAACTAGACGTAGGCCTTACCTTCATCGTAAGGGGCCGAACTAGTATAAACCTCTCATGTCCCTTGTCCCAATTAACCCCTTCAAGCTTCCTAGTTGCGATGGCTCCACAACTAAGTCCTTTCACGAGGACATCTGACGTGATAATTCCACGACAGTTGGCACCCACCGTGGGGCCAGCGCACGGTAGATTTGAGTTCTTGAAGGGCAACTTCGAAGGGCTCAAGGGATACGTAGTGGGCCAGATGACCAAGAGTCGTCGTGGCAAGATCTACATCGACGACGAAGGCTGGGGCCCCGACGCCGGCTCAATTGAGTATGGGTACCGGGTCCCCTTCTGCGGAATCGACGTCTTCATCGGCCGGATTGGTGAGCCGGGCCCTGAGCCGGACAGCTGCACCGACCTCGTCGAGACGGCTCAGCGTGCGAGGAAGACCCGAATTCAACCTGTCATGAAGCGTGCCTTCGTGGGCTGCATCCACGGAGAGGAACTCTCTGAAGGATCTGAAGATGGTGGTGAGACAGCCGTCCTCTCAGACGGTGATTCGTCCGCCAGCTCAACAAATTCGTTGTACCAAGTGCAAGACGGCGTGCTCGGGGGCTGTTCTAATGGCACCAGTATTCCAGACCCCTGTGAGCCACCAAGATGGGCAGGAGTCTTCATGGCTAGGACTCAGCCCGGCTCAAACTCTACAGCTGCTACAGCAATAACGTCCGGGACAGGAGCAGCCAGTGCAGGCGGCCTTGTGCGCCCGCCGGCTCAGGTGCTGATAGATCTCATGGAAAATCTTACGGCCCTGTTAACCGCCACGGTTATCCCTGCAAACAAAGATGAGCATGATGCGGAGGTGGCACAGGTGCGTGAGGAGATAGCTCAGGCCAAGGAGGCCTTGGCAGCCGAGGATACTAGACTAGCCATAGAGCGGGCGGCTCTGGACGCCCAGGCGCAGCGGTTGCAGTCAAAAGCTTACCAACTCATGATGAGCCTGAACGCGTCTAATGAGGTAATGAGGAGGAGACATCAGAAAACCCAGTCCCGTTTACCTCCGAATTACGACCCTCGGGTTCTTTTTGATACACCCGGAGCCGGCCCAAGTAACCCGCCAGAGACCAATCAGTTTATGAAAGCCGGAGCAGGTGGACCGGCTCAGCCTCGGGAGATGGCACCTCCCCATGTGAGCACGCCACCACCACGTTATGTGCCGATACCGCCCGGTGACTTTTCCAACCCCATGGAGAACTTAATCGCGGCTTCGACATGTTTGGCGGCTCTTCCCATGGACGGTGATAACCCAATAGCGGTGGAGACCCAAAGGGTCAGAGAACTTCTCCAGACGGCCCTGGCTCAGCAAGAGACCTATTCTTACAGCAGGGACAGGATTCATTCAACTCCCCCGCCTTGGCTAGCGTCGCCTCGTCAAAACCGGAGCCCGAGTTACAGCAGGCACATGGAATCTGAGGCCTTGTCAAGCAACGCTTAGCACTGTAACCAACCCGGTGGCTATAACCTGGTGCAGGACCGAGTACGCCAGGAGAATGAGCGGGCGGCTCAGCTAGCGGCTCAACAGGCGGCTCATCAGGATTTTCCAGAGTATATGAAGACTTTTGTTGAGACGGGAGTAGCCACTAGAACTGGTGGTGTTCCTTGTTTGGTACCGGCTTTGCGTAATGTGCACCTACCCAAGGACTTCAAGGGACCTCGAAAGGTGCCGAATTACACGGCCGACTTGCAGCCCGGAGCTTGGATCGAAAGTTATGAGATGGCTATGGAGTTATTGGAAGTCAGCGACGCGGCGATGGCTAAGTACTTCACCATGATGTTAGATGGAACAGCCGGGTCCTGGTTAAAGGGTTTGCCACCTAATTCCATTGGTTCATGGGCAGAACTAAAAGCCCGTTTTATCCAGAACTTCAAAGACACTTGCAAGCAGTCTATGTCGATTGTGGATTTGACAAATTGTAAACAGGAGGAGGGTGAATCTACGACTCATTGGGTATGCCGGGTCAAGGAGATAATACATTCATCTGACAAGATGGATGCCGGTTCTGTAGTCCTCATGTTGGAGAAGAATTGCCGTTTTGAGCCGTTAAGGCAGAAACTGGGGTACCTTAAACATGATTGCAACGATATGGGTACGCTGATGGCGGCTTTAGTCAAATATGCCGACTCTGATAGTACCAAGGATCCCGCGTATGATGAGGAAAAGACCGGGAAGGGAAAGAAGAACGGCAATGGAAAGGGTCAGCAGCATAACCCGATGAATCAAGGAGGCAATAAGCGTAAGGCAGATGGTAACCCGGAGTTTGTGGCCAATGCCAATGCGCAAGGTAACAATCAGAGACGTAAGGGTAAGCCGCCTCGATCCGGCGGGTCAGGCCCATCTCTTGAGCAGCTACTCAATGAGCCCTGCCCGAGACACGGCACCCGGGAGCAGCCCGCCACACACCTATGGAAAGATTGCGCAATCATGAAGGCGTTTAAGAATTCCAACACTTTTGATGGCAGTCATGGGTCTGGCGGCGGCTCAGGGGCTGGCGGTTTTCATGGCCCGGGTGGTGGTTCAAGTTCCGGCTTTCAAGGACATCAAGGCGGCTATAATCAACAGCAGTCTGGTCAAGGAGACCAGCAGCAGCAGCAGTCGGGTTATCAAAGTAATCCGAAGTAGTTGAATAGTGGGTAGTATCACGTGTTTACCACTAGCTTATGCAAACGCGACCGAAAGGTTCATAAGAGGGCCGTGCATTCCGTTGAACCGGCAGTTCCTCGTTACTTGAGGTGGTCAGACAGCCCATTGTATGGAGCAGAGAAGATCACCCTTCACGGGTCGATAATCCGGGTCAGTTAGCCTTGGTGGTAGCACCTCAGGTTGGTGGATATAAATTCACTAAGGTACTCATGGACGGAGGTAGTAGCATCAACATACTCTATTATGAGACCTTTCGATGCATGGGGCTGACTGATAAGAATTTGAGGACATCCAACACTGTTTTCCATGGAGTGGTTCCTGGTAAGTCGGCTTACCCAGTTGGCAAGATTGAACTGGAAGTGGCCTTTGGAGACGAATATGATTCCAGGGCTGAGAAATTGACGTTTGAAGTGGTCAAAATCAGGAGCCCATATCATGCTCTGTTTGGGCGGCCGACTTATGCTAAGTTCATGGCACGGCTGTGTTATGTTTATTTGCAGCTCAAGATGTCGGGTCACAAGGGCACCATCACTGTGCATGGAAGTCGATAGGTAGCCTTGGAATGTGAAGAAGGCAACGCGGCTTATGCTGAGTCTGCCTGTGCAGCGGAAGAACTCAAATTTTATCAAGATAATGTTGACCCAGCGGATATGACCTCCCTGAAGAGGCCAACTACAGAGCATGACCCGGCGTTGAAGTTTAAATCGGCCGCCGAGGTGAAGCTTGTTGACTTTACCCTAGGTGACTCTTCTAAACAATTCAGCATCAGGAGCAATTTGGATCCCAAATAGGAAAGCGCGCTCATCGAGTTCATCCATGAGAACCGGGACATCTTTGCATGGAAACCTTCTGACATGCCGAGGGAACTCGCTGAGCACACTCTCAATATTGATCCAAAGTATAAGCCGGTCAGGCAGTTTCTTCGACGGTTTAATGAAGAGAGACGGAAAGCTATTGGAGAGGAAGTGGCCCAGCTCTTAGCGGCTGGGTTCATTGTTGAAGTTTTTCACCCGGAGTGGTTGGCTAACCCGGTGCTTGTGCTAAAAAAGAACAGCACCTGGCGGATGTGTGTGGATTACACGGACTTAAACGAGGCTTGTCCGGCTGATCCCTTTGCTCTCCCCCGTATTGATCAAATCATTGATGCTACGGCAGGTTGTGAACGTTTGAGCTTCTTGGATGCTTACTCTGGTTATCATCAGATCAAAATGGCAGTTAAGGACCAGGAGAAGACGGCTTTCATCACTCCGTTTGGAGCCTTCTGTTATGTATCTATGCCGTTTGGGCTCAAGAGTGCTCAGGCGACTTACCAGCGATGTGTGCAGAACTGTTTACACGATCAAATCAGGCGTAATGTTCATGCTTATGTAGATGACATCGTGGTAAAGTCCAGAGAGAAGGAAACCTTGATATCCGACTTGAAAGAGACCTTTGATAATCTCCGGGTTTATAAGATGATGCTTAACCCGGCCAAGTGTGTTTTTGGTGTACCCGCAGGCAAGCTCTTGGGTTTTCTGGTCTCAAACAGAGGCATTGAAGCTAATCCGGAGAAAATCAAGGTGATTACCTCTCTGGCTAAACCGGCATGCATCAATGATGTTCAGCGACTGGTGGGTTGTGTTGTCGCTTTAAGCCGGTTCATAAGCCGGTTAGGTGAGAAGGCCCTACCGCTGTATCAGATGATGAAGAAAACAGACACTTTTGTCTGGAGTGATGCTGCTGACGCTGCCTTTGAAGACTTGAAGAGACAGTTGTCTGAACCACCGGTTCTTGCGGCTCCCATTGATAAAGAGCTGTTGCTGTTATACGTGGCTACTAATTCACGAGCCGTCAGTGTTGCCATCGTGGTGGAGCATAAAGAGGTGGGCAAGGAGCATCTGGTTCGACGGACGGTTTACTACATCAGTGAGGTGCTCATTGAGTCTAAACAGAGGTATCCACATTGGCAGAAACTTGTTTACAGAGTGTTTATGGCCGACCGGAAGTTGAAGCAGTACTTTCAAAGTCATCCTATAACTGTGGTGAGTTCTGCCCCCTTGGGAGACATCATCCAGAATAGGGAGGCCACAGGACGAGTCGCCAAGTGGGCTATCGAGCTTGGACCTCATGGTTTGAAAATATATGCCGCGTACTGCTATTAAGTCTCAAGCCTTAGTGGACTTTATCAATGATTGGACGGAATTGCAGGCACCTGAGGAGAAGCCGGACAACACATATTGGACTATTCACTTTGATGGGTCCAGGCAGTTAGAAGGCTCGGGGGCTGGAGTTGTTTTAACTTCCCCTCGAGGTGACAAATTCTGTTAGGTGCTCCGGCTTATATTTCCTTGCACTAACAATGCAGCTGAGTACGAGGCTTTACTCCATTGTCTCCGGATTGCCAAAGAGATGAATTTAAGCCGGGTAAGGTGCTTAGGCGACTCAGATCTTGTGGCCTAAAAGGTATCAGGCAAGTGTGACTCCAAGGATCCTCTCATGGCGGCTTATCATCGTGAGGTAGATGTTGTGGCTGGACATTTCAAGGGTTATCAAGTGGAGCACATTGATCGAAGGAAGAATGATGCGGCTGATGCTTTAAGCTGGTTGGGATCTCAACGTAAGCCTGTGCCGCCTAAAATCTTTCTCGATATTTTTCATAACCCTTCTGTCAAGGTGCCTACCGAGGAAGAACTAGGGTGCCAGACCCGGAGGCACAGCTGGTGGCAGCTCTTCACATTATCCCGGATTGTACAGTGCCATATTTGGCCTATATGACCCGGGGAGAATTACCTAAGGATGAGACCTTGGCAAGACAAATCGTCAGGCGCTCCAAATCTATGACGATTGTTCACGGCGAGTTACATCACCTAAGCGTCACTGGGGCGTTTCAACGCTGTGTGTCACCTGTGGAAGGCCAAGAAATACTTCGTGAGATCCATGAATGGGATTGTGGCCATCATGCCGGGTCAAAATCTCTTGTAGCCAAGGCTTTCCGTCGTGGTTTTTACTGGCTGACGGCTCATGCTGATGCGGAGGATCTGGTCAGTAAATGTGAAGGTTGTCAAAAGTTCTCACGACGAGCTCATGCGCCGGCTCAAGAATTGATTATGATCCCAATCACTTGGCCGTTTGCGGTCTGGGGGATTGACATGGTTGGGCCTTTCAAGAGGTCTAAGGATAAAAAGACACATCTCCTGGTGGCAGTGGATAAGTTTACAAAGTGGGTTGAGGCAGAGCCAGTCAGTAAGTGTGATGCGGCCACAGCGGTTCAGTTCATGAAAAAGGTGATCTTTCGTTTTGGTTTCCCACACAGCATTATAACTGCTAATGGCACTAATCTCTCCAAGGGTGCCATGGAAGAGTTCTGTCAACGAGAACATATCTGGCTTGATGTTTCGGATGTTGCTCATCCTCAATCCAATGGTCAAGCAGAAAGACCTAATCAAGAGATCCTGAAGGGTATCAAGCCCCGGCTTTTTGTCCCCTTACAGCAGACTCCGGGTTGTTGGGTGGAGGAGTTACCTTCTGTGTTGTGGAGCATCAACACTACGCCTAACAGATCTATAGGCTACACACCTTTCTTTATGGTGTATGGTGTAGAGGCGGTCCTGCCAAGTGACATCCGGCACGATTCACCCCGCGTGGTGGCTTATGTTGAGGCTGACAATGAAAAAGCTCGTCAGGATGCGCTTGACTTGTTGGATGAGGAGCGAGACTTGGTAATAGCCCGCTCAGCGATTTATCAACAAGACCTGCACCGCTATCACGGCCGCCGGGTTAAGAGCAAGACCATTCAGGAAGGCGATTTGGTGCTCCGGCTCATCCAGGATCAGTCTGACATGCATAAGCTATCCCCACCTTGGGAAGGACCCTTTGTGGTCAGCAAGAATTTGCACAACGGATCATATTACCTCACCGATGTTCGAGAGCACAAAGACTCACGTAAATCGGAGGAGGAGACCCGCCAGCCGTGGAATATTGCTCGACTCTGGCCTTACTATACTTAAGCCACCGGCTCTCAAGATGTATATATTTTGACAATGTATATATTATATAAAGAAATAAAACAGGACCTCTGTCCTTTTTACCGTCAAAGGTTTATGTGTCTTCTTTATTAGGTGGTGGAAACAACCAACAGGGAGCGGATCACATTTGAATCCGGCTTTCCCTTTGGTCTGGCTTATGATTATGTCTGAATCTAGCCATGGTCACTTGGGGGCTTCCTGTTCAAACATAGGTCGTATTCGAACCAAAGAGAACATAACTGTCGATACCCACTTGATCGGCATATTGCCAAACCCACTTGGGGGCTTCTTGATCATATTTGAATTACAGCTTAACCCCTTTGGGTCTGACGTGGATCGTATTTGAATCAGCGTCATTAAACAACTCTTATGGTCACTTGGGAGCTTCCTGTTCAAACATAGGTCATATTCGAACCAAAGAGAACATAGCTGTCGATACCCACTTGATCGGCATCGCCAAAGCCACTGGGGGCTATATGATCGTATCTGAATCTTAGCTTAACCCCTTTGGAATGGTTTACTGATCGTATTCGAATCAGAAGCCTGTAAATGTTGTTTATCATCCAAAATAAGGATAAATTGTTTTGACTATCTTGAGACCTTCTTGAAAGCATTATGAGATGGTTTTTTATTCTTCTGGTTCAATATTTATTACCCCAGGTTCTTAAGTGCCAGGTGAACATCATATAAGCAGGGAGGATTATCAAAGAGATCGTAGGTATGCTATTATGATTATATTTAACAAATATAATCATAAACCGTCCTGTATATGATGTCTTTGGGTCGTGTTCCGGGTTATCAATACTTTATGTAACCCCCGACGCGATAAACCGCCAAGGAAATTTTGCTTCTTTTATGTGCAGGATAAGGCAAAGCAAAGTTAAACATCAAGGAAATAAATGATCAACAAAAGCCAGAAATATATAGCAATGGCGGCTTACGAAAGTGTTAAGCACCAGGAACATGCGCGAAGGCATGACAAACATTGAGAAGTTTTTACTACCCTATTACAGGACTTCCCGAGTCTGAATAAATGAAGCGTTGTTTTTGCAAAGTTATAAAATGCCTGGCGGTTCATTCCTTCAGTGTGCTCAAAGTCTCTGGGTTATCCTTCTCCGCCTCTCCGTCGGTTGCTTTGTCCTGGAAGGTTGACGAGGCCCAGTCAATGCCACTCAAGGCTTCAAACTCAGCTTCATCATCTATTAAACTGGCTGGGTCCACTTCAGGGGCAAAAGTATGCTTACGCGTTGGAGGGATCAGGCTGACTTGATCATATGGAATGTTTGGAATTCTCCGGTTCTCACTATCATAGCCCGGCAAGTACTTGGTAAGATCAGTATCATTCCTAATAAGGGTAGCCACGGGACGTATGACTTTGACACAGGCGGTTAAATCGTGATCATCAAAGACAGTATCGTCCTCCTTCAGGCTCGGGTATCCAAGAGCAAGGTCGGCCGGGTCTAGTTCTGGCATCCATGCCTTTGCCCGGCTCAATGCGGCTACGGCCTCGGCTCTTGAAGATGCCCGCCTTAAATCCTGGATCCGCTGAGGTAGCACAGCGAGACACTTCAGCACATCTTGCAGAAGGTGGGGAGTAGTATTTGATAAGGCTACAACAACCAAGGCACGTTGTGACCCGGTGTACAGTTGCTCCACTAGAGTGTAAACCGCCTTAAGTTTGATCAACATGTTTTGCTTGAGGTTGGTGCTCCTGGGGCCTATATGTTCACAAGTATAACAGTGAGCCAGAGATAACAATTACAATAGTCATCAAAAGATTACAATGTTTGAGGTTTTGTACAGTAACTTACCGAAGATGGCTGAGACCATTTGAGATATCTGTCGTTTTAAGTCGGACAGCTCGGTTGTTGCCTCTGCAAGAGATGCTTCTGCCGTCTCGGCCTGGGTCACCAGTGAAGCCTTCTCATCAGCCCAGATTTTCTTCTCTAACTCAAAATTTTTCTTCAACTTCTCTTGTTCAGAGACCCTGAATTCAAATTTGGAGTTGGCCTTTTGAGTTTCAAGTTCTTGAGTTTTCAGCCGGCTCTTCAGGTCAGCAAGCTCCAACTCAAATTGACTTATGGTGGCCTGCATGGATACCAGGTTATGGTAACGATCATGGTAACGTAACATTCAAGTCCCAAGTACTTTGCAAGCAAAGGTTCTTGACACTTGGGGGATAATGTATGTTAAAGAATTTTTTAACCTACAAATCCGGGTCATGCATATTAAGTCCCAAGCATTTTACAAGTAAAGATACTTGGCACTTGGGGGCTAATGTGTATCGCAAGTTCAAAGTATCATGCTATAACCGGGTTAAATATATTCTCTTTAAACCAGACAAACCAACAGTAAGCAGATTTATAAGTCTACAACATATTTTATCATAAGCAATAGACTTGGGGGGCTGGTACAGTAAGTAAGATTCAGGAAAATAACATAAATTATACCTCAGATTTGTGCTGTATTTGTTTCACCATGTCAATTTCCAGGTCATGACTATTATGCACTTGATTCGGATAGCCTGAGACTATATCACCAATACTTAAGTGAATATAATCAGTAATGTCCAGCTTGGCCTTTTGGCGTTCAATGAGTTCTTCCTTGGCAGTGCATTTGGCAAGAACAGTCGGCCGCCCTGGCTCAACAAACTGACTTTTCAGAACCTCAACTTCTGGGTCATTTGTCTTGACCGGGCTAGGAGCTTCCGGGTTATCTCGGCTATTGAGAGTTTCTTCGACAGGTGGATCAGAGGTTGGCACTGGAATATCAGAGGCCGGTTCAGGTAGCGGTTGATGGGAGGAACTGTCAGGAGCAGACATGTCAAGCGCTGGTTCAATCACGACCGGGGCTTGGGACGGCTTATTCTTCCTTGCTTTCTTGCTGGGCTTCACTTGCATGCTGTCAACAAAGGTAGAAGGATAAATATAAGAGCATGAGTAAAGGTAAAGCCTAAAGTAAATAAGGTTACATTACCCGGGAGAAGTTTTGAAAGCCGGCATGTTTGATTGCATAGACTCACCGGAGGAAGGAGAGGTATCCTGATAATTGGAGTCACATGAATTGAGAGGTTGGCGAATTAAACCCGCCAAAGGTAAAACAGAAAGTAAATCGGAGATAACCTCAGTCCGACGCTTCCTAGTTACATCAGGTAAGCCGAAGGAGAGTTCTGCATCCTTGTTGGTCCAGGTCTGCCTCCGGTTTTCAAGCTGTTCTTGCTTCAAAAGAAATTGAGGATCTTGATAAGCTAGAGGATGTGAAAATCTTACTTTCCGGGTCACCCTTCGGATTTTTTGCTTTGGCAAAGGTTCTGAATCGGAGGAGATTATAGTTACCTCTTCGTCATCTTCTTGACTGTTCCCCGTATCGTCCTGAAAGGATAGAATTCAGTAAAGTAACGACAAAGGAGTTAAGAAAATTAAGGGATTACCTCTTCGTCATCGGAAGAAGTATCATCCAATTTGAATAAATCGGAAGCGTTGGGTTTCTTCTTCTTTGAGGTTCCCATTTTGGCGGCTTTCCTTTCAGTTTTCTTGGCTGTCCTGGCTTGTTTGGCAGCATCATGGTCATACTTGACCTTCTAGAAGTTATCATCGGCCTGTGGAAAAGGATAAGGAACTATGAGTACAAATAAGGTATAACATAGAAAAGGGTATTTATTAAGATTGATAACTCACTGCAGGGGCCGGGTTCTTCTTGCAGAAGGGAAGTAAGCCGAAGGCATTACTAGTTACAGTGCCCTCCTTTAGCAACGACTGGGTCATAGCATCCACCACATCATCTGGTAAGTCGTCAGGACTATGACGCAGCGGATCATCCTTTTCGCCTGTGTAAGTACACATTAAGCCGGAACAGTGGCTTAATGGAACTACTCGCCAAGTGACCCAGACTCGGACCAGATCGATGCCGTTTAAGCTGTTTCCAAAAGAGCTTTGATCTTCTTGATGGTGGGATTGAGAGGCAGACGCTCGACAGCAGTCAGTTTATCCGCTAGCGGATGGTTGGACTCAAGGCGCAGGGCGCGAAAGCCGGGCAGAGGGTTCTCATCAGCCGGTGAAGTGTCCCGACAATAGAACCACGTCTGATTCCAATCTTTTGGATGACTCGGCAGTTCAGCGTAAGGAAAAAGGCAATCTCTCCGCTGCTGAATTGAGATGCCGCCAAGCTCAAGACTAGGCCCGTTGGCACGTTCAATCTGCCGGTTCAAGTAGAAAAGCTCTCTGAACAAAAGCAGACTTGGCTCCTCTCCCAGGTACACCTCGCAGAAGACTTGGAAATTGCAAATATTTGACATGGAATTGGGTCCAATGTCTTGAGGTCTAAGATCAAAGAAATTCAAAACCTCCCTGAAGAATTTTGAGCCGGGAGGAGCAAATCCCCGGTTCATGTGATCCGTAAAGATTATCACCTCCCCTTCTTTGGGTTGAAGCTTCTCTTCAGACGGGTCAGGGGCACGATAAGACATGACCTCCTTTTTAGGCAGATGGCCAGACTTCACAAATTCAGACAGTTTACTCTTTGTGACTATGGATTGGACCCAATTGCAGGTCACATGGGCCTTGGTTGCCTTAGGTGCCATGACAACAGTTGGCCTATGTCAAAATAAGAGGTTCCGGTTCAATTTTAACCCGGGAGAAAGTATCTTAATTATTCAAGGTGGCGGCTTAAGAAGGAGCCTAATAATATGAGGATAACTATGCAACAGTATTTAAGCCGCTACATGTATCAAAAGCAGTTCAAACTTCTCAAAGTCATGAGAAGCAAGCAAGGTTCACAGATCAGTGTCATTTTATTTAAGCCGGCTACATGGACAGTTGTGTTTAAACGTATTCGATAGAAGTAGTTTTCTGGGTGATACAAACAGGTTTCATAATCTGCCACTGTTATTTGGGATCAAAATGTTGTTCTAGCAAGAAAATTTTCTAGACCTAAGACTGGTGTAGATGAAGCTCGATGGCTTGAATGGGGCCTCTATGTGACAAAAAGGGATCTATTCGCGTTCAAAATAGGTGTGAAACATCTATTGCATCAGTTTTTACCATCTTCAAGATCAAGAAGAGCGGGGGTGATGAAATCTATGAAAGGATCCTAATGAACAGCGAAGAACGCAAAGAACTCGAAGGTCCAATGTGGATCTAAGAAGCAGGAAAGAGGAGACTTACAGATGTGGGGTTGCCGCGGAGGGTCGTCGCGTTTTTCTTGTCAAACCAAGTTGATGCAGCGGCCGGAGTTGGTGAAGACGAAGAGATCTGCGACGGCGTCGGCGGCGGAGCTCGAGCGACAGAAAAGCAGCGAGAGGAAGAGGATGACTGGAAGGAGGAGAATGGGAAGACCTAGGTCGCGCCTATTTATAAGGAAAGGATAACTGAGACGATGCGAGAAACGAGGAGATAAAAGTTATTATCCAATGGCCCCGACGCCTTGGTTTTCGGAACAGCCAATAAAGGCAAAGATCCATTGGAGGATACGGTGGAATAAAGAAAGAATTTAAGTAAAGATGATGTCACAGCGGGTTAACACGGATCCAAAAGATGACATCATGGCGGGTTAAAGAAAACCTTTGCACAGTCAGAAGACTAAAGATTTATTTCTTAAGGTATTTTAAGATTGACATGAACAGGTTCAAATCAATCTAGGGCCTAATGTTGGGGATATAACTATTTGTGTAAGCCGCCCAGGAGGGGCCGGGTTACGCAAAGAAGACTCACGAGAAAGAAGCCCAAGACCAAGCATGAAGTTGGCGGTTCAATAAAGGGCTTAAGGCCCACAGGCGACTTAAGGCCCGCTGTAGTAAACCGCCACAATGGCATGACTTGTATCATAAGGTAGATTTAACTAGTCACCGAGCCGGACATTGTTTATAAGCCAGCCGGGACTCTGTAAGCCACAGGGCATCAACCCGTGTATATAAGGGGACGACCTGCTGGCGGCTTAGGGCAAAAAACAACTCATCGAGAGCCGGGCATAGCGTATCTCGCTCCCTGGTCATCGAAACATCAATACCAACCCAACTAGACGTAGGCCTTACCTTCATCGTAAGGGGCCGAACTAGTATAAACCTCTCGTGTCCCTTGTCCCAATTAACCCCTTCAAGCTTCCTAGTTGCGATGGCTCCACAACTAAGTCCTTTCACGAGGACATCTGACGTGAAAATTCCACGACAGGAACCCAGGCCCACCTCTACCGGGATGGAGCCACCTGTCCTTCCAGCCCCCACATCAGAATCACGTGCGGGTACTCAACGAGCTGACCCGACTTTAGTCACCATCTGTATAGTATGTATGTATAGTATATACCCGTGATCACCTCCTGAGTGATCATGGCCCGATAGTATAGCATGGCAGACTGACAAGAATGTAGGGCCACTAATGGTTAACTAGCATCCTATACTAAGCATTTAGGATTGCGTGTAAGGTATCAATGACTGTAGCAACAATGGCAGGCTATGCAAAAGAATAGGAGTAACCAAACAGTAACATGCTACACTACTCTAATGCAAGCAGTAGAGAGAAGAATAGACGATATCTGGTGATCAAAGGGGGGGCTTGCCTGGTTGCTCTGGCAAGAAGGACAAGTCGTCAACATCGTAGTCGAACTGTGGGTCGCCAGTAGTCTCGGGGTCTATCGGAAAGAAGTAACAAAGAGGGAACACAATAAATAACAGAGCAATCAAAGCATTACAAAGCGTAACAAGACAATACGCAGTGTTAGGTGTGCCCTAACGCGGTAGTAGGTGATACCGAAGAAGGGGGGAAACATCCGGGAAAGTATCCCCGGCGCTTCGCATTTTTGGACAAATGAACCAGAGGTGAAATGTTGCAGGTTCACTATGCTAGGGACGCGTGGCGGACGAACGGGCTGCGTAATTGGATTCATCTCGTCGTTCTGAGCAACTTTCATGTACAAAGTTTTTCCATCCGAGTTACGGATTATTTTATATTAATTTTAAAAGATTTAATCATTTTTCTGAATTTATTTACTTATTTAAATCCAACATTATCCAGAATAGTGAACAATGATGCAAGCATGACATCAGAGTGATGTCAGCAGGTGAACCGGTCGGTTGACCAGTCAAACAAGACAGGTGGGTCCATTGGGACCCACATGTCAGTGACAGTGCTAACTAACAGAGCTATTTTAACCTAACTAACCTAATTAGCGAGTGGGGCCCAGTAGTTAGTGAGAGATTAGTGTTTTAATTAACAAAACTAATTAATTAACTAATTATTCTATTTATTTATTTCGTTTATTGAGGTGGGTCCTATAGGTCAGTGAGACAAGGGGGCTCGGTCAGCAGTTGACTCAGTCAACTGGTCAACAGGGGCCGCGGGCCCACCAGTCAGTGGCATGGGGCGGTGCCACATGGGTGCCAGCTCGGCACCCGCCGGAGACGCGTCGGAGCTAACTCGGGCGACCATTCCAATGACGGAGCGATCGGGAGAGCTGCAGGATTCGTCCACATCGCACCATTTTGGGCGTGGCCGGGCTCATTCGAACGGCAAGACGACGACGGAGCGATCTGTGACGGTGGCGGAGGCTGCGGTGGCCGGAGCTGAGCGCATCAAGCTCATCGGCGGCGAGGTTCTTCGGGCGAGGTACGGGAATGGGGCTATGGGGCGCAAAGCGAGTTGCGCGAGGTGCCTACGGTGACTACTCGACGAGAGAAGCGGAACGTTGGCACGCACGGGACCAAATGGTCACCGTGGCCATGCCGGCGACGAGGCCAGGTGGCAGCACGCTCGGATGAGCATGGAACGGGCGCTACAGAAGATCAGAGGAGGCAAGGGAGGGCGCATCTGGCGCAGAGACTTACTAGGGGTGCGTGGGGTCTGGGCAGAGGTCTCGGGGAGGACCGGTGGGGTAGATGAAGGACGAGGACGATGCGGTGGCCGAGCCGGCGAAGAAGAAGCGTGCAGCGACGCGAGGGACTCCGGGGCTCAATCCAGCGGTGTAGTGGAAGCAGAGGACCACGGCGGAGCTGTAGGACTTGTCGGGGCGACGAACGGGCGACGGTGGCCACGGCTATGGCGATCGACGGCGACGGGGGCGCTCGGGCATCTCGAACAGAGGCGAGGAATGGGACGAGAGGGGGATTGTGTGCGCGCTAGGGTTTCGGGGAAGGGCGAGGGGGCAAGTGGGGTGGGGAGACGAGGGGAGCCCGTGGCTTTGCCGTTATCCTCTTTAGCGCCGCCGGCAAGGTGGTCCGGCGGGAGCGCGCTCGGTCGCTACAACAGTGAAAGGGGGAATGACCCTGAGGCACTATCCGGCCGGCTAGGCCTGCTGGGCTAAGGCCCAGTGGGGCAGGGGGCTTCTGTTTTATTTTATTTTTGTGTTTTGTATTTCCTTTTTCTTTTATTTACTTTATTTCTTTTCTGTTTCTTTTAGTTGATGTTTATTCTAGTGTTTAACAATATACCAAAGTGGCACCTAAATTGATGTCACCAATTATGCCACTACCACATTAATTTTTCTACCTAGAGTAAAATGGTTTCGTAATTAATTATTATTTAAAAGTGTTTAAATAATAGTTTTCGCTACTGTTTTATTCATCTTAGAGTATTTAAGCATTTTATAAAGGTGTGGTTTCTCCACCATAATTACCTATGCAATATTTGGTTCACTCCGAACATTTTAGTTTTAATATTTGAAAACTTTTATTGTTTGCTTGATTTTGAATTTGAATCGGTTTCAAACTAACGCGAGATTAGCAACAATAATCGAAGTGATGTGGCACCATTAGCAGAGAATTACTGTAGCTTAATTATCCGGACATCACACAATACAAGCTAGGCACCATATGCAACATGCAACGAGATATCACACTGCCATGTTAGAGCAAGCACCTTGGGTTGTGGAGTAGGGGAGATGAGATTTGGTACTAGCACTGCAGTACGAGTAGCAGGAGAATCTGCAGAGATCATCTATTTCAGTTGCTCTAGAGGACCACCATCATTTCGTGCCTTCGTCCTTTCAGATTTTTCCTTGTCAAGTAAACGCGCAAGAAAAAGGAATGAAATTCGCACTTCCAAATTCGTCGATGCATGATACTGATGAACACAACTTTTATGTATGGCAACCACACTGTAGGAGGATGGAATATGTATGAAAAATGCTAAGCAGAAGGCATTTCAACAAATTGGAAGCAATGCAATCTAGACACCATATGAAAGATCCAACCAAAATCACTCTACCAAGTTAGATGTGTCTCATTATAAGTGGCACTTCAACAAATTAGAGACAATACATGTTTGAAATGATATGCAAGATGCAACCAATATTACACTGTCAACTTGAAGGTGTATCGTCAGAAGTGATTGATGAGGGATACACAAGAAAAGTAGTTTGATGTAAGAACATGGTTTATAGAAAGACGTAGTATGTACCAAAAACAGGAAGGCATGTCATGTTCACAGGTATAATGTGTTAACTAAGCAGATGCAATTTAACCTAATTAGAAGCATTACAAGGTAGACACCATATGCAACATGCAACCACATATCACACTGCCAAGTAAGATCAAGCACGTGCGATGGTGGCGTGGGGGAATTGCGGTCATCAACTAGAGAGCTATGTTTACTATCTTCATTTAGCCTTGCTGTTTCTTGAGAATCATGTGGGGAGGATGACACTGCACTCTTTAAACGAGTAGGGCATCTCACAGTAACCCACTAGGGTGACTGTCTCATCATAAGTGATTGACGAGGGATACAAAAGAGCATTAGTTTTATGTACGACCATGGTTAATAGACATATGTAGTATGTATCAAAAACAGGAAGGCATGTGCTACGTCTTGAGCTTGCGTTGGTTTTCCTTGAAGAGGAGAGGGTGATGCAGCAAATTGTAGCGTAAGTCTTTCCCTCAGTTTTGAGAACGAAGGTATCAATCCAGTAGGAGGCTCCTCAAAAGTCCCACGCACCTACACAAACAAACTGAGAACTCACAACCAACGCAATAAAGGGGTTATCAATCCCTTCACGGCCACTTGCGAAAGTGAGATCTAATAAAGATAGTATGATAACATAAATATATTTTTGGTATTTTGTAATATAGATGCAAAAAGTAAAGATGAAAATAAAGGTAGATTGAAAGCAAATATGATAAGAGATAGACCCGGGGGCCATAGGTTTCACTAGAGTCTTCTCTCAAGATAGCATAAGTATTACGGTGGGTGAACAAATTACTGTCGAGCAATTGATAGAAAAGCGCATAGTTATGAGATTATCTAGGCATGATCATGTATATAGGCATCACGTCCATAACAAGTAGACCGACTCCTGCCTGCATCTACTACTATTACTCCACACATCGACCGACTCCTGCCTGCATCTAGAATATTAACTTCACAAGAACAAAGTAACGCATTAAGCAAGATGACATGATGTAGAGGGATAAACTCATGCGAAATGATATAAACCCCATCTTGTTATGCTCGATGGCAACAATACAATATGTGTCTTGCAACCCTTTTTGTCACTGGGTAAGAACACCGCAAGATTGAACCCAAAGCTAAGCACTTCTCCCATGGAAAGAAAGACCAATCTAGTAGGCCAAACCAAACTGATAATTCGAAGAGACTTGCAAAGATAACTCAATCATACATAAAAGAATTCAGAGAAGATTCAAATATTATTCATAGATAAACTTGATCATAAACCCACAATTCATCGGATCTCGACAAACACACCGCAAAAAGAGTTTACATCGAATAGATCTCCACAAGAGAGGGGGAGAACATTGTACTGAGATCCAAAAAGAGAGAAGAAGCCATCTAGCCAATAACTATGGACCCTTAGGTCTGTGATAAACTACTCACAACTCATCGGAGGGGCAAGGATGTTGATGTAGAGGCCCTCCGTGGTTGACTCCCCCTCCGGCAGAGTGCCGGGGAAGGCTCCAAGATGGGATCTCACGGATACAGAAGGTTACGGCAGTGGAAATTGTATTTCGTGGTGCTCCTGGCTATTTTCGGGGTACGTAGGTATATATAGGAGGAAGAAGTACGTCGGTGGCCGCCCGAGGGGCCCATGAGACAGGGGGCGCGCCCTATAGGGGGGGCGCGACACCCTATCTTGTGGGGCCCTCGGAATCTTCTTGACTTGCACTCCAAGCTCTCCGGATCAAGTTCGTTCCAAAAATCACGCTCCCGAAGGTTTCATTCCCTTTGGAATCCGTTTGATATTCCTTTTCTTTGAAATACTGAAATAGGCAAAAAAAACAACAATATGGGCTGGGCCTCCGGTTAGTAGGTTAGTCCCAAAAATGATATAAATGTGTAAAATAAAGTCCATAAACATCCAAAAGGGGTAATATAATAGCATTGAACAATCAAAAATTATAGATTCGTTGGAGACATATCAAGCATCCCCAAGCTTAATTCCTGCTCGTCCTCGAGTAGGTAAATGATAAGAAGAGAATTTTTGATGTGGAATGCTACCTAGTATAATTCATAATGTAATTTTCTTATTGTGGCATGAATGTTCAGATCCAAATGAATACAAAATAAAAGTTCATATTTACATAAGAAATAGTAATACTTCAAGCACACTAATCAAAGTAATCATGTCTTCTCAAAATAACATGGCTAAAGAAAGTTATCCCTACAAAATCATATAGTCTGGCTATGCTCTATCTTCATCACAGAAAGCATTTAATCATGCACAACCCCAATGACAAGCCAAGCAATTGTTTCATAATTTAATAATCTCAAACTTTTTCAACTTTCACGCAATACATGAGCTTGAGCCATGGACATAACACTATATGTGGAATAGAAGGGTGGTTGTGGAGAAGACAAAAAGGAGAAGATAGTCTCACATCAACTAGGTGTATCAACGGGCTATGGAGATGCCCATTAATATATATCAATGTGAGTGAGTAGGGATTGCCATGCAACGGATGCACTAGAGCTATAAATATATGAAAGCTCAATAAAAGAAACTAAGTGGGGTGCATCCAACTTGCTTGCTCACGAAGACCTAGGGCACTTTGAGGAAGCCCATCATTGGAATATACAAGCCATGTTCTATAATGAAAAATTCCCACTAGTATATGAAAGTGACAACATATGAGACTTTCTAACATGAAGATCATGGTGCTATTTTGAAGCACAAGTGTGGAAAAAGAGATAGTACCATTGTCCCTTCTCTTTTTTTCTCTCATTTTTATTTTTTTTCTTCTTTTCTTTTTTTTTCTTTTTTTTCTTTGGCCTTTCTTTTTTTGGCCTTTCTCCCCCTTTTTTTCTTTTTTTCTTTTTGTAAAGTCCAAAGTCTCATCTCGACTTGTGGGGGAATCATAGTCTTCATCATCCTTTCCTTACTAGGACAATGCTCTAATAATGAAGATCATTACACTTTTATGGATTTACAACTCAAAGCTAGAACAAGATATGACTCTATATGAATGCCTCCTGCGGTGTACCGGGATATGCAATGAATCAAGAGCGACATGTATGAAAATTATGAAGGTGGCCTTGCCACAGATACAATGTCAACTACATGATCATGCAAAAAGCAATATGACAAAAGTAATGCGTGTCATATGAATGGAACGGTGGAAAGTTGCATGGCAATATATCTCGGAATGGCTATGGAAATGCCATAATAGGTAGGTATGGTGGCTGTTTTGAGGAAGGAGTATGGTGGGTATATGGTACCGGCGAAAGTTGTGCGGTACAAGAGAGGCTAGCAATGGTGGAAGGGTGAAAGAGTGTGTATAATCCATGGACTCAACATTAATCGAAAGAACTCATATACTTGTTGCAAAAATTTGGAAGTCATCAAAAACCAAAGCACTGCACGCATGCTCCTAGGGGGATATATTGGTAGGAAAAGACCATCGCTCGTCCCCGACCTCCACTCATAAGGAAGACAATAAATAAATAAAATTGTGCTCCAGCTTCATCACAAAGCGGTTCACCATACGTGCATGCTACAGGAATCACAAACTTCAACACAAGCATTCTTTAAATTCATAATCACCCAACTAGCATGACTTTAATATCACTACCTCCATATCTCAAAACAATTATCAAGCCTCAAATTGATCATAGCATCCAATTCACTTTTTATGATAGTTTTTATTATACCCAACTTGGATGCTCATCATTCTAGGACCAACTTTATGATCATAGTAAATACCATGCTGTTCTAAAAGACTCTCAAAATTATATAAGTGAAGCATGAGAGACTAGCAATTTCTACAAAATTAAGACACCACCGTGCTCTAAAAGATATAAGTGAAACACTAGAGCAAAAACTATCAAGCTCAAAAGATATAAGTGAAGCACATAGAGTATTCTAGCAAATTCTAATCAAATAGGCTTCTCCAAAAAGGTGTGTACAGCAAGGATGATTGTGGTAAGCTAAAAATCAAAGACTAATATAATACACGACGCTCCAAGCAAAACACATATCATGTAGCGAATAAAAATATAGCTCCAAGTAAAGTTACCAATGAACGAAGATGAAAGAGGGGATGCCTTCCCGGGGCATCCCCAAGCTTAGGCTTTTGGCATCCTTGAATATCTTGGGGTGCCATGGGCATCCCCAAGCTTAGGCTCTTGCCACTCCTTATTCCATAGTCCATAAAAGCTTTACCCAAAACTTGAAAACTTCACAACACAAAACTCAATAGGAAATCTTATAAGCTCCGTTAGTGAAAGAAAACAAAACCACCACATAAGGTACTGAAATGAACTCATTCTTTATTTATTTTGGTGTTAAACCTACTGTATTGCAACTTCTTTATGGTTTATAAACTAATTTACTAGCCATAGATGCATTGAAACAAGCAAACAACACACGAAAAAACAGAATCTGTCAAAAACAGAACAGTCTGTAGCAATCTGTAACTAACGCAAACTTATGGAACTCTAAAAATCCTAAAAAAATAGTAAGTCCTGGACAATTTGTTTATTGAACAGCAGCAAAAAGAATCAACGCAAGATCACGTTCCTGTGATTTAACAAAATTATATTCGTGCGTGCAAAGTTTCTGTTTTTCAGCAGAATCAAATCAACTATCATCGTAGGTTATCCTATAGGTTCTACTTTGCACAAACACTAATTAAAAGATAAAAACACATCTAAAAAGGAGTTAGATGCAAGATTTATTAGTAAATAGGATCAAAAACAAAAAACATAAAGAAAATTGGGTTGCCTCCCAACTAGCGCTATCGTTTACCGCCCCTAGCTAGGCATAAAAACAAGGATAGATCTAAGTAGTGCCATCTTTGGCACTAAATTCATAATTAGCACGCATGATAGATTCATAAGGTAATTTGACTTTATTTCTTGGAAAGTGCTCCATGCCTTTCTTTAAGGGAAATTGGAATCTAATGTTCCCTTCCTTCATATCAATAATCGCACCAATCGTTCTAAGGAAAGGTCTACCAAGAATAATAGGGGAAGAAAGATTGAAATCTATATCAAGAACGATAAAATCTATAGGCACCAAATTTCTATTTGCAACAATAAGAACATCATTGATCCTTCCCATAGGCTTTTTAATGGTGGAATCCACAAGGTGCAAATTTAAAGAGCAATCATCAAGATCATGGAAACCTAGAATATCACATAAAGTTTTCGAAATCGTGGAAACACTAGCACCCAAATCACACAAAGCAAAACACTCATAATCTTTAATTCTAACCTTTATAGTAGGTTCCCACTCATCATTAAGTTTTCTAGGTATAGAAACTTCCAAATTAAGTTTTTCATCATAAGATTACATCAAGGCATCAACAATATGTTTGGTAAAAGCTTTATTTTGACTATAAGCATGAGCAGAATTAACAACGGATTGCAACAAGGAAATACAACCTTTTAAAGAGCAATTATCATAATCAAATTCCTTGAAATCCAAGATAGTAGGTTCAATATTATTAGAAGTTGAGGATTCTCCAATCTCACTTTTACCAAATTTAACATCAAGATCTAAAGACTCGGAATTTTTGGGACGCCTTCTAGGCAAAGTTGATTCATCATCACTCCCATCAAAATTCATATTGCAAAACATAGATCTAATCGGAGACGCATCAATGACTTTAAGATCCTCATCATTATTTTCAAGGAGACTAGAAGAACACGCTTTTATAAAGCTTTCTTTTTTAGCACGCAATCTAGCGGTTCTTTCCTTGCACTCGTCAATGGAAATTCTCATTACTTCGAGAGACTCATTGATATCATGCTTAGGAGAAGAAGATCCAAGTTTAAGAGAATTAACATCAAGCGAAAGTCTATCAACGTTCCTAGCCAAATCATCAACTTTGAGCAATTTTTCTTCAAGCAAAGCATTAAAATTCTTTTGAGAAATCATAAATTCTTTCACACTATTCTCAAAATCAGAGGGCATCTTATTAAAATTACCATAAGAATTATTGTAGGAATTTCCATAATTATTAGAGGGATTACTAGGGAACGGTCTAGCATTAAAATTTCCTCTATAAACATTATTTCCAAAACTATTCCTACCAACAAAATTCACATCCATAGATTCATTATTATTCTCAATCAAGGAAGACAAAGGCATATCATTGGGATCAAGAGGAGTATTTTTAGTAGCAAACATCTTCATAAGTTCAACCATCTTTCCACTCAAAACATTAATTTCTTCTATAGCATGCACTTTTTTACTAGAAGATCTTTCGGTGTGCCATTGAGAATAATTAGCCATAATATTATCAAGCAATTTTGTAGCATCTCCTAACGTGATTTCCATAAAGGTGCCTCCCGCGGCCGAGTCTAAGAGATTTCTAGAAGCAAAGTTCAAACCGGCATAAAAATTTTGTATGATCATCCAAAAATTCAAACCATGAGTAGGGCAATTGGGAAGCATCAATTTCATTATTTCCCAAGATTGGGCGACATGCTCATAATCAAGTTTTTTTAAATTCATAATATCGTTCCTAAGAGTGATGATCTTAGCGGGAGGAAAATACTTAGAGATAAAAGCATCTTTGCACTTATTCCAAGAATCAATACTATTTTTAGGCAAAGACGAAAACCAAACTTTAGCACGATCTCTAAGTGAAAACGGAAATAACTTCAATTTGACAATATTATTATCCGTATCTTTCTTCTTTTGCATATCACACAAATCAACAAAATTGTTTAGATGAGTAGCGGCATCTTCACTAGGAACGCCAGCAAATTAATCTTTCATAACAAGATTCAGCAAAGCGGTATTGATTTCGCAAGACTCAACATCACTAAGAGGAGCAATCGGAGTACTAAGGAAATCATTATTATTGGTATTCGAGAAGTCACACAACTTGGTATTATCTTGTGCCATAGCAACAAGTAATCCAACACACAAGCAAACAGAAAAAGGCAAGCGAAAAAGAGAGGAGGAGATTGGGAAAAAGAGGGCGAATAAAACGGCAAGGGTGAAGTCGGGGAGAGGAAAACGAGAGGCAAATGGCAAATAATGTAAATGCGAGGGAGATGGGTTTGTGATGGGTACTTGGTATGTCTTGACTTGAGCGAAGACCTCCCCGGCAACGGCGCCAGAAATCCTTCTTGCTACGTCTTGAGCTTGCGTTGGTTTTCCTCGAAGAGGAGAGGGTGATGCAACAAAGTGTAGCGTAAGTATTTCCCTTAGTTTTGAGAACCAAGGTATCAATCCAGTAGGAGGCTCCTCAAAAGTCCCATGCACCTACACAAACAAACTGAGAACTCGCAACCAACACAATAAAGGGGTTGTCAATCCCTTCACGGCCACTTGCGAAAGTGAGATCTAATAAAGATAGTATGATAAGATAAATATATTTTTGGTATTTTGTAATATAGATGCAAAAATTAAAGATGCAAATAAAGGTAGATTGAAAGCAAATATGATAAGAGATAGACCCGGGGGCCATAGGTTTCACTAGAGGCTTCTCTCAAGATAGCATAAGTATTACGGTGGGTGAACAAATTACTGTCGAGCAATTGATAGAAAAGCGCATAGTTATGAGATTATATAGGCATGATCATGTATATAGGCATCACGTCCATAACAAGTAGACCGACTCCTGCCTGCATCTACTACTATTACTCCACACATCGACCGACTCCTGCCTGCATCTAGAGTATTAAGTTCATAAGAACAGAGTAATGCATTAAGCAAGATGACTTGATGTAGAGGGATAAACTCATGCAATATTATATAAACCCCATCTTATTATCCTCTATGGCAACAATACAATACGTGTCTTGCAACCCTTTCTGTCACTGGGTAAGAACACCGCAAGATTGAACCCAAAGCTAAGCACTTCTCCCATGGCAAGAAAGACCAATCTAGTAGGCCAAACCAAACTGATAATTCGAAGAGACTTGCAAAGATAACTCAATCATACATAAAAGAATTCAGAGAAGACTCAAATATTATTCATAGATAAACTTGTTCATAAACCCACAATTCATCGGATCTCGACAAACACACCGCAAAAAGAGTTTACATCGAATAGATCTCCACAAGAGAGGGGGAGAACATTGTATTGAGATCCAAAAAGAGAGAAGAAGCCATCTAGCTAATAACTATCGACCCTTAGGTTTGTGGTAAACTACTCACAACTCATCGCAGGGGCAAGGATGTTGACGTAGAGTCCCTCCGTGGTTGATTCCCCCTCCGGCAGAGTGCCGGCGAAGGCTCCAAGATGGGATTGCGCGGATATAGAAGGTTACGGCGGTGGAAATTGTGTTTCGTGGTGCTCCTGGATGTTTTCGGGGTATGTAGGTATATATAGGAGGAAGAAGTACGTCGGTGGCCGCCCGAGGGGCCCACGAGATAGGGGGCGCCCTACAGGGGGGGCGCGGCCCCATCTCCCATGGGGCCCTCGGAAACTTCTTGACTTGAACTCCAAGCTCTGCAGATCATGTTCATTCCAAAAATCACGCTCCCGAAGGTTTCATTCCGTTTGGACTCCGTTTGATATTCCTTTTCTTTGAAATACCGAAATAGGCAAAAAACAGCAATATGGGCTGGGCCTCCGGTTAGTAGGTTAGTCCCAAAAATGATATAAATGTGTAAAATAAAGCCCATAAACATCCAAACGGGGTAATATAATAGCATGGAACAATCAAAAATTATAGATACGTTGGAGACGTATCAGCATGTCATTATCAAAGGTATAATGTGTAAAGTAAGCAGATGCAATTTAACCAAATTGGAAGCAATACAAGCTAGACACCATATGCAACATGCAACCACATTTGACAGCGAGAAGTTAAAGCAAGCACGTGGGATGGTTGTGTGTGGCAATTGAGATCATCAACTGCAGAGCTATATTTACTGTCTCCAACTGCTGACACTTCACCCTTTAGAGCGCTGAAACGCTTAGTGCTTATCTTCGAATTACATTGTAGCGACTTTTGTTCTTTTCTTTTCTACATTCATCAACACTGCGTCAGAGTCTGAAATACCCATGCATAAAAAAACAATAGTGTGAGTATGGGTGAAGTGTGTGCACAATTAGTACAGTGTAAAGGTAGCAGATAGTAGGTCGGTGAGAAATAAATGATGGGAGACATATGATAGCTCTACAACATGCATGGCACACTAAATTACTAAAGGATTCTATGAAAATAACAGTCGACTGAAAATAAATAGGTCAGTCCATTTTTTTAACACCGTCCGATGTACAAAGAACGGGTAGATCGCCTTCATCTACCTCCAGCCAGTCGGTGTTGACGATCTTCCTCGAAACGCCAGCGACCACCGACCTAGTCCCCTGCCTGCGCCCTCCCCTCGACCTCACCACACCGTCGTGCTTGGCACCACCGTCGGCCATCCATTCAAGCCCCACCGACCTCCAGATCAGGCGCAAGCAGCTCCTGCGCCCAACACCCCTATGATAGACACTGATGCGCCGCTTCCCCGGCGAACAGGCGGACTAGCTGCTTCACGCGCCTAAGCCGGTGTTGCCTCTTTTAATTGCGGTTCGACTGACCCTGAATTGAAATCTAGGCGGGCTACTGATACGTCTCCAACGTATCTATAATTTATGAAGTGTTCATGCTATTATATTATCTCTTTTGGATGTTTATGGGCTTTACTAAGCACTTTTATATTATTTTTGGGACTAACCTATTAACCGGAGGCCCAGCCTAAATTGTTGTTTTCTTTCCTATTTCAGTGTTTCGAAGAAAAGGAATATGAAAGAGAGTCCGAACGGAATGAAACCTTCGGGAGAGTTATTTTTGGAACGGAAGCAATCCAGGAGACTTGGAGTAGACGTCAGGAAAGCTTCAAGGTGGCCACGAGGGTCAGGGGCGCGCCCTACGCCCTGGGCATTCCTCCCACCCTCGTGGGCCCCTCGTGGCTCCCCTGACCGACTTCTTTCGCCTATATATGTCCATATACGCTAAAAACATTAGGGAGAACAATAGATCGGGACTTCCGCCACCGCAAGCCTCTGTAGCCACCAAAAACCAATTGGGACCCTATTCCGGCACCCTGCCGGAGGGGGGATCTCTCACCGGTGACCATCTTCAACATCCTGGCGCTCTCCATGACGAGGAGGGAGTAGTTCACCCTCGGGGATGAGGGTATGTACTAGTAGCTATGTGTTTGATCTCTCTCTCTCTCTCTCGTGTTATTGAGGTGATACGATCTTGATGTATCGTGAGCTTTGCTATTATAGTTGGATCTTATGATGTTTCTCCCCCTATACTCTCTTGTGATGAATTGAGTTTTCCCCTTGAAGTTGTCTTGTCGGATTGAGTCTTTAAGGATTTGAGAACACTTGATGTATGTCTTTCCGTGCTTATCTGTGGTGACAATGGGATATTCATGTGATCTACTTGATGTATTTTTTGGTGATCAACTTGCGGGTTCAATGAACTTATGCATAAGGGTTGGCACACGTTTTCGTCTTGACTCTCCGGTAGAAACTTTGGGGCACTCTTTGAAGTACTTTGTGTGGGTTTGAATAGATGAATCTGAGATTGTGTGATGCATATCGTATAATCATACCCACGGATACTTGAGGTGACATTGGAGTATCTAGGTGACATTAGGGTTTTGGTTGATTTGTATCTTAAGGTGTTATTCTAGTACGAACTCTAGGATAGATTGAACGGAAAGAATAGCTTCGTGTTATTTTACTACGGACTCTTGAATAGATCGATCAGAAAGAATAGCTTTGAGGTGGTTTCGTACCCTACCATAATATCTTTGTTTGTTATCTGCTATTAGTGACTTTGGAGTGACTCTTTGTTGCATGTTGAGGGATAGTTATATTATGTTATTATTGTTGAGAGAACTTGCACTGGTGAAAGTATGAACCATAGGTCTTGTTTTCTAGCATTGCAATACCGTTTATGCTCACTTTTATCATTAGTTACCTTGCTGTTTTTATAATTTCAGATTACAAAAACCTATATCTACCATACATATTGCACTTGTATCACCATCTCTTCACCGAACTAGTGCACCTATACAATTTGCCATTGTATTGGGTGTGTTGGGGACACAAGAGACTCTTTGTTATTTGGTTGCAGGGTTGTTTGAGAGAGACCATATTCATCCTACACCTCCCACGGATTGATAAACCTTAGGTCATCCACTTGAGGGAAATTTTCTATTGTCCTACAAACCTCTGCACTTGGAGGCCCAACAATGTCTACATGAAGAAGGTTGTGTAGTAGACATTAAGTTATTTTCTGGCGCCGTTACCGGGGAGGTTAGTGCTTGAAGGTATATCTTTAGATCTTGCAATCGAATCTTTTAGTTTCTTGTTTTATCACTAGTTTAGTCTATAGAAGAAAACTACAAAAAATGGAATTGAGTTTGCCTCATACGCTTCATCCTTTTAATATCTTTCATGAAAATGATGGAAAGGAAATTGTGCTCAATTGCTAGAAGAAGAATGCATTAAAATGTCTGGTACTAGATCTTTGTATGATGAGCATGATTGCAATGTTAGTATGAATTCCTTGAATATCCATGGTGCTAATGATATGCAAAGCCACAAGCTTGGGGATGTTATGTTTGATGAAGATGATATGTTTAGTCCCCCAAGTTTTGATGAGCAAATTTATTATGATGAAAGCATGCCTCCAATTTATGATGATTTTTGTGATGATACGTATGCCATAAATAATAAAGATAACCATGAAACTTGTCATCATGATTTTAATTTTCCATTGGATTATGCTTCAGATGATAGTTATTTTGTTGAGTTTGCTCCCACTACTATTGATGAGAATAAACTTGCTTATGTGGAGAGTTGTAAAATTTCTATGCAAGTAGATCATGAAAATAATGCTTTAGATGCTGGTTATATTGTTGAATTCATTCATGATGTTACTGAAAATTATTATGAGGGAGGAACATATGCTTGTAAGAATTGCAATAATATCAAGTTTCCTCTCTATGTGTTGAAAATCATGAAGTATGCTTGTTTTGCCTTCCTATACTAGTTGATTATTGTTCCCATAAGTTGTTTGCTCACAAAATCCCTATGCATAGGAAGTGGGTTAGGCTTAAATATGCTAGTCATATTCTTCATGATGCTACCTTTATGTTTCAATTCTTATCTTTTATGTGAGCATCATTGAAATCACCGTGCCTAGCTAGGGGCGTTAAACGATAGCGCTTGTTGGGAGGAAACCCAATTTTATTTTTGTTCCTTGCTTTTTGATCCTGTTTAGTAATAAATAATTCATCTAGCCTCTGTTTAGGTGTGTTTTTATGTTTTAGTTAGTGTTTGTGCCAAGTAGAACCTTTGGGAAGACTTGGGTGAAGTCTTTGTGATCTTGCTATAAAAAACAGAAACTTTCGCGCTCACGAGATTAGCTGTATTTTTTAGTGGAGAGTGATTTTAGGTTGATTCTTTTTGAATATGATTAACAAAAAAATTCCTCAGGTCCACCAAGTTATTTTAGAATTTTTGGAGTTATAGAAGTATTCAAATAATACAGATTACTACAGACTGTTCTGTTTTTGACAGATTCTGTTTTCATTGTGTTGTTTGCTTATTTTGATGAATCTATGAGTAGTATCGGAGGGTATGGACCATAGATAAGTTGCAATACAGTAGATATTATACCAATATGAATTTAGAATGAGTTCACAACAGTACCTAAGTGGTGATTTATTTTCTTATACTAACGGAGCTTACGAATTTTCTGTTGAGTTTTGTGTTGTGAAGTTTTCAAGTTTTGGGTAAAGATTTGATAGACTATGGAATAAGGAGTGGCAAGAACCTAAGCTTGGGTATGACCGAGGCACCCAATGTAATATTCAAGGACAACCAAGAGCCTAAGCTTGGGGATGCCCCGGATGGCATCCCCTCTTTCGTCTTTGTTCATCGGTAACTTTACTTGGAGCTATATTTTTATTCACCACATGATATGTGTTTTGCTTGGAGCGTAATTTTATTTTGTTTTGTTTTTCTTGTTGTTTGAATAAAATCCCAAGATCTGAAATTCTTAAATGAGAGAGAGTCTTCACATAGCTATATAATTATTTAACTACTCATTGATCTTCACTTATATCTTTTTGGAGTAGTTTGTCATTTACTTGTGTGCTTCACTTATATCCTATGAGTAAATGGTTAAATGATTTGAATATCATAAATCTGAAATTATACATGTTTCATATGCTTATTGCATGGGGAGTAATGACTTCACATATAAGAAGTATAGGTGGATAATTTATTGAAAGTTAAGAAACATAGTATTAGTCACTTGAACAATTCATGAAAGAATATTGAAGGAAGATAGATTTCACATATAAATATACTATCTTGGACATCTTCTATGATTGTGAGCCCCATTAATTATTTTCAAACCTAAGCAATTAGTTGAAATTGGACAAGGAAGACAACATAATGAGTTATGCTTGGGTATATTTCTATAGAAGTTATATTGTTATAGATCCTCCAACATGTGGTGCTTGCTATTTAGAATCTTTTGCTAGCCTAAATATATGTACTAAGCGGGAATACTGCTTGTGCATCCAAATTCCTTGAACCAAGTTTCTTCCATGAGTGTCCACCATATTTACCTATATGCGGTATTTACCTGTCATTCCAAGTAAATTTGCATGTGCCAAACTCTAAACCTTCAAATAATAATCTGTTTTGTACGCCCGAATCGCTCATGTAGCGACTAGGGGCTATCAGTATCTTCCATGCTAGGTGGGTTATTCTCACGATGAGTGGACTCCGCTCATCATTCACGAGAAAATGGCTGGTAACAGGGATGCTCAGTCGTATGATCAAAAGATCAAAAACAAATCAAAATAATTGCAAACAAAACTCCCCTAGGATTGATGTTATTTGGAGGCACTCGTTGTTTCGGGAAAGCCATGGATTGATGATTGTTGGTGGTGGGGGGGGGTATAAACTTTACCATTCTGTTTGGGAACTGCCTATAATGTGTGTAGCATGGAAGATATTGGGAACTCTTGGTTGTTATGTTGAAAATGAAAGCATACCTCTCAAAATTATTTTCATCTCTGTGTTAAAAGCTTCGAGCTCTGGCACCTCTGCAAATCCCTGCTTCCCTCTGCGAAGGGCCTATCTTATACTTGTATGCAGGAGTCAGTAGTATTCCTTCTCATTCCATCCTACTCTTTAGTTGGCAAGCATCATGTGATGGGGAAAGATCTAAGCATATATGGCCATTCAAATATATTTGATCATGAATTATTATTGTTGACAATTATCTATATGACAAGTAAGTTGGGAGGTGAAACATTAAGCGCCTATCTTTCTTTGTGTTCGATCGATGCTATTTGTTCTAAAAATATGCTTTGAGTGGTAGCTGAGGGAGTCCTGGATTAGGGGGTATCCGGACAGCCAGACTATATACTTTGGCCGGACTGTTGGGCCGTGAAGATACAAGACTCAAGACTTCGTCCCGTGTCCGGATGGGACTCTCCTTTGCGTGGAAGACAAGCTTGGTGATCCAGATATTAGATTTCCTTCTTTGTAACCGACTCTGTGTAAACCCTAGCCCCCTCCGGTGTCTATATAAACCTCATAGGCTAGCTTCTAGGGTTTAGCCTCTACGATCTCGTGGTAGATCAACTCTTGTAACACTCATATCATCAAGATCAATCAAGCAGGAAGTATGGTTTTACCTCCATCGAGAGGGCCCGAACCTGGGGTAAAACATCGTGTCCCTTGCCTCCTATTACCATTAGACTTAGACGCACAGATTGTGACCCACTACCCAAGATCCGCCGGTTTTGACCCCGACATTGGTGCTTTCATTGAGAGTTCCTCTGTGTCGTTGTTGCAAGGCTCGATGGCCCGTCTCGTTGTCAAGGACAACATCACCTCCGGGAAAGCACAGGCGGTAGGCCAAACTCTCCGACTAGGCAGCTTTGGCATGGCCGCTCGATCGTCTTCAGCACCGACGATGACCCCTCGGGTCATCAAAAAGGGCCTTCACGTCAACTCGGAACTCGCCGAACAGATGGATCCAATGGAGCTATCCTCCCTTAATGAGCTTTTGGGTCGCATCGCCGCTTTGGGAGTCGCTACAGACCATGATCGGATTGGTCTTAAACCCGACCAAAGGGATATTAAATCCCCACCGGTCACCCACGAGATAGCGGTAGTGGAAGAGCTGCACATGGATTATCCCTCTATTTTGAGGACAAACTATGTCCGGATTGCCAAGCTCTCTGAGCCGGATACCCGTTCGCGGGAGGACATGACCCAGGCCCCGAACTTAGAATCGGGCAACGGGCCGGAAAAATCGGGCAGCACCCCGGAGCCCAAGCTGTCAAGCCCAGAAACTCCTCTGCCCCTGGGCGTTAGATCGGATCAGAATCCAGATTTAACTACGCCCACCCACCCAGACTTAAGCCGTCTCTCCCATATCGGACAAGGGCCCCAAGAGACAGTACATCGCTACTGGGCTAGGTTCCTCCTTGTGATAAACAAGGTCAAGGACTGTTGCGAGGAGGACGCAATCTCACTTTTCTGCAAAAATTGCACGAGCAAATGCTATAAGTCGCCGTGACATAGTACATTTTGCCGACTTAGCAGCCATCGTAAAGAATTACTGTGCGATGGAAAGTGCCTGGAAAACCCAAACACACTTTTGGGATAATCCGTCTCTCACTAAACCCTTCATCCGAGCTAAAAGGGCAAACTCTCGTAAGTTACCCGATCGAATTCCCAAAAAACCAAAGCCCACCCCAGGGCGTGGAACCGTATTGGAAGAATGGCTCAATGGGCCATGCAAAATTCACAGCACGCTGGACACTATGCCAACACATAGCCTTAGAGCATGTTGGATACTCCGGCAGGTAGCAAAAAGCAGCGAGGATCTTCTTATAAGCCATAAAGCAGAGCAACATCCCGCTGAAGACAACAATGCGGTACTTACAGTCTTCAAGACTTTCACCTCAAATAATAGGTGCAAACGAGCTCATCGAAATTTTGCTGAAATCTGCCACGTGGCAAAAATAAACCCGTGGAACGACACTGCTATAACTTTCAGCGCCAGTGACGAACCCCAATTCCAGGCAGTCCGGGCACTAGCCGCATTGGTCCTTAGCCCAATCGTGGACAGCTTTCGGCTCACTAAAGTACTCATGGATGGCGGAATTAAAGTTGATCTATGAAGAAACACTCAACAAGATGGAAATTGATAAAAGCCGCATTGAGCGGAGCGGCGCAACCTTCAGGGGAATCATCCCTAGTTGGGAGGCACGGTGTGCGGGAAAAATCACACTCGATGTGGTATTCGGCACCCCGGAGAATTACAGGTCCGAAGAAATCACATTCCAAGTGGCTTCTTTCAGCAGCGGATACCACACCCTTTTAGGGCGGGATGCATTCACAAACTTTCAAGCTATACCACATTACGGGTACATGAAGCTTAAAATGCCCGGACCCAATGGAATCATCACTCTAGCCAGTGATCCGGACGTTGCACTCCGCGCCGAAAATAAAACTGCAGCACAAGCCCTGGAAGCATTATCCGAAGCCCTAGCGGTAGAAGAACTAACAACGCTGCATGCCACAGTGGACAGGGACGACGTGATACTCGACAAACGACCCAAGTCCACCTCATTTAAACCCGCAGATGAGATAGTCAAATTCCAGGTCCATCCAACAGACCCCACGAAGACAGCTTCCATCGGGACACAGTTGAGCCCCACAATGGACACCGCACTACGAGACTTCCTATGCGAGAATTGGGACATTTTCGCCTGGCATCCTTCGGACATGCCGGGCATCCAACGCAGGCTGGCCGAACACAGCCTCAATATACTGAAAGGATACAAGCCAGTCAAATAGGCTCTTAGGCGCTTCTTAGAGGCTAAACGGCAAGCCATGGGAGAAGAGCTAGCCAAGCTACTTGAGGCCGGATTCATCAAAGATATCAAGCATCCAGATTGGCTGGCAAATCTGGTAATGGTACCAAAGAAGGACAAATCCTGGCGCCTATGCGTCGATTTCAAAGACCTCAACAAGGCTTTCCCCAAGGATCCATTCACCCTCCCTCGCGTCGACCAAATCATCGACGCCACCGTAGGACACGATTCACTATGTTTCCTCGACGCATACTCTGGATACCATCAAATAAGGATGGCAGAATCCGACCAAGCCGCAACGGTCTTCATAACGCCATATGGCCCTTTCTACTTCAACACTATGCCTTTCGGGATTAAAAATGCCGGCGTAACCAATCAATGCATGATTCAAACATGCCTGGAGAAGCAAACCAGCAAAATAGTGGAGGCATATGTGGACGACGTGGTCATAAAAACAAGACACATCGAAACTATAATAGATGACTTGAGGCTTACGTTCGATAACCTCCGAACATACGGCATCAAGCTAAACCCGGAAAACTATGTTTTCGGCGTACCCTCTGGGAAGTTGCTCGGCTTCATTGTTTCCAATAGAGGAATTGAAGCAAATCCGGCAAAAATCCGAGCTCTGTCGCAGTTGGCTATCCCAACAAACCTCAAGCATATCCAGAAACTAGCTGGATGCGTGGCTGCCTTAAGCCGCTTTATCTCCCGATTAGGAGAAAAGGCACTACCCCTTTACCTCCTTTTTCGACGCACCGAACACTTCGTGTGGACGGATGCAGCCGTGGACGGACTAGATGAAATAAAGACCTTATTGGCCAGTAATCCAGTCCTGATAGCACCAAATATTGGTGAACCTATGCTATTGAACATAGCTGCAACACATCAAGATGTAAGCGCAGTGCTCATCGTCGAACGAGAAGCAGACAGATACAAATTCCCGCTCCAAAAGCCGGTATATTACGTGTCCACGGTCCTCACTCCATGCAAATCCCGATACCCACACTATCAAAAGATAGCATACACGGTCTTCGTGGCATCCCGGAAGGTACGGCACTACTTCCAGGAGTGTTTGATTATGGTGGCCTCCGAAGTACCACTCAACGACATAATAAACAACCGCGACACTATGGGACGGATTGCTAAATGGGCCATCGAGCTCCTTCCATTCGACATAACATACAAACCATGGCGGGCCATTAAGTCGCAAGTATTGGCTGACTTTGTCGCCGAATGGACAGAAGCCAAACTCCCTAAAGAGTACGGCGCGTACTCTAATTGGATCATGCACTATGATGGCTCTAAAATGCTAGCCGGATTGGGAGCAGGTGTAGTCCTGACTTCCCCCACCGGGGACACGGTCCAATACGTACTAATATTATACACAGACTCCAACAACACAGCCGAATACGAGGCTCTGTTGCATGGTCTTCGGATGGAAGTCTCTATGGGCATTCAATGCCTGGAGGTGCGCGGGGATTCAAATCTCGCAATATCACAAATAAACAAAGATTTTGATGCCAAGGATCCGAAAATGGTGGCCTACCGTAATGACATCCTCAAAATGTCAGCTCGGTTCAAGGGGCTCGAATTCCACCATGTGGCTCAAGAAAACAAACAAGCGGTGGATATCCTCGCCCGCATCGGTGCTAAACGCGACCCTGTCCCACCTAACATATTCCTAGAAAAGCTGTTCAAACCATCCGTGGTATGGGAAGGGGAGTCCGGCAACACTAGCCCGGCTCCAAATACAACCCCAAATTCCGAACCGTCTGACATAATCGGAGGCTCCGCCACCGAAATAACACCTTCGGCCCAGGAAATCATGGCTGTAATTGCCTCGTGGACCAAGCCTTTCTTGGCCTACCTAAATAGGCAGGAGCTCCCCGAGGACCAAAATGAAGCATGTTGTATTGTGCGGCGCTCCAAGGCCTAAAAAGTCCATGAGGGAGAACTCTATAAGAAAAGTACGACTGGAGTGCTCCAAAGATGCATCTCCGAAGAGGAAGGGCGGCAGCTCTTGGCTGAAATCCATGCCGGACTCGGCGGGCACCACGCTACGGCTCGGGCACTTGTCAGCAAGGCCTTCTGTACAGGTTTTTATTGGCCGACAGCCCAAGCAGGTGCACAGGACTTTGTCCAACACTGCGTCGGTTGCCAGCTCTTTGCCAATCAGAGCCATATGCCCCCTACCGCTCTCCAAACAATCCCCATTACTTGGCCCTTCGCGGTCTGGGGGCTGGATATGGTCGGACCCCTTAAAGGGGGAAGCCATAAGAAAAAATACTTATTGGTCATGGTGGACAAGTTCACCAAATGGCTAGAAGCCAAACCAGTTAAAACGGCCGAATCCGGACCAGTGATAGACTTCATATCAGGGGTTGTACACTGTTATGTCGTCCCCCACAGCATCATCACTGATAATGGCTCAAACTTCACAGCCGATGAAGTGAAAACTTGGAGCGGCAACATGGGCATTAAGCTCGATTACGCCTCCGTCTACCATCCTCAAATGAACGGCCAGGTCGAACGTGCAAACGGTCTCATCATGAGCGGCATCAAACCCAGGCTAGTGCGGTCCTTGACAGAATCGGACAAGCACTGGGTCGAGGAGCTCGACTCCGTACTCTAGGGGCTGCGGACCACGCCGAATCGCACCACCAGATACACACCATTTTTTATGGTGTACGGTGCAGAAGCAGTACTACCCTGCAACATAATCCATGACTCGCCTCGCGTGCGCATGTACGAAGAGAAGGAAGCCAAGTTAGATCGGCAGGACAACTTAGACGCCCTAGAGGAGGAGCGCGACATCGCAAAATCCCGTTCCGCATTCTATCAGCAGCAGGCTCGACGATCTCAAAGCAGAGAAGTATGGGCCAAAACTTAAAATATTGGCGAACTCGTTCTACGCCTACCGGAGAAGAAGGACAAGCTCAAACCTAAGTGGGAGGGTCCCTTCATTATTGATAAAGTTCTCACCGGAGGAGCGTACCACCTGCGTAATGCATCTGTAGCAGACTCGAGCCGAACCCATGGAACGCTGCCAGACTCCAGAGATTCTACGCCTAGTGCCGAACCCAGTGTTCGTCTCCTTACCCTCGCTCATTTAATTATGCTCCTCTCCCCTTTTTTTTCCTTTCTCACCCTTTTTTTCCTTTCTCACCCTTTTTCCCTTCTTCACACAAAGTACTCAATACAGTGCAGATGCTCGGATCACTCCGGATGCACTATGTGTGTAAACCATACCTGGGGGCTTCCTATACGGAAGATAAATATAATTACTTTCATGGCTTCTTGCCTATCACATATGCGTTCTTTTTCCATATGTGCCTTTTCTTCACTATTATATGCATCGATATGACTTAAGATCTGGCCATGCTAGGTTTCCTAGCTCTTGTGTTTATGCCCTACGTTCCCGTTAATTTGGCTAGGGCATAAGGGGAGCACCTCTGCGATTGTTACTACCGGTTCAGCCGGATGTGTACCTCAGACTGGGTGAAGCCGAAAGCTAGCGTTCTTAAGGGAATATTCGGTCGGTGAACAAAAGATGTTTCTTTCGTTTATTAGAAACGTGAATCCCTAAATATTTTGTATCCTGCTTCTGTTTGCTATCCGGACATGTACATCCATGCATGCGTACGCAGGGAAAGGAACCCCTGACGGAACTATTCTCCCTGGAAAATGTTTCTTACTACCCATGTAATATAACATAACTAGTTGGGTACTTGTCTGTTCAAGCACTTATGACCCCTACGCCTGGTTTCCATGCATACCTCGATTCTGCATAACTGAGCGGGTATCCGGATACACCCCAGACTATCGGATCCGGGGGCTGAAGCAAAACGGTCCGCCATGACAAATGATTTTTAATCCGGCTAGGGACTACATATGTCCATTGAATTACATAGTCACTTGGACTGACTATATTCTTCTTCTATACCGTCCAACATGCTATCTAGCTTGCAATCCTATTGGGAATACTTTGCGGCTAATGCTACCTGGTCATACACCAGACTCACGGGAATTTCTTGCCCATCTGGCCCCGCCGGTCCGACTTCGGCCATATGGTTCGGGTCAAGCTTGGTGTAGCGCGTCTTCACCATGGCCCAGGCTTCCCTTGCACCTTGCCGGCAGGCTGACATCTTCCACAATCGGAAGCGCCGCCGTGCTCCTTGGATCATATCCACGAGCTCCCCCATGCCACAAGGCCTAGGCAATACCCAGCATCACCTGCCAAGCTCGCTCGTGCAGCTGTGAGAGGTCTTGCAGTAAATCACCTGCGGACGCGGGCATCTCCTCTTTAGGATGTCCCGTCAACATACCTACAGATATAAACTCTTTTAATATGCTTCCTCACCGAACTATATTGTAGTTCGTTTAGGCACTTACCATACATGCCGCGACGAAGCCTTCTGTTCTCCTTCATGGAGTCTGCCAGCTGAGCTCAAACATCTGATAATTCGATGCCCAGCCGGACATTGGCATCTAGGAGATTGTTCTTCTCCTGCCTAACCTGCATAAGCACACGCTCGCCAGCCTTCAGCTGTCTTTGGAGATGCGACTCGCTATCTTTTATGATCTTCGGATTCGTCCCGGGATGGTCTGCAGAATTTTCTGTTAGACTTATGAAGCAAGCCAATTGCTAACTGGTATATTCCTTTTTTCTCTATTAAGACAAATGTTACCAGATGAGGCCTTCTGGGATTCCTCTAGTTTGCAACCGCGGCCCTCAGCTGGGTCATGCACACCTCCAGCTCTTGAGACAATTGGGTATTCTTATCTACAAAAAAATGTGCATAAAATGATCCTTAAATCAGTTGTTCCAACCATTTCAAGTCTCAGGGGCTACTGCTATACATGCTTATCAAATTTCCTTACCCCTATATATTTTGCATACTGGTCCATCGCTCGGGCGAGCCCGCCTTGAGCAGCTCGGATGTATGCGTCTCCCAAATTGAAAGCATTAAATGCCTCTTCAGAAAAGATGCTATTGCAAAGTACGGCCCGTTGGTGCCGGTGATTCATGGCACTCTCTACTTTGGAATTTGTGGCACAGAGCATATCCGCATCCTTTGTCGAAGGACAATTCGGCATCGGCCCCGCATTGTCCTCCTCTCTCGAAGCCGGTTCTGGAATCCGGCTGGTGGAGGCGTGATCGGCAGGATCCCCGGATATAGTCCGGCGACTCCTCTTTCTGCCAGAATGCGAAGGACGCTGTTACATTTCAAACACAATAATCACAGAGCAGGTTTTTACCATACCTCTATAACAGTGTTTCGGCCCTAACCGCCTTCCTCTTGAGCCTGCCTGGCCCGGACGCCCTTTGCCGATGAGCCCCTAGGGGCTCGGCGCCGTGTTCCGATGGTCGTCTCTATAAAAATACGATATTTTATGCATAAGGCATGATATCACAAAGGATTCCTATTCAGAGGATAAGGTTTCGACTTTGCTTACACGCGATGTAGGTAGCAGTCCGGGATAGTCGACGATAATAGCCACTAAGGCGCCATCGCAGCTGGCCTGATAAAATGTCCCGTTGACTAGCTCCACAGTAATATCCGTATCTTCTTCAAGCCCTGGATCGAAGGCCCTTCTGGGGTCCTCTGGCTGCGGGGAGGGGCTGTCAAATCCTTCCACGGCCCTCCTCAGTTCCTGCTCAGAAGTATCAAGGTTAATGATTTTGATGAAGAGCGCCAGAATGAATAGAGTGGGGGAAAGAGTGACGACTTACCCAGCTTGGGGGGTTGTACATGGAAAATCCATCCCGCGTTTTAATACGAAGGAATTCTTCTTCTTCTCCTTTATACAAATAGGACAATATTCTCATTAGAGCAGTGGTGGAGGCCGGACCTTTACGACCACAACGGGTGGCATCATCTTCCCCATTGTAGTGTGCTACGTCTTGAGCTTGCGTTGGTTTTCCTCAAAGAGGAGAGGGTGATGCAGCAAAGTGTAGCGTAAGTATTTCCCTCAGTTTTGAGAACCAAGGTATCAATCCAGCAGGAGGCTCCTCAAAAGTCCCACGCACCTACACAAACAAACTGAGAACTCGCAACCAATGCAATAAAGGGGTTGTCAATCCCTTCACGGCCACTTGCGAAAGTGAGATCTAATAAAGATAGTATGATACGATAAATATATTTTTGGTATTTTATAAGATAGATGCAAAAAGTAAAGATGCAAATAAAAGTAGATTGAAAGCAAATATGATAAGACATAGACCCGGGGGCCATAGGTTTCACTAGAGGCTTCTCTCAAGATAGCATAAGTATTACGGTGGGTGAACAAATTACTATCGAGCAATTGATAGAAAAGCGCATAGTTATGAGATTATCTAGGCATGATCATGTATATAGGCATCACGTCCATAACAAGTAGACCGACTCCTGCCTGCATCTACTACTATTACTCCACACATCGACCGACTCCTGCCTGCATCTAGAGTATTAAGTTCATAAGAATAGAGTAACACATTAAGCAAGATGACATGATGTAGAGGGATAAACACATGCAATATGATATAAACCCCATCTTTTTATCCTCGATGGCAACAATACAATACGTGTCTTGCAACCCTTTCTGTCACTGGGTAAGAACACCGCAAGATTGAACCCAAAGCTAAGCACTTCTCCCATGGCAAGAAAGACCAATCTAGTAGGCCAAACCAAACTGATAATTCGAAGATACTTGCAAAGATAACTCAATCATACATAAAAGAATTCAGAGAAAATTCAAATATTATTCATAGATAAACTTAATCATAAACCCACAATTCATCGGATCTCAACAAACACACCGCAAAAAGAGTTTACATCGAATAGATCTCCATAAGAGAGGGGGAGAACATTGTATTGAGATCCAAAAAGAGAGAAGAAGCCATCTAGCTAATAAGTATGGACCCGTAGGTCTGTGGTAAACTACTCACAACTCATCGGAGGGGCAAGGATGTTGATGTAGAGGCCCTCCGTGGTTGATTCCCCCTCCGGCAGAGTGCCGGCGAAGGCTCCAAGATGGGATCTCGTGGATACAGAAGGTTACGGCGGTGGAAATTGTGTTTCGTGGTGCTCCTAGATGTTTTCGGGGTACATAGCTATATATAGGAGGAAGAAGTACGTCGGTGGCCGCCCGAGGTGCCCACGAGACAGGGGGCGCCCTACAGGGGGCGCGGCCCCCTATCTTGTGGGGCCCTCGGGAGCTTCTTGACATGCACTCCAAGCTCTCCGGATCAGATTTGTTCCAAAAAATCACGCTCCCGAAGGTTTCATTCCGTTTGGACTCTGTTTGATATTCCTTTTCTTCGAAATACTAAAATAGGCAAAAAAACAGCAATATGGGCTGGGCCTCCGGTTAGTAGGTTACTCCCAAAAATTATATAAATGTGTAAAATAAAGTCCATAAACATCTAAAAGGGGTAATATAATAGCATGGAACAATCAAAAATTATAGATACGTTGGAGACCTATCAAGCATCCCCAAGCTTAATTCCTGCTCGTCCTCGAGTAGGTAAATGATAAAAAGAGAATTTTTGATGTGGAATGCTACCTAGCATAATTCATAATGTAATTTTCTTTATTGTGGCATGAATGTTCAGATCCAAATGAATACAAAATAAAAGTTAATATTGACATAAGAAATAGTAACACTTCAAGCATACTAATCAAAGTAATCATGTCTTCTCAAAATATCATGGCAAAAGAAAGTTCATCCCTACAAAATCATATAGTTAGGCTATGCTTCATTTTCGTCACACAAAGATGTTCCCAACTTCTATAACCCAGATGACAAGCCAAGCAATTGTTTCATAAAATAATCACAAACTTTTTCAACCTTCACGCAATACATGAGCGTGAGCCATGGATATAGCACTATGGGTGGAATAGAATATGATGATGGGGATTGTGTGGAGAACACAAAAAAAAGAAAGTCTCACATTGACGAGGATAATCAACGGGCTATGGAGATGCCCATCAATTGATGTCAACATGAGGAGTAGGGATTGCCATGCAACAGATGCACTAGAGCTATAAATGAATGCTCAACAAAAGAAAACTAGTAGGTGTGCATCCAACTTGCTTGCTCACAAAGACCTAGGGCATTTGAGGAAGCCCATCGTAGGAATATACAAGCCAAGTTCTATAATGAAAAATTCCCACTAGTAAGAAAAAAACAACTTATGAGACTCACTAAATGAAAAACAAGGTGCTACTTTGAAGCACAAGTGTGGAAAAAGAGATAATAACATTGCCCTTTTTATTTGTTTTATTCTTTTTTTTTCTTTTTTTTTCTTTTTCTTACTTTTTTCTCTTTTTTTGGGGCAATGTTCTAATAATGATTATCATCACACTTCTATTGATTACAACATAAGAATTACAACTCGAAACTAGAACAAGATATGACTCTATACGAATGCCTCCGGCGGTGTACTGGGATGGTGCAATGAATCAAGAGTGACATGTATGAAAAATAATGCTTGGTGGCTTTGACACAAATACGATGTCAACTACATGATCATGCAATGGCAATATGACAAAAGTAAAGTATGTCATGAAAATGATGAACAGAACGGTGGAAAGTTGCATGGCAATATATCTCGGAATGGCTATGGAAATGCCATAATAGGTAGGTATGGTGGCTGTTTTGAGAACGATATAAGGAGGTTTATGTGTGATAGAGCGTATCGTATCACGGGGTTTGGATGCACCGGCGAAGTTTGCACCAACTCTCAAGGTGAGAAAGGGCAATGCACGGTACCGAAGAGGCTAGCAAAGGTGGAAAGGTAGAAGTGCGTATAATCCATGGACTCAACATTAGTCAAAAGAACTCATATACTTATTGAAAAAAATTATAAGTCATCAAAAATCAAGTACTACACGCATGCTCCTAGGGGGATAGATTGGTAGGAAAAGACCATCGCTCGTCCCCGACCACCACTCATAAGGATGCACAAGCCAAGTACACTTCATTTTTCAAATTTGTTACACAACTTTAACCATACGTGCATGCTACGGGATTTGCTAACTTCAACACAAGCATTATTTGAATTCATAATCACCCAACTAGCATGACTTTAATATCAATACCTCCATATCTCAAAACAATTATCAAGTATCAAATTGATCATGGCATCCAATTCACTTTTCTATGATAGTTTTTATTACACCGAACTTGGATGCTCATCATTCTAGGACCAACTTTATGACCATAGCAAATACCATGCTGTTCTAAAAGACTCTAAAAAAGATATAAGTGAACCATGAGAGACTAGCAATTTCTTCAAAATTAAGACACCACCGTGCTCTAAAAAAATATAACTGAAGCACTAGAGCAAAAACTATCAAGCTCAAAAAAGATATAAGTGAAGCACATAGAGTATTCTAGCAAATTCTAATCAAATAGGCTTCTCCCAAAAGGTGTGTACAGCAAGGATGATTGTGGTAAACTAAAAAGCAAAGACTAATATAATACACGATGCTCCAAGCAAAACACATATCATGTGGCGAATAAAAATATAGCTCCAAGTAAAGTTACCAATGAACGAAGACGAAAGAGGGGATGCCTTCCTGGGGCATCCCCAAGCTTAGGCTTTTGGATATTATTGAATATCTTGGGGTGCCATGGGCATCCCAAAGCTTAGGCTCCTGCCACTCCTTATTCCATAGCCCATAAAAGCTTTACCCAAAACTTGAAAACTTCACAACACAAAACTCAACAGGAAATCTTATAAGCTCCGTTAGTGAAAGAAAACAAAACCACCACATAAGTTACTGCAATGAACTAATTATTTATTTAATTTGGTGTTAAACCTACTGTATTCCAACTTCTTTATGGTTCATAGACTGAATTACTAGGCATAGATGCATTGAAATAAGCAAACAACACACGAAAAACAGAATCTGTCAAAAACAGAACAGTCTGTAGCAATCTGTAACCAACGCAAACTTCTGGAACTCTAAAAATCCTACCAAAATAGGAAGTCCTGGAAACTTTGTCTATTGAACAGCATCAAAAAGAATAAACGCAAAAGCACATTCCTGTGATTTAACAAAATTATATTCGTGCGCGCAAAGTTTCTGTTTTTCAGCAGAATCAAATCAACTATCATCGCAGGTTATCCTAGAGGTTCCACTTGGCACAAACACTAACTAAAAGATAAAAACACATCTAAACAGAAGGTAGATGCAAGATTATTACTAAACAGGAGCAAAAACAAAAAACATAAAGAAAATTAGGTTGCCTCCCAACTAGCGCTATCGTTTAACGCACCTAGCTAGGCATAAAAGCGAAGATAGATCTAACGAGTGCCATCTTTGGCACTAATTTCATAAGTAGCTCGCATGATAGATTCATAAGGTAATTTCACTTTCTTTCTTGGAAAATTTTCCATGCCTTTCTTTAAAGGAAATTGGAATCTAATGTTCCCTTCCTTCATATCAATAATCGCACCAATCGTTCTAAGGAAAGGTCTACCAAGAATAATAGGGCAAGAAAGATTGCAATCTATATCAAGAACAATAAAATCTACGGGCACCAAATTTCTATTTGAAACAATAAGAACATCATTGATCCTTCTCATAGGCTTTTTAATGGTGGAATCTGCAAGGTGCAAATTTAAAGAGCAATCATCAAGACCATGGAAACCTAGAATATCACATAAAGTTTTCGGAATCATGGAAACACTAGCACCCAAATCACACAAAGCAAAACACTCATAATATTTAATTCTAATCTTTATAGTAGGTTCCCACTCATCATTAAGTTTTCTAGGTATAGAAACTTCCAAATTAACTTTTTCATCATAAGATTGCATCAAGGCATCAACAATATGTTTCATAAAAGCTTTATTTTGACTATAAGCATGAGGAGAATTAACAACGGATTGCAACAAGGAAATACAACCTTTTAAAGAGCAATTATCATAATCAAATTCCTTGAAATCCGAGATAGTAAGTTCAATATTATTAGAAGTTGAGGATTCTCCAATCTCTCTTTTACCAAATTTAACATCAAGATCTAAAGATTCCGAATTTTTGGGACGCCTTCTAGGCAAAGTTTATTCATCATCACTCCCATCAAAATTCATATTGCAAAACATAGATCTAGTCGGAGACACATCAATAACTTTAAGATCCTCATCATTATTTTCACAGAGACTAGAAGAAGACGCTTTTCTAAAGCTTTCTTTTTTAGCACGCAATCTAGCGGTTCTTTCCTTGCACTCGTCAATGGAAATTCTCATTACTTTGAGAGACTCATTGATATCATGCTTAGGAGAAGAAGATCCAAGTTTAAGAGAATTAACATCAAGCGAAAGTCTATCAACGTTCCTAGCCAAATCATCAACTTTGAGCAATTTTTCTTCAAGCAAAGCATTAAAATTCTTTTGAGAAATCATAAATTCTTTCACACTATTCTCAAAATCAGAGGGCATATTATTAAAATTACCATAAGAATTATTGTAGGAATTTCCATAATTATTAGAGGGATTACTAGGGAACGGTCTAGCATTAAAATTTCCTCTATAAACATTATTTCCAAAACTATTCCTACCAACAAAATTCACATCCATAGATTCATTATTATTCTCAATCAAGGAAGACAAAGGCATGTCATTGGGATCAAGAGGAGTATTTTTAGTAGCAAACATCTTCATAAGTTCAACCATCTTTCCACTCAAAACATTAATTTCTTCTATAGCATGCACTTTTTTACTAGAAGATCTTTCGGTGTGCCATTGAGAATAATTAGCCATAATATTATCAAGAAATTTTGTAGCATCTCCTAACGTAATTTCCATAAACGTGCCTCCTGCGGCCGAATCTAAGAGATTTCTGGAAGCAAAGTTCAAACTCACATAAAAATTTTGTATGATCATCCATAAATTCAAACCATGAGTAGGGCAATTGCGAAGCATCAATTTCATTCTTTCCCAAGATTGGGCGACATGCTCATGATCAAGTTGTTTAAAATTCATAATACCGTTCCTAAGAGTGATGATCTTACTGGGAGGAAAATACTTAGAGATAAAAGCATCTTTGCACTTGTTCCAAGAATCTATACTATTTTTAGGCAAAGACGAAAACCAAACTTTAGCACGATCTCTAAGCGAAAACTAAAATAACTTCAATTTGACAATATTGTTATCCGTATCTTTCTTCTTTTGCATATCACACAAATCAACAAAATTGTTTAGATGAGTAGCGGCATCTTCACTAGGAAGGCCGGCGAATTGATCTTTCATAACAAGATTCAGCAAAGCGGTATTGATTTCACAAGAGTCAACATCATTAAGAGGAGCTATTGGAGTACTAAGGAAATCATTATTATTGGTGTCGATAAGTCACACAATTTGGTATTATCTTGCGCCATGGCAACAAGTAATCCAACACACAAGCAAGCAGAAAAACGGCAAGCGAAAAAAAAGAGAGGAGGAGATTGGGAAAGAGAGGGCGAATAAAACGGCAAGGGTGAAGTGGGGGAGAGGAAAATGAGAGGCAAATGGCAAATAATGTAAATGCGAGGGAGATGGGTTTGTGATGGGTACTTGGTATGTCTTGACTTGAGCGAAGACCTCCCCGGCAACGGTGCCAGAAATCCTTCTTGCTACGTCTTGAGCTTGCGTTGGTTTTCCTCGAAGAGGAGAGGGTGATGCAGCAAAGTGTAGCATAAGTATTTCCCTCAGTTTTGAGAACCAAGGTATCAATCCAGTAGGAGGCTCCTCAAAAGTCCCACGCACCTACACAAACAAACTGAGAACTCGCAACCAACGCAATAAAGGGGTTGTCAATCCCTTCACGGCCACTTGCGAGAGTGAGATCTAATAAAGATAGTATGATAAGATAAATATATTTTTGGTATTTTATAAGATAGATGCAAAAAGTAAAGATGCAAATAAAAGTAGATTGAAAGCAAATATGATAAGAGATAGACTCGGGGGCCATAGGTTTCACTAGAGGCTTCTCTCAAGATAGCATAAGTATTACGGTGGGTGAACAAATTACTGTCGAACAATTGATAGCAAAGCGCATAGTTATGAGATTATCTAGGCATGATCATGTATATAGGCATCACGTCCATAAAAAGTAGACCGACTCCTGCCTGCATCTACTACTATTACTCCACACATCGACCGACTCCTACCTGCATCTAGAGTATTAAGTTCATAAGAATAGAGTAATGCATTAAGCAAGATGACATGATATAGAGGGATAAACACATGCAATATGATATAAACCCCTTGTTATCCTCGATGGCAACAATACAATATGTGTCTTGCAACCCTTTCTGTCACTGGGTAAGAACACCGCAAGATTGAACCCAAAGCTAAGCACTTCTCCCATGGCAAGAAAGACCAATCTAGTCGGCCAAACCAAACTGATAATTCGAAGAGACTTGCAAAGATAACTCAATCATAAATAAAAGAATTCAGAGAAGATTCAAATATTATTCATAGATAAACTTAATCATAAACCCACAATTTATCGGATCTCGACAAACACACCGCAAAAAGAGTTTACATCGAATAGATCTCCACAAGAGAGGGGGAGAACATTGTATTTAGATCCAAAAAGAGAGAAGAAGCCATCTAGCTAATAACTATGGACCCGTAGGTCTGTGGTAAACTACTCACAACTCATCGGAGGGGCAAGGATGTTGATGTAGAGGCCCTCCATGGTTGATTCCCCCTCCGGCAGAGTGCCGGTGAAGGCTCCAAGATGGGATCTCGCAGATACAGAAGGTTACGGCGGTGGAAATTGTGTTTCGTGGTGCTCCTGGATGTTTTCGGGGTACGTAGGTATATATAGGAGGAAGAAGTACGTCGGTGGCCGCCCGAGGGGCCCACGAGACAGGGGGCACGCTCTATAGGGGGGGGGGCGCGGCCCACTATCTCGTGGGGCCCTCGGGAGCTTCTTGACTTGCACTCCAAGCTCTCCGGATCAGATTTGTTCCAAAAATCACGCTCCCGAAGGTTGCATTCCGTTTGATATTCCTTTTCTTCAAAATACTGAAATAGGCAAAAAAACAGCAATATGGGTTGGGCCTCCGGTTAGTAGGTTAGTCCCAAAAATGATATAAATGTGTAAAATAAAGCCCATAAACATCTAAAAGGGGTAATATAATAGCATGGAACAATCAAAAATTATAGATACGTTGGAGACGTATCATAGTGCCGCATGGGCTTCCCCCGATATTGAAGTGGCTGCACCCCCCGCATTATGCATATTGCTATAACCTCGACTATTGTTAGCCCTGATTTGGCCAGTATCTTTATCCTGCTCATTTGGAAGTGTACTTCTCTGGTATCCTCCTCTTGGGGGCCCTAAGGGCGCCAATTTCAGCGTGCCTTCGGTGGAGCATTATTGAACTCAGGGAGGCCCATCCGGACTGGATCCGGAAGGGGAACGTCATCAACATAAAACCACTCCGAGGGCCAGTTTGTAGATGCCTTCTTGGGAGTGCCGGATAGGTATCCAGTCTCGGCGACGCGCCATATTTTGGCTCCGCCCACTTGACATATGGATTCCCCATGGTTGCGAGGGACGAGGCAGAACAACTTCTTCCATAACCCGAAGTGAGCCTCACAGCCCAGGAATAATTCACAAAGGGTGACGTATCCTGCGATGTGCAGCACAGAGGCAGGGGTGAAGTCATGCAACTGGAGGCCGTAGAACTCCAGGAGCCCGCGAAGGAATGGGTGGATTGGAAACCCGGCGCCTCTTAGCAGATGCGGGATGAGACATATTCGCTCCCCCGGGGAGGGATTAGGAGATCTCTCCGCTTGCTCCCCGCCATTATAGGTGGCTAGTCCAGCTCGGACGGGGACCATGAACACCGGTGGAAGAAACCCTTGGTTATGCAACTCTATCAAACGGCTTTGAGGAACTGAACACTCTTCCCAGTCACCTGGCTTAGAGCGAAGGGAACGAGAAGAAGAGCTGCGGCGACCGGCCATGTTGGAATGGTTTTTTCCGGAGCGCTCTGCTGGATGCTTGCTCAAGGGAAGAAGGTTAGGTTTGGATCTGAGGATCCCCGTCCCTTCAAATAGACGGTTTGCCTACAGGGCTGGGGTGGAAAATGCAAAAATGCCCCGGCTCCTCGTATTCGCTCGACACGTGGAGATGGCCATTGTTGAAGCACAGAAGCCGAGGAGTACAACATTGATGGGAAGCCGGACATTGTTCATTACAACAGGAACTTTGGAGTATTCAGAGATGGAACCCGCCTTGCAATGCCGAAGACAAACTGCGCGCCGGACTCATCGTCATTGAAGCCTGGTTCAGGGGCTACTGAGGGAGTTCTGGATTAGGGGGTATCCGGACAGCCGGACTATATACTTTGGCCGGACTGTTGGGCCGTGAAGATACAAGACTCAAGACTTCATCCCGTGTGAGGATGGGACTCTCCTTTGCGTGGAAGACAAGCTTGGCGATCCGGATATTAGATTTCCTTCTTTGTAACCGACTGTGTGTAAACCCTAGCCCCCTCCGGTGTCTATATAAACCGGAGGGTTTGGTCCGTATAGGCAGAATCATAATCATCATAGGCTAGCTTCTAGGGTTTAGCCTCTATGATCTCGTGGTAGATCAACTCTTGTAATACTCATATCATCAAGATCAATCAAGCAGGAAGTAGGGTGTTACCTCCATCGAGAGGGTCCGAACCTGGGTAAAACATCATGTCCCTTGCCTCCTGTTACCATTAGCCTTAGACGCACAGATTGGGACCCCCTACTCGAGATCCGCCGGTTTTGACACCGATAGTAGCAATCATGGAAGACTATATGATAGTTGAGTATGTGGGATTTGCTAAATTAAAGGTCTTACATAGACCCTTCCTGAAAGTAAGATGAATTGCAATTGTTTGATGACTGAGAACATAGTTTGCTAGTTTTCAAGAAAGTTTATGGTCTATGCTTTAACATGTGAATAGCTTGTTACTTGATCATGAGAAGTTTTATGAGATGAGATGCTGTTATGACATATAATGATGCTAGAAAAGGTGATTGAAATTATCATTGATCAAACTTATGCACCTGCTAGCATTCACACTTCATAAATTATTTCTTTTATCATTTTCCTACTCGAGGATGAGCAGGAATTAAGCTTGGGGATGCTGATACATCTCCAACGTATCTATAATTTATGAAGTATTCATGCTATTATATTATCTGTTCTGGATGTTTATGGGCTTTACTAAGCACTTTTATATTATTTTTGGAACTAACCTATTAACCGGAAACCCAGCCCAAATTGTTGTTTTCTTGCCTATTTCAGTGTTTCAAGAAAAGGAATATCAAATGGAGTACAAACTGAATAAAACCTCCGGGAGATTTATTTTTGGAACGGAAGCAATCCAGGATACTTGAAGTAGATGTCAGGGAAGCTTCGAGGTGGCCACGAAACTCAGGAGCGCGCCCTACCCCCTGGGGTCGCCTCCACCCTCGTGGGCCCCTCATGACTCCCCTGACCGACTTCTTTCGCCTATATATGTCCATGTACCCTAAAACATCGGGGAGAACAATAGATTGGCAGTTCCGCCGCTGCAAGCCTCTATAGCCACCAAAATCCAATCGGGACCCTATTCCGGCACCCTACCGGAGGGGGGATCTCTCACCGGTGGCCATCTACATCAACCCAACGCTCTCCATGACGAGGAGGGAGTAGTTCACCCTCGGGGCTGAGGGTATGTACCAGTAGCTATGTGTTTGATCTCTCTCTCTCTCTCGTGTTCTTGAGGTGATACGATCTTGATGTATCGTGAGCTTTGCTATTATAGTTGGATCTTATGATGTTTCTCCCCCTCTACTCTCTTGTGATGAATTGAGTTTTCCCCTTGAAGTTGTCTTGCCGGGTTGAGTCTTTAAGGATTTGAGAACACTTGATGTATGTCTTGTCGTGCTTATCTGTGGTGACAATGGGATATTCATGTGATCTACTTGATGTATGTTTTGGTGATCAACTTGCGAGGTCAATGAACTTAGGCATAGGGGTTGGCACATGTTTTCGTCTTGACTCTCCGGTAGAAACTTTGGGGCACTCTTTGAAGTACTTTGTGTTGCTTTGAATAGATGAATCCGAGATTGTGTGATGCATATCATATAATCATACCCACGGATACTTGAGGTGACATTGGAGTATCTAGGTGACATTAGGGTTTTGGTTGATTTGTATCTTAAGGTGTTATTCTAGTACGAACTCTAGGATAGATTGAACGGAAAGAATAGCTTCATGTTATTTTACTACAGACTCTTGAATAGATCAATCAGAAAGAATAGCTTTGAGGTGGTTTCGTACCCTACCATAATCTCTTTGTTTGTTCTTTGCTATTAGTGACTTTGGAGTGACTCTTTGTTGCATGTTGAGGGATAGTTATATGATCTAATTATGTTATTATTGTTGAGAGAACTTGCACTAGTGAAAGTATGAACCCTAGGCCTTGTTTCCTAGCATTGCAATACCGTTTACGCTCACTTTTATCATTAGTTACCTTGCTGTTTTTATAATTTCAGATTACAAAAACCTATATCTACCATCCATATTGCACTTGTACCATTATCTCTTCGCCGAACTAGTGGACCTATACAATTTGCCATTGTATTGGGTGTGTTGGGGACACAAGAAACTCTTTGTTATTTGGTTGCAGGGTTGTTTGAGAGAGACCATCTTTATCCTACGCCTCCCACGGATTGATAAACCTTAGGTCATCCACTTGAGGGAAATTTGCTATTGTCCTACAAACCTCTGCACTTGGAGGCCCAACAACGTCTACAAGAAGAAGGTTGTGTAGTAGACATCAGCTACTGACCTCTAGCAAAGGTGAAATAGTAAAAGGGAGGAAACCTTGTGTATTTAGAATCACGAAGAAGATGCAGTAAGAAACGCTCAACTAGTTTCTTTCGTGGGATGAATACGGTGTGAGCAGAGGCATAAGATTTGCACGAATAAGGGAAGAGGAGTACCTCTTTCTGCTGGCAGTGCTGTGTCGTCCTTCAGTTTTTCCAATGATGTTCTTGTGGTTCGCTGGAAACGAGAAGTTGTGGAGGGCGGTGGAGCCTTGGATGAACCCATGGCCATGTTGTTGAGTGCGGTGCGGTGGACGTCTGTCGGCGGCGAACCAGATCTGAGGTGGCGAACGACGGCATAGCGGGAACAGCTTCGGTGTGGTGGACGGTTGCGACAATGGAGCGGCAGCAGTGAGGCGCAGGACGGCGTGGTCAGAGTGGTTCTGGTACGGCACACGTCGGCGTTGGCATTGTGGAGGCAGCTCTGCCTCGGCTTCAGCTGTTAAGTCCTTGAGGGCGTTGCGGTTGCGGTTATGTTGGATGACGATGTTGGGATACCGGCTCCGGTGTGATGGAGGAGGGCGGCAGTGGATTGGGCGCTATGGGGTGGAGGACGGAGGAGGCTGGGGTTTTGCGGCTAGTGGAGAGGGCGTTTTGGCACCCACGGAGTATGAATGGGGAAACGGAGGGAGGCGAGGAACTAAGGGGGAATAATGTTTCGGTTTGGGACGTGCTTGTTTGAAATTTGGGGAAAGTTACAAACTTTGCCCCCATCTAAATTTTTGGACATATTGCGGGTTGGGGGTAGGAAGGTAATCACAGGTGTCCCAAATGTGGGCGGGATAGATTTCGGCCGAGCGCATGGGTGTTTAGGCGCCCATGGCGTATGAATGCTTCTCGGGGGCGGTTGAGACTGGCATCTTGGTGAAGTTACAAACCTACCCCGGTTTAGACCTTTGGACATCGGGCCGATAGGATACAGGGGCCAGAGTCGGGACAGTAATTTCCTACCACCAAACATTAGTCTCGCACGGTTTCGGGTGACCAAAGGCCTATTTGGCGCTTTGTTCAATATTTGGAAGTAGAAGCATTAACGTTTTCGGTTCTCTTGAATTGAACTTTTAGGATTTGTCAAACTTCACAAATATTTACTCTTGAAAATCCTAAAGCTACGATTATTTTGGAATGGAGGGGGTACATTTGAATATACATCATATGCGAGTATATATTAAAAAATATGCAACTTACCTCAGTTCATGCATGGTTCCAGATATAATCTCCTTGGTTGCAAAAAAAAAGTTAGACATGCGTATGAATATATATAGCATGTTCAAACGCTCAACAAAGATTGATGCCCCCTTTTACATCTGATTTACAAATGACATTATCTCGGGTTCAAATAGATGAATGCACAACAAAGATTGATGCCCCCTTTATGTTGAATTCGACATGTATTCTATTTCGTAGCTAGCAATTTGGAATGTATCCATGCAAGTAACAAATGTATAAAGTGCTTCACACTAACAACATGGAGTGCACTAATTAATGTTTATATATGAGTTGCAAAAGCATCCATTGCCTGAATTTCAAACTGCTCTCACTCTAGGGATTGATAATATGAAATAAACACATGCACATAATAGAATTCAATAGAGTATGGGTGTCTGATAGACCAATTTTCGTCCATACGCAATTTGCAAAATTCATGATCTCATCCAAAAATAATAATGTCATTTATATTTTAATTTAATGCGTAGAACCGCCTCTTACACGTAGATGCACTATGCCTCGGCCCATTCTCACAAATGTGCTATATATCTCTCTATCTAACGCATAAGTGCACACACTTTATATGCATTGGCATTTCTCTTTCACACATGCTCACAATCTCTCTCGAGGTGTCGGGGTGTCTCACGCACATGCTCTCTCTGTATCTCTCTCTCTCTTTCTGACTACTATGTACCACTCTTTTCACTAATCTCAGTTGGAAAACACTATTTCTCTCACATGCATATATACACACGCACGGTCTCTACTAGCCCTCTATACGCACATATATATGTGCCTACGTGTCTCCCGCACGCACATTATCTTTAGGCCTCTCTCGCACACATTGCCCCCCCCTGACACACCTCTCTCTTAGTAGTTGGCAGATATGATTCCATCATATCACTCGGTAGGATATCCCTGACTGTTAGGCTGGATGGTAATACGAGGCAAAGTTTTACCCTAGTTCGGACCCTTGCAGTTGAGGAAAAAGCCTACTCCTGGTATTGTATATTAGTGACAAGGGTGTGTACAAAGTACACGTGAATACCAGGCATTGTGTGTGTGTATACTATCGACGAACTAGCCCCCAAGCTTTTATAACATATTGGGGGCCTAGGGTTACAAATCATATATAGTCGGCTTATCACCAGTTGGAATAGAGTCCTCCGCGACTCTGGAAGCTTCGTGTTGTACGCCGAGTCCTCCACATGGATCTTCGTATAATGCGTCTCGGTCCAACCTATGTGGCGCAGGATGGAACCAACCCATGAGTCCTCATGTTGACCCACCACAACTAGAAATGATGTGCCCACCACACCACACACGCAATCGGCCACTAAGAAAATAAGCATATACAATAGTACAATGTTATACATGAAAGTTATTGCATGGTGCATCCAAAATATTTGTTCTGCATTGTGAATGTTTGTATATTCACCTAAAATATTAGTCACGGGAAAGAGAAACGAAGGGCATATCTCTCCTTGTCTCCACCGGACACCCCCTCTTTCTACACCACTTTCATGTACGCACACAAACTATCTTCGGCCCTCTAAAAGTATGCATGCCCACGACACATTCACGCGTGACGGTCACTGTATTTCAAGCTAAAGCACTATACGGTCACTGGACTTCAGAATATGCTCATTACTGTCACCGTATACATTCTCGTGGTGATCATACGGTATCTAGCTCACGATACGTCTCCGTATTTTCTTGATGACACTGACGGACTTTGCATTTGATGTGTGCTCCGTTTTTGTTGATGACACTTACTATCATTGTATTTGAAGCGAAAGCACGATATGGTCACTGGACTTCAGAATAAGCTCATCACGGTCACCACATAAATTTTGTTGTGCTAACCAACATGTGGTTGGATGGTTAGGAGGACGGTGGTTTCTCGAGCCCGCAGGGTTAAAGTCCCGGTGCTCGCATTTATCCTAGGTTAATTTCAGTATTTTCCGGCGATGTGCATTCACTGGGAGGAGACATTCCACTCGACTACGAGGCACCTATGGTGACTTCATAAAATCTCAAGATCATATGCTGGCTCACTCTCTCGAAGGTGCTCATAGGGGTAGGGTCTGCGTGTGTGCGCTTATAGCGGTGAGTGCTTGCACGTATATATGAGCCCTTGCATCTGTACCGTGTTAAGAAAATACATGTCATGATTATACGGTCACTGGCTCACCCGTACAACTCCGTATTTTGTTGATAACACAATCAATTGTCCAGTCAAACGTTCCACGTGGCGCAACTAGTGTTGCAACATGGGGGCGCGTAACCATGGGGCCCACCTGTTAGCCTGTATATGAAAGAAAGAAATGGTAGTTTGAGTCTGTACTGTGTTAATAAAATACATTTTAGGGTGATCATACGGTCACTGGCTCACCATACAGCTCCGTAATTTGTTGATGACATGACCAATTGACCAGTCAAACGGTCCACATTCAGCAGTGCACATTACCATAGGGCCCACCCGTCAGCGCGTATATGAAGGACATAAATGGTAATAAATTAGTGGCCGGTCGGTATTCGAAGTCATGAGACCTCTGGTTGGCAGACGCCGGCGGTGGGGGCGCGTTGATTGGGCGGTGGAGTGGGGATCGCTGGAGAAAAAGCTTGGTGCGGGGGGGCCTAGAGGGATGGGAGGTGCGGCGGCGGACCGGCGGTGGGGAGTGGTTTTGGGGCGGGCGTGGCGGCGCGGGCCGGCGGTTCGGCCGGTGGTAGAGTTTGATGATAAACTACAGGCCCTTGATTTCGTATCCAACGGCTGGAAAATCTAATGACCAGAGATGAAAAAGTCAGTCGACTGACGTGTAGCCTCACCACACACGTACACATGCACGCGTGCAAGACACGCACGCATGCAGGCATGCAACACTGACACGTACACATAATGAACACACGCATGCATGCAGGCGTGCAACACTGACATGTACACATGCACTCACGAACACATGCACGTACGCACACATGCATGCAACACTGAAACGTACCCTTGCACGCATGCAACACTCGCATGTCTGCATGCACACAGCACACGACGCAAGACACACACTCAACCTATACGTGCATGCACCCTTTGTTAAGGACATGGATTGTTACGGGTATTAATCAATCTTATCTGTGATAAGCAAAACATTGATGTTTGCAGCAGTCTCTATGAATCGGTTTATGAAATGCCCGCTTCTGACCGCCCTGGCCCACCAAAGGTTCCTCTGTTGTGTGCTGCCTGTGTTGGGTCACTGACATGCAGTCCATGTGCCCAAAAGTCGACAACAATTACGATGGTTCTCACATGATTCACGGGCACACAAAAGTAGCAGCAGTTCCCATAGGCGGATTCAAACAGAGTACTAGCCCCAGAGGGCTCAATAACAGGCAAGGTTTGGATAATTAGACACAATCCAAACTACTATTAAACACTAGCTGGAGCAACTATTTCATGCCTCGATCTAATTTGGGCTGGACACAAGATCGAGGACGTCTCGCAGCATGCCACGCCCAATATGCGATACTATCCTAAAGAGACTCGAAGGTCCCACCAAGGATAGAACCGCATATTGATACGCTTTTGCAAGGTGGATATCATTACATCAACATTACATAATAGATGGGGATACATACAAAATGCATACAATACCACACGAATACAACACATCATCCATAAGATCAACATCCGACTACGGATGAAACACAAACAGAAGCTCAAACAATATCCACCCTGCTAGCCCAGGCTGCCGACCTGGAACCTATCCCCTGATCGAAGAAGAAGCAGAAGAAGAACTCCAAAACAAGCAAACATCGCTCTCACGTCATGATCATCGCATAACCTGTACCTGCAACTGTTGTTGTAGTAATCTGTGAGCCACGAGGACTCAGCAATCCCATTACCATGGGTATCAAGACTAGCAAAGCTTAATGGGTAAGGAAGGGGTAAAGTGGTGAGGTTGCAGCAGCGACTAAGCAAGATATGGCGGCTAACATGCGCAAACAAGAGCGAGAAGAGAAGCAACGGAGCGGTCGTGAAGCTAGCAATGATCAAGAAGTGATCCTGAACTCCTACTTACGTCAAACATAACCCAAAACCGTGTTCACTTCCCGGACTCCGCCGAAAAGAGAGCATCATGGCTACACACACGGTTGATGCATTTTAATTCGAATCTGGTGTCAAGTTATCTACAACCGGACGTTAACAAATTCCCATCTGCCACATAACCGGCGGGCACTCGAATGTTTATACCCTGCAGGGGTGTCCCAACTTAGCCCATCACAAGCTCTCACGGTCAACGAAGGATATTCCTTCTCCCAGGAAGACCCGATCAGTCTCGGAATCCCGGTTTACAAGACATTTCGACAATGGTAAAACAAGACCAGCAAAGCCGCCCGATGTGCCGACAATTCCGATAGGAGCTGCACATATCTCGTTCTCAGGGCAACACCGGATAGGTCAGCCTACGAGTAAAACCAGCCCTCGAGTTGCGCCGAGGTGGCCCCGCAGTCTGCCCAGTTCGGACTAGCACTTAGAGAAGCACTGGCCCGGGGGGGCTAAAATAAAGATGACCCTCGAGAGCGCGACTCCCAAGGGAAAAGTATAGGTGGTGGTGAGGCAAATGGTAAAACCAAGGTTGGGCCTTGCTGGAGGAGTTTTATTCAAAGCGAACTGTCAAGGGGGTTCCATAAATCACCCAACCGCGTAAGGAACGCAAAATAAAGGAACATAACACCGGTATGACAGAAACTAGGGCGGCAAGAGTGGAACAAAACACCAGGCATAAGCCCGAGCCTTCCACCCTTTACCAAGTATATAGATGCATTAATTAAATAAGAGATATTGTGATATCCCAACATAATCCTGTCCACCATGGAGCAATCTTCAACTTCACCTACAACTAACAACGCTATAAGAGGGTTGAGCAAAGCGGTAACATAGCCAAACAACGGTTTGCTAGGAAGGGTGAAAAAGGTTAGAGGCTGACATGGCAAAATGGGAGGCTTGAAGAGCAAAAGATAGGTAGTGCAGCATAGCGATAGAACGAAGCAACTCGCATAGCAATGATAGTAGTGAGATCCAAGGTGACGGTCATCTTGCCTGAAATCCCGCTAGGAAGAAGAACGAGTCCATGAAGAAGATGAAGCCACGAAGACGAACCAAGCATAAATGAACGAATCCTCACGATCGCAACGAAATAGGATGTAACGAGAAGGAGCACAACCCGAAAGAAACAAACAACAAGGTAAACACACAACACATAGACATGGCATGATGCTCAACCAAGTATGATGCATGACAAAGCTACATGATTCTACTCACACTACAAGAATCTGCTACTTTGCCATCTGCCACGGCGGACGGCAAAGGCATGGATGGCGGACGGCAAAGGTCTTTGCTGTCAGCCGCGGACGGCAAAAGTGGACGGCAATGTAAGGGACGGCAAAGAGCTACATTGCCGTCCGCTTCGGGCGGCTGACGGCAAAGGGTCATTTGCCATCAGCTGCCGATGGCAAAGAATGCTGATGGCAATAATTGCGCTGTTACTCCGTTAGGTGGTGAACGGCAAGCCTTTGTCGTCCGCCGCTGTAGGCAAAGTTTTTTTCCTCTTTGCCATCTGCCGCTGTAGGCAAAGTTTTTTTCCTCTTTGCCGTCAGCCACAGTTCGCAAACTGACCAAATAGGTCAGCCTCCCAGGAAGCACAGTTGCCTTCCACGTGGCCCCTTTGCCGTCCGCTGCTGATGGCAAAGAGCCCTTTGCCATCAGTGGCAGACGGCAAAGAGCCTGCATATTGTCTCTTTTTTCTATTTTTTTTAAATCCAACAATTTTCACAGTAAATATATATGACATATATAGATATATTTCACAGGGCTATTTAACAGCACATAAGTTTCATCGTACATACATATATAGTTCCATCCACTCATACATAGCAAGTTGCACATACACATAAGTTGCAACCATTAGGAGGTTGCACATACATATTACAATGCAAAGTTTCATCAAGGTAGCAAGTTCCATCGTAGCATACACATAAGTTGCAACCATTAGAAGAATACTAGAAGAGAATGAAATAAAAAACAAGCACTCCATAGCAAGCTAGCTTCCGAGAAGTGAATGAAATCTGAAAAATGGCAAATAAGAAAGTTAGGAAAAGGTGACTAGAAGAAGAAGACTAGAAGAAGAAGCACGCCATCGTTTGTGAGGTAACTTAGGTGAAATGGATCGTTTATGAGCTAACTTAGGTAAAATGCATCATTTTAGAGCTAATGTAGGTAAACTGGATCATTTATGAGCTAACTAAGCTAATTATGCCGTTTTTTACATAAGTAAGGTAAGTACATGTCATTATTGAGCAAACATAGTTAACTAAGCATATTATAACTAACTTAGGTCATTTTGGAGGAAACAAAGCTAAGTATAGATCATTTTAGAGCTAACTTAGGTAAAATGGCTGGTTTTGGAGGTCGGTAAGCTTATTAAGTCATTTTGCAGGAAAAGAAGCTAACTCTAGGTCATTAAAGTAAGCATATTGGATGAAATAAAGCTAAGTCTAGGTCTTTATGCATTTGTTAAGCAAAAAACTAGAGAAACTTACCTTGATCATGGAGGTGTGGGAGCGGGCTGGCTCATGCCAATAGCTGGAGAAGGATCGTGTGATGCTTGTGTGGAGTTACGCTGCACCAAAGATCATTTCCAATGTTTCGTTAGCATGATGACACTCAAATGTTAAGACTAGCAAGTAACGTCCATTCAAATTAAACTCACCGTGGTCTCAGGAGCAATCTCTGGATCAATGGCTATGGAGCCATGGGACCTCCCGCCACTAGATATCATCACCTGCTCTGGATTGTAGGGGATCTGGCTCGGGTTAAACTCCTCCCCTTTCCTCGCCTTCCCCTTGACTTGCTTGTAAGAGGCAGTGTGGGCCATGGCATACAGGTCGTACCCCTGTGGCACCTTATCCGTCTTATTGTAGCATGCCTGAAAGAGAGAAACAAAGTAAATTAGTAATTAAAGGGCTCAAGCTAGCATGATGAATGAATTGCATTAATCATCAAGCAAACCACATTATCCAATTCCGCCCAAACTGATATAAGCTGGAGCTACCTTGATGGTGTGGCACACCTTCAATTTGGGCAGGTTTGTCCTTGGCCTTAGTCGGCTCCCCTTCCATCTTTCAACACCTACCATGACAAAGATTAAACGAAATTAGTACAACATAAAAAAAATACCGATATGAATAATAATATGTATATCACTTAAGTGTATCATCATCAAGTACAACATAAAAAAATTGAATACCTGACACTACTAATAATCTCGATCAGTATCATCAATAAATTCATAATCATCATCATCACTATAATCAATGACGGGCTCATAGGGTTCAGTGGCATCAACATGTGGAAGGCCACCTTTACGTAATCGGTCAAGCATTGAGAGGTCTTCTACAGTAGTAACCTCTTCTTGTTCCGGCTCTTCTTGTTCCTCCTCTGGGGTGATGTGGGATTCACTGTCGCTGTCTACTTCAATGTTTTGGGGTGAAGTATACCGGTTCTTGAAACGCTTTTTGGAAAGACGTGTCTCTTGGAAGAATTCTCCTTCATATGTGTCTGGGTTAATGTGAGGTTCATAATCCTCTTCCTTTGGGGGAGATAGTCTAGCACGTGGCGGCACTTCATAAACGACATCCCAACCTTTCAGATTTGGATTAGTTTGGTAGGCCCAGGGTAGATAGAATACTTGGGTCGCCTGTTGAGCCATAATATAGACATCAGGAACATCTAAATGGGTGCTTTGGTTGATTTCAACTAGCCCTATATGTTCATGAGTCCTTCTAGTCTCCTTCGGCTGAAACCAATAACATTTGAAGACTACGACATTCGGTGGGTTTTCACCATAGAATAGAAGTTCATAAATTGCTTCAACTCTCCCATAATACTCGGTACCTCCTTCGCCGATAGCAGATACACAACAATTTGTAGACTTTCGGTCGGCCATAGATAGCTCTTTGCCATAGGTACAAAAACGATACCCGTTGATGTCGTATTTGTCAAATGAACGCACCTTATAGTCAAAATCATTAGCGACTTGTCTCAATTCGGCGTCCATAGACTCTGAATTAGCCTACAAGTTTAATATGAAATGATTGTTGCATTACGCAAAAATTAGCGAATGAAATGAAATTGTCTAATAGAATTTACCGTTTGTTTGAACCAAGAGATGAAACCGGGATAGCCGCCTCCTTGCTTTGCGAGAAGCTCATACTCTTCGACGGAATCCTTTTGGATCACCGCTCCATACAAGAATAGGGCGACGTATCGACTGTATGAAATATCCAGGAATAAGAGCAGTTCAAAGGAAATAGAAGTTGCGAAACAATGTACCAAGAACTTACTTGATGTACGGCCGCACTTCTATCAGGTTATTGAAGATATACAACGAAATGGTCCGCCATTCTTCGTTGTCCAAAGATACTGGATTTGAAACACTGGCTGGTGCGAGATTGCCTTTGAATAGGCTGAGGTTGGATCCACCCTCTTTAGGATCGTCAGCATTGTACCGAGGCTTCGAATTATGCAAATGACGATTTTTGGTTTCGTAGTGTGCTGTCACGATGTTTGCCGCCTCCTCAGTGATGAATGCCTCAGCCATAGACGCTTCAATTCTACGTTTCTTTTTACATTTTTCTCGAAGCGTCTTCTGCATCCTCTCAGTTGGGTAGCACCAACGATTTCGCACGGGCCCCCCCAATCTTGCCTCTGTCGGGAGATGCAAAATCAAATGCTGCATTGGATTAAAGAATCCCGATGGAAAGATCTTCTCTAACTTGTAGATCAACTCTGGCACCAACTCTTCCATTTCTTCTAGCACGCCAGGCGATAGTTCTTTCGCACAAAGAACACGGAAGAAATAGCTGAGTTCTGCCAGTACTAGCCATTCATCCCCAGGGATGAAGCCACGCAACATCACCGGCATTACCCGCTCAATCCATATGTGCCAATCATGACTCTTGAGACCAAATATCTTCAATTGATCAAGACTCGCTCCCCTCTTTAGATTCGCTGCATACCCATCGGGGAACATCAACTGCATTTTCACCCACAAGATAATTTCCCTCATAGCTGTCCTTCCAAGATTGATCCATGCCTTTGGTTTCGTCCAGTTCTGCTTTCCTTTCGGTTCTTTCATGTTTTGTAATGGCCTATCACATAGCGCCTCCAGATCGACTCTAGCCTTAGTATTATCCTTTGACTTCCCATCTATGCCGAACAATGTACCAAAAAGTGCCTCGACAATATTATTCTCAGTGTGCATCACGTCGATGTTGTGTGGGCAAAGGAGGTCTTTGAAGTAAGGCAGATCCCATAAGCATGTTTTGTGAGTCCAGGCGTGCTCAGAATTATACCCCTTGAAGTACCATGTACGCTCTGGATCTGGCTCGAGAGCGTTTAACTAATCCAGGGTCTGTTGGCCTGTCAACACAGGTGGTGCAGAGTTTTTTACAACTCTACCTCTGATGAAGTTCTTCTTGTCTTTCCTGAACTTATGGCGAGGATCCAGGAACTGTCTATGCATGTCGAAGCAAGAAAACTTGCGACCGGCCTGAAGCCAACGAAACTCAAGAGCTCCCTTGCATGTGGGGCACGGGAACCTTCCATGCACACACCAGCAAACGAATAGCGCATACGCCGGCAAGTCATGCGTCGAGTACATGCACCAGACACGCATTATGAAGTTTCGTTTTCTATAGGCGTCGTATGTCTTGAACCCATTATCCCAGGCTTCTTACAATTCGTCCTTAAGCGGCTGCATGTAAACATTCATATTTTTCCCCGGATAGTTGGGCCCTAGAATTATCAATGTCAGGAAAATGTTCTTTCTTTGCATAATCTGTCTGGGGGGAGATTGAGTGGAAAGACAAATACGGGCCAACAACTGTATTGGGCTGCCGTCATACCAAACACAATGAACCCATCGGTGCTGATGCCGACCCGAGGATGCCTCGGATCTGCCGCTTTGTCAGCATGTAATTCATCAAACCTTTTCCATGCAACACCATCCGATGTGTGTACCATCGTCAGTTTCCCATCTGCATCTAGTTCGGTTCTTTTGCCTGTTTTGCGCCATGTCATCTGTCTGGCCGTCTCTTCGACCATGAAAAGACGTTGAAGTCTTGGTACGATTGGCATATACCGAAGAACACTAACAGGGATTTTGGTCTGTGTCTTCTCACCCATACCGTTGTCTACCACAATATACCTGGAACTCTTGCAAATGGGACAATAGTTCAAGTCCACATAGTCAAGCCTAAATAAGGCACATCCTTTCTCACAGGCATGTATCTTCTTATAGGGCATCTTTAGTGCATGGAGGATTTTGTCCGACTGGTACAGGTTTGCAGGCATTACATGGCCTTTGGGTAGAAAGCGTCCAAATGCTGTCATAATTGCATCATAGCATTCTCTGCCCAAGTTGAACTGAGCCTTCAAAGCCATTACTTGTGAGATGGCATCCAACTGACAAAGCTCAGTGTGCTCGTGGAGCGAACGTTTTGAAGACTCCAACATTTCATTGAAGGCCTTTGCAGATTCCTCCATCTCCTCGTCCGAATCCCGAGCATCATCATAGTCTTGCACCATGTTTTCCATCTCGGTACCATGCTCGTCGGTGCAACGATGATCCACCTCAGCTCGGTCATGTTGGGCAGACTCACCATGAAATGTCCACACCGTATAATCAGGTGTAAAACCATTCTTCTGCAGGTGTTTACCCATTTCAGCCTCTGTCCTCTTTTCCCAATTGCCGCATCGGAAACAGGGGCACCAAGTTTTCCTCTGGCCATTTGCAAATGCGGCTTGCACAAACCCCTTGGTTTTTGTGAACCATTCAGCGCTCCATTTGTTCTGACCAGTGTGACCGGTATACATCCACGCACAATCACTCATCTTGACTTTCAAAGCTACTGGACACACAACAATTATATATATAATTCACCATGTATATATTCATCAGTTGATCTACTTTGTCAATTTTATTACGTCCATGCAACCTACACTCTAATAGGTAATGATAGGTCCTAATCCCACCCGAGTATGTGTAGATTGGGTTCATTTTCCCATATGCTATGCTCCGGGTCCGACGCAAAATTTCGGCAGCACCTCCCCGCTGTTCTCCTGATACACGTCTCTGCAATAAACAGAGAGGATGTGTACCCGGAGAACAACAGGGGAGGCACTGACAAAATTTATGCGTCAGATCCCGAGCAAAGCATATGGGAAAACGAACCCAATCTACACATACTCGGGCTGTTCATGGATAGCGTTGGACAATTCGAAAGAGTCAAGGTTATAAATATGCAAATGCATGCATATTTATAACTATGACGCTTTCGAACGGGAGACACATATTGGTTAGGCATACTGATGATTCAAGACACATATATAGCTAGCTACCAAATTTCATGTCATTTGTGCAAATAATTAATGGGGGAGAAGGACATGTCATTTGTTCTCACCCACGAACGAAGGGGCAGAGCTCGTCAAACGCACGGCGAGGTCGTCGAACACCAAACCTCGCAGCGATGAAACAACTGCACATTTAAATCTACCCGATCAACACAATTATATGTGATGTTTTTCATAACAAAATCAAAAATATATGACCTAACTAATAATTCACAAATATATAACCCCGTCGGCCTCTGGAAGGCTAAAGAGCACCTTTTCGGGAGGTTTAGGGGGTCAGGGTGTCATGTCGGTGTCGGGGTGCTGTTTCGGGGTTAGGGTGTCGTGTCGGGGTCGGGGTGTCGGGGTGTGGTGTCGTGGTCTGTG
>LT934122.1:430036330-430048856 GCA_900231445.1 Triticum turgidum subsp. durum
GGGGTGTTGGGGTCAGGGTGTCGGGGTCAGGTGTCGGGGTGTGGTGTCGGGGTCGGGCTGTCGGGGTCAGTGGTCGGGGTGTTTCCTTCTATCCTTCTTCTTCTTTCCTTCTCTTCTTCTTCTTTTTTCTTCTTCTTTCCTTTCTTCTTCTTCTTCTATCCTTCTTCTTCTTTCCTTTCTTCTTCTTCTTCTTCTTCTTTCCTTTCTTCTTCTTTCCTTTCTTCTTCTTCTTCTTTTTTCATCTTTTTTCTACTTCTTTTACTTCTTTTCTTTTCTTCTATTCTTCTTCTTCTACTTCTTCTACTTCTTCTACTTCTTTTCTTCTTCTTCTTTTTCATCCTTTTTCTACTTCTTTTCTTTTCTTCTTTTTCATCTTTTTTCCACTTCTTCTTCTTTTCTTCTACATATTCTTTTTTCTAACACTAACACTAAATTTTCTTCTTTTCTAACACTAAATCTAACACTAACACTAACACTAACACTAATAATTAAACAAGAATTTGTCACAGCCCTAGAGCTTGCTTGTAATTAGTGGCATCTGCATCCATGCATCATGTTTGTTTTCAAAGGAAATTTTGAAGTAGGGATGACCAAGCCCTAGCACTAAAGCAAATCAAATAGGTTCAACTAAAAATATTTTTCAGTGAATCCAAATGGCTTTAAGAAAATGTTCATCATTTCTGGAAAAATGTTATAAACCATAACCAGAGGTGTTGCACATTTTTCATGACATATTTGGTCACTGGATTAATTCATTAAGTATTTGCATTTGGGCATTTAATGCTAATAAATAGTTTAAATGTTCAAATAATCATAAACCAAAATGTTTGCTGTTTGTTATATTCCAAACAGTGGCATTGATTAGTTTCATGATTTTTGGGTTTGACCTAGTATTTTTAATAAAGCCAAACAGTTGCAGATAAATAGAAAACAGTAACATAATTAGAAAAAGAGAGAGAGAGGAGTCGACCTGGGCCACTTACCTGTAGCCGGCCCAGCTTGACCAGCCCAGCCCACCTACCTCGCCGCTCGTCGTCTTCCTCTGCCAGTAGGCAGAGGCGAGGCGTGGCGCGCGCCCAAGAGCCCCGGCCACCTCCTGCTTACCTGCTCGCCGTTGGAGGCACCCGAGGGTGCGACGCACTCCCCTCGACCCCTTGCACCTCTCGCCTCTCTCCCAGGACTCCCTCTCCCTCCTCTGCTTGCTTCCGCAGTGCCGCCGAGTGCTGCCGTTGACGCTGCTCGCCACCACCACAGCCAACGCCTCTCCCTCAACCTCCCGATCAGCCCAGAGGCTCCGCCACTCCGTCCTCGACCCCCTCACCGAGCCACGACCTCCAGAAGCCCCCCGAACGTCCTCACCGGGCCCGTCTCCTACCTCGGACCCGCCGGTCGCCGTCGCCCGATTCGTTGAACTCCGGACACCCCCGAGCCCGCTGACCACCTCTTCCTCTCCATTGTGAGCTCCTACGCCTCCCCTCTCTTTTCCCCGCCTTGATTGCGCCCTGTAGCCTCGATCCCACCGGAGCCGGAGCTTGCTTGCCTCCGTCCATGTCTCTATCGCGGCTAGAACCCACATGTGTCGCGTCCGAGCACGCTGTCGTCCTCAGCGTGCTCCCAGGAACCCAAAGCACCTAACCACTCGTCCTCCCGTGCACCGCAGCGCCGGTCCCGCGTACCCCCGAGCTCCGGCCGCCGCCTAAGTGGTTGCCGCCGTCGACCCCGGCCTCCCCGTGCCCAGCTGCGTGCGCCCCTAGATGCGCGGGAGCATGGGCTCCCTCTTGGTGCCCTCAGCGCGACCAGCCGCGGGCTGTAGCGCCGTCCCGAGCAAATCCGGCGAGGTCTCGCCGTCGCCGTGGTCGCCGGCGTCACTTGCTGACGTGGCTGGCTTAATTAGCCACTAAACACCGCACCGTGTCACTGACACCTAGGCCCCACGCTTTAATTAATCTTAGTTTATTTTCTGTTTAGTTTAATCTAATTACAGTGGCCCCACGCGTCAGTTTTGACCGTGCTGACGTGGCCGTTGACTGGGCCCACACGTCAGCGGCACTAACCAGCCCCAGTCACTGACCAGTGGACCCCACTGGTCAGGTTTGACCTGGACCCGCCTAGTTGACCTGCTGACATCAGCATGACCTAGTGCTGACGCAATAAATCATTTTCTGGACTTATTATTATTCAGAAAATACCCCAAACTTCTAAAAATCATATAAAATCAACCGTAACTCCAAATCAAATAAATTATATATGAAAAATTATCAGAAAAATTCAAGGAATCCATCTGTACCATTTTCATGCATGTTTGAACAATGTTTGTCCTCTGTTTTGGACAAAACAAATAAAGGGCATTTAAATAACCATATATGGAGTTGGAATTTGAATCATGTATTCAAACCAACTTCATTTAAATCATAGCTAGGTGCATTAGCCCAAAACACATTCATATTGCCATGTCATAGCATGCATCATATTGTGCATTGCATTGATCGTGTTTCTTCTGTGTTTGCCGGTGTTGTTCCCCCTCGATAGACGTTGTACCGACGATGTGATCGTTGACACTGATGAAGACTCAATGCTATCTTCAGAAGTGCCAGGCAAGCAAAACCCCCTTGTTCATTCCGATAAAATCCCACTCTCTCGCTCCTGCTCTCTTTTACTGCATTAGGACAACAACGACATATTTGTTACTTGCTGCGGTAGCTGAACCCCTTTATCCTTTGCATGACCTGTCATTGCCACAGTAAATAGATGAAACCCACTAGCATGAGTAGGAGTTGTTTGAGCCCTGTTGTGCCAACTCATTCTTGCTTGTTTGTCATGCCTGCTACTGCTTAGAGTTGTGTCATGTCTGATTCATCGGGAATGAATCAGAGGTGTGTAAACATGTCCTACTGTGTGTGAGCTAAGTGTGTGAACACGATTTGGTAAAGGTAGCGGTGAGAGGCCATGTAGGAGTACATGGTGGGTTGTCTCATTGTAGCCGTCCTCAGGAACTGAGTTCTGTGTTTGTGATCCATGATTCAGCTACTACCACGCATTGGGCCCGAAACCAATGGACCCTCTCGGCTTCTTGATCACCCTTGTCCTCTGTCCAGGAGTTGCAAGTAGTTTCTGGTGTTTGTAGTATGCTGGAGGCCGTGGGTAGCGCTGACCGGAGGGGTGGGCTGTGATGCGGTAGGCACGTGGCCGGGTATACCGGGCGCCCGTTTGGTGTCACGGAACCCTGTTCACATCGTTTGGGGCTGTGAGCGAAACTCCGGCCGGATCTCCTCATGGATGGAACCCGAATAGGCGATAAACCTAGACTAGAGACTTGAGTGTTTAGGCAGGCCGTGGCCGACACCCACGTTGGGCTTCCGCTTGAAGGTTCCCGAGTACATGTCGTGTAAACGGCGGTAAGTGGTGAGAGCGTGTGTGAAGAAGTACACCCCTGCAGGGTTAACATCATCTATTCGAATAGCCGTGTCCGCGGTAAAGGACTTCTGGGTTGCCTGTACAGTTCATAGACAAGTGAAAGTGGATACTCTAAAATACGCAAGATAAGCGTGAGTGCTATGGATGGCGTTCTCATAGGGAGACGAGAGCGGATCCATAGTGGTGTATTGATATGGTGAATATGTGGACTCGTGTGCGCCACCTCAAAAGAGTTACATTGCAGTCGTAGTTTAGGATAGCCACCGAGTCAAAGCTGGCTTGCTGCAGTTAAACCCCACCATCCCCTTTGTTGATAATGATGCATATGTAGTTAGTTCTGATGTAAGTCTTGCTGGGTACATTTGTACTCACGTTGCTTAATTTATGTTTTGCAGAGAGAGACTTCAGTCTCACTAGTAGTTCCACGTGAACTTCGACGTTTAGCTTGTTACCTCAGCTACGATCTTGTGCCTCGGCAGGATTTGGTAGATAGTCAGGCTTCTCAGCCTTTTCATTTGTAGATGTCTGTACTCAGACATATTAGCTTCCTCTTGTGTTTTGATCTGTATGCTCTGAATGTTGGGTCATAAGACCCCTGTTTGTAATATCTCGCTCCCCGGAGCCTATTGAATAAAATACCTGTGTCGTAGACTCATGTTGTGATGCCTTGTTGTATTTGCACATATCGAGCATATTGTGTGTATGATTGAAATGCTTGGTATGTGTGGGATCTGACTATCTAGTTGTTTATCTTTAGTAGCCTCTCTTACCGGGAAATGTCTCCTAGTGTTTCCACCGAGCCATGGTAGCTTGCTACTGCTCCGGAACACTTAGGCTGGCCGGCATGTGTCCTTCTTCGTTCCTGTGTCTGTCCCTTCGGGGAAATGTCACGCGATGGATACCGGAGTCCTGTTAGCCCGCTACAGCCCGGTTCACCGGAGTCCTGCTAGCCCAGTGCTACAGCCTGGATTCACTCGCTGATGACCGACACATTCGATGCTGGGTCATGGATACATGTCCCTGTAAGTTTGTGCCATTTTGGGTTTACGACTAGCCATGTCAGCCCGGGCTCCTTATCATATGGATGCTAGCGACACTATCATATACGTGTGCCAAAAGGCGCAAACGGTCCCGGGCAAAGGTAAGACGACACCCGTGGGAATACCGTGCGTGAGGCCGCAAAGTGATATGAGGTGTTACATGCTAGATCAATGTGGCATTGAGTCGGGGTCCTGACAGCTTTGGTATCAGAGCTTGACTGCCTGTAGGATTACCAAGCCAAACTGGTCGAAGTTGAGTCTAGAAATTCTTTAGTTATATAAGGGAATTGATTGTGGGATGGAACGTAAGGCTCTTTTTATTCCTTATACCTTATGCCCTTCTGATCTGAGTCATCTTATCTTTCCTACGGGGTTAAGGAACTAGGCTTTCTCTTCTTTCTATCAGGATCACGTGTTACTAATCCGTAGACTTATAAGATTGTTGGATTTAAGCTTGAGTTCAGTTTCTACCTCTGTATGTTAATTATTGATCTCGAAACCTTGATATTGTGCTTCTGAGTGGCTATGCCACCATTTTTTAGCATGTCTCAAATCTTTTTGAGCATTTATAGCCGTTATGCTGTCCGAGTCATCCCAGGTTTCTAAATAGTCTGATGCATTTGCAAATCCTTTCTTTCCGTTCCCGATGTCCCTTATGGTCAGAATAAGCACACTAACCGGTGCGTTGAGGTAATTTATTGCCTTGACATATATGTTGGAGTTCCTATTATGACCCTAAGTGCTTAGAGGATCATCTAGTGGTCTAGCCATGATCTGTGTTCCCAGTGTGAAGATTCTGGCCTTTATTCTCGAAAGCATCCCGTGATGTTATTAGGAGTAGGTATTCTATTCCTGGGTTCTTGAACTCGAGATTCACCCTACTTACATCATGTTGATAGTGTTGCTAGTTCCTTTAGGATATTAGTAACCTTTGCGATAGTCCTCGAGGTTCATGGTACATCCTTCTTCCAATTACCATGAACCATTCTTGGCAGGAGTTCTTCTGAACCAAAAGATGACAACAAGAGTGCTCTCGATGAGTTCTCCATGCTATATTGTGACTCTGCCAGCTCAACCCTTCTGCATGGGTTATCCAGAAGAATTATGTTGAACTTGGTTCGACATACTAATCTATGCATCCACAACTCAGAAAGTTATATGTTCCTTTGAGTTGTCCCTCTTTAGTTGTCTACTGACCTTCGTCTATCAATTGATAGTCAAGAGTATGCGTGCGTTCGTTTATCGATGCCTATTACTCTTGTGGTCCGTCAAGCCATTCTGTCCTGAATGACTTGGAGAAACAAACTCCAGTACCTCTTCCATATCTAGGATTGGGTCAAAGCAGTTGTATTCCGCAGATCAAATACCAATCCATCCTTTGGTTCTGTTCTACCTTGGAGTATTACCCCCTTTATGTCAGAATTGTCATGAGAACTGCACCAACTCTCATGAATTTTGACATAGTGATACTTCTCACCATCATTAGTCATTCCTCGGTCCTCGTGTTGATGCAACCGGAATACCGACAAATGAATTGTGATGTGTGAATCAATACTCCCAGCAACCTCGTTGCTTGGTAGTTAAAGGATAATAATTTCATTCTTAGCGTGTTGGTTTTTGAATCATCCTTCTAAGACTGATCGTGCTACCTAGTCCTTATTTCGGTGCACCCTTCGATTGATGAGTTAGGATCTTCTCAAGTCCTCACTCATTTGATCATATCGTCTTGCCCTCAAAAGCGAGATTGTTCTCGAGCTTAGTAACATACCGGTGGTTCATGATTTTCCGAATATCTTCTCGAAAGTATCACCAGGTTGTCACCTGACTGTTATGTTGAGCTCGTGATCAAGTTGGTTTATCCTGTAAACCACCCTTTCTCCAAGAATCCGTGTTGGATACCCCTGAGGTAGTTGGTTAAGCTATGCATCAACTTGGAGAGTTGGAAGATAGAAGCTTGTCCGATATAGTTCATTATAAGGGATGTCTTGTATGTGTGTTGAAGAAAGTTGATATTTTCATCGACTGAACCTCGTGATCAGTTAATGGGCCTATCATTTTTATCCAACCTTTGATTGGAGTATGGGCTATCATCCAATCAGACCAGAACCAACGATATTCGTAATGTTATCTTACTCGTGGTTGATCCCTCGAGCATACACCATTATATCTTTTGGGTCTAACCAATGCTATCACTTGTTCACTTAACTATGGAATTCCTTTTAAAAGGAAACCCAGATGAATTGTTGTTGATCCCATTGACAACATCCTTATCTCCTCCATGATCTTGTTGGACAACAAGTTAGTGTTGGAAACTTTTGAAAGCATTTTCTTCATGCTAGCTCATGAAGTATGTGTTTGATGAAAGGAGTGACTTCCTCTTATACACGTGCATTTGGTGAAAGTTGCTGCCGTGAATTTGAGAAAGTTAGTTTTGCTTCCTCTGGAATCATCCCAAGTCAGTCATGCATACGTGTGAAGTATTCTATGGTCTGGAGACTTGCAACCTTCATTCCATATGTGTCCCGAGCACACCAAGCCACTGATTGAATTGTTCAAGGAGGAAAATTTCCTTCTTAAGAGCATGCCTTATGCAAGGACTTCGAAATCCTCGATGATGGTTCCCTTTCCTGAACTCGGTAGTGTTTTATTATAAGACTACTTTGTGGTCATGCTTGTCTTGGACAACATGTTCACATGTTGTAGCAGAACCAGCTCATGTTTTGGAGCTTGCTATCATAATTCATTTTCCGAGAATCTTGCAACGTCATCTCGTCAATTTGTGTTGCAAACTTTCATTTCTCTTCCTAGACTCGATGAGTCTAGAATATTCTGACACCAACCAGATCTGAATCTCAGGCAGATATGATGGTTGGAATGTTTCCCAAGAACTACAATATTGGTCCCTCTATAACCGGTAAAGTGGATGTCGTGGCCAACACACCCAGCCGGAAGACCTGTTATTGTAATATCTTGTTTGAGGAAGTTGGCCACCTCCCCATAAGGACTTCGTAGGATTTACTCCTTAGATGTTCCTTATGGATTTCTTTTGTGTTCCCGAAGTCCGACCTTTACCTGATGTTCTAGATGTCAAACCATATCTATGAATGGATTATGCTATCACATTAGGGAGAACATTAAAAGCGGAGTGTTGAATGTCTCTCGGTCAATCATCTAGATTTTGATCCCTTGGCCTCGCTAAGGTGAAATCTGAGAAGGTTATCTTCCTTTGCATCTGCATCATCCATCGTTGCTCATCATGGTAGTACGTTGTGTTGCCAGGATCCTTGACACGGATGTTGGTAAAATCTTGATGATTATGGAAATGCTCAAGTTCTTGAGAGCACGCACAAGCGCTACGTGTTATCATCGGCACTAACTGGGATTCCTCTCAGTTTCCTCGGCAATGCTATGACCTTTTCAAACAGTGAATTCACTCTCTATTGTTGAGTTCTTCCCCAGTTACCAGAATCATTCCCAGCATTTGCATTTTGTTCCCAGCTTGCACCGCCAATGTGCCATTCTACCACGGGTCTCTTCCATTTCCGGTGGTAAGCAAATTCATCCATTACGTTGTCTTCAACAAGGTAATCCACATCATCCAAGTCCGAGTATGCCATTCTACTGACCCCCTCCAAACGATCGCTCGAGAATTGCCTTAGGCTGGTTTAAAGAGTTTCAATGATCTCTGAATCAAAGGTAATTCTTTTTGCCACTTAAGGGGATATATCTACGAGTCACCATCCCTAAGGTGCCTCGTTGTGGTATCATGGCAACTCAACTCCTCGCTACGTTGACAATCGTCTACCACCTTCTTAAGTGTGGAATTGTTGTCTACCTAGTGACCCTCATCATCTGTTCCACTCCATCCCTCCAGATGTGTGCTTCATGTCTTAGCTCAAGAGATGTTGCTATGACTCACTCTGTGAGTTGGTCCTAAGTTGATTGATCTTCGAGAAGATTGATTTTTCTGGAATTGTCCCTTTCCCCTTGTTGTCATGTTAGATGGAGTTCTTAGAGCAAGGCTTCGAGACAATGATGGTGAACGAATCAACGTTCATTTGAAGTGCAACCTGGATCGTGAAGATTGTGCTAGTTTGCGTTCCCCCTTCACCTTATCCTACGCTTGAATCTCGGGACGAGATTCTTGTTTACTGGGGGTGAGTTGTCACAGCCCTAGAGCTTGCTTGTAATTAGTGGCATCTGCATCCATGCATCATGTTTGTTTTCAAAGGAAATTTTGAAGTAGGGATGACCAAGCCCTAGCACTAAAGCAAATCAAATAGGTTCAACTAAAAATATTTTTCAGTGAATCCAAATGGCTTTAAGAAAATGTTCATCATTTCTGGAAAAATGTTATAAACCATAACCAGAGGTGTTGCACATTTTTCATGACATATTTGGTCACTGGATTAATTCATTAAGTATTTGCATTTGGGCATTTAATGCTAATAAATAGTTTAAATGTTCAAATAATCATAAACCAAAATGTTTGCTGTTTGTTATATTCCAAACAGTGGCATTGATTAGTTTCATGATTTTTGGGTTTGACCTAGTGTTTTTAATAAAGCCAAACAGTTGCAGATAAATAGAAAACAGTAACATAATTAGAAAAAGAGAGAGAGAGGAGTCGACCTGGGCCACTTACCTGTAGCCGGCCCAGCTTGACCAGCCCAGCCCACCTACCTCGCCGCTCGTCGTCTTCCTCTGCCAGTAGGCAGAGGCGAGGCGTGGCGCGCGCCCGAGAGCCCCGGCCACCTCCTGCTTACCTGCTCGCCGCTGGAGGCACCCGAGGGTGCCACGCACTCCCCTCGACCCCTTGCACCTCTCGCCTCTCTCCCAGGACTCCCTCTCCCTCCTCTGCTCGCTTCCGCGGCGCCACCGAGTGCTGCCGTTGACGCCGCTCGCCACCACCACAGCCAACGCCTCTCCCTCAACCTCCCGATCAGCCCAGAGGCTCCGCCACTCCGTCCTCGACCCCCTCACTGAGCCACGCCCTCCAGAAGCCCCCCAAACGTCCTCACCGGGCCCGTCTCCTACCTCGGACCCGCCGGTCGCCGTCGCCCGATTCGTTGAACTCCGGACGCCCCCGAGCCCGCTGACCACCTCTTCCTCTCCACTGTGAGCTCCTACGCCTCCCCTCTCTTTTCCCCACCTCGATTGCGCCCTGTAGCCTCGATCCCACCGGAGCCGGAGCTTGCTTGCCGCCGTCCATGTCTCTGTCGCGGCTAGAACCCACATGTGTCGCGTCCGAGCACGCTGTCGTCCTCAGCGTGCTCCCAGGAACCCAAAGCACCTAACCACTCGTCCTCCCGTGCACCGCAGCGCCGGTCCCGCGAACCCCCGAGCTCCGGCCGCCGCCTAAGTGGTCGCCGCCGTCGACCCCGGCCTCCCCGTGCCCAGCTACGTGCGCCCCTAGATGCGCGGGAGCACGGGCTCCCTCTTGGTGCCCTCAGCGCGACCAGCCGCGGGCTGTAGCGTCGTCCCGAGCAACTCCGGCGAGGTCTCGTCGTCGCCGTGGTCGCCGGCGTCACTTGCTGACGTGGCTGGCTTAATTAGCCACTAAACACCGCACCGTGTCACTGACACCTAGGCCCCATGCTTTAATTAATCTTAGTTTATTTTCTGTTTAGTTTAATCTAATTACAGTGGCCCCATGCGTCAGTTTTGACCGTGCTGACGTGGCCGTTGACTGGGCCCACACGTCAGCGGCACTAACCGGCCCCAGTCACTGACCAGTGGACCCCACTGGTCAGGTTTGACCTGGACCCGCCTAGTTGACCTGCTGACATCAGCATGACCTAGTGCTGACGCAATAAATCATTTTCTGGACTTATTATTATTCAGAAAATACCCCAAACTTCTAAAAATCATATAAAATCAACCGTAACTCCAAATCAAATAAATTATATATGAAAAATTATCAGAAAAATTCAAGGAATCCATCTGTACCATTTTCATGCATGTTTGAACAATGTTTGTCCTCTGTTTTGGACAAAACAAATAAAGGGCATTAGGACAACAAAACCCCCTTGTTCATTCCGATAAAATCCCACTCTCTCGCTCCTGCTCTCTTTTACTGCATTAGGACAACAACGACATATTTGTTACTTGCTGCGGTAGCTGAACCCCTTTATCCTTTGCATGACCTGTCATTGCCACAGTAAATAGATGAAACCCACTAGCATGAGTAGGAGTTGTTTGAGCCCTGGTGTGCCTACTCATTCTTGCTTGTTTGTCATGCCTGCTACTGCTTAGAGTTGTGTCAGGTCTGATTCATCGGGAATGAATCAGAGGTGTGTAAACATGTCCTACTGTGTGTGAGCTAAGTGTGTGAACACGATTTGGTAAAGGTAGCGGTGAGAGGCCATGTAGGAGTACATGGTGGGTTGTCTCATTGCAGCCGTCCTCAGGAACTGAGTTCTGTGTTTGTGATCCATGATTCAGTTACTACCACGCATTGGGCCCGAAACCAATGGACCCTCTCGGCTTCTTGATCACCCTTGTCCTCTGTCCAGGAGTTGCAAGTAGTTTCTGGTGTTTGTAATATGCTGGAGGCCGTGGGCAGCGCTGACCGGAGGGGTGGGCTGTGATGCGGTAGGCACGTGGCCGGGTATACCGGGCGCCCGTTTGGTGTCACGGAACCCTGTTCACATCGTTTGGGGCTGTGAGCGAAACTCTGGCCGGATCTCCTCATGGATGGAACCCGAATAGGCGATAAACCTGGACTAGAGACTTGAGTGTTTAGGCAGGCCGTGGCCGACATCCACGTTGGGCTTCCGCTTGAAGGTTGCCGAGTACATGTCGTGTAAACGGCGGTAAGTGGTGAGAGCGTGTGTGAAGAAGTACACCCCTGCAGGGTTAACATCATCTATTCGAATAGCCGTGTCCGCGGTAAAGGACTTCTGGGTTGCCTGTACAGTTCATAGACAAGTGAAAGTGGATACTCTAAAATACGCAAGATAAGCGTGAGTGCTATGGATGGCGTTCTCGTAGGGAGACGAGAGCGGATCCATAGTGGTGTATTGATATGGTGAATATGTGGACTCGTGTGCGCCACCTCAAAAGAGTTACATTGCAGTCGTAGTTTAGGATAGCCACCGAGTCAAAGCTGGCTTGCTGCAGTTAAACCCCACCATCCCCTTTGTTGATAATGATGCATATGTAGTTAGTTCTGATGTAAGTCTTGCTGGGTACATTTGTACTCACGTTGCTTAATTTATGTTTTGCAGAGAGAGACTTCAGTCTCACTAGTAGTTCCACGTGAACTTCGACGTTTAGCTTGTTACCTCAGCTACGATCTTGTGCCTCGGCAGGATTTGGTAGATAGTCAGGCTTCTCAGCCTTTTCATTTGTAGATGTCTGTACTCAGACATATTAGCTTCCGCTTGTGTTTTGATCTGTATGCTCTGAATGTTGGGTCATAAGACCCCTGTTTGTAATATCTCGCTCCTCAGAGCCTATTGAATAAAATACCTGTGTCGTAGAGTCATGTTGTGATGCCTTGTTGTATTTGCACATATCGAGCATATTGTGTGTATGATTGAAATGCTTGGTATGTGTGGGATCTGACTATCTAGTTGTTTATCTTTAGTAGCCTCTCCTACCGGGAAATGTCTCCTAGTGTTTCCACCGAGCCATGGTAGCTTGCTACTGCTCCGGAACACTTAGGCTGGCCGGCATGTGTCCTTCTTCGTTCCTGTGTCTGTCCCTTCGGGGAAATGTCACGCGATGGATACCGGAGTCTTGTTAGCCCGCTACAGCCCGGTTCACCGGAGTCCTGCTAGCCCAGTGCTACAGCCTGGATTCACTCGCTGATGACCGACACATTCGATGCTGGGTCATGGATGCCTGTCCCTGTAAGTTTGTGCCACTTTGGTTTACGACTAGCCATGTCAGCCCGGGCTCCTTATCATATGGATGCTAGCGACACTATCATATACGTGTGCCAAAAGGCGCAAACGGTCCCGGGCAAAGGTAAGACGACACCCGTGGGAATACCGTGCGTGAGGCCGCAAAGTGATATGAGGTGTTACATGCTAGATCAATGTGGCATTGAGTCGGGGTCCTGACAG
>LT934122.1:430059372-430072008 GCA_900231445.1 Triticum turgidum subsp. durum
TGCGGCGGGCTTCGGCGGCGGGGCGGCGCACGAGACACATGGCGCGCGGCGCTTGGGCGCGCGGCGGCGGGCGGACATGTCCGGGCGGCGAGGTCTCGTCTGGCGGCGGAGAGGGGAAATTTGCTAGGGTTAGGGGTGGATTCATCCGCAAATTTCGGGGGAGAGGGCCTATTTATAGGTAGAGGGAGCTAGGAGAGTCCAAATTGAGTGCGGTTTTTGCCCACACAATCGTGATCGAACGGCCGAGAGCATGTAGGGGGTTTGGATAGGTTATTGGGCCACTTTGGAGGGGTATTGGGCTGCATCACCAGAGAGGCTTTTGCGGTTACCCGGTTAACCGTTGGAGCATCAAACGACCTCCAAATGGCACGAAACTTGACAGGTGGTCTACCGGTGGTGTACCAAGGCCTCTTGGCAAATCATGGTCCATTCCGAGAATGTTTAACACCCGCACACGAAAAGAGGTAAAAGGGGGCGCCGGAGGACATAGGAGTGTCGGATTGCAAAACGGACAACGGGGAAAATGCTCGGATGCATGAGACGAACACGTATGCAATGCAATGCACATGATGACATGGCAAAATGAAACACGCAAGCAAATGACATGGCAATTACGGCGAATAACTGGAAGACACCCGGCGCATCGAATCCGGGGCGTTACACAGCAGCTCAATCCTGTGAACCTTCATGAAGACAACCTTGTGGCCTTGCCACTGATAAACTTGTTTGTGGAGGCATACCACGTCATCTTCCTGCGTAAGCTTGACAAGAATAGTATGCCTCACAGACGAAGGAGTAGCTTTGAACTTCTTGTGCTTCAGTACACCCTGGACAACACGCCTGACAACAGTGAGTCTGGAATACAAGTCTTCATTGGTATAAGCGCAAATGGCTTCCAGGATCCAACAGCCTAAGAACTCTGTTTTTCCAGTGCGTATATTCAGGTCATCCGCCTCATAGCGAGTGACATGTACAACCACACAACCCTTGTCTGCATCAGGGCTCTAATTGAAACAGAAACAAATTCTGAATTACTTTCCAGTATAAGAAACACAAGTTATTTAGACCACTATGTATAGCGTGGCATCGAAGCTAATAAAATTTTGCATTATTCATCACCACATACTTAGATGAAAAACCACAATCGAGATCGGCAAACAAGAAAATCACCTTGGGCAGCTCAGCGGGGGGGGGGGCGACATCCTTGAAGGGGGAAACTGCTCCTGCAGTGCCACGGGGCGTTGACCATTTTAGTAGTGGCCGTGAGCGTATCTGGGGTCGGCTTGGTGGCTGCCTCCATCTTCTTGGAGCTCTCTGTCTCGTGGGGATAGATCTTGATTCAAGTTCATGGTTCATGAGATTAAATAACTCATGTCCTAGTGAATTACTTGTATTACTCGTGTTCATCACAACCATAATCTTGTTAGTCGTTCCTTAGCTACTTATGGTAGAACTAGCGGCCCATTGTTGTGTGGCATGGTTCTACTCCAGCAGTAATTTTGAGTGTCGCTCTGCGACGTGAGTACTACAAGTTACTAGATCATCGACGGTGCGCGTTGTTGCGCCTGTCCATTTTGCATTATAATATTAGTGATTGATGCACCCCCATCCATTTTGACAATGGAATGATAGGAATTTGTAAATATATGTGGCATTTGGCCATATTAACTTTACTCATAATGCATTTTAGAAACCACTTCAACCAATCTATAGATAGGCTATGGGATATTACCAGCTATCAAATGTAAACCTTCTATAATGATCTAACCTTAAATCATTTCTATGATGACATGAAAACACAACACTGTTAAAAAACATGATGTTACTTCCATAACTTATAGGGGTGATATATTATAGCCCCATAAGCATATAGTCCCATCCTTAGATCATGATAGCGCGCGTTGCTGCCCTCGTCTTGTTTGTTAATAAATTGATAGGAAAACTCATAGATATATGGTGACACAAAACATAAAGGTTGCTTTTACATAAACCAACTCATTCATTGGTTAGCTGAATGGGTGTGTGTTGGGGGGAAGGGTAATTGTTATGCGCAATGAAACAATATGGTACACGCCCGCCTATTTTGTCAATAGATTGGTAAGAAAATTCATAGATATATGGTGACACAAAACATGAAGGTTGCTTTTACATAAACCAACTCATTAATTGGTTAGTTTAATGGGGGGATTTCAACTGTTTTGTTTTGCAGTGAAACAATGTGGTAGTAAGGGACGCTAGAAATACATGAGAAGATGTGAATATATTATAATTCCCTAAAAGTTCTAATTTCTTTCATGTTTCAGATCCATTCGAGCCAATCCTTGCCAAGATTTTTTTGTCACAAAAGACCATACACGCTTTTGTATTGACAGAAAGGATCACCTGCAAATCGTATTGACAAAAAAAGACCATGTACACCGTGGCGGCAGCTCAGCTGCAACAGATTTTCAGCCCATGCAGCTACTGGCGACGGAACGGGAAGAGGTGGCGGGCCCTGCCGCCTATCCCTCTGGCAGCAGCTCCTTTTTGCTGCTTGAGTACAGTGGCGCTAATTCCTACTCGCCTCTCCAAGTTTTGACCTATTTTATTATTTACCTAGTACTACTAGTCCTGATCAAGCCACGTGCTGCAGCAGAAGCAAATACTAGTATGTGTGTGGAAAAACTTTGCAACGGAGGAACCGCAAAAACGAAAGAGCGAGGCGGTACTGGATCGAGTCAATTACACTGGTGGTGTTAGAACTTGGCGCAAACGGTCACTTTGGTGCTAGAAGTTGTGGTGTACATTGAAGTGGTGTAAAAACTTGGCTTTGACGTGTAAATATAGTGCTTATCTCGTTTCTATACGGAATCGACGCTGACTATGCGCATGGGGCTTGCTATCAGCCAGTGGACTGGAGCGAAGGGGCATGTGGCCTGATTTTTTTTAAAACACCCTCGAAATATATCTTTTGCAAAAAAAACCCGCCATTACCTGGGAGAGGTGACATTTTTTTCCAACTCTATGACCAGTGGGTCCCGCCTATCAGAAGAGAGTGAAAAATAAAGGAAAAGCGTGGCTATTATAAATGGAAAGAGAGTGAAAATTAAATGAAAAGCATGGCTATTAGGCATCGAACCCTCGACCTGCACTATCAAGAAATCAGGCTAGCCAATCCACCAACCGCGATTGCTTGCTTGACATGGATAACAACTTCATATGTATTTTACCAGGGCACATGTGGAGTTTAGATGGGCTGAAGATAGTGAGGCCCATTTGCACCTACTTGTTCTTAGATTTTTATTGTAAAACGCAATTAATAAAAATTATGCTAAAATATTTATGAGATATAAATATTATATATACAAAGTATTATTAGTAAAAACAAAATTTAAATTGTTAATTAAGTTTAAAATTTAATGCGTAAATAATTATTATATACTCACAGCTTATAGTTAAATTTGAAATTATGAATATTTTATATTATGCAAATATTGAACTATACAAATGTGTGTATATTACTGAAATGTTTGTATAACTAAAATAATTTTTCTAAATTGTAATTTTCAAAAATATTTTTAATATATGAAATTATAGAAATATTTTCTATAATTCATAAATGTTACTTGAAATATATACACATTTTTTAATGTTAATTGAACAATTAATTTTTAAATAACTTATTTTGTTTCTACGTAAAGTATGTATGAAAAACATTCAAACGTTATTTTTATTACGATATTATAATTTACATACTTTCAGCAAATAAATTTTAAAATCGAACAGGTGTAAAATGGGTTGCACCATCTGCAGCCCTTTTGTGCTCCACATGCGTGCGCCGTTTATTATAGTACAAGTAGAAGTTTGTTATCTATACAGGAAAATTCAACGTTGTGGGTCTATTGGCTAGCCGGCTTGCTTTTTGTCTTGTGCTTTGTGAGTTCAAACCGGCGGGCGGCAGTTTCTGTATGTTACGTTTAATTTTCACTACCCTGACAGGGGGACCCACTTCTCATAGAGGTAAAAAAATGTCACCCCTCCCACGTAAACAGGAGCTTTTTTTGAAAAATAATAATGCGAGGGTGTTTAAAAAAACAGCCACACACCCCCTTCTCCTGGTCCAGTGGCTGACAGCGGGCCCCATGCACCTAGTCATCACCGATTTCGCATACAGACGAGATAAGCACTGTATCTGCACATCAAAGCCAAGTTTTTGCACCACTTTGATGTACACCACAACTTCTAGCACCAAAGTGATCGTTTGCGCCAAGTTCTAGTACCATCAGTGTAATTGACTCTACTGGATCGGGTGCAAGCAGCGGCGCACAAACGAAGCGGCCGAGTTGCTTTTCACTGCTTCTCATGGGGCCGTCGCGTCGCGCTGCTGCACGGGCTGCCGCGCTGTAGGAGCTGCCCGCCACCTCTTCCTATCCCGTTGCGAGTCGCTGCGTCAAACGGAAATCTGTTGGAGCTGAGCTGCCGCCTGAGGCTGTGGTGGCAGGTCATGCCGCCTCCACATGTGGCGGCATGTGCCCCATGTCGGCTGCCAGACCTGTCGCCACGATGTACGTGGTCTTTTCTGTCAATATGATCTGCGAGTGGTCCTTTTTGCCAATATGATAGCTTATGTGATCCTTTCTAACAAAAAATTAGGTTTAGAGATAGTACATCAAGGTTTTCAAAATGTGGTAAGGATATCTTGTACAGAGCAGGAACCCCTTTGATATTTCTAAGAGTTGCAATTTTTCTTCCAGGAAGAAAAACATTCATTCATGCCTTGAAAGCTACATCTACAACAGTACGGAACCTGATAGCATCCATTCGACATAATTTGAGTAGTTCATATTACAGTGTTTCAAGTGTACAACCCTATATAACCAAGGCACAAACACACCAAACGTTGTTCTGAATGGAGACTATTGCAACCATCTGGCACGTATAGTGAACATGAAGGTAGCTTTAAAATATCAGAAAATGAGTTCCTCTAACCTTCATATCTGGGGAAGGAGGTAGGTTTACAATCATAATAGTTACTCTCTCCGTTTCTTTTTAGTCTGCGTATAAGATTTGGTCAAAGTCAAGCTTTGTCAACTTTGACTAAGTTTATGGAAAAATATATCAAGATTCACAATATGAAATTAATAGGGAAAATTTTGATTTTGCCACTCTAGATTTTGCCAATTTTCCTTATGCCACTCTATGTTTTGACATTTCACTTTTGCCACTCTTAGTTTTGGACAATTATCACAATTGCAATTATGTGGCAAAAGCAAAATGATTTTATTTCATTCTTGCCACCCTTAGGTTTTGACAATTATCACAATTGCCACTTTGAAAATTTTGCTTTTGCCACGGGAATGGCAATTGTGATAATTATCAAAAACTAAGAGTGGCAAAAGTAAAATGTCAAAACCTAGAGTGGCATAAGGAAAATTGGCAAAATCTGGAGTGGCAAAAACAAAATTTTCCCAAATCAATATTGTTAGATGCATCATGAAATTAATTTTCATACTATATAACTTTAGTATTATAGATGTTGATATTTTTTTCAACAAAGTTGGTCAAACTTTACAAAGTTGACTTTGACCAAATCTTATATGCAGACTAAAAAGAAATGGAGGGAGTACATTACTTACGAGCTCTAATACCATGCATCTCTACGGATGTTTGGTTGTATGTTTTATGTTTGGCTATATGTACAGTAGTTTATATGCACAAATAACTTGGTTACCAAAAACTATCAACCTATGCACAATTACAAACAAAGATTACGATAGTATACCACAGTAATCAGTATGATAGCTCGGGCAATGTCCATCTTTTTTCTGATATATAGAAGGTCCGTATTCATACAAGCGCAATACCAGCTTTTTTACTGCCTATGCAATCATCTTCTGAGCTTTATCCTTGTGTACCAAAGCAAGACAGACCTGAAATCAGATCAAGAACAATAATACACGCACATCACAGTACTTACTTCCTTGGGAAAGCCTGCCGTGCAACGAAGAAACCGAAAAAATGTAGAAAATGAGTAAAAGAAATAAGCATGTATGTAACAAATTTTCGGCTTCAAATTATCTGTAAGAAGAGACCTACCTCCTGTTTCATCATGGAATAGCCATCCTCTATGGCACATTTCATGCCATTGAGTTAGTTGCCGTGACAGAAACTTTGTTTAATTTATAGACTTCCTTGAAAGCAGCTTCGAAACTCTCTTGTGAACTTTTGACTTAAAAAACAAGCATTACCATATAAATATACAGGGTCCATTAACACCAAGAATTAATCATAATTACATGGATACTCAACAAGTGTGCAGAAGACTGGGTTACAGTGATGAATTCTAACCTTTCGTTGAGTGACCCTCTTTGAAATCTCAAAACTAAAAAATAAAACCATCGGGCCCATCACACCAAGTAGCATCAATGCTCATGTAAGCAAGACAATCCTCATTGGAAAAATGAAACTATTAGATGAAAAAATACACTGAAATTAAGTTAGTAATGTACCCGTTACACCAACCAGCATCAATGCTCATTTAACTAAGACAATCCTGCATTGAAAGAATGAAACTATTAGATGAGTAAACACACTGAAATTAAGTTAGTGAGTATGCAAGGGATCAAGCTAAATGACTTGTGATCTTGGAAAAGCGAGTGGTAATCTTAGTTCCTTAATAAATTCATCTTGTGCATATTTTGTCTCACTAATGAACAGAGGAATTACCATGGTGCTGCAACACATACAGAACTATATAATTCCCTGATTTTTACTGTGGTCATGTACTTAATAGTAGTAGATGAACACATAATCGGTAGACAATATAAATATATATATATATATATATATATATATATATATATATATATATTTGAAGCAAGGCAGAAGATTTGCCATTTTCATTGATTAAGGGAGAAGGTTTAAGACAAATATCCGCAAGGCGGGAGACAAATATCTACTCTCGCGGCATTACAATACTCAAGTGCGTGGCACCGGCAATACGCCAAAGATGGGACTCCTCTTTTATGTTCGCGACGAGCATCATCATCATAGCAGCGGTATTATGAAAAAACCTTGCATTACGCTCTTTCCAAATATCCCAAGACATAAGCATGAACAAGGAGGTGATAGCCTTTCTCTGATCTCCACGCTCAATCACATTTTTAATCCACCATTCTCGAACCGTAGCCTCATTTCGCCAGCTCCTCACCACATCACCATGTATACCAAGCCATGTTGCAACCTCGATCCAGACACGCTGGGAGTGTTAAGCTTCATGCACTAGCCAATGCAACCAAAAACACGAACTGGTGGAAAGGGCTAGTGCAATCCACATATACTGTAATACTCCCTCTCACGTGTGACGGGGAAGTCAAGTCAACACGTGTAACCGGAAGAGAGCGGCGGTGCGTGAAACTCACGTATGACTCAATAGGCCTCTACGTGGACACAAACTGGGCTACCAACAATTTTTAAAAAATTGCGAAAGCCAGGGCTTGAACCCAAGACCTTAGCTCTGAAACCATGTTAAGCTGCATGCACTAGCCAATGCAACCAAAGTTCAAACTGATGGAAAGGGCTAGTGCAATCCACATATATTGTAACATGGAGAACCTACATTGGAAGAGTATTCTCCATGAGACGTGAATTTCCATAGGATAGAATCATGCACATCATTGTCAAGAGTAACAGAGGATAGCTTCTCCCAAAGCAAGGCAAACTCCTGAATATGCTCCTTGGTAAGCCCATGGTGGGTATCAATCTGACTAACCCAATAATTGTTGAGGAGAGCTTTTTGGACCGAGGTAGATTTCTTTTTGAGAGATCAAATATCTTTGGAGCAATATCTTTGGGTCTCAGGCCATCGAGCCAAGATGATTCCCAAAACTTTGCCTTACGTCCATCTCCAACACTAACAGTAGTGGCTGCCGCAAAAAGGTCTCTATCATCATCATTGCACGGTGTTCCCGTCCCAGCCCAAGTCTTGGGTGGGTCAGCCCACTCATACCAAAGCCATCATAGTCGAAGGGCAGTAGCAAACTTCTCAAGGTTGAGGATGCCCAAACCACAGCTCTTGGGCTTACAAACAAGTTCCCAGATGACCTTGCATTTTCCACTGGTCACCTTATCAGACCCCGCCCAAAGATAGGCACACCGCAAGCTGTCAATCTTCTTCCTCGCTTCCACCGGCAATTCCAGGGGTGTAATATGATATATAGCAATGGTTGTAAGCACTACCTTGACCAAGACGATGCGTCCCGGCGTGGCCACATGTTTGGCAATCCAAGGTGGTAGCTTCGCAATAACTTTATCCTCTAAGAACTGAAAGTGAGTCCTCTTAAGCCTTGAAACTGAAAGAGGGAGCCCCAGATATCTCATAGGGAAGCTGGAGCGAACTGTTGGGAAGGCTTCTAGGACGTCGTCGAGGTCAATGTTACCACAGCGAATGGGTGCAACTACACTTTTGGCATAATTAGTGACCAATCCTGTAACATCACCAAAGGATGCAAGAGTTGAAGCCAGGAACTGAATGTCGTTTTTGATTGGAGCAATGAAAATGGTAACATCATCGGCATAAAGCGACGCACGGATGGGTCGACCTTTGAGCGGTTGAAGATGACCTTGAGAAGTCTCCTTGGCAAGGATGTGGTGCAGCGGGTCAATGGCAAGCGCAAATAGCAACAGGGAGAGAGGGTCCCCTTGGCGAAGGCCCCGACCATGCCGAATAGGGTCACCGGCAATACCATTGAACAACACACGCGAAGATGCCGAGGAAAGAAGGGCGGAGATCCAATCTCGGAAGCAACTTGGGAAGCCATGGTGGCGCATCAAATCCATCAAGTAATCCCAACGCACCGAATCAAAAGCCTTCTTTATGTCAAGCTTGAAAAGCAAGGTTGGTGTATTTTGCGTTGGAAGCGCCTAGCCAAGTTGCACACATACATAAAATTGTCATGTATACTTCTTTTCTTGATGAAAGCACTCTGCGCATTGGAGACAAGTTGTGCATATGATGAATGAGCCACGTGGCCATCATTTTTGCAATGATCTTAGCAATGCCATGGATGAGACTAATTGGTCAAAAATCTGGGATGTCCTCTGCACCATCTTTCTTCGGAATGAGAGCTATGTTTGCCGAGTTCAACCAATGCAAGTTGGAGACTTGAAGGCTAGAGAAGTTGTTGATGGCCTCCATGATTTCAGGTTTGACTCTTTCCCAACACTCTTTGAAGAAGGCTCCTCTAAATCCGTCGGGGCCCGGGGCTTTATCACCAGGGAGGGCGAAGATGGCTGCCTTAACCTCCTCGACCGAGAAAGGCATCACCAAGTCCGTGAGGTCACAAGCCGGGGTGGGGATGAACTCCTAGTTGAGGTCCTTAGCACGGGGCGCCCCTCTTTTATGGCCGTCCTAAAGTGTTCTTGTGCGATCTTCTTCTTATCATCGTGGTTTGTGACCCATCCATTGTTATATTTTAACCGATGAATAAAAAATTTCCTTCTTCTGTGATTGACGCGAAGGTGGAAGAAATGGGTGTTGGCATCACCCTCTTTGAGCAAAGTAACCCTAGAGCTTTGTCTCTTTCTAGCTCTCTCAAGAACAGCAAGGGCCACAATCTTTCTTTTGAGCTTCCTCCGAAGATCTCTCTCCTCAAAGCTCAAAGTTCTACTTTCTTGAGCTAAATCGAATCTAAGAATGATCTCAAGAGCCATGTGAAGTTGGACCTTATGGTTTGGCAAGATCTTTTTGCTCCAAGTGCGAAGGCTTGACTAACTCTCTTTAGCTTGTGAAAGAGGATTTGACATGGCTCAACATGGAGGACTCTCTCATTCCAAGCATCTTCAAAAGTCTTCTTGAAGTTAGGCATCTTGATCCATAAGTTTTCGAAGCGGAAGCATTTTGCCTGAAAGGGCCCCACATCGCTAGTGAGGAGTAGGGGATAGTGGTCGGACAATGAAGATGACAACGCGTGGAGAAGGTGGGAGCCAAATTGGATGTCCCAATCTTCATTGCAAAAGAAGCTATCAAGTTTTCTCATGGTCGGGCTGGCTTGTTCATTGCTCCATGTGAATTTCTTATTTTGCAAGTGTATCTCCTTGAGCTCACAAGCATTGAGGGCGTCGAGGAAGCGGACAATACAGCTGCGATCGACGTTGGTACGATTCTTATCTCTAGCTCGATAGACTTGGTTGAAGTCGCCGGTGACAAGCCATCTCACGCCAGCAGGAGATTTTTGTCCAACCATTTCAAGGAAAAAGGCATCTTTCAAATTGCCTCTAGTAGGGCCATACACGGTTGTGATTTGGAAGGAGGTGTTTGAGCCAATGATAGTCACCATGGCCGAGAGGAAGAAGTCCCCAAAGCTCATATTATCAATCTTGACGATATCTTCATTCCATAATAGCAGAATTCCCCCACGGGTGCCATTCGTGGGCTGCTCAACAAAACTTTTCAAGCGATGGCCGCCAAGGAAAGCGGCAATAAAAGGATCCACGGTTGCAAGCTTGGTTTCTTGAAGACATACAGTGTTGCAAGGAGTGCAGGCGATGGTTTCATGAACAGTTGTACAACGGTCTGGGCAGTTCAATCCATGAACATTCAAGTTTAAAATGCAGAAGTTGTTATCTTCCATTGGAAACTAACATTACATCTATCATCAATGCAGAAACATCATCATGCCGTTGTCGTGGCCTCCTCACCTCCCATGGCTTGTAGGTCTGGGGTCGTGTCGCCACCATGTTCATCTAGGGCGTCTTCGATAGCAGTGGCCAGGTCATAGTCAAGCTTGAACAGAACATGCAAAGTCGTCGCTGCAATGACTGGCAATTTACCATTGAACAATGCGACATACTTGTTGATTGCGTCCTCAGTGATCATCTCTCCTTCCTCTATGATACCCAGTCTTTGGCAGAGCAACTTCTCTGCTAACTTTGTGATGGGCATCGATCGGTTCTTGGACTAGAGCCGCGGGCTGTTATGCCCTACCGTGAAACTGGAGATACCAGCCAAGGTCTTCCTTCTTCTCGTCGGTGGCCTGGGCGGGGTAGATCTTGGCTTTGGTGATGGCAGTAGGGCTTGCTGACAAGGCACGAAGATGTGGGTACTCTACTCTGGCTGGTCGTAGCAGTCCTGCTGGGAGCTTTGAGGAGCAAAGGCGTCTCCTGCTGAACTTGGGACTGGAGGAGTTTTGGACTGATGAAGCAAGCCAGAAGGGTGCGTCGGGTGCAACCATCCAGAAGAGGCGGCGATGGCTGCAGCAGATGAGTCGGCCCATTGCGCATCGGTGACCTCATTCTTTTGATAGAAGGCGTCCTCGGCAGGGAGGAGGTGGGTGTCTGTGGTACAAAGACCGGGGTGTACATCGGGCTGTCGGTGGATGGAGTCGCAACCAGAGAGGAGTCTGTAGTTGAGGAGGTTGCACGGCAAATGAGACGAGGCATCTTCCCTGGTGACCCAGCAATCCTCAGCCCGGGTTCACATGATGCAGCCATTCAGGAGCAGTTGAGGAAGGGCGCAGCTCGATGATGTCTTGATATGTAGTGCGAGGAAAAGGCGGCGATCTTTCGTTGTTCCCAGAGCCAGCCGGGGAAGGTCTCAGCTCGATGATGTCTCAGTGAGTAGTGTGGGGAGAAGGCAGTGGCGATCGACCATGATTCTCAATGCTGTGTGAGCTGGTAGTCCTGAATCTTTGGCGCGCGCACCTCGCCAATCTGTTAACTGGGCGGTTCGGGACCTCCTGCCAGAAGCCGGGATTACAACGCCATCAGGAAGTCGTTGGACAGAGCCTCTACCGATTCGTGGGGCATTGAGAATCAGGAGCTCCAAGCCATGCCGCATGTCACAGATGCCGTCGCAGATCGTAGCGAGAGCATTGGCCTCGATCATTGTTATGCCTAGCCGGAGCGGTGGAGTGTTGGTGGCCATCACGCCCGTCGTCCCAGCCACAGGCATCATCACAGCAGGACAAATAGTCATGGCCACTATGCGGGCCACACAGAATCCTTCCATCAGCTTTTGCCCATGGGGATGGCAGAATCACTCGCAGCGGCTTGAGGCGGGCTTGCACTAGCGGCGGTGATTTTTTTGTGCACTAGCATGCACGATGCCCACTTTGTCGACAAATCAGACATTTGTAGGGGTCACGACAGTTGGTCTTGTGATGTCCCCGCTCCAGGCAGCGATGACAGGTCCGACGGTGATGCTTCACAAAAATTCTTCCTGATGATGGAGGGGAATAGGAAGGCGAGGACCTCCGCCTTGACTGATGTGGATTGGGAGACAGAGCTCTCCACCAATACGGCAGTTTAACCAGCTTCCAGCCCTCATCCGAGCTTACATCCACACCCAACGGCTCAAAAGAATTCACACGAGGTGTTGCAGGAGTCGAAGGTACGGGCGTCCGCGCCACGCCCCGGCCGGCAGAGAAGGTAGCAGACGGCGCTGTCTTGAGACATGACCTGGGGGCGCCATGGATGAGCTTAGCAGGAGTTGGATTCAGCGGGTCTTCAGCAGCAGCAAAGCAGACCTACCGGACTAGACCCGGCGCGGCGGAAGCAGGAGCCGCGGGAGGATCTTCTGTGAGGGGATCCGGAACAAGGGGCGATCCTAAAGAGGTAGAGCACCCCGGCGGCAGCACTAGATCTGGCATGGATCCAGCC
>LT934122.1:430072114-430105659 GCA_900231445.1 Triticum turgidum subsp. durum
GGGAAAAGTAGGGAGCACGAGGTCCTCATGAGCAAACCTCGGGCTGGAGAAACCGGGGGGGGGGGAGGGCGCGGCGGTGATGCAGGGGAGTGGCATGGCTGGATGCGGAGCGGCCCAACAGCGGCGGCGGTGGCTGCGGGCACCAGCATGGGCGGAGCCATCCTACTGAGGACTTACAAACAAAGTAGGTGATGGTAGACAATATTTCAACCACTGTACGAAAGAAAGAAAGAGAGTGAAAGTGCAACTATCCCTAGGTGGTTTTCGTAATTCATAACAACATATAGCCCATTGAGCTAATGCTATTCCAAGACTATTATTTCAGGAAAGCTCAATAAATGGCATGGCATGAATGATGAAAGTGGATCCCTCAAAATACTAATGACAAAGGATTGGCTCAAGCTCAAAAGCTCAAGACTCTTCATTTTACATTTTAGTGATCCAAGATCACATTGAGTCTATAGGAAAAGCCAATACTATCAAGGAGGGATGAGGTGTTGCTTAATGAGCCTCTTGCTTCAAGTGCTTGGTGATATGCTCCAAAAACCCTCAACTACTTTCTCACATCCACAAATGACCTAAACCTAAAGCCAAAATCGGTCACACCGATTCTTTCTATCCGGCGCCACCGAGTTCTAATGTCATAGCCACTGCCACAAACCCTAGGCAAATCGGTCCTACCGATAGGGATCTCGGTCTCACCGAGATGGGACTGTAATCTCTCGGTTTCCCTTCGTAACGTTTCGGTCTAACCGAAGTGAGCGATCGGTCCCACCGAGATTGCAATGTAAACTCTCTGTTTCCCTTTTGTAACATTTCGGTCTCACCGAAAAGAGCAAATCGGTCCCACCGAGTGTACCTGACCAACTCTCTGGAAAGCTTATTACCAAAATCGGTCTCACCGAGGTTGTGTGATCGGTCTTACCGAGATTACGTTATGCCCTAACCCTAACCAAATCGGTCTTACCGAGTTGCATGTCGGTCCCACCAAAAATCCTAACGGTCACTAGGTTTACTAAATCGGTCCGACCGAGTCTGTTGAATCGGTCCCACCGAGTTTGGTAAATTGTGTGTAACGGTTAGATTTTGTGTGGAGGCTATATATACCCCTCCACCTCCTCTTCATTCGTGGAGAGAGCCATCAGAACAAATCTACACTTCCAACTTACCATTTCTGAGAGAGAACCACCTACTCATGTGTTGAGGCCAAGATATTCCATTCCTACCATATGAATCTTGATCTCTAGCCTTCCCCAAGTTGCTTTCCACTCAAATCTTATTTCCACCAGATCCAAATCCTATGAGAGAGAGTTGAGTGTTGGGGAGACTATCATTTAAAGCACAAGAGCAAGGAGTTCATCATCAATGCACCATTTGTTACTTCTTGGAGAGTGGTGGCTCCTAGATTGGCTAGGTGTCACTTGGGAGCCTCCGACAAGATTGTGGAGTTGAACCAAGGAGTGTGTAAGGGCAAGGAGATCGCCTACTTCATGAAGATCTACCGCTAGTGAGGCAAGTCCTTCGTGGGCGGCGGCCATGGTGGGATAGACAAGGTTGCTTCTTAGTGGACCCTTCGTGGGTGGAGCCCTCCGTGGACTCGCGCAACCGTTACCCTTCGTGGGTTGAAGTCTCCATCAACGTGGATGTACGATAGCACCACCTATCGGAACCACGCCAAAAACATCTGTGTCTCAAATTGCGTTTGAATCCTCCAAACCCTTCCCTTTACTTTCTTACAAGTTGCACGCTTTAATTTCCGCTGCCTATATACTCTTTGCATGCTTGCTTGAATTGTGTGATGATTGCTTGACTTGTCCTAAGATAGCTAAAATCTGCCAAACTCTAAAATTGGGAAAAGGTTAAGTTTTTAATTGGTCAAGTAGTCTAATCACCCCCCCCTCTAGACATACTTCAAGGCCCTACAAGTGGTATCAGAGCTTTGGTCTCCATTTGCTTTGATTCCATAGCTTTTGGTGGCATAGCCTTGGTTTCACAACCTAGGAGAGTATGGCGTCTAGTGAGGGAAATTTTCACCGTAGAGGTCCTTACTTTGATGGTACTAATTTTGCTAGTTGGAAGCATAAGATGAAAATGCATATTCTCGGACATAACCTCGCCGTTTGGGCAATTATTTGTATTGGCTTGCAATGTGAATTCTTTGATGGGAGAGAGCCGAACCGTGAAGCTAATGCGGAAGAATTGAAGGTGCTGCAATACAACGCTCAAGCTTGTGATATTATCTTCAACGGACTGTGCCCCGAAGAATTCAACAAAATCAGCCGTCTTGAGAATGCAAAGGAAATTTGGGATACTTTGATCGATATGCATGAAGGTACCGACTCCGTCAAGGAATCCAAGTTGGATGTGCTCCAAAGTCAGCTTGACAAGTTCAAAATGAAGGATTGTCAAGGTGTTGCTGAAATGTACTCTAGGCTTGCACTTATCACAAATGAGATTGCCGGCTTAGGGAGGGAAGAGATGACCGATAGATTCATCATCAAGAAGACCCTAAGAGCATTGGATGGAAAGTATGATACCGTGTATTGATCCAATTGATGCCAAACTACAAAGATCTCAAGACAACGGAAGTCATTGGAAGAATTGTTGCTCATGAGATGTCACTCAAGGATAAGGAGGAACTTCACAACAAGTCAAGTGGTGCTTATAAAGCCTCAAGTGAAGCCCCCACATCATCAAGTGAGAAACAAACCTTCAATGAAGAATTGATCTTAATGGTGAAGAACTTCAACAAATTCTACAAGAGTAGAAGCAAAGAAAGAAGCTCCAAGTCAAGGTCTTACAATGACAAAAGATCCTCTAGTCGAGAGAAAAATTGCTACAATTGTGGGAGACCCAGACACTATTCCAATGAGTGTACGGCACCCTACAAAAGAAGAGAAGATTCTCCAAAAAGAAGAAGCAAAAGAGAAGAATCACCACCGAGAGAGAGGAGGAGTAGAGATGATCGTTATGAACGAAGACCCTCACGGAGAAGCAAGGATTCGGAAAGGAAGGACAAGTCATCAAGGAGCTACACAAGACGAAGACATCAAACTCATGTTGGTGAATGGGTATCCGGCTCCAACTCCGACAATCACTCCGAGAGAAGCTATCACTCCGACTCCGAATATACTCAAGATGAAGGTGTTGCCGGTCTAGTACTTGTGCCAACCAACTCCTACGACATATTTGATTCACCAAATGAAGGAATTGTAAGATGCCTCATGGACAAAGGTCCAAAGGTAACACATCCTGAGTATGTTGATTTCAATAGTGATGAAGATGACTTACTTGTGGATGATGATTTACCTGTTGCCAACTCTAGTGATGAATACTATGATGAAACGTCAATTAATCATGCTAATCAAGATAAAACGAATGACAATGATAAGGAGAAGACTGAGCTTCTAACTAAAGAACTAAACACTCTTAAGTTAGCTCATGAAACTATCTTCGAAGATCATCGAGAACCTTTAAGGGCTCATGAGAAGTTACGCTTTGAAAAGCTCAATCTTGAGCAAGAGCATGAGTTCTTAAAAGCAACCAATGATGATCTCCGTAAAAAAAGTTCTTCCTACATTGCCAAGCGTTTACTCTTATCTACTTACATGCCTCAAGTCAAGTCTAGTAACAAGTACAAGAAAGATTCTTCCTCTAGTAGTAACAATAGTAATGTCAAATCCAATATTGTTGCTTCTAGTAGTTCTCTTGATTCCACTAATGATTCTCTTAGCCAAGTTACACTTGAGCAAGAAAATAGCTTATTGAAGGGAATTATAGAGAAAGGTGTTTACAAGAGCCTTGCCGGGAGTAAGCAATTCGAGGAAATTGCACGCAAGCAAGGAAGGCACCAGAAGAATCAAGGTGTTGGTTTTGAACGAAAGTTCAATGCCAATGGAGTTGAGTGGGAAGAAGATCAATACCCCAAGATGAAGTTTGTTCCTCAACAAGAGAAGTATGATCCTACTTCCTTCAAAGGAACAGAAGCACAAGATGATCTTCCACCACAAGACCACAAGAACAAATGCAAGGACAAGCTTCAAGAAGAGATTGATGCATTTGAAGAAGCACCTAAGGTCTCGGTCAAGTGGGTTCCCAAGACTACGTCAAGTTCTACTTCATCAAGTACAACTACAACTCCAAGGATTCCCATCAAGATGATGTGGATCCCGAAGAAGAAGAACAAGAGAGTTCTTGAGGGTGACTCCGCCAACATTCTTCACTCATATCTTTTTGGCAACAACAAGTGCAATCAACTTTCACATCATGCACTAGTTCAAGGAGTCACAAACCCTCATGTTGGTAAGGCAAGGGACAAGGTAACCTAATGATTTCATGGACATCATCTTGTGTATGCTTCACTCTATGTCTATGGATATTCTTGTTTGTTCCTTGTGGGACTAACCCATGTAGGTAAGTTGAAAGTGCAACTCACTCCAAAGGATTGCTCCAAATGATCCACATCAACATTGAGCATCCACATCTTCAACACCTACATGAAGTCATCATCGACAAAACCCAAGGTTAGTTCATCCCTCTAAAAGGGGATCTCACATCTAGGGGGAGCTTAACTCTAAGAATTGAGTCAAAGCAAATCTAATGGTGTGAACACATCAATGCATTATGTAAAAGTGGCAACCCCACTTGAGCTTAAACGATGAGTATGACCTACGATCAAATGTTTTCATTTGACTCCTAAGTCAATATACTCATATATAGATGACCTAGTCATCGCCAATTGTTTGATAGATGCTAGAATTGGTTGTGCATGTTTTGCCACATATTTCATTTGCCATCTTATTGTGTGAGCATGTTGGTGCATATTTTACTCATTCAAGAACATCCACTTGTTGTTTTGAGTGATTGGCTTCCTTTTCTTTTTCCCAAGTGGATGGACAAGAATGCCTAAGAACCTTCTCTAGCTATCTATGCTTTTCTCGTCTCAAACTCCATTCATGCTACATCACAAAATTTGATCAAGTCAGATTCGAACCACTCTGTGTGAGGAGCACTCGGAGTCCCCGATTCGTCATAGACTTAAACTTCCAAAACTTCTTTGTGAATCTCGGTCTGACCGATTCCTCCATTTCGGTCCTACCGAGATCACTAAGTCAATCTAGGTTTTCAATCTCGGTGCAACCGATTTGAAATTTTCGGTCACACCGAGTTGCTGTAACTGTACACAGTTATGCATCTCGGTGCCACCGAGTTGTTCCACTCGGTCACACAGACAAGGTCGGGCTATATATAGTCACGGGCAAAAATTTGGAAATTTCTCTGAACCTCTTCGCCCACGCAATAGCTCGCTCTGCCATCAGGGTCTCCGGATCGTCTCCTCGTCGTCAGCCGCCTCCTGTCGCTGGTCTCCGCCACCATCAACGGATTTCACCCCCGCCGTTGCCACCGTAGCGAGTTCATTGCCAAGCTAGGGTATGGAATCGATCACAGCGCTATCCTCGTCCGATTCCTAGCACATTGTGTTCTTAATGATTCTTGCCACGATTGAAACACTCCTATCCAGTCAATGCAATCCTTAGATTAGATGGGATTCGAAAATTTAGGGTTAGGTTTCCGCCGAAACCATCTCGGACCCGCCGAGTTGAAAAACTCGGTCCCACCGATTTGTCTAACGCCATTGCACTAGTAACTCTCGGTCTGACCTAGAATTGCTAATCGGTGAGACCGATTTTAGGACTTTGTGGAACCCTAGCAGTCTCGGTGCCACCGAACTGTGACTCGGTCCAACCGAGTTCATCAGTTTAGGTTCCAAAACTGCTTCGGTATCACCGAGTTAGAAAATCAGTTGATCCGAAATGCTTTCTGTGGAAAACTAAAACTGAATTTTTGAATCATTCTTTTGCAAAAATCTCTGCATTTTTTGATGCTCATCCACTCTATCTCATCTATAACTCTTCACAGGGTCAGCAGTCAGTGATTTGCAGCATGTCAGACCAAAGTGATAGTCAGAACAGGTCAGAAGAGCACAATCACATGAGTGAGGGCACTAGTCCCTCTAGCACTTTAGATGAAGGCAGCAGGAGCACCCCAAGCAATCTGCCTAAAGCTTCCACCAGGACAAGGAAGAAGAGAACCTCAGATTCTGAGGATGAGGATTATAGAGCAGAAGAGGATAAGGCTACCTCCAAGAAGGTAGGGCTCAAAAAGGAGTATGCCTCAGCACAGAACACTAAACCTGGACTCAATAGGAAGGTTCCTGCCAAGAGGACACCTATGCTGAAGGTCAGAGGATCTACTCAAGTGCCTGAAAAGACTGAACCCAAAGAGGCACCTGCAAAGAGAGTCACAACTTCCAAACCCAAGAAAGTTCCCACTAGAGAAACTATGAAGTTTACCATTGAATCAGAAGATGAAGCTGCTGCTCAGGATAAGAAGAAGAAGAGAGCCAGAACCACTACTGCCCAGGTTCTTGGAAATCCCTCAATGAGGAGAGACTCTGAAGAGGAAGAAGAGGTTGCTGCACTAGCACCCAAGGCACAAAAGCTTATGGGTGATGCTATTAAGTCAGCGGCTGCAACATCAAAGCCCAAGGAAGCACCCAAAGCTGCCCCCAATCCCAAGCTTGCACCAAAGAGGAATACCAGGAGTATTCCAGCTGCTGAGAAGAACAAGGCCCAGCGCCTGAAGTTGCTGATGAGGAAGATGAAGAAGGACAAGTCCTGAGGAAGCTCAAGCCCAAGATACCAGACCATAATGATGCCCATCCTGTGGCTGAGGACATGAACATCAGAAGAGACTCAGGGTTGAGGCTATGGAGGATGACAGATCCATATGCCACAAGGAGAAGGACTGCTGTTGATTACAGGTTCCATACAAAGGAACAGCAGGACTTCTATGAGACAATCTTGTTGGACAAGAAGCCCATAGTGTGTGATATGAGGTGGGTCGACTGGACCTACATGAAAGAAAATGAAGAACACTATCCTGGAGTGCAAGATAGTTTTGTTGCTTGTGGAGTTGCATATTTTGTTGGGCAAAAGCTCACCAACTGGAATGATGAACTCATTATGGAATTCTACTCCATAGCACACTTCTATCCAGATGGGAGGATAGTTTGGATGTCTAAAGGTACAAGGTACAAGTCAACCGTTGAGGAATGGGCAAAACTGATCAATGCCCCAAAGGAGAGTGAAGATGACTTGGATGTCTATGCCAAGAAAAAGATGGACCATAATTCCATGGCACACATGTACAAGGAGATCCCAGACAAAGCTATAGAGACACATAAGTTTGGTTCAGTCCACTTTCTTCTGTCAGGGCTGCCAACAATCAACTAGATCCTAAGGCACACTCTGTTCCCTAAGTCTGGTGACCACAACATGATTAAAGGGCATGCAATCAACATGTTGCATTTGTTTGATGTGCCACAGAAATTCAAGGTCATGAGCCTTATGGTAGAGACCATTAAGAGGACTGCAGCAGACCAAAAGAGAAGTTGTGGATATGCCCCTCAGATTCAGGAGTTGATTAACTCAAAGATGGGCACAGGAAAATATCTGTTGGATAAGGAACATTTTCCTCTCTATCCAGACTTTGAGGATAATCCGGTTGTCATGAATGAGAATGAACCAGCATCAGTACAAGCTCAAGAGAAGAAGGAGAAGGCAAGGAAAGAGAAGGCTGCCAAGATGCCAACTCAAGAGGAGGCATCTGAGTACTTTTTGAAGAACAAGCAGGAGCAGCTTGGTTACTTGATAGCATCAACTCTGAGGATTGAGAAGGGATTGGCCACCCTAACTCAGAATCAGGAGAGCTTGGAAAGAACCATGGAACAAAAATTCTATGATCTAGATGTCAAAGTAACTGAGATTAAGTCAGTTGTGGAGCAGCTACAGGATGACATGCAGGAGAGGAAGGGCAAGACTACCACTAATGTATTTGCTAGAGTGCCTAGAGCTCAGAGGTCAGTTGCAGTGCCTGTGACAGACACCAGAGCCACATCATCTACACCAGCTACAGCTCCTACAGCTCCAGTGCAACCAGCTCCAGCACCAACTCCTCCAGCTCCATCAACTTCAACTGAAGCCTTCGTCCAAGGAGCCATCTCTACACCACCACCTGAAGATCAAGCCTGAGAGTCGATCTAGCACTATGCATTTTCTATGAACTTTTTGGTAACTTGTTGCCAAAGGGGGAGAAAAATGTATAGATCATAGGCTTCGAGAGAGAGAGAGAGTGTGTTGCTTTTGTTCTCTCTTGCTTTGGTGGTTAAACTTGTTTGCTTTTGATTGCTTGAGATACTATGTTGTTTTTGTGAGACATTGATGATCGTGTGTTTGATCATAAGCTACACTTATGCATGTTTGATGATATTATCTTACCTATCTATATGTGATCATTCACTTTGCTTGGTGACGAGTGCATGTATTCAATCTTTATCATTTTGAGCACTCCACCAAGATGTATGTGACATGGAAGAGTAACCCATGAGCCTAATTCCTTGTGCATTTGCAGTCGAAAGCAAATCCTAAACTATGCACAAATTTAGGGGGAGCTCTTGCTTATCACACACTTCTCAAATCGACGATGTGTTTAAATCTTATTATCATTTGTCGAAGCTTTGATCTATATGTTGTCATCAATTACCAAAAAGGGGGAGATTGAAAGTGCAACTATCCCTAGGTGGTTTTGGTAATTCATAACAACATATAGCCCATTGAGCTAATGTTATTCCAAGACTATTATTTCAGGAAAGCTCAATAAATGGCATGGCATGGATGATCAAAGTGGATCCCTCGAAATACTAATGACGGGATTGGCTCAAGCTCAAAAGCTCAAGACTCTTCATTTTACATTTTAGTGATCCAAGATCACATTGAGTCTATAGGAAAAGCCAATACTATCAAGTAGGGATGAGGTGTTGCTTAATGAGCCTCTTGCTTCAAGTGCTTGGTGATATGCTCCAAAAACCCTCAACTAATTTCTCACATCCACAAATGACCTAAACCTAAAGCCAAAATTGGTCACACCGATTCTTTCTATCCGGCGCCACCGAGTTCTATTGTCATAGGCACCGCCACAAACCCTAGGCAAATCGGTCCTACCGATAGGGATCTCGGTCTCACCGAGATGGGACTGTAATCTCTCTGTTTCCCTTCGTAACGTTTCGGTCTAACCGAAGTGAGCGATCGGTCCCACTGAGATTGCAATGTAAACTCTCTATTCCCTTTTTTGGTAACATTTTGGTCTCACCGAAAAGAGCAAATCGGTCCCATCGAGTTTACCTAACCAACTCTCCGGAAAGCTTATTACCAAAATCGGTCTCACGGAGTTTGTGTGATCGGTCTTACCGAGATTACATTATGCCCTAACCCTAACCAAATCGGTCTTACCGAGTTGCATGTCGATCCCACCGAAAATCCTAACGGTCACTAGGTTTACTAAATCGGTCCGACCGAGTCTATTGAATCGGTCCCACCGAGTTTGGTAAATTGTGTGTAACGGTTAGATTTTGTGTGGAGGCTATATATACCCCTCCACCTCCTCTTCATTCGTGGAGAGAGCCATCAGAACAAACCTACACTTCCAACTTACCATTTCTGAGAGAGAACCACCTACTCATGTGTTGAGGCCAAGATATTCCATTCCTACCATATGAATCTTGATCTCTAGCCTTCCCCAAGTTGCTTTCCACTCAAATCTTCTTTCCACCAGATCCAAATCCTATGAGAGAGAGTTGAGTGTGGGGGAGACTATCATTTGAAGCACAAGAGCAAGGAGTTCATCATCAACGCACCATTTGTTACTTCTTGGAGAGTGGTGTCTCCTAGATTGGCTAGGTGTCACTTGGGAGCCTCCGACAAGATTGTGGAGTTGAACCAAGGAGTTTGTAAGGGCAAGGAGATCGCCTACTTCGTGAAGATCTACCACTAGTGAGGCAAGTCCTTCATGGGCGACGGCCATGGTGGGATAGACAAGATTGCTTCTTCGTGGACCCTTCGTGGGTGGAGCCCTCCGTGGACTCGTTCAACCGTTACCCTTCGTGGGTTGAAGTCTCCATCAACGTGGACGTATGATAGCACCACCTATCGGAACCACGCCAAAAACATCCGTGTCTCAAATTGCGTTTGAATCCTCCAAACCCTTCCCTTTACTTTCTTGCAAGTTGCATGCTTTAATTTCCGCTGCCTATATACTCTTTGCATGCTTGCTTGAATTGTGTGATGATTGCTTGACTTGTCCTAAGATAGCTAAAATCTGCCAAACTCTAAAATTGGGAAAAGGTTAAGTTTTTAATTGGTCAAGTAGTCTAATCACCCCCCTCTAGACATACTTCAAGGTCCTACAGAGAGGTTGCAGTTCTCTAATGAATATCTCAATATTTTCCTGAATCAGTTGACCAGAACTATGTTGAACACCGGAATCATTGGATCGAAGAGATCATATGCGAAAGAAAATATGAAGACAGAGGGGCAACCTACCCGAGAACCAAGCCGACGAATTAAAGAAGTGCAACTCTCTAGTGCTGGTTGTTCCCAGGAAGTTGCAGGCACTCCATGCCGACGGATAAGGCTTTGGTCACAATGTAGGTACATGTCGCTGTAGGTGAAATCAATCGGTATGAATATGATCGATCATTCAGCAGACAAAAGACAATCATAATAGATAGATAGCAAAGGTAACACGCCTTAATCAATCTCACCTCTGGACATATTGGAAAGCACCCAGAATCCTCAACTCCCCCTGTGTTGCTTTCCTCGCATCCTCAACTCCGGGTCGTCAGACTCCACCACTCTTTGACCTGTAGTTGCAATTAATAGATACCAGCATCATTCTTATTCCTTTTTTCAGAGGCCAGGGATACAATTCTCCTCTCCAAAGAAAAAAAATATGGCGTGCAAGAAGAAGATCGAGTAGAACAAAATAAGAATGGGAGCACCTCCTTCAAAACTTAAGATGGATTTAACATGGCACCTGATTTTAATCTGACAACCCTTGTTCTCCAGTTGTTCCCTTACCTATGTACATACATAGCACGAGGGCATGGCGGCGGCGCCTAGGGTTTGCCGCGCCGCATCCTCACGCGCCTCGCATCGGCTCAATCCGGGAAGGATGCATCGCCTTGCGTCGATCCCCTCCCGTGCCGGAATCCCACTCAAGCGAGTCTTGGTGGTCGTGGCCGGCAGCGCCGCGCACTTCACTTGGATCACGATCGAATCGCATGCTCATCACGCCGTCACCTGGAGCGATCCGCGTCGCCGGGCGCGGCTCGCGCCCTTTGTCTGGATCCCGCTCGAGCGCATCGCGCGCGTCGGCCACATCGGGCGTGGATGGATTCCCCCGTGACCGATCCACCTCTCTGTCCAGCAAGCACAACGAGCGCACGAGCACGGAAATCCCTATTGGACGCTCGTTGCGTCAAAATGTCAAGCGAAAGCACAGGCATGGAGCGGGATCGATTGCACTGGACCGACCCAGTAAGTGACCTGTTATGTTCGGTTTTAGGAACCTTCTAGCAGGTTCGTATATGGTTTTATCGGTTTTGAGAACCTTCCAGAAGGGTTTTTTGAACCGGTTTTTTTCCTGTTTCTTTTTCCTGTTTTTCATTTTTATTTTTCCAATTTTCTTTTCTTTTTGGTTTTTCCATTTTTGCTTCAGACGCCTATACCTGGATAGGAGTGCAGACAATATAGAGAAGTACAAGATGGCAAAGAAGCCCGCAAAGCGAGCTGTTGGTGAAGCAAGGGGTAGGGCATATGAGGACCTCTACCAACGGTTAGGCACAAAGGAAAGTGAAAGGGACATCTATAAGATGGCTACGATCCGGGAGAGGAAGACGAGGGATATTGGCCAAGTCAAATGCATCAAGGACGGAGCAGGCCAACTCTTGGTGAAGGATAAGGAAATTAAGCATAGATGGCGGGAGTACTTCGACAAGCAGTTCAATTGGAAAAATGAGAGTTCTACCATTGAACTGGACGACTCCTTTGATGAGACCAGCATGCGTTTTGTGCGGCGAATCCAGGAGTCCGAGGTGAAGGAAGCTTTAAAAAGGATGAAAGGAGGCAAGGCGATGGGCCCTGATTGTATCCCCATTGAGGTGTGGAAAGGTCTCGGGGACATAGCGATAGTATGGCTAACCAAGCTTTTCAACCTCATTTTTCGGGCAAACAAGATGCCGGAAGAATGGAGACGGAGTATATTAGTACCAATCTTCAAGAACAAGGGGGATGTTCAGAGTTGTACTAATTACCGTGGAATTAAACTGATGAGCCATACAATGAAGCTATGGGAGAGAGTCATTGAGCACCGCTTACGAAGAATGACAAGCATGACCAAAAATCAGTTTGGTTTCATGCCTGGGAGATCGATCATGGAAGCCATTTTCTTGGTACGACAACTTATGGAGAGATATAGGGAGCAAAAGAAGGACTTGCATATGGTGTTCATTGACTTGGAGAAGGCCTATGATAAGATACCGCAGAACGTCATGTGGTGGGCCTTGGAGAAACAGAAAGTCCCAGCAAAGTACATTACCCTCATCAAGGACATGTACGATAATGTTGTGACAAGTGTTCGAACAAGTGATGTCGACACCGATGACTTCCCGATTAAGATAGGACTGCATCAGGGGTCAGCTTTGAGCCCTTATCTTTTTGCATTAGTGATGGATGTGGTCCCAAGGGATATACAAGGAGATATCCCATGGTGTATGCTCTTTGTGGATGATGTGGTGCTAGTTGACGATAGTCGGACGGGGGTAAATAGGAAGTTAGAGTTATGGAGACAAACCTTGGAATTGAAAGGGTTTAGGCTTAGTAGAACTAAAACCGAGTACATGATGTGCGGTTTCAGTACTACTAGGTGTGAGGAGGGGAAGGTTAGCCTTGATGGCGAGGTGGTACCTCGGAAGGACACCTTTCGGTATTTGGGGTCTATGTTGCAGGAGGATGGGGTTATTGATGAAGATGTGAACCATCGAATCAAAGCCGGATGGATGAAGTGGCGCCAAGCTTCTAGCATTCTCTGTGACAAGAGAGTGCCACAAAAGCTAAAAGGCAAGTTCTACAGGACGGCGGTTCGACCCGCAATGTTGTATGGCGCGGAGTGTTGGCCGACTTAAAGGCGACATGTTCAACAGTTAGGTGTGGCAGAGATGCGTATGTTGAGATGGATGTGTGGCCACACGAGGAAGGATCGAGTCCGAAATGAGGATATACGAGATAGAGTTGGGGTAGCACCAATTGAGGAGAAGCTTGTCCAACATCGTCTCGGATGGTTTGGGCATATTCAGTGGAGGCCTCTAGAAGCTCCAGTGCATAGCGGACGGCTAAAGCGTGCGGAGAATGTCAAGAGAGGGCGGGGTCGACCAAATTTGACATGGGAGGAGTTAGTTAAGAGAGACCTGAAGGATTGGAGTATCACCAAAGAGCTAGCTATGGACAGGGGTGCGTAGAAGCTTGCTATCCATGTGCCAGAGTCATGAGTTGGTTGCGATATCTTATGGGTTTCACCAATAGCCTACCCCAACTTGTTTGGGACTAAAGGCTTTGTTGTTGTTGTTGTTTTGTTGTTGTTGTTGTTTGGTTTTTCCATTTCCTGTTTCTCCTTTTATTTTCTTTCCTTTTAAATTTTTTTTCAAGTTTTTTCCTTTTTCAACAAATGTTAAGAAATTTTATAAATGTTCTCATTTTAATTTTTGTTCACAAATTCCAAATTCTTGGGGGAATTTCAAAAAATGTTCCCACCCAAAATTTTGTTCACAATTTTAAAAATTGTTCATGTTTGAAATTTTCTTCGGGAATTCAAAAAAGTTAGGGAACTTCAAAAAACGTTCCCAGTTTCTAATTTTGTTCGTGAATTCAAAATGTTGTTCTGAAAACTCAAAAATGTTCTAGGAATTTAAAAAATGTTTGCATTTTCATTTTTTCACCTAAAAAATGTTTGGGTATTTCAAATAATGTTTCAGCTTCCAAATCTGTTCACAAATTAAAAATAAATCATTTTTTCAAAATTTGTTCACAAATACAAAAATGTTCACTATTTGGCAAAATTGTTCGCTATATTCAAAAAGTGTTCATGTTTTGAAGTCTTTTCCAGTTTTTCAAAAAATGTTCACGTTTCTAAATAATGTTCCTAAATTGAAAAAATATTTTTCTATTAAAGAATTCCCTCTTTCCTCAAAAAATGTTGCTCTTGTAGAAAATATTTTTTTTGGCAAAACAAATCACGCTCCAAATTTGAAAATATGTTGAAATCTATCACGGCCGTTAGTTTATATAAACTCGGATGCCATTTTTGACGTGAAGTTGCAGGTAGTAAAGTAGTTAGTGATGGAGTAAGTTGTTCCAAGGTCCTGTGTTCGATACGTAGCTACACTTTAGCACTTTTTTTTTGGAATTATGGGTCGTAGTTTGCTCTAATCTGGGCCGGCCCAGTGGGGCGACGACCCCTGTGCCGCACGGGTCTGTTGGACGCAACGCGCGTCACATAGGAGGTCCCACGAGCACGATCCACCTTCCCTGTCGAGCGTGATAGCCATGTTAGTTTAATGGGCTGCAATAACCGGCCCAGTTTACCAGAGGGCTCGGTTTCGGCCTCTGGAGCAGCAGCCCGCAGTACTGTTGGGCCAGATTTACATAGTGCGGGACTGATTGCATCCAGACGTGATATGACGGCCAAAAACGTCTAAATCACAAAAGCGGACGACCGAAAACGCAAAACACAGAGAGAACTCGGTTTAAGTGCGGTTATTATACTGTCCTTAATATCCTACTAACTTTCGGTTTGCAAAAATGTGGTTTTCTTCCTCCCTTCTGGTTTATAGGTCTCAACTCAAAAAAAATCACCAACAAAAGTAGATATTGAGTGATTAAATCATTTTTGTAGTCTGCAAAAATAATCAATTAATTGGCTAGTTTTTCTTAAAAATTGTGCTTACCCATGTATTAATTGCAATGCATGCATACCTGACGGATAAATGATCAAGAATTTTTACATGCATTGATGGATCTTCTCTTAATCATTGCATGCAATGATTTAATGAATGTTAAAATCTGAATATGTGAATGAGCGCAATCAATTTGAGACTTATAAAATGAAAAAATAAAATATATTCTTTTGAGACAAGGCCTATAAGCCGAAGGGAATTGAGGAGACCATGAGCTCAAAAAGAAATGTATTTAATCAAATCTAGCCATGCAAACGCACAAACGACCCAGCTAGCTATGCAAAACAGAGTAATTCCGACATATTTAACCCGTATTTCACCGACCGAGCAATGGTAACCAAAGGCATCTTGCAGTACTCCATAAAATTCCAACATCATATAATTGAAATATGCAAGATACAGTCCAAACTTAATTAGTACTACCACAAAACTGTCGTAGCAGCACAATACGTACAAGAGCCTTGGTCTAGACCCGACAGCCACACGTACAAAGAAAACAAAAAGCAATCACGTGTACACCAAACAAATACAAGAATACAAGAGCAAATACCGACGACGTAGGCACGTCGTCCCCACTGCATTGCGCTGGTACCTCACTCATGCAGAGTGGCGTACGTCACGTAGCTGGAGTAGTCACGGGCCGCTGTCCCCTCCGGCGCCGCCGCCGCGTTCTTCTTGGCGTCAGCGGCGGGGCACACTACGCGAGCGTTCGCCGCCGGGCACGTCTTCGGCTGGCTCAGGAACGAGGCGCACTCCGCCGCGGCCCTCTGGTTGGCGACGCCGGGGATGCAGTTGTACTTCACGTCCAGCACGCCGTCCTTGATCAGTGCCGAGCACGCCGGCCCGACCGACGTGAAGTAGTTGCCCGAGAGCGTGAGGTTGGAGAGGCGGCCGGCCGGCCCGGCCAGTTTGCAGAGCGCGTCGGGGACCTGCCCGTACAGGCGGTTGCCGCCCAGGTTGAGCTGCTCGACGCTGTTGAGGCACGAGAAGGATGACGGGATTGGGCCAGTGAGCTGGTTCATCCCGGCGTCGATGACGGCGGTCTTGGTGAGCATGCCGAGCTCGTTGGGGAGGCAGCCGGAGAGCTGGTTGTTGAGGAGGTGCATCTCGAGGAGGAAATCTTGCATGTGCATTATTGATGGCGGGATTGGCCCGGTGAGCTTGTTGTTGGCGAGGGCGAGGTACCTCAACTTGGAGAAGCCCAAGTTTGCAGGTAGTGGCCCGGATAAACTGTTGCTGTTGAGGAGGAGCGCCCTACCAATATTAAGCTTTGTGCCCTTTCGGGCAGTTTCGACAACAGCTTCTGGTTCACCAATATCAATCGGACCCAGTCTTATATATATGGTGATGAGATACTTGCTCTCAGGAAATGGATCATGGCGGTCGTCATGGATACTTAGCTTGTACTGGTACTGAAGGCTGCTGAGGGACGGGATACCGCCGCCAAAATTGTTGGAGGAAGCCTGAAAAAGCACAAGATCGGGGAACTGGTCGATGAAGCCTTCCAGCATCGGCGCACTCAGGCCAAAATCATTGAAATCAACCGCCATGATCGTAAGCTTCTTAGCCAGATCAGGTGTCCTCCCGCAATGGAAACCCAGGTAGGTTTTCCTGCCGCAGATGTCATGGCCAGACCAGGTCGTGGTTATGTTTTTTGGGTCACTAGAAATTCTGCTCTTGAAGCGTTGGATAACGAGATAGGCTTTGTATAGCCCCTCGTTTGGGAAGTGTTGCGGCTGTGGGCTGTATGATACAAAAGGCTCACTGATCTTGCGAGATGGTTCTGGGTGAGAAGGTTCTCTTGTTGTTGCAGCAACAAGAGACAGGGTTAAGCAGACTGATATGGCAAAAGAACCAAATAGATACTTGGCCATGGTTCGATTGTAGAACAAGGGCGCCCGCTGCTTGGAAGACAAGGTCTAATCTCCATATATATAGTGCACAATGCACTATATTGCCAATTTGCCATAAGCATCTTCTGGGCGGAAAGTAGTTTCTATCCGTGACGGTAGGTAGTGGCGAAATATTCACCATGCAGCAGCTTTCATATTCATGCTGCGGAGGCCGACTTCTTTTTCCCTACCAAACCTTAGGGCTTTTTTTATATTCACTATCAAAGGTCGTTACATTTTTATATCTCCTCCTTTATTCATTATCGTAGCATCACTTACAGTAAGAGGAATAACCACATCCGGGGCGGTGTCCCTCCATACATTTGAAGGAGAAAATCTAGCTATCCAAGCCGGTTCATGAGCTACTTGATTTCTTTCTCTATTACAATGATCTTTTTTCCGGGGATTCTCTATTACTCCCTCCATCTCAGTTTATAAGTCTTGCACGTGTATTTAGGTCGTCAATTTGACTTATATAAAATAAATTATTTAACATAAAAATTATATCATTAGAAAATAAAACATCAAAGTTTTTAGTGATATATATTTTTGAAATATATACTCATATTAAATTGGTAAAATTAAGGACCTAGATACATGTGCAAGACTTATAAACTGAGATGAAGGAAGTACAATGATCACAGATTACATAAGTAAAGTCAAGCGACATAAAATAAGAATCATCAAAGATCGTTACCTCGTTTATAAGCGAGTAAAATGCACCCCGGGTCACCAAACTTGTTCCGCGTGGTCACTTTCATCATTGTATTCAAAGAATGACTCATTACAGTAATTGTACTTGAGTGAACGGGCTCATTTGGTCACTGGCTATGTTTTCCACTCGTATTTCATACGTATTTTGCCCTTGTGGCGCTTTTGACCGGTCCACGTGTTGAGCTGGAGTAAAACACACCCAGCCGCTGTTCCTTTGCAGTTAAACCCGTGTCCATCATTTTTTTTACGTTTGGAGATGCGTTTATCACATCGCTTGGTAAACGGAGGAGAGGAAGGGCCGCAATTGGCGTCATCGTGGAGGCAGGGGATTTGGCGGAGGCGGAGGTGGGGCGGAGTCGTCATCGTTGCCGTGAGGGCATTGAGCCGCCAGTGTCTAGGGAGATGACATGGCCGCCCTTCGTCACCACGATGGCGCTGAGCCGCCGGTGTACGGTAAGTCTCTGCTTTTCTTCTTTTCATCTGTTTCTGATGCAAAGGCGCCAATTTGTTGTCGATTTTGATGTTTTGACGCATGATCCTGTCAATATGAGGACACATTGTTGATCAAAACATATTTTGTTGGTCGAATTCTAAGTAGGGTATTGGGAGGGGTTTGTTAGGGTTTCTGTTGGGGATTGATTTAGGGTAATTAATTTCAGTAATCAAATTGATGGATGTTTTCTCTGCATAATCAAATTGATGGATGTTTTCCTGCATAATGTAGGTCCCCGGAGCTTGAATTTCTTTGTGGAGTTCAATGTAGGTGGCTATTTTCTTGGTACCGGAGGGAACAGGGCTTATGTCAATTGCAAGTCAATTTGGTAAGATGATCTGCATGTTGACACATGGTCACATCTTGTTGTGGAACATTTGGTTGATGAGACTGGATATGAAATGGCAGGGAGGATCAAGGCTTACTATCTGGTGCCACTACTTGATATTACCAGAAAATGGGCTGAGGTAGATAAGAAATGATGATGACACGGACAAAATGTGTGATTTTGTAGAAATTGGTTATCATTCCTTACAAATCTTTCTTGATCATGATGACAGCCTTAACTCAAAAAAACAGGGATGATGTACTGCATTTTCGAGTAGCTCAACTACCACCTGTTCTTAGTCCAACAACGTGAAATTTTGGTGCTGCAAATGCCAGAGAGAAGGAGCCAGTGCCAATCAAGATAGTTTTTCCAGATGTGGAGATAACAAGATTGCAAAACAATGATGACAACCATTCTGAGCCTGATGGAGGTACTGGAAATGCAGAAATTGGTTCAACAACTACTAAAGATGCAGAGTATGATAAAGCAGCAGCTAATGCAGAAGCAGAGGAAATTGCAGCTAGAGAAGTGGAGGCAGAGATAAGGGCCAGAAATGTAGAGGCAATGCAAGCTCAAGTCCAAAGTGTTGGAAATATGCCCTAGAGGCAATAATAAAAGTATTATTATATTTCATTGTTCATGATAATTGTCTTGTATTCATGCTATAACTGTATTATCCGGAAATCGTAATACACGTGTGAATACTTAGACCACACTATGTCCCTGGTAAGCCTCTAGTTGACCAGCCCGTTGTGATCAACAGATAGTCATGGTTTCCTGACTATGGACATTGGATGTCATTGATAACGGGATCACATCATTAGGAGAATGATGTGATGGACAAGACCCAATCCTAAGCATAGCATAAAAGATCGTGTAGTTCGTTTTGCTAGAGCTTTGCAAGTGTCAAGTATCTCTTCCTTCGACCATGAGATCGTGTAACTCCCGGATACCGTAAGAATGCCTTGGGTGTGCCAAACGTCACAACGTAACTGGGTGACTATAAAGGTGCATTACAGGTATCTCCGAAAGTAGCTGTTGGGTTGACACGGATCGAGACTGGGATTTGTCACTCCGTATGACGGAGAGGTATCTCTGGGCCCACTCGGTAATGCATCATCATAATGAGCTCAAAGTGACCAAGGTGTTGGACACGGGATCATGCATTACGGTACGAGTAAAGTGACTTGCCGGTAACGAGACTGAACAAGGTATTGGTATACCGACGATCAAGTCTCGGGCAAGTAACGTACCGATTGGCAAAGGGAATTGTATACAGGGTTTGATCGAATCCTCGACATAGTGGTTCATCCGATGACAACATCGAGGAGCATGTGGGAGCCATCATGGGTATCCAGATCCCGCTGATGGTTATTGACTAAGAGAGTCTCGGTCATGTCTACATGTCTCCCGAACCCGTAGGGTCTACACACTTAAGGTTCAGTCACGCTAGGGTTGTAGGGATATGTATATGCAGTAACCCGAATGTTGTTCGGAGTCCCGGATGAGATCCCGGACGTCACGAGGAGTTCCGGAATGGTCCGGAGGTAAAGATTTATATATGGGAAGTCCTGTTTCGGGCATCGGGACAAGTTTCGGGGTTATCGGTATTGTACCGGGACCACCGGAGGGGTCCCGGGGGCCCACCGGGTGGGGCCACCCATCCCCGGGGGCCACATGGGCTGTAGGGGGTGCGCCTTGGCCTACATGGGCCAAGGGCACCAGCCCCACAAGGCCCATGCGCCTAGGGTTTCCAAGGGGGAGGAGTCCTACTAGTGGAAGGCACCTCCTAGGTGCCTTGGGGGGGAGGGAATCCCCCCTTGGCCGCCGCACCCCCTAGGAGATTTGATCTCCTAGGGCCGGCCACCCCCCCTTGGCACCCCTATATATAGTGGGGGGAGAGGAGGGACTTCACACCTTGTGCCCTGGCCTTTGGTTGCCTCCTTCTCCCTCCCCAACACTTCCTCCAACTCCATAGCGCTTAGCGAAGCTCTGCCGGAGTACTGCAGCTCCACCAACACCACGCCGTCATGCTGCTGCTGGTGCCATCTCCCTCAACCTCTCCTCCCTTCCTTGCTGGATCAAGAAGGAGGAGACGTGGCTGTTTCCGTACGTGTGTTGAACGCGGAGGTGCCGTCCGTTCGGCGCAGGTCATCGGTGATTTGAATCACGTCGAGTACGACTACATCATCACCTTGCAAGCTTCCGCACGCGATCTACAAGTGGTATGTAGATGCAAACTCTCTCCCTAGACTCGTTGCTTAGATGAACTCATAGATGGATCTTGGTGAAACCGTAGGAAAAATTTTAATTTTCTGCAACGTTCCCCAACAGTGGCATCATGAGCTAGGTCTATGCGTAGTTCTCTTTGCACGAGTAGAACACAACTTTGTTGTGGACGTGGATTTTGTCATCTTACTTGCCTCTACTAGTCTTTTCTTGCTCAACGGTATTGTGGGATGAAGCGGCCCGGACCAACCTTACACGTACACTTACGTGAGACCGGTTCCACCGACTGACATGCACAAGTTGCATAAGGTGGCTGGCGGGTGTCTGTCTCTCCCACCTTAGTTGGAGCGGAATCGATGAACAGGGCCCTTATGAAGGGTAAATAGAAGTTGACAAAATCACGTTGTGGTTATTCGTAGGTAAGAAAACGTTCTTGCTAGAACCCAATTGCAGCCACGTAAAAGATGCAACAACAATTAGAGGACGTCTAACTTGTTTTTGCAGCGATTGATCATGTGATGTGATATGGCCAGAAGTTGTGATGAATAATGAATTGTGATGTATGAGATCATGTTCTTTGTAATAGGATTCACGACTTGCATGTCGATGAGTATGACAACCGGCAGGAGCCATAGGAGTTGTCATTATTTTTTTGTATGACCTGCGTGTCATTGAATAACGTCATGTAAACTACTTTACTTTATTGCTAAACGTTAGTCATAGAAGTAGAAGTAGTCGTTGGCGTGACAACTTCATGAAGACACGATGATGGAGATCATGATGATGGAGATCATGGTGTCAAGCCGGTGACAAGATGATCATGGAGCCCCGAAGATGAAGATCAATGGAGCTATATGATATTGGCCATATCATGTCACAACTATATAATTGCATGTGATGTTTATTATGTATTATGCATCTTGTTTACTTAGAACGACGGTAGTAAATAAGATGATCCCTTATAAAATTTCAAGAAGTGTTCTCCCCTAACTGTGCACCGTTGCTACAGTTCGTCGTTTCTAAGCACCACGTGATGATCGGGTGTGATGGATTCTTACATTCACATACAACGGGTGTAAGACAGTTTTACACAGCGAAAACACTTAGGGTTAACTTGACGAGCCTAGCATGTACAGACATGGCCTCGGAACACGGAGACCGAAAGGTCGAACACGAGTCGTATGGAAGATACGATCAACATGAAAATGTTCACCGACGATGACTAGTCCGTCTCACGTGATGATCGGACACGGGCTGGTCGACTCGGATCGTGTAACACTTAGATGACTAAAGGGATGTCTAATCTAAGTGGGAGTTCATAATTTGATTAGAACTTTATTATCATGAACATAGTCTAAAACCTTTGCAAATATGTCTTGTAGATCAATGGCCAACGCTAATGTCAACATGAACTTCAACGCGTTCCTAGAGAAAACCAAGCTGAAAGATGACATACTCCTGATAGGAAATAATATAGAATTTCTGGACAGCATTAAGGCCTACTTGAATAAGTGTTTTTCAATGAAGGACCTTGGAGAAGCTGCTTATATATTAGGCATCAAGATCTATAGAGATAGATCGAGACGCCTCATAGGTCTTTCACAAAGTACATACCTTGATAAGATTTTGAAGAGATTCAGAATGGATCAGTCCAAGAAGGGGTTCTTGCCTATGTTACAAGGTATGAGACTGAGCTCAGCTCAGTCACCGACCACGGCAAAAGATAAAGAAGAGATGAGTGTCATCCCCTATGCTTCAGCCATAGGATCTATTATGTATGCCATGCTGTGTACCAGACCCGATGTAAACCTTGCCGTAAGTTTGGTAGCAAGATACCAAAGTAATCCCGGCAAGGAACACTGGACAGCGGTCAAGAATATCCTGAAGTACCTGAAAAGGACAAAGGACATGTTTCTCGTTTATGGAGGAGACGAAGAGCTCGTCGTAAAGGGTTACGTCGATGCTAGCTTCGACTCAGATCCGGATGACTCTAAGTCACAAACCGGATACGTGTATATGTTGAATGGTGGAGCAGTAAGCTGGTGCAGCTGCAAGCAGAGCGTCGTGGCGGGATCTACGTGTGAAGCGGAGTACATGGCAGCCTCGGAGGCAGCACATGAAGCGATTTGGGTGAAGGAGTTCATCACTGACCTAGGAGTCATACCCAATGCGTCGGGGCCGATCAAACTCTTCTGTGACAACACTGGAGCTATTGCCCTCGCAAAGGAGCCCAGGTTTCACAAGAAGACCAGGCACATCAAGCGTCGTTTCAACTCCATCCGTGAAAATGTTCAAGATGGAGACATAGAGATTTGCAAAGTACACACGGATCTGAATGTCGCAGATCCGCTGACTAAACCTCTCTCGCGTGCAAAACATGATCAACACCAGAACTCTATGGGTGTTCGATTCATCACAATGTAACTAGATTAGTGACTCTAGTGCAAGTGGGAGACTGTTGGAAATATGCCCTAGAGGCAATAATAAAAGTATTATTATATTTCATTGTTCATGATAATTGTCTTGTATTCATGCTATAACTGTATTATCCGGAAATCGTAATACACGTGTGAATACTTAGACCACACTATGTCCCTGGTAAGCCTCTAGTTGACCAGCCCGTTGTGATCAACAGATAGTCATGGTTTCCTGACTATGGACATTGGATGTCATTGATAACGGGATCACATCATTAGGAGAATGATGTGATGGACAAGGCCCAATCCTAAGCATAGCATAAAAGATCGTGTAGTTCGTTTTGCTAGAGCTTTGCAAGTGTCAAGTATCTCTTCCTTCGACCATGAGATCGTGTAACTCCCGGATACCGTAAGAATGCCTTGGGTGTGCCAAACGTCACAACGTAACTGGGTGACTATAAAGGTGCATTACAGGTATCTCCGAAAGTAGCTGTTGGGTTGATACGGATCGAGACTGGGATTTGTCACTCCGTATGACGGAGAGGTATCTCTGGGCCCACTCGGTAATGCATCATCATAATGAGCTCAAAGTGACCAAGGTGTTGGACACGGGATCATGCATTACGGTACGAGTAAAGTGACTTGCCGGTAACGAGACTGAACAAGGTATTGGGATACCGACGATCAAGTCTCGGGCAAGTAACGTACCGATTGGCAAAGGGAATTGTATACAGGGTTTGATCGAATCCTCGACATAGTGGTTCATCCGATGACAACATCGAGGAGCATGTGGGAGCCATCATGGGTATCCAGATCCCGCTGATGGTTATTGACTAAGAGAGTCTCGGTCATGTCTACATGTCTCCCGAACCCGTAGGGTCTACACACTTAAGGTTCAGTCACGCTAGGGTTGTAGGGATATGTATATGCAGTAACCCGAATGTTGTTCGGAGTCCCGGATGAGATCCCGGACGTCACGAGGAGTTCCGGAATGGTCCAGAGGTAAAGATTTATATATAGGAAGTGCTATTTCGGGCACCGGGACAAGTTTCGGGGTTATCGGTATTGTACCGGGACCACCGGAGGGGTCCCGGGGGTCCACCGGGTGGGGCCACCCATCCCCGGGGGCCACATGGGCTGTAGGGGGTGCGCCTTGGCCTACATGGGCCAAGGGCACCAGCCCCACAAGGCCCATGCGCCTAGGGTTTCCCCCTAGGAGGAGTCCTAGTGGTGGAAGGCACCTCCTAGGTGCCTTGGGGGGGAGGGAATCCCCCTTGGCCGCCGCACCCCCTAGGAGATCTCATCTCCTAGGGCCGGCCACCCCCCTTGGCACCCCTATATATAGTGGGGGGAGAGGAGGGACTTCATACCCTTGTGCCCTGGCCTTTGGTTGCCTCCTTCTCCCTCCCCAACACCTCATACACCTCCGTAGTGCTTAGCGAAGCTCCGCCGGAGTACTGCAGCTCCACCAACACCACGCCGTCGTGCTGCTGCTGGTGCCATCTCCCTCAACCTCTCCTCCCTTCCTTGCTGGATCAAGAAGGAGGAGACGTGGCTGTTTCCGTACGTGTGTTGAACGCGGAGGTGCCGTCCGTTCGGCGCAGGTCATCGGTGATTTGAATCACGTCGAGTACGACTACATCATCACCTTGCAAGCTTCCGCACGCGATCTACAAGTGGTATGTAGATGCAAACTCTCTCCCTAGACTCTTTGCTTAGATGAACTCATAGATGGATCTTGGTGAAACCGTAGGAAAAATTTTAATTTTCTGCAATGTTCCCCAACAGTGGCATCATGAGCTAGGTCTATGCGTAGTTCTCTTTGCACGAGTAGAACACAATTTTGTTGTGGGCGTGGATTTTGTCATCTTACTTGCCTCTACTAGTCTTTTCTTGCTTCGACGGTATTGTGGGATGAAGCGGCCCGGACCAACCTTACACGTACGCTTACGTGAGACCGGTTCCACCGACTGACATGCACTAGTTGCATAAGGTGGCTGGCGGGTGTCTGTCTCTCCCACTTTAGTTGGAGCGGAATCGATGAACAGGGCCCTTATGAAGGGTAAATAGAAGTTGACAAAATCACGTTGTGGTGATTCGTAGGTAAGAAAACGTTCTTGCTAGAACCCAATTGCAGCCACGTAAAAGATGCAACAACAATTAGAAGACGTCTAACTTGTTTTTGCAGCGATTGATCATGTGATGTGATATGGCCAGAAGTTGTGATGAATGATGAATTGTGATGTATGAGATCATGTTCTTTGTAATAGGATTCACGACTTGCATGTCAATGAGTATGACAACCGGCAGGAGCCATAGGAGTTGTCATTATTATTTTGTATGACATGCGTGTCATTGAATAACGTCATGTAAACTACTTTACTTTTTTGCTAAACGTTAGTCATAGAAGTAGAAGTAGTCGTTGGCGTGACAACTTCATGAAGACACGATGATGGAGATCATGATGATGGAGATCATGGTGTCAAGCCGGTGACAAGATGATCATGGAGCCCCGAAGATGAAGATCAATGGAGCTATATGATATTGGCCATATCATGTCACAACTATATAATTGCATGTGATGTTTATTATGTATTATGCATCTTGTTTACTTAGGACGACGGTAGTAAATAAGATGATCCCTTATAAAATTTCAAGAAGTGTTCTCCCCTAACTGTGCACCGTTGCTACAGTTCGTCGTTTCTAAGCACCACGTGATGATCGGGTGTGATGGATTCTTACGTTCACATACAACGGGTGTAAGACAGTTTTACACAGCGAAAACACTTAGGGTTAACTTGACGAGCCTAGCATGTACAGACATGGCCTCGGAACACGGAGACCGAAAGGTCGAACACGAGTCGTATGGAAGATACGATCAACATGAAAATGTTCACCGACGATGACTAGTCCGTCTCACGTGATGATCGGACACGGGCTAGTCGACTCGGATCGTGTAACACTTAGATGACTAAAGGGATGTCTAATCTAAGTGGGAGTTCATAATTTGATTAGAACTTTATTATCATGAACGTAGTCTAAAACCTTTGCAAATATGTCTTGTAGATCAATGGCCAACGCTAATGTCAACATGAACTTCAACGCGTTCCTAGAGAAAACCAAGCTGAAAGATGATGGCAGCAACTATACGGACTGGGTCCGGAACCTGAGGATCATCCTCATAGCTGCCAGGAAACAATATGTCCTAGAAGGACCGCTAGGTGACGCTCCCGTCCCAGAGAACCAAGACATTATGAATGCTTGGCAGACTCGCGCTGATGATTACTCCCTCGTTCAGTGCGGCATGCTTTACAGCTTAGAACCGGGGCTCCAAAAGCGTTTTGAGCATCACGGAGCATATGAGATGTTCGAAGAGCTGAAACTAGTTTTTCAAGCTCATGCCCGGGTCGAGAGATATGATGTCTCCGACAAGTTCTACAGTTGTAAGATGGAGGAAAACAGTTCTGTCAGTGAGCACATCCTGAAGATGTCTGGGTTGCACAACCGTATGACCCAGCTCAACATTAACCTCCCAGATGAGGCGGTCATTGACAGAATCCTCCAGTCGCTTCCACCAAGCTACAAGAGCTTCGTGATGAACTACAACATGCAAGGAATGGAAAAGACCATTCCTGAATTGTTCTCGATGCTGAAGTCAGCAGAGGCTGAAATCAAGAAAGAACATCAAGTGTTGATGGTCAATAAGACCACTAAGTTCAAGAAGGGCAAGGGTAAGAAGAACTTCAAGAAGGACGGCAAAGATGTTGCCGCGCCTGGTAAGCCAGTTACCGGGAAGAAGTCAAAGAAAGGACCCAAGCCTGAGACTGAGTGCTTTTATTGCAAGGGGAAGGGTCACTGGAAGCGGAACTGCCCCAAATACTTAGTGGATAAGAAGGCCGGCAACACCAAAGGTATATTTGATATACATGTGATTGATGTGTACCTTACCAGTAATCGTAGTAACTCCTGGGTATTTGATACCGGTGCCGTTGCTCATATTTGTAACTCACAGCAGGAGCTGCGGAATAAACGGAGACTGGCAAAGGATGAGGTGACGATGCGCGTCGGGAATGGTTCCAAAGTCGATGTGATCGCCGTCGGCACGCTGCCTCTACATTTACCTACGGGATTAGTTTTGAACCTCAATAATTGTTATTTAGTGCCAAGTTTGAGCATGAACATTGTATCTGGATCTCGTTTAATACGAGATGGCTACTCATTTAAGTCTGAGAATAATGGTTGTTCGATTTATATGAGAGATATGTTTTATGGTCATGCTCCGATGGTCAATGGTTTATTCTTAATGAATCTCGAGCGTAATATTACACATGTTCATAGTGTAGATGCCAAAAGATTTAAAGTTGATAACGATAGTCCCACATATTTGTGGCACTGCCGCCTTGGTCACATTGGTGTCAAGCGCATGAAGAAGCTCCATGCTGATGGACTTTTAGAGTCTCTTGATTATGAATCATTTGACACGTGCGAACCATGCCTCTTAGGTAAAATGACCAAGACTCCGTTCTCCGGAACAATGGAGCGAGCAACCAACTTGTTGGAAATCATACATACCGATGTGTGCGGTCCAATGAGCGTTGAGGCTCGCGGAGGATATCGTTATGTTCTCACTCTCACAGATGACTTGAGTAGATATGGGTATGTCTACTTAATGAAACACAAGTCTGAGACCTTTGAAAAGTTCAAGGAATTTCAGAATGAGGTGGAGAATCAACGTGACCGAAAGATAAAATTCTTACGATCAGATCGTGGAGGAGAATACTTAAGTCACGAATTTGGTACACACTTAAAGAAATGTGGAATCGTTTCACAGCTCACGCCGCCTGGAACACCTCAGCGAAACAGTGTGTCCGAACGTCGTAATCGCACTCTATTGGATATGGTGCGGTCTATGATGTCTCTTACCGATTTACCGCTATCATTTTGGGGATACGCTCTAGAGACAGCTACATTCACTTTAATAGGGCACCGTCTAAATCCGTTGAGACGACACCGTATGAATTATGGTTTGGAAAGAAACCTAAGCTGTCGTTTCTAAAAGTTTGGGGATGCGAAGCTTATGTCAAGAAACTTCAACCTGAAAAGCTCGAACCAAAGTCGGAAAAATGCGTATTCATAGGATACCCTAAGGAAACTATAGGGTATACCTTCTACTTAAGATCCGAAGGCAAGATCTTTGTTGCCAAGAACGGATGCTTTCTGGAGAAAGAGTTTCTCTCGAAAGAAGTAAGTGGGAGGAAAGTAGAACTCGATGAAGTACTACCTCTTGAGCGGGATAGTGACGCAGCACAGGAAACCATTCCTGTGATGCCCACACCAACTGAAGAGGAAAACCATGATGATGATCAAGGTACTTCGGATCAAGTTACTGCTGAACTTCGTAGGTCCACAAGGACACGTTCCGCACCAGAGTGGTACGGCAACCCTGTCCTGGAAATCATGTTGTTAGACAACAATGAACCTTCGAACTATGAAGAAGCAATGACGGGCCCGGATTCCAACAAATGGCTTGAAGCCATGAAATCCGAGATAGAATCCATGTATGAAAACAAAGTATGGACTTTGACAGACTTGCCCGATGATCGGCGAGCGATAGAAAACAAATGGATCTTTAAGAAGAAGACGGACGCGGATGGTAATGTTACCATTTATAAAGCTCGACTTGTCGCTAAGGGTTATCGACAGGTTCAAGGGATTGACTACGACGAGACATTCTCTCCCGTAGCGAAGCTAAAGTCCGTCCGAATCATGTTAGCAATTGCCGCATACTATGATTATGAGATATGGCAGATGGACGTCAAAACAGCATTCCTTAACGGGCATCTTAAGGAAGAACTGTATATGATGCAGCCGGAAGGTTTTGTCGATCCTCAGAACGCTAACAAAGTATGCAAGCTCCAGCGATCCATTTATGGACTGGTGCAAGCATCTCGGAGTTGGAACATTCGCTTTGATGAGATGATCAAAGCGTTTGGGTTTATGCAGACTTATGGAGAAGCCTGCGTTTACAAGAAAGTGAGTGGGAGCTCTGTAGCATTTCTCATATTATATGTAGATGACATACTCCTGATGGGAAATAATATAGAATTTCTGGACAGCATTAAGGCCTACTTGAATAAGTGTTTTTCAATGAAGGACCTTGGAGAAGCTGCTTATATATTAGGCATCAAGATCTATAGAGATAGATCGAGACGCCTCATAGGTCTTTCACAAAGTACATACCTTGATAAGATTTTGAAGAGGTTCAGAATGGATCAGTCCAAGAAGGGGTTCTTGCCTATGTTACAAGGTATGAGACTGAGCTCAGCTCAGTCACCGACCACGGCAAAAGATAAAGAAGAGATGAGTGTCATCCCCTATGCTTCAGCCATAGGATCTATTATGTATGCCATGCTGTGTACCAGACCCGATGTAAACCTTGCCGTAAGTTTGGTAGCAAGATACCAAAGTAATCCCGGCAAGGAACACTGGACAGCGGTCAAGAATATCCTGAAGTACCTGAAAAGGACAAAGGACATGTTTCTCGTTTATGGAGGAGACGAAGAGCTCGTCGTAAAGGGTTACGTCGACGCTAGCTTTGACTCAGATCCGGATGACTCTAAGTCGCAAACCGGATACGTGTATATGTTGAATGGTGGAGCAATAAGCTGGTGCAGCTGCAAGCAGAGCGTCGTGGCGGGATCTACGTGTGAAGCGGAGTACATGGCAGCCTCGGAGGCAGCACATGAAGCGATATGGGTGAAGGAGTTCATCACCGACCTAGGAGTCATACCCAATGCGTCGGGGCCGATCAAACTCTTCTGTGACAACACTGGAGCTATTGCCCTCGCAAAGGAGCCCAGGTTTCACAAGAAGACCAGGCACATCAAGCGTCGTTTCAACTCCATCCGTGAAAATGTTCAAGATGGAGACATAGAGATTTGCAAAGTACACACGGATCTGAATGTCGCAGATCCGCTGACTAAACCTCTCTCGCGTGCAAAACATGATCAACACCAGAACTCTATGGGTGTTCGATTCATCACAATGTAACTAGATTAGTGACTCTAGTGCAAGTGGGAGACTGTTGGAAATATGCCCTAGAGGCAATAATAAAAGTATTATTATATTTCATTGTTCATGATAATTGTCTTGTGTTCATGCTATAACTGTATTATCCGGAAATCGTAATACACGTGTGAATACTTAGACCACACTATGTCCCTGGTAAGCCTCTAGTTGACCAGCCCGTTGTGATCAACAGATAGTCATGGTTTCCTGACTATGGACATTGGATGTCATTGATAACGGGATCACATCATTAGGAGAATGATGTGATGGACAAGACCCAATCCTAAGCATAGCATAAAAGATCGTGTAGTTCGTTTTGCTAGAGCTTTGCAAGTGTCAAGTATCTCTTCCTTCGACCATGAGATCGTGTAACTCCCGGATACCGTAAGAATGCCTTGGGTGTGCCAAACGTCACAACGTAACTGGGTGACTATAAAGGTGCATTACAGGTATCTCCGAAAGTAGCTGTTGGGTTGACACGGATCGAGACTGGGATTTGTCACTCCGTATGACGGAGAGGTATCTCTGGGCCCACTCAGTAATGCATCATCATAATGAGCTCAAAGTGACCAAGGTGTTGGACACGGGATCATGCATTACGGTACGAGTAAAGTGACTTGCCGGTAACGAGACTGAACAAGGTATTGGGATACCGACGATCAAGTCTCGGGCAAGTAACATACCGATTGGCAAAGGGAATTGTATACAGGGTTTGATCGAATCCTCGACATAGTGGTTCATCCGATGACAACATCGAGGAGCATGTGGGAGCCATCATGGGTATCCAGATCCCGCTGATGGTTATTGACTAAGAGAGTCTCGGTCATGTCTACATGTCTCCCGAACCCGTAGGGTCTACACACTTAAGGTTCAGTCACGCTAGGGTTGTAGGGATATGTATATGCAGTAACCCGAATGTTGTTCGGAGTCCCGGATGAGATCCCGGACGTCACGAGGAGTTCCGGAATGGTCCGGAGGTAAAGATTTATATATAGGAAGTGCTATTTCGGGCACCGGGACAAGTTTCGGGGTTATCGGTATTGTACCGGGACCACCGGAGGGGTCCCGGGGGTCCACCGGGTGGGGCCACCCATCCCCGGGGGCCACATGGGCTGTAGGGGGTGCGCCTTGGCCTACATGGGCCAAGGGCACCAGCCCCACAAGGCCCATGCGCCTAGGGTTTCCCCCTAGGAGGAGTCCTAGTGGTGGAAGGCACCTCCTAGGTGCCTTGGGGGGGAGGGAATCCCCCTTGGCCGCCGCACCCCCTAGGAGATCTCATCTCCTAGGGCCGGCCACCCCCCCTTGGCACCCCTATATATAGTGGGGGGAGAGGAGGGACTTCATACCCTTGTGCCCTGGCCTTTGGTTGCCTCCTTCTCCCTCCCCAACACCTCATACACCTCCGTAGTGCTTAGCGAAGCTCCGCCGGAGTACTGCAGCTCCACCAACACCACGCCGTCGTGCTGCTGCTGGTGCCATCTCCCTCAACCTCTCCTCCCTTCCTTGCTGGATCAAGAAGGAGGAGACGTGGCTGTTTCCGTACGTGTGTTGAACGCGGAGGTGCCGTCCGTTCGGCGCAGGTCATCGGTGATTTGAATCACGTCGAGTACGACTACATCATCACCTTGCAAGCTTCCGCACGCGATCTACAAGTGGTATGTAGATGCAAACTCTCTCCCTAGACTCGTTGCTTAGATGAACTCATAGATGGATCTTGGTGAAACCGTAGGAAAAATTTTAATTTTCTGCAACGTTCCCCAACACAAAGGCATAGGTTGAGTCATCAAAGGAGAATGAATGGAGGACTGCATAATGATGCTAAGAGTAAAGACTCTGAGGATGAAGACTTTAACCCTGGAGAGATAGTTGATTCTGATTATGATATATATGATGATGATGATGACTTGTTTGCTCACAATGTGGACTATGAAGAAAATGGCCAGATAAAGCATGAAGCTCAGCCATCTAACAAGGGCAAAGGAAAGGAAGAACTAAATGAGAAAGAGGAGGTAAAAGCTGCAACTGATGATGAGTCTGAAGGGGATGATATATGGGCACCAGACTCAGAGATGAGGAAGCAGAAAAATTCAGATTCAAGACTTTCAGGAAGGAAGACTTGCATTGTCCCAAGTTTCATGTAGGTCAAGTCTTTGAGACTGTAGAGATGCTCAGGAAGGCAATTAGAGAGTATAGCTGTCAAAATAGGGTGGAAATTAGGATTTCAATCAATGATAAGCAGAGGTTGTGTGTCAAAATAGGGTGGAAATTAGGATTTAGGTTGTAGTTGGTACCTGTGGGCATCTCATGATTCAAGAACTAAGGCTTTTATGGTCAAGAAGTTTACGCATAGCACTCTTGTACAATAAAATGGAAGATTAAGGCATTCACTGGAAAGTTTCTGTCAGAGAAGTACTTAGAGCATTTCAGGGTTGATCAGGGCATGAATCTTACAAACTTTTCAAGGATTGTTCAGAAAGAGTGGAACATGACCCCTACCAGGACAAAATTGCATAGAGCTATAAGGTTAGCTATGAAGAAAATACATGGAGATGAAGAAGCTCAATATAGACTGTTATGGGATTATGGCAATGAAATTAGAAGAAGCAACCCTGGAAGCACTTTCTTTGTGACACTTGATAACAACTCAAGGTTTGAGAAATGTTATTTCTCTCTTGATGCTTGCAAGAGGGGATTCTTGGAAGGATGCATGACAACAATCTTCCTGGATGGTTGCCACATCAAGACAAGATATAGAGGCCAGCTACTTGCAGCTGTTGGTATAGACCAAAATGACTGTATATTTCCTCTAGCAATTGTTGTTGTAGAAGTTGAAGATACACCCAATTGGTCCTGGTTTTGCAAACACTAAAAAGGGATCTAGGGATTGACAACACATATCCGTGGACACTCATGTCCAATAAGCAAAAGGTATTGCCATTGTTAATGCATTCTTTTTTAGTGATTCTTGATGAGCAGAACAAACATCTAGCTTTCCTATAGTTTATGTTGATTATTGCTTAATTATGTTTTTTTGTAGGGCCTCATAAATGCAGTCAATGAGTACACTACTGGAAACAGAGAATTTGCCATCAGTCAGATCTTTACCCTCCGCTAGCGGATGGCAAAGAAGGCCTTTGCCGTCTGTTTCTAGAAAACGGACGGCAAAGAACTGGCGGGCGGCAAAGACCCTATTTGCCATCAACCAGTTCTTTGTCGTCCGCTAGCTGACGGCAAAAAGGTGGGTGGGGTCTAGTGGAGGACGAAACCCTAACGGCCCACCAGCCCCACCTCTTTGTCGTCAGCCAGCAGATGACAAAGAATCTTTGACGTCCGCTGGCGGACGGCAAACCAAACGCTACCCAACGGCGCCCCCACCCCACCTCCCACTCTCGCCCTCTGACTCCATCCCCCAGCCAACCACCCACCCTACCCCAACCGCCACCACCTTGCCGCCCTGCCGCGTCGCCCCACCACTCGCCCTGTCGGCCCGCGGGCT
>LT934122.1:430106130-430128945 GCA_900231445.1 Triticum turgidum subsp. durum
GAAGAAGAAGAAGAAGAAGAAGAAGAAGAAGAAGAAGAAGAAGAAGAAGAAGAAGAAGAGGAGGAGGAGGAGGAGGAGGAGGAGGAGGAGGTGGAGGAGAAGAAGAAGATGAAAAAAAATAAGGAGATGAAAAGAAGGAAGAAGAAGATGAAAAAAGTAGAAAAAGAAAGAAAAGAAGGAAAAGAAGGTTGAGGGGTCGAGGGTCGGGGATCTTCGAGGGGTCGAAGTTTTTTTCATAGTTTGAAGTGTCGATGCTTTATGTGATGTGATGTCCTAAATTTTCTTGACTCGATCGGTAAAATTTGTAGGCTTTGTGCTATTTCATCTCATTGGGTCATCATTGGTCGAATTTTCTTGACCCGTCGTTGTTTGACAACTTCCTCTATAGCTGAGGGTGGGCTACGAATCCACCTGCACCTCCTACGCTCTTTTAATCATGTCAGTAGATTGCATTTTAATGCTAAGTCATGTAACTAGTATGTGTCTCCCATCCAAAAGGGTTGCATCGATAAGTATGCATTCAGTTGCATATTTATCACCGTAACTCATTCAGATTGTCCAACGATTTCCACGGACAGCCCGAGTATGTGTAGATTGGGTATGTTCTCCATGCACTACCACATTCCGAGACAAAATTTCGTCAGCGCCTCCCTGTTGTTCTCCGTATGCGCATTCTCTCGGCTTTTTGCTGAGACGTGTATCAGGAGAACCGCGGGGAGGTGCTGCCTAAATTTTTCTCGGAATGGTGTAGAGCATGGAGAACGTACTCAATCTACACATACTTGGGTAGGATTAGGACCTATCTTTACCTATTAGAGTGTAGGTTGCATGGACGTAATAAAATTGACAAACTAGATTAACTGATGAATATACATGCTGAATTATATATATTTCTTGTCTGTCAAATAGCTAAGCAACATGAGTGATTGTGCATGGATGTACATCGATCGCACTAGTCAGAAAGAGATTACCAATGAATGGTTAACAAAAACCAAGGGGTTTGTGAAAGTGGCATTTGCAAATGGCTAGAGGAAAAACTGGTGCCCCTGTGTTCGGCGCAAGAATTGGGAAAAGAGGACACAAGATGAAATAGGAAAACACCTGCAGAAGAGTGGTTTTACGCCCGGTTATATGGTGTGGACATTTCATGGTGAGTCTGCCCAACGTGCCATAGCTAAGGTGGTTCGTCGTCGCACTGACGAGCATGGTACCGGGATGGAAGAGATGGTGTAAAACTTTGATAATGCTCAGGATTGGGACAAAGAGATGGAGGAATCTGCAAAGGCCTTCAATGAAATGTTGGAGTCTTCAAAACATCCTCTTCACAAGCACACTGAGCTTTTTCAGCTGGATGCCATCTCACAAATAATGGCTCTGAAGGCTCAATTCAACTTGGGCAGAGAATGCTACGACGTGATGATGACAGTTTTTGGATGCTTTCTACCCAAAGGCCATGTACTGCCTGCAAACCTATACCAGTCAAACAAAATCCTCCGTGCTCTTAAGATGCCCTATGAGAAGATACATGCCTGTGAGAAAGGATGTGCCTTATTTAGTCTTGAGTATGCGGACTTGAACTATTGTCCAAATTTTAAGTCTTCCACGGTATATTGTGGTAGATAATGGTATGGGTGAGAAGACGCAGACCAAAATCCCTGTTAATGGTCTTCGGTATATGCCAATAGTACCAACTCTTCAATGTCTTTTCATGGTCGAAGAGACAGCAAGACAGATGACATGGTACAAAACGGGCAAAAGAACCAAACTAGATGCAGATGGGAATTTGATGATGGTACACACATCAGATGGTGAAGCGTGGAAGTGCTTCGATGCATTACATGCGGAAAAAGCGGGAGAACCAAGGCATCCTCGAGTCGCCATCAACACGGATGGGTTTAGAGTGTTTGGTCTGACGGCAACCCAATACAGTTGTTGGCCCGTATTTGTCTTTCCACTCAATCTCCCCCCAGACATATTATGCAAAGAAAGAACATTTTCCTGGCGTTGATAATTCTAGGGACAAACTATCCGAGGAAGAATATGAATGTGTACATGCAGCCGCTTAAGGACGAATTGCAAGAAGCTTGGGATAATGGGTTCAAGACATACGACGCCTTTAACAAACAGACCTTCATAATGCGTGTCTGGTACATGTACTCGACGCATGACTTGCGGGCGTATGTGCTATTCGTTGGCTGGTGTGTGCATGGAAGGTTCCCATGCCCCACATGCAAGGTAGCTCTTGAGTTATGCTAGCTGCAGGTGGGTCGCAAGTTTTCTTGCTTGACTTGCATAGACAGTTCCTGGATCCTCGCCATAAGTTCAGGAAAGACAAGAAGAACTTCATGAAAGGTAGAGTTGTCAAAAACTCTGCACCACCTCCGTTGATAGGCCAAGTGTTGGGGAACGTAGTAATTTCAAAAAAATTCCTACGCACACGCAAGATCATGGTGATGCATAGCAACGAGAGGGGAGAGTGTTGTCTACGTACCCTCGTAGACCGAAGTGGAAGCGTTGACGCAACGTAGAGGAAGTAGTCGTACGTCTTCCCGGTCCAACCGATCAGGGTACCGTTACTCCGGCACCTCCGAGTTCTTGACACACGTACAGCTCGATGACGCACCCCGGGCTCCGATCCAGCAAAGCTTCAGGGAGGAGTTCCGTCAGCACGACGGCGTGGTGATGATCTTGATGTTGAACGGTCGCAGGGCTTCGCCTAAGCACCGCTACAATATGACCGAGGTGTAATATCATGGAGGGGGGCACCGCACACGGCTAAGGAACAATCACGAAGATCAACTTGTGTGTCTATGGGGTGCCCCCTGCCCCCGTATATAAAGGAGTGGAGGAGGGGAGGGCCGGCCCTCTCTATGGCGCGCCCTAGGGGAGTCCTACTCCCACCGGGAGTAGGATTCCCCCTTTCCTAGTCTAACTAGGAGTCCTTCCATGTAGTAGGAGTAGGAGACAAGGAAGGGGAAGAGAGAAGGGAAGGAAGGAGGGGGTGCGGCCCCTCCCCCTAGTCCAATTCGGACTAGGCCATGGGGGGGGGGGGCGCAGCCTGCCCTAGGCAGCCCCTCTCTCTTTCCCGTATGGCCCAATAAGGCCCAATACTTCTCCCCGGCGAATTCCCGTAACTCTCCGATACTCCGATAAATACCCGAATCACTCGGAACCTTTCCGAACTCCGAATATAGTCGTCCAATATATCGATCTTTATGTCTCGACCATTTCGAGACTCCTCGTCATGTCCCCGATCTCATCCGGGACTCCGAACTCCTTCGGTACATCAAAACTCATAAACTCATAATATAACTGTCATCGAAACCTTAAGCGTGCGGACCCTACTGTTCGAGAACAATGTAGACATGACCGAGACACGTCTCCGGTCAATAACCAATAGCGGGACCTGGATGCCCATATTGGTTCCTACATATTCTACGAAGATCTTTATCGGTCAGACCGCATAACAACATACGTTGTTCCCTTTGTCATCGGTATGTTACTTGCCGGAGATTCGATCGTCGGTATCCAATACCTAGTTCAATCTCGTTACCGGCAAGTCTCTTTACTCGTTCCGTAATACATCATCTCGCAACTAACTCATTAGTTGCAATGCTTGCAAGGCTTAAGTGATTTGCATTACCGAGAGGGCCCAGAGATACCTCTCCGACATTCGGAGTGACAAATCCTAATCTCGAAATACACCAACCCAACAAGTACCTTTGGAGACACCTGTAGAGCACCTTTATAATCACCCAGTTATGTTGTGACGTTTGGTTGCACACAAAGTGTTCCTCCGGTAAACGGGAGTTGCATAATCTCATAGTCATAGGAACATGTATAAGTCATGAAGAAAGCAATAGCAACATACTAAATGATCGGGTGCTAAGCTAACGGAATGGGTCATGTCAATCAGATCATTCAACTAATGATGTGATCCTGTTAATCAAATAACAACTCTTTGTCCATGGTTAGGAAACATAACCATCTTTGATTAACAAGCTAGTCAAGTAGAGGCATACTAGTGACACTCTGTTTGTCTATATATTCACACATGTATTATGTTTCCAGTTAATACAATTCTAGCATGAATAATAAACATTTATCATGAAATAAGGAAATAAATAATAACTTTATTATTGCCTCTAGGGCATATTTCCTTCAGTCTCCCACTTGCACTAGAGTCAATAATCTAGTTCACATCGCCATGTGATTTAACACCAATAATCATATATGTATATGATTAACACCCATAGTTCATATCGTCATGTGACCAACACCCAAAGGGTTTACCAGAGTCAATAATCTAGTTCACATCGCTATGTGATTAACACCCAAAGAGTACAAAGGTATGATCATGTTTTGCTTGTGAGAGAAGTTTAGTCAACGGGTCTGTCACATTCAGAGCCGTATGTATTTTGCAAATATTCTATGTCTACAATACTCTGCATGGAGCTACTCTAGCTAATTGCTCCCACTTTCAATATGTATCCAGATTGAGACTTAGAGTCATCTGGATCAGTGGCAAAACTTTCATCGACGTAACCCTTTACGACGAACCTTTTGTCACTTCCATAATCGAGAAACATATCCTTATACCACTAAGGATAATTTTGACCGCTGTCCAGTGATCTACTCCTAGATCACTACTGTACTCCCTTGTCAAACTCAGTGGTGGGGTATACAATAGATCTGGTATACATCATGGCATACTTTATAGAACCTATGGCTGAGGCATAGGGAATGACTTTCATTCTCTTTCTATCTTCTGTCGTGGTCGGGCTTTGAGTCTTACTCAATTGCACACCTTGTAACACAGGAAAGAACTCTTTCTTTGACTGTTCCATTTTGAACTACTTCAAAATCTTGTCAAGGTATTTACTCACTGAAAAATCTTATCAAGCGTCTTGATCTATCTCTATAGGTCTTGATGCTCAATATGTAAGCAGCTTTACCGAGGTCCTTCTTTGAAAAACTCCTTTCAAATACTCCTTTATGCTTTACAGAATAATTCTACATTATTTCCGATCAACAATATGTCATTCACATATACTTATCAGAAATGTTGTATTGCTCCCACTCACTTTCTTGTAAATACAGGCTTCACCACATGTCTGTATAAAACTATATGCTTTGATCAAGTTATCAAAGCGTATATTCCAACTCCGAGATGCTTGCACCAGTCCATAGATGGATAGCTGGAGCTTGCATATTGTGTTAGTACCTTTAGGATTGACAAAACCTTCTAGTTGCATCATATACAACTCTTCTTTTAAGAAAACCATTAAGGAATCCAGTTTTGACATCTATTTGCCAGATTTCCTAAATTGTGGCAATTGCTAACATGATTCGGACAGACTTAAGCATCGCTACAGTTGAGAAAATCTCATTGTAGTCAACACCTTGAACTTGTCAAAAACCTTTTTGCGACAAGTCGAGCTTTGTAGATAGTAACACTACTATCAACGTCCGTCTTCCTCTTGAAGATCCATTTATACAATATGGCTTGCCGATCATCGAGCAACTCCACCAAAGTCCACACTTTGTTCTCATGCATGGATCCCATCTCAGATTTCATGGCCTTAAGCCATTTTGCGGAATCTGGGCTCATCATCGCTTCCTCGTAGTTCGTAGGTTCATCATGGTCTAGTAACATGACTTCAGAACAGGATTACCATACCACTCTGGTGCGGACCGTACTCTGGAAGATCTACGAGGTTCTGTAGTAACTTGACCTGAAGTTTCATGATCATCATCATTAGCTTCCTCACTAATTGGTGTAGTAGTCACAGGAACAGATTTCTGTGACGAACTACTTTCCAATAAGGGAGAAGGTACAATTACCTTATCAAGTTCTACTTTCCTCCCACTCACTTCTTTCGAGAGAAACTCCTTCTCTCACTACAGGAATCCAGTACTTTGCCATCTGCCATGGCGGACGGCAAAGGCAGGGACGGCTGACGGCAAAGCACTTTGCCGTCCGCCGTGGACGGCAAACACAGACGGCAAAGATAGGGTCAGCAAACAGGTCCTTTGCCGTCCGCTTTCCAAGGCGGACGGCAAAGAGCCCTTTGCCTACAGCGGCGGACGGCAAAGAGGAGGGATGGCAAAATCTGGCACGTCCGCCATTGTCACTCCGTTAGGCGGCTAACGGCGGCCTTTGCCGTCCACCAGCGGACGGCAAATTAGTGCGCCTCTTTGCCGTCCGCCAGGTGACATCAGCAATACCTCTGCGCTCGTTTTGTTTGTCGTCCGCCTGGCGGACGGCAAAGGCGAAGTCTTTGCCGTCAACGATGCTTTGCCGTCCGCCACTGTCGGCAAATTGGCCAAATGGTCCACCCCACAGGTGGGCGACACGTGCCCCCTTTGCCGTCTGCCACCGACGGCAAAGGTATCTTTGCCGTCTGCCGCGGACGGCAAAGAGCCTGCACTGCCTCTTTTTTTTCTGTTTTTCTTATATCCAACAATTATCACAACAAAAATTATCACAACACATATATATCCATCACATCCATCACATAGTTCCATCACATCACATATATATCCATCACATATATATCCATCAAAAATTTCACATCACATATATATCCATCACATAGTTCCATCGATCCATACATATTACAATATGCAAAGTTTCTTCATAGCAAGCCAGCAGAATACAAGTGCATCAAAGGAAAAAAGAAGAAAAAGCAAGCAATCCATCATAGGAAGCTGGCTTCCGTGAAGTGAATGAAACCTGCAAAATGACAAATAAGAAAGTTAGAAAAAGAAGACTAGAAGAAGAATTAGACTAGAAGAAAAAGAATAGAAGAAGAAGAAGTATATGCCATATATTAGCTAACTTAGGTGAGATGTATCGTATATGAGCTAACCTAGGTGAAATGGGTAGTTTATGAGCTATCCTAGGTGAAATGGATCATTTTGGAGCTAAGTTAGGTGAAATGGGTCGTTTATGAGCAAACCTAGGTGAAATGGGTCGTTTATGAGCAAACCTAGGTGAAATGGGTCGTTTATGAGCTAACCTAGGTGAAATAGGTTGTTTATGAGCTACCCTAGGTGAAATGGGTCATGTATGAGCTAACCTAGGCCAAATGGGTCGTTTATGAGCTAACCTAGGTGAAATGCCACGTTTTTGAGCTAACTAAGGTAAAATGGATCGTTTTTTAGCTAACTTAGGTGAAATGGGTCATTTTGGAGCTAACCTAGGTGAAATGGGTCATTTTGGAGCTAACCTAGGTGGAATGGGTCATTTTAAAGCTAATGTAGGTAAAATGGATCATTTAGGAGCTAATCTAAGTAAACTGGGTCATTTTCGAGCTAACTTGGATAAATTGGATCACTTGTAAGCTAACTAAGGTAAAATGAGTCATTTTAGAGCTAACTTAGGTAGAATGGATGGTTTATGAGGTCAGTAAGCTTATTAAGTCATTTTGGAGGAAAAGAAGCTAACTCTAGGTCATTATGGTAAGCATATTGGAGGAAATAAAGCTAAGTCTAGGTCTTTATGCATTCGTTAAGCAAAACCCTAGAGAAACTTACCGTGATCACTGTAACATCCCCAGCATCACACTACAGTAATCTCTCATTAATGAAGGTCATGTCATCATGATCATCATGCCAAAATGCCCCTTGTCCAAAATCTGCTTCAAATTCAAATTCAAATTGCATGTCGAATATTTGCTTCTTCTTTCATGCAAATAAAATGTTCATCTTTTAGCAAATAATCCAAAACTTTTTACTGTTAAGGAACACAACATCAGCATCAACACTAAAAGGGCCTAATGCTTTTTAATAGAGCAAAAACAGCCTTTATAATGCCCTTTTCATTATTGAGTAAATTCAAATGAACTCCGGAAATGCCCAAACTTTTTGTGGCAGTGCTGCATATTGCAAAGTAATTATGTGACCAAGTTTCACATTTTTGCAAAATCTTATGGAAGCTCAAAATATTACTAAACCCCCCCTTTCTGTAAAAAGAAAATAGAAAAGGCCACTGTGCACTGGCCCAAGTGCACAGTGCCTAGAGCCCAGCCCACCACGGCCTCCTCCTTCTCCCCCGTTCTCTGTTCAATTGACCGAGGCGCACCACCGTCGCCGCCGAGCCAGCTCGCCGACAGTGTTACTGGGTGGATAAGGCCTCCACCGAGGCCTCCCCCCCAAGATATTTCCCCCCTCTCTCGCTCCGCCTCTCCCTATCCCCGCCAGATTCTCCCTCACGCGCTCGCCGCTCTTCCCTCTCCTTGCCCGAGCACTTCGCCGTCGCCCTCCGTCGATCTCGCGGTCCCCGGCTCCCCCCTCGATCATGCTGGTGGCTGGAAGGAGCGCCGTCCTCTGCTCCGTCGTCCTCGACCCTCAGCGGGAGCTGGGAGGCCCTGTAGTGGCCGCTCTCCTCCACCCCCTTCCGCCTCTGTCGCCGGCAATCTTCGTCGTCTCCGGTGAACCCTGCGCTCCTAAGCTGTCGCAGGCTTTTCATAGCCGCTCGGTGAGCTCCTCCTTCCCTCCATTCTTCTCCTCGCACCGCGTGTCTCTCCCTAGCTAGCTCGTCGCCGTTGCCGTGAGCTCACCGCCGCAGATCACCTCACCGTCGTGGCCACCGTGGCCCGAGCTCGCGCCCGAGCTCGTAACCGGGCTCCTGGAGCTCGTAGGAGCACAGCGCCGCTCCCCGCATCGCCTGACTTGCCCTGCGTCACCGTAGACACCAATGGCCGAACTCTGGCGTCCGCTCCGCCGCTAGCCATCGCCGTCTCCGGCCGTTTTCGGCCAAACCGCCGCGACAGATCGATGCGCGGGCGAGAGCCCGTTTGAAAGAACCTAACCGCGTGCCAAGTGATGCGCTGTAGCGCGATTCCGGCCATCTCCGGCGTTTGGCCGCCGCGGATGGCCTCGCCGGCGTTGCTCCGGTGCTGGCGCTGACCTGGCACCGGCAGGGCCCGCCTCTGGGTCGCTGCCTGTGGGCCTCTGGACCCAGTTGACCACGTTGACCGTGGTCAACTATGCTGACTGGGCGCTCAGTGCCACTGACGTGCGGGTCCCACTTCTTAATCCTCTAATTAAAACATTTTAATAATTAAAACTAATTAGTTTAGTTAACTAGACACTGACAGGTGGGCCCAGTAGTTTTACTAACTAAATTTAGATTAGTTTGAGCTCTGTTTAACCCACTGTCTATGACAGGGGGGTCCCCATGTCAGTTTGACCAGTCAACCGGACAGTTGACTGCTGAAGTCACTCATACGTCATGCTGACATCATATTTCTTTTCTATTATTTTAAATAATTCTAGAAAATGCTTTAATCTTTGAATAATCATAGAAAATAAACCGTAACTCGGATGAAAATGTTTTCTATATGAAAGTTGCTCAGAAAAATCCAACGAATCCGAATATGCGGTCCGTTCATCTGTCACATGCCCCTAGCATGCTGAACATGAAACTTTCCCCCTCCGGTCGTCTGTCTGACATAGGTCCGGAACCGGGAACACCTTCCCGGTTGAATTCCCCCTTCACCTATAACGTCTAGGACCGCGTTAGAGCACGCTTAGCGCTACATATCGTCATGTCATGCTTAGTGTTACCTCTGTTTGCTATGTATTTACTGTTTCTTCCCCCTCTTCTCTCCGGTAGACCCCGAGGCCGCTGATGCCCCGGTGATCGACTACGTCGTCGACAACGACCCCTCCTTGCCAGATCAACCAGGCAAGCCCCCCCTTTGATCATCCCGATATCGCCCATTCCTTTCTCTCATGCTTGCATTAGATTTTGCTACTGTTATTGTATGCTCCTATTCTGATGCATAGCCTGCTTTTGTACCTGTTATTGCACCTTACCTGCTTATCCTAAACTGCTTAGTATAGGCTGGTTAGTGATCCATCAGTGACCCCCACCTTGTCCTTGTTGCCCCTGCTTCATCATTGAAGACCCGATCAACGGGATTGAAGACCAGGCCCCGGCACCGCACACAAGTTGGTATCAGAGCCGACTGCCTGTAGGTAGCCCCCTTTCCAACTCCTTGGCCGAAGTTGAGTCTAGTCACTGAAAAACTTTTACTAACTTGGTTGTGTGTCTTACGGGCCCACGTCGCCATTGGGTGGTATTAGAATCTTTTACTCCTCATCTATACTCTGGGACTCTGAACTCTCTTCTACTCGGGTTAAACGAATTTACTAACTCTGACATTAGGTTCTCGTACCCACTTCCTCCCGGAGAGCCCCGACCTTACCGATGATCACTTGCTTTGCCAGAAGATTCTGCGGTTACTCCTCGATGTTTCTCGAGACTCTATGCACACTGCCTTACAGTTCCTGACCACTGGTAATCCTCGTGAATAACCTCCTTGCCATTTGTACCTTCATCCCTAGTTGCTCATGTTGTTACAAGACACCCCTAGCACTCTCCGTTGTTCCGAGAATCCTTTGTGGCCTTGTGCTTTGCAGCTTCTTTTCGGACTGCGGATAATTCACTTAACCGGGGTTCGTTCATCCCTAGTTGTTCATTTGCTTTCCTAATACCTGAAAAGGCTATCTGATCTTTCAAAATCCTTTGCAACCTATTGCTCTTGATTCTCCTTTCTTGTTTGCATTAGGATTAATTCCATATGTCTAGCAATATTCTTTAAAATTCTTGGTGATTGTCATTCTGTTCCTATGGATTCAACGTGTGAGCGAATATTCGCAATCATCAATTAATCCTTGGAAAAATTCTTTCCAGCTTTGACATCGCTCCGGTTATGAGCTGGTTCTTGCCCAATCTATATCTTATCGGGTGCGCCTTTAAGTCTATTCAACTTACTCATCTTTTGATCAGAGCCTCTGCTTCTGATCTTTCGACCTGAAATCATAACTCCTTTGTACTCAAGCATCAAATTAATCAGATGTTTCTATAATCCAATGCCTTTGCATTCCTTCCTTCTTTTGATTGAGTACTGATACTCACATCAGATCCATTAAGGACCGCTGAATCCTTTGTTGGATTATTATCCGGCAGTTTCCTTCATATTCGAAATTTTGTGCGCTCTTCCCCTGATACACATTGCCTTTGGTAAATTGTATCCTCTGCCCTCTCAACCATGCTCCGCCTTCGAGCTTGTGTTATTTTACTCGTGGAGTTTGTGGTATATGTTCCCGAGATGCCCCTATGGGTTGGACCTATGCCTTCTTTAATCCATGTGAACCTGAGAGTTTTCACGAGTCATACTCTTCTGGTGTTTTGCCAGATAACATTTCAACGCTACAACTTCATCGAAAACGAGGAGTAAATGAAAGGTTATGCATTGAAGAATTGGGAGTCGACCTTGAACTTTGTGTTCATGCCCATAGACACGATGTAGACCTTAGCATGTAAGCTTCTCTTTTAATCTAATGTTCCCTTGGTATAAGCTCATCTGCATTTGTAAATTGATTCTTTGCAATCGTGGTTCCGGTCATATTTTCTCCTTGATTCCATTTCCCGGACAAGTTAAAATACTTGACTCCTACAGATCATTTCATCTGTCCAACCTCTATTCTGATCAACCTCGAGTTTTGCCCCCTGTTATCTCGAGGATATTGTGTCTTCGCACTACCTCTTGTAAATTCGTAATTGGAGTGATACTCCGTCACTTCATTCTTAGCCTGATCGGCTATATCATTATCGTACTAAATTTTAACTGTGCTACCTGGTCCTTATTCCTGGAGCACAACTTTTCGACGATGAGCGAAGCTTACGTCGATCTTCATCATCTTATCATTCCACCTTGAACAACAAGCTATCCGAGCTTGTGTCATATCCATGTTTCCAATAGCCTTCGCTTCATCATTCCTTTTGCTTGATGGCATCGCTCCTTGGTGGCATCTTCATAGAGCCTCTCGACAAAGGCGTCGTGATCAGCATCAACATTTTGACTTCTGTTGAAATGACAATTGAATTCGTGGTGAGAGATACCATCCTTGACCTACGATGAATTGAGTTATCATCGACTACCCCCTTGTCTTCTTTCCAACACATGATTGATCATGTCTTGGTTATACCTTGGACTCCTTGCTATTCCTGCAATTGTTCTTTGAGTATTTCTTGTGATCTTCAACTCCAACCCCTACTGGGAACACCATGTTAATGCTACCTTGAAGCATGACTGAGGTATTCCGGATATCAACAAGAACATTGGAAGCACCTTGTCGGATGTTTCTTGATCTATTATACAAACACCGTTGTATGGGTAATATCATGATTCTTTCCTCGCCCCCTTATCTAAATGCTTTTGAACTTGTTGTCATATCATGTATATCCTGCTCCGCTTCCCCATGGGAAGGATATACTCCCAATTCTTGTGTGTAAACACATTTTCCTTTCCATTGTTTTGTTTAACCTTTCTTGTGATCTATATGATCTAAGCAGTAATATTCTTCTGCTTAAATAAACATCTTGGTGTACAACTCTTATAGTAAAACCCTGTTACTATTGTTGTTGATATTCTGGTAACCACCGATGGACAAGAACTTTGCCTAATGGTCCGCCTCGTTCCAACGAGCAGGAAAATGGTTCTCTTCGTCCCTCGCCCTTGGTACCAACGTTGATGCCAACATAACTGACATGCCATCCTATGACATGCCTTGCTATCATATCCGTGCAAGATGTCGCTGCCTTTCCTCCTCTGAACACACAAGGTGGGCCCATAACCCACATTACCACAGGATCGAAATCTAACTCTTCTGTATATCTTTGATTCCAAAATTATACTTGCATTTGGCTTCATATCATGTCACGAGCCACCTTCCGAGAGATGATCTATTCCCGATGCTCTGAACCCCTTTCTCACACTCTGTTCAGGTATCAATCGTTTGTCCATTCGGTTGAAACTTCTTATTGTGCTTTCATATTTTACTCTCGACGTTTTCTTAAAATTCAACTCGAGGGATACTTCTGTCACATTCCCTGCATTTTTTTTCACCAGGCAATTAACCATATAATTAACGGCCAGTTCACCCGAAGTTACTCTTTACTTCCCCACTTAAATCTCGGGACGAGATTTCTGTAGTGGAGGAGATTTGTAACATCCCCAGCATCACACTACAGTAATCTCTCATTAATGAAGGTCATGTCATCATGATCATCATGCCAAAATGCCCCTTGTCCAAAATCTGCTTCAAATTCAAATTCAAATTGCATGTCGAATATTTGCTTCTTCTTTCATGCAAATAAAATGTTCATCTTTTAGCAAATAATCCAAAACTTTTTACTGTTAAGGAACACAACATCAGCATCAACTCTAAAAGGGCCTAATGCTTTTTAATAGAGCAAAAACAGCCTTTATAATGCCCTTTTCATTATTGAGTAAATTCAAATGAACTCCGGAAATGCCCAAACTTTTTGTGGCAGTGCTGCATATTGCAAAGTAATTATGTGACCAAGTTTCACATTTTTGCAAAATCTTATGGAAGCTCAAAATATTACTAAACCCCCCCTTTCTGTAAAAAGAAAATAGAAAAGGCCACTGTGCACTGGCCCAAGTGCACAGTGCCTAGAGCCCAGCCCACCACGGCCTCCTCCTTCTCCCCCGTTCTCTGTTCAAGCGACCGAGGCGCACCACCGTCGCCGCTGAGCCAGCTCGCCGACAGTGTTACTGGGTGGATAAGGCCTCCACCGAGGCCTCCCCCCCCAAGATATTTCCCCCCTCTCTCGCTCCGCCTCTCCCTATCCCCGCCAGATTCTCCCTCACGTGCTCGCCGCTCTTCCCTCTCCTTGCCCGAGCACTTCGCCGTCGCCCTCCGTCGATCTCACGGTCCCCGGCTCCCCCCTCGATCATGCTGGTGGCTGGAAGGAGCGCCGTCCTACGCTCTGTCGTCCTCGACCCTCAGCGGGAGCTGGGAGGCCCTGTAGTGGCCGCTCTCCTCCACCCCCTTCCGCCTCTGTCGCTGGCAATCTTCGTCGTCTCCGGTGAACCCTGCGCTCCTAAGCTGTCGCAGGCTTTTCGTAGCCGCTCGGTGAGCTCCTCCCTCCCTCCATTCTTCTCCTTGCACCGCGTGTCTCTCCCTAGCTAGCTCGTCGCCGTTGCCGTGAGCTCACCGCCGCAGATCACCTCACTGTCGTGGCCACCGTGGCCCGAGCTCGCGCCCGAGCTCGTAACCGGGCTCCTGGAGCTCGTAGGAGCACAACGCCGCTCCCCGCATCGCCTGACTTGCCCTGCGTCACCATAGACACCAACGGCCGAACTCTGGCGTCCGCTCCGCCGCTAGCCATCGCCGTCTCCGGCCGTTTTCGGACAAACCGCCGCGACAGATCGATGCGCGGGCGAGAGCCCGTTTGAAAGAACCTAACCGCGTGCCAAGTGATGCGCTGTAGCGCGATTCCGGCCATCTCCGGCGTTCGGCCGCCGCGGATGGCCTCGCCGGCGTTGCTCCGGCGCTGGCGCTGACCTGGCACCGGCAGGGCCCGCCTCTGGGTCGCTGCCTGTGGGCCTCTGGACCCAGTTGACCATGTTGACCGTGGTCAACTATGCTGACTGGGCGCTCAGTGCCACTGACATGCGGGTCCCACTTCTTAATCCTCTAATTAAAACATTTTAATAATTAAAACTAATTAATTTAGTTTAACTAGACACTGACAGGTGGGGCCAGTAGTTTTACTAACTAAATTTAGATTAGTTTGAGCTCTGTTTAACCCACTGTCTATGACAGGGGGGTCCCCATGTCAGTTTGACCAGTCAACCGGACAGTTGACTGCTGAAGTCACTTATACGTCATGCTGACATCATATTTCTTTTCTATTATTTTAAATAATTCCAGAAAATGCTTTAATCTTTGAATAATCATAGAAAATAAACCGTAACTCGGATGAAAATGTTTTCTATATGAAAGTTGCTCAGAAAAATCCAACGAATCCGAATATGCGGTCCGTTCATCTGTCACATGCCCCTAGCATGCTGAACATGAAACTTTCCCCCTCCGGTCGTCTATCTGACACAGGTCCGGAACCGGGAACACCTTCCCGGTTGAATTCCCCCTTCACCTATAACGTCTAGGACCGCGTTAGAGCACGCTTAGCGCTACATATCGTCATGTCATGCTTAGTGTTACCTCTGTTTGCTATGTATTTACTGTTTCTTCCCCCTCTTCTCTCCGGTAGACCCCGAGGCCGCTGATGCCCCGGTGATCGACTACGTCGTCGACAACGACCCCTCCTTGCCAGATCAACCAGGCAAGCCCCCCCTTTGATCATCCCGATATCGCCCATTCCTTTCTCTCATGCTTGCATTAGATTTTGCTACTGTTATTGTATGCTCCTATTCTGATGCATAGCCTGCTTTTGTACCTGTTATTGCACCTTACCTGCTTATCCTAAACTGCTTAGTATAGGCTGGTTAGTGATCCATCAGTGACCCCCACCTTGTCCTTGTTGCCCCTGCTTCATCATTGAAGACCCGATCAACGGGATTGAAGACCAGGCCCCGGCACCGCACATCACTCTCCCCTTAGTTGCTCGACACTGCTGGGTTACTATCGAGTGCCGAGGGTGAGACCTCTACAGCACTTCTGATGTTAACCTGTAGTGTAGCTATTCGGTCGTGGTCATCGAGGGTGATTTCCTCCTTAACCACTTCCGATACGGCTCTGTCGTGCAACCCCTCAAGTGTGAACCTCGAGGGTGATTCCTCTACGTTCACCTTGATGATTACATTGAGTGGAACCCACCGGGGGTGATTCCTTGGGTTTTCCTCTTGATGTTTGGACACACGGATACTTGGACTTTACAACTGTTACTTGGAAAGTGATGTGGAGACGGGTTGACCTGGAAGGTGCCCGTGAGATAATTACGAGGCGTGGCCGGGCATTCTTAGCCCTTGCCGCAAGCCCTCGAGACGGGGCAACGGGGTCACATCTTTCGTGAGTCTCTGCTTGTTACCGCGCGTTCCTAATCCACTACGATTTGGATATTTGATCCGAGGGGCCTCTGGCCTGATAGCACTAACCATCATGTGGGCATAGTATGGGCGTTCTGCGTCGTATACATCAGCCAAACCTTAATAGACGTCAGCGACTGAGTGGCGCGCGCCGGGTTGGACTGCGCAAGCGCCTGCCTTGTTGAAGGAGGTAGCTAGGTCTGCTCACCGGCCGCGTACGCAACGTGCAGGAGTTTCCGGGGAGATGGCCCATGACCCCTGGGGGCATAGGTTTAGTCCGGCGTGCTGGCCTCTCTATTAAGCCTAGGTCGGGTTGCGGCGTATTGTTTGGCCGAGGCCGGGCATGACCCAGGAAAGTGTGTCCGGCCGGAGTTAAGCGAGCGTGGTGGGTAAGTTGGTGCACCCCTGCAGGGAAGAAAACATCTATCGATAGCCTGTCCTACGGTAACGGACACTTGGAGTTGTATCCCGATCGATACAACTAGAACTGGATACTCATGATGAGAAATGGATGGTGATGATAACTGGATAGTATGGCTCTAGGATTTCTTTCTCGCAGGGAGTCGAGAAAGGATCTCTGGCCGAGGTTGATAACACCACTACTACTTTACCTTATGCTACTCTACTCCCTCCTGTTTGCTGCAAGATGGTGGTTTCCAGAAGATGCTAGTCTTCAATAGGACTAGGCCTTCTCTCTATTCTGGCATTTCTGCAGCCCAGTCCACATATACAGCCTGCCTTTGATAATGTTGCATCTGTAGTGTAGATCCTTGCTTGCGAGTACTTTGGATGAGTACTCACGGTTGCTTTGCTCCCTCTTTTTCCCCTTTTCCATTCTTCTCGGATGACGCAACTAGATGACGGAGTCCAGGAGCCAGTTGACACATTTGACGACGACTACTACTACCCCGAGGGTGCCTACTACTACGTGGAGGACGCCGACGACCAGGAGTAGTTAGGAGGCTCCCAGGCAGGAGGCCTTGCCTTTTCGATCGTAGATGCTTTTGTGCTAGCCTTCTTAAGGCAAACTTGTCTAACTTATGTCTGTACTCAGATATTGTTGCTTCCGCTGACTCTTGTGTTTTCGAGCTTATGTATTCGAGCCCTCGAGGCCCCTGGCTTGTAATATAAAGCTTGTATTATTTTAATTTGTGTCTAGAGTTGTGTTGTGATATCTTCCCGTGAGTCCTTGATCTTGATCGTACACATTTGCGTGTATGATTAGTGTATGATTGAATTGAGGGCGTCACAATCACGGTGGTGTAGGAGCGGGCTGGCTCGCGCCGGTAGCTGGAGAAGGAGTGGGCTGGATCGCGCCGGTAGCTGGAGAAGGATCGTGCGATGCGTTTCTGGAGTTAAGCTACACCAAAGATCATTTCCAATGTCTCGTTAGCATTATGACACTCAAATGTTAAGACAAGCAAGTAATGTCCATTCAAATTAAACTCACCGTGCTCCCAGGAGCAATCACTGGCATCGGCGGAGCGGTCTGACCGGACTTCTCGCACACAGACTGCACATTTGGTTTTCACAACAGAGTCATAGTAGTTAGTAATGAGACTCAAATGTTAAGACTAGCAAGTAATCTGCAGAAGAAACTTACCACAAGGAGCTCGTACATGGCCCTTGCCTGCATGTCATTCCGTGCCCTCTCCTCCTCCAACATCTTTGTCGTCTTCTCCTCCAACTCCCGCTGCCTCTCCGCCGCCTCCGCCAAAAGTTTCTCTGTTCTATCTCTCTCACTCTGTATAGCAGCCTGCAACACCACTCACGTGACAATTTGTAATCATTGATGGAAGCGCACACAATGTAATGGAGAAAGATAGCTGAGTACGTATAACTAACCTTGATGGCGAGTTGGACTGGCCGTTCACGAGGCCTTATCTCAGGAGCGGAGCTCGACTGGCGCGCCTTGATCTCCGAGAGAGTGCTAGGACAACGGATAAGTCCATCTCCCATGGATATGGAGCCATGGGACCTCCCGCCACCAGATATCATCAGCAACTCTATATCAATGGGACCCTGGCTCGGGTTAAAGTCCTCCCCTTTCCTCGCCTTCCCCTGATCTCTATATTGCACGAGCTTCTCGTGGGCGGAGATGTTGGTGAAGTTCTTTGGATCATTGAGGTCAGACACAGAGAATGCCTTGACTTTCTTGTAAGGGCCAGTGTGGGCCATGGCATACAGGTCGTACACCTCTGGCACCTTATCCGCCTTATTGTAGCGTGCCTAAAAGAGAGAAAGAAAGTAAATTAGTAATTAAAGGGCTAAAGCTAGCATGATGAATGAATTGCATAAATCATGAAGCAAACCACATACCCAGTTCCGCCCATACTGAAATAAGTTGGAGCTGCCTTGGTGGTGTGGCACACCTTCCATTTGGGCACGTTTGTCCTTGGCCTCTTTGTGGGTGGCCAGCCATTCTTCTGAGCACCATGCATTGACCAACACCTCCCAACAATCCATCCGATCCGCACACCATCTCGGAGGGGCCTAAGTTAGCAAATAGAAACTTGAGCGCTAAGGCTATGAATTACTAAATGAAGGAAGTAAGTACAAGGCCTTAAGAATTACCTTCATGTACTTCTCCTTACTCAAGAACTTATCGCGGCACTCCTGCTTGGGCTTCTTGATACCACGCCCGGCGTAGTAGTCTCGAACAGCCTGCACCCGAACCTCATGCCGTAAGTTCTGAAGTAGGCGCTTGCACTCCTTGTGGATAACATGATCCGCCTCCTCCTCGTATCCCTCCTCACACCTGTAGAATGTCTGCAATCAAATGAGACATATTCATTAGTACAATTAATAACTAGCTAGTTGAAGATTTTAAATTGCGTAAAGGAGCAATTACCCAGAACTTTCTGATCACGATGTCTGCCCTCGTCTTGCACAAGAGACCGTCGATAATCTCACCCGGCAGGGCCGGGGCAGCCAAGTAGTGCTCCCAAGTCAATCCAACCTCTGGAAGCCGACCCTCACCAGGCAACGTGACAAACCCCGGGAAGTTTTGCCGAATCAGAACTCCAAAGACAGAGTTGGGCCGGCGGACACTTTCATGGTAGTCCCAACCCCTGCAGCATGACAAGGCCAACACATCAGTTATTTGAAGAAACGTGAATGCAGAAGGTACAAAAAGATTAAATGCACTTACCTCTCCCCATCAGGGAAAATCAACCACCTCTGCTCGCGGGTCGCCGGCACGGACGGGAGCCGTGTAGCACCACGCTGGTAGATGTTGCCCCCCTCCTCCCCCTCCTCATCAGTCGGCTCCCCGCCATCATCAGCATGGCCACTCGGCTCCCCGCCATCCTCAGGCTGACCCGACCAGGTACCCCATCCAGACGTGTGCTCCTCCGGGGTCTCGTGGGCCAAAGGCCCGTCGACTCGAGGCTCGTGGGCCGAAGACCCGTGGACCGGAGGCTCATGGACCGGAGTCCGTGCAGCCTCCTCCTCAGCCGAGTCCACCCTAGCAGTCACGTGCTCGGGTGAAACAGCTGGGGGCGGCAGCGAGGAAGGCGCCGTAAGAGCCACCCTACCTCCTCTCCCGCGACCACGTGCTCCACCTCGGCCCTTCTTCTTCCCTCGTCCCCTGCTGGGCACCGCGGTCAATGAAGAAGGGCCCGGCGGTGTCGCCATACTGTCCAGCACCGCTCGGCGGAGAGGTGCGTGTGGAATGGAAGACCTCACACTACGCGCTGACGAAGAAGGGGCCTCGGCGCGCTCCCGACCAGCGCCCACCATCTTTCAACACCTGCCATAGGTACGATAGATAGCTCTTTGCCATAGGTACACCAGTGCCGATAGCAGATACACAACAATTTGTAGACTTTCGGTCAGCCATAGATAGCTCTTTGCCATAGGTACGAAAGCGATACCCGTTGATGTCGTACTTGTGAAATGAACGTACCTTATAGTCAAAACCATTAGCGACTTGTCTCAATTCGGCGTCCATAGACTCTGAATTAGCCTACAAGTTTAATATGAAAGGGGATTGTTGCATTATGCACAAATTAGCGAATGTAATGAAATTGTCTAATAGAAATTACCGTTTGTTTGAACCAAGAGATGAAACCGGGATAGCCACCTCCTTGCTTTGCGACAAGCTCATACTCTTCGACGGATCCTTTTGGATCTCCGCTCCATACGAGAATATGGCGACATATCGACTGTATGACATATCCAGGTATAAGAGTAGTTCAAAGGAAATAGAAGTTGCGAAACAATGTACCGAGAACTTACTCGATGTACGGCCGCACTTCTATCAGGTTGTTGAAGATATACAACGAAATGGTCCGCCATTCTTCGTTATCCAAAGATACTGGATGTGAAACACTAGTTGGTGCGAGATTCCCTTTGAATAGGCTGAGGTTGGATCCACCCTTTTTAGGCTCGTCAGCATTGTACCAAAAAGTGCCTCGGCGATATTCTTCTCAGTGTGCATCACGTCGATGTTGTGTGGGCAAAGGAGGTCTTTGAAGTAAGGCAGATCCCATAAGCATGTTTTGTGAGTCCACGCGTGCTTAGTATTATACCCCTTGAAGTACCCTGGACGTTGTGGATCTGGCTCGAGAGCGTTTAACTGATCCAGGGTCTGTTGGCCTGTCAATGCAGGTGGTGCAGAGTTTTTGACAACTCTACCCCTGATGAAGTTCTTCTTGTCTTTCCTGAACTTATGGCGAGGATCCAGGAACTGTCTATGCATGTCGAAGCAAGAAAACTTGCGACCGGCCTGAAGCCAACGAAACTCAAGAGCTCCCTTGCATGTGGGGCACGGGAACCTTCCATGCACACACCAGCCAACGAATAGCGCATGCGCCGGCAAGTCATGCGTCGAGTACATGTACCAGACACGCATTATGATGTTCCGTTTGCTAAAGGCGTCGTATGTCTTTAACCCATTATCCCAGGCTTCTTGCAATTCGTCCTTAAGCGGCTGCATGTACACATTCATATTTTTGCCCGGATAGTTGGGTCCTAGAATTATCAACGTCAGGAAAATGTTCTTTTTTTTGCATAATCTGTCCGGGGGGGAGATTGAGTGGAAAGACAAATACGGGCCAACAACTGTATTGGGCTGCCGTCATACCAAACACACTGAACCCATCTGTGCTGATGCCGACTCGAGGATGCCTCGGATCTGCCGCTTTGTCAGCATGTAATTCATCAATCTTTTTCCATGCAACACCATCCGATGTGTGTACCATCATCAGATTCCCATCTGCATCTAGTTCGGTTCGTTTGCCTGTTTTGTGCCATGTCATCTGTCTGGCCGTCTCTTCGACCATGAAAAGACGTTGAAGTCTTGGTACGATTGGCATATACCGAAGAACACTAACGGGGATTTTGGTCTGTGTCTTCTCACCCATACCGTTGTCTACCACAATATACCTGGAAGACTTGCAAATGGGACAATAGTTCAAGTCCGCATAGTCAAGCCTAAATAAGGCACATCCTTTCTCACAGGCATGTATCTTCTCATAGGGCATCTTCAGTGCACGGAGGATTTTGTCCGACTGGTACAGGTTTGCAGGCATTACATGGCCTTTGGGTAGAAAGTGTCCAAATACTGTCATAATTGTGTCATAGCATTCTCTGCCCAAGTTGAACTGAGCCTTCAGAGCCATTACTTGTGAGATGGCATCCAACTGACAAAGCTCAGTGTGCTCGTGGAGCGGACATTTTGAAGACTCCAACATTTCATTGAAAGCCTTTGCAGATTCCTCCATCTCCTCGTCCGAATCCCGAGCATCATCATAGCCTTGCACCATGTTTTCCATCCCGATACCATGCTCGTCGGTGCGACGATGATCCACCTCAGCTCGGTCACATTGGGCAGACTCACCATGAAATGTCCATACCGTATAATCGGGCGTAAAACCACTCTTCTGCAGGTGTTTGCCCATTTCAGCCTCTGTCTTATTTTCCCAATTGCCGCACCGGAAACAGGGGCACCAGGTTTTCTTTTGCCCATTTGCAAATGCGGCTTGCACAAACCCCTTGGTTTTTGTGAACCATTCAGCGCTCCATTTGTTCTGACCAGTGTGACCGGTATACATCCACGCACGGTCACTCATCTTGACTTTGAGAGCTACTGGACACACAACAATTATATATGTAATTCACCATGTATATATTCATCAGTTTATCTATTTTGTCAATTTTATTACGTCCATGCAACCTACACTATAATAGGTAATGATAGGTCCTAATCCCACCCGTGTATGTGTAGATTGAGTTCATTTTCCCATGCTATGCTCCGGATCCGGCGCAAAATTTCGGCAGCACCTCCCTGCTGTTCTCCTGATACACGTCTCTGCAATAAACAGAGAGGATGTGTACCCGGAGAACAACAGGGGAGGCACTGACAAAATATATGCGTCGGATCCGGAGCAAAGCATATGGGAAAACGAACCCAATCTACACATACTCGGGCTATCCATGGATAGCATTGGACAATTCGAAAGAATCAAGGTTATAAATATGCAAATGCATGCATATTTATAATTATGACGCTTTCGAACGGGAGACACATATTGGTTACGCATACTGATGATTCAAGACACATATATATCTAGCTATCAAGTTTCATCGGAATAGATCAAATAATTAATGGGGGAGGAGGACTTGTCATTTGTGCTCACCCACAAACGAAGGGGCAGAGCTCGTCAAACGCACGGCGAGGTCGTCGAACACCAAACCTCGCAGCGATGAAACAACTGCACATTTAAAACTACACGATCAACACAATTATATATGATGTTTTTCATAACAAAATCGAAAAATATATGACCTAACTAATAATTCACAAATATATGACCCCGTCGGCCTCTGGAAGGCCAAAGAACACCTTTTCGGGAGGTGTCGGTGGTCGGGGTGTCCTGTCGGTGTCGGGGTGCCGTGTCGGGGTCGGGGTGCTGTTTCGGGGTCGGGGGGTCGGGGTGTC
>LT934122.1:430130041-430219148 GCA_900231445.1 Triticum turgidum subsp. durum
TCTTTGCCGTCCGCTTTTTGGAAGCTGATGGCAAAGAGCTTCTTTGCCGTCTGCTAGCGGACGGCAAAGAACTGGCAGATGGCAAATTAGCTGATTCCAGTAGTGTCTAGAAAGGATCCATTCTTAGCAACGAATGTCTTGCCTTCGGATCTGTGATAGAAGGTGTATCCAACTTTCTCCTTTGGGTATCCTATGAAGACACACTTCTCCGATTTGGGTTTGAGCTTATCAGGATGAAACTTTTTCACATAAGCATCGCAACCCCAAACTTTAAGAAACGACAACTTGGGTTTCTTGCTAAACCACAGTTCATATGCTGTCGTCTCAACGGATTTAGATGGTGCCCTTTTAACGTGAATGCGGCTGTCTCTAATGCATAACCCCAAAACAATATTGGTACATCAGTAAGAGACGTCATAGCACCATATCCAATAAAGTGCGGTTACGACGTTCGGACACACCATAATGTTGTGGTGTTCCAGGTGGCTTGAGCTGTGAAACTATTCCACATTGTTTTAATTGAAGACCAAACTCGTAACTCAAATATTCGTCTCCGCGATCAGATCGTAGAAACCTTATTTTCTTGTCATGATGATTTTCCACTTCACTCTGAAATTCTTTGAACTTTTCAAATGTTTCAGACTTATGTTTCATCAAGTAGATATACCCATATCTACTCAAATCATCTGTGAAGGTCAGAAAATAATGATACCCGCCGCGAGCCTCAACACTCATCGGACTCCATACATTAGTATGTATGATTTCCAACAAATCTGTTGCTCGCTCCATTGTTCCGGAGAACGGCGTTTTAGTCATCTTGCCCAAGAGGCATGGTTCGCAAGCATCAAGTGATTCATAATCAAGTGATTCCAAAATCCCATCAGCATGGAGTTTCTTCATGTGCTTTACACCAATATGACCTAAACGGTAGTGCCACAAAATAAGTTGCACTATCATTATTAACTTTGCATCTTTTGGCATCAATATTATGAATATGTGTATCACTACGATCGAGATCCAACAAACTATTTTCATTGGGTGTATGACCATTGAAGGTTTTATTCATGTAGACAGAACAACAATTATTCTCTAACTTTAAATGAATAACCCTATCGCAATAAACATGATCAAATCATATTCATGCTCAACGCAAACGCCAAATAACATTTATTTAGGTTTAACACTAATCCCGAAAGTATAGGGAGTGTGCGATGATGATCATATCAATCTTGGAACTACTTCCAACACTCATCGTCACTTCCCCTTCACCAGTCTCTGTTTATTATGTAACTCCTGTTTCGAGTTACTAATCTTAGCAACCGAACAAGTATCAAATACTCAGGGGCTACTATAAACACTAGTAAGGAACACATCAATAATCTGTATATCAAATATACCCTTGTTCACTTTGCCATCCTTCTTATCCACCAAATATTCAGGGCATTTCCGCTTCCAGTGACTATTTCCTTTGCAGTGTAAGTACTTAGTTTCAGGCTATGGTCCAGCTTTGGGCTTCTTCGCAGGAGTGACAACTTGCTTGTCTTTCCACTTGAAGTTCCCTTTCTTTCCCTTTGCCCTTCTCTTGAAACTACCAGTCTTGTCAATCATCAACACTTGATGCTCTTTCTTGATTTCTACCTTCGTTGATTTCAACATCACGAAGAGCTCAGGAATCGTTTTTGTCATCCCTTGCATACTATAGTTCATCACGAAGTTCTAGTAACTTAGTGATGGTGACTAGAGAATTCTGTCAATCACTATCTTATCTGGAAGATTAACTCCCACTTGATTCAAGAGATTGAAGTATCCAGACAATCTGAGCGCATGCTCACTAATTGAGCGATTTTCCTCCATCTTTTAGCTATAGAACTTGTTGGAGACTTCATATCTCTCAACTCGGGTATTTGCTTGAAATATTAACTTCAATTCCTGGAACATCTCATATGGTCCATGATGTTTCAAAACATCTTTGAAGTCCCGATTCTAAGCCATAAAGCATGATGCACAAAACTATCAAGTAGTCATCATATTGAGCTAGCCAAACGTTCATAACGTCTGCATCTGCTCCTGCAATAGGTCTGTCACCTAGCGGTGCATTAAGGACATAATTCTTCTGTGCAGGCAATGAGGATAAACCTCAGATCGCGGATCCAATCCGCATCATTGCTATTAACATTTTTCAACACAATTTTCTCTAGGAACATATCAAAATAAACATATGAAAGCAACAACGCAAGCTATTGATCTTACAACATAATTTATAAAATACTACCAGGACTAAGTTCATGATAAATTTAAGTTCAATTAATCATATTACTTAAGAACTCCCACTTAGACAGACATCTCTCTAGTCATCTAAGTGATCACGTGATCCAAATCAACTAAACCATAACCGATCATCACGTGAGATGGAGTAGTTTTCAATGGTGAACATCACTATGTTGATCATATCTACTATATGATTCACGCTCGACCTTTCGGTCTCCGTGCTCCGAGGCCATATCTGCATATGCCAGGCTCGTCAAGTTTAACCTGAGTATTCCGCGTGTGCAAAAACTGGCTTGCACCCGTTGTAGATGGACGTAGAGCTTATCACACCCGATCATCACCTGGTGTCTGGGCACGACGAACTTTGGCAACGGTGCATACTCAGGGAGAACACTTCTTGATAATTAGTGAGAGATCATCTTAAAATGCTACCGTTAATCAAAGCAAGAATAAGATGTATAAAACATAAACATCATATGCAATCAAAATATGTGACATGATATGGCCATGATCATCTTGCGCCTTTGATCTCCATCTCCAAAGTACTGTCATGATCTCTATCGTCACTGGCACGACACCATGATCTTCATCATCTTGATCTATATCAATGTGTCATCACATGGTTGTCTCACCAACTATTGCTCTTGCAACTATTGCTATCGTATAGCGATAAAGTAAAGCAATTATTTGGCACTTGCATCTTATGCAACAAAAAGACATCCATAGGGCTTCCGCCAGTTGCTGATAACTTCAACAAAACATGATCATCTCATACAACAACTTATATCTTATCACGTCTTGACCATATCACATCACAACATGCCCTGCAAAAACAAGTTAGACGTCCTCTACTTTGTTGTTGCAAATTTTACGTGGCTGCTACGGGCTGAGCAAGAACCGTTCTTACCTACGCATCAAAACCACAAGGATAGTTCGTCAAGTTAGTGCTGTTTTAACCTTCGCAAGGACCGGGCGTAGCCACACTTGGTTCAACTAAAGTTGGAGAAACTGACACCCGCCAGCCACCTGTGTGCAAAGCACGTCGGTAGAACCAGTCTCGCGTAAGCGTACAAGTAATGTCGGTCCGGGCCGCTTCATCCAACAATACCGCCGAACCAAAGTAAGACAAGCTGGTAAGCAGTATGACTTGTATCGCCCACAACTCACTTGTGTTCTACTCGTGCATATAACATCAACGCATAAAACCTAGGCTCGGATGCCACTGTTGGGGAACGTAGTAATTTCAAAAAAATTCCTACGCACACGCAAGATCATGGTGATGCATAGCAACGAGAGGGGAGAGTGTTGTCTACGTACCCTCGTAGACAGAAGCAGAAGCGTTGACGCAACATAGAGGAAGTAGTCGTACGTCTTCCCGGTCCAACCGATCCAAGTACCGTTACTCCGGCACCTCCGAGTTCTTGACACACGTACAGCTCGATGACGCACCCCGGGCTCCGATCCAGCAAAGCTTCAGGGAGGAGTTCCGTCAGCACGACGGCGTGGTGACAATCTTGATGTTCAACGGTCACAGGGCTTCGCCTAAGCACCGCTACAATATGACCGAGGTGTAATATCATGGAGGGGGGCACCGCACACGGCTAAGGAACGATCACGAAGATCAACTTGTGTGTCTATGGGGTGCCCCCTGCCCCCGTATATAAAGGAGTGGAGGAGGGGAGGGCCGGCCCTCTCTATGGCGCGCCCTAGGGGAGTCCTACTCCCACCGGGAGTAGGATTCCCCCTTTCCTAGTCTAACTAGGAGTCCTTCCATGTAGTAGGAGTAGGAGACAAGGAAGGGGAAGAGAGAAGGGAAGGAAGGAGGGGGTGCGGCCCCTCCCCCTAGTCCAATTCCGACTAGGCCATGGGGGGCGTGCGGCCTGCCCTAGGCAGCCCCTCTCTCTTTCCCGTATGGCCCAATAAGGCCCAATACTTCTCCCCGGCGAATTCCTGTAACTCTTCGGTACTCCGATAAATACCCGAATCACTCGGAACCTTTCCGAACTCCGAATATAGTCGTCCAATATATCGATCTTTACATCTCGACCATTTTGAGACTCCTCGTCATGTCCCCGATCTCATCCGGGACTCCGAACTCCTTCGGTACATCAAAACTCATAAACTCATAATATAACTGTCATCGAAACCTTAAGCGTGCGGACCCTACGGTTCGAGAACAATGTAGACATGACTGAGACACGTCTCCGGTCAATAACCAATAGTGGGACCTGGATGCCCATATTGGTTCCTACATATTCTACGAAGATCTTTATCGGTTAGACCGCATAATAACATACATTGTTCCCTTTGTCATCGGTATGTTACTTGCCCGAGATTCGATCGTCGGTATCCAATACCTAGTTCAATCTCGTTACCGGCAAGTCTCTTTACTCGTTCCGTAATACATCATCTCGCAACTAACTCATTAGTTGCAATGCTTGCAAGGCTTAAGTGATGTGCTTACCGAGAGGGCCCAGAGATACCTCTCCGACATTCGGAGTGACAAATCCTAATCTCGAAATATGCCAACCCAACAAGTACCTTTGAAGACACCTGTAGAGCACCTTTATAATCACCCAGTTACGTTGTGACGTTTGGTTGCACACAAAGTGTTCCTCCGGTAAACGGGAGTTGCATAATCTCATAGTCATAGGAACATGTATAAGTCATGAAGAAAGCAATAGCAACATACTAAACGATCGGGTGCTAAGCTAACGGAATGGGTCATGTCAATCAGATCATTCAACTAATGATGTGATCCTGTTAATCAAATAACAACTCTTTGTCCATGGTTAGGAAACATAACCATCTTTGATTAACAAGCTAGTCAAGTAGAGGCATACTAGTGACACTCTGTTTGTCTATATATTCACACATGTATTATGTTTCCGGTTAATACAATTCTAGCATGAATAATAAACATTTATCATGACATAATAAACATTCTACTGGTCCATAGCTAGTAGCTAGATGGCTTCTTCTCTCTCTTTGATTCTCAATACCATGTTCTCCTCGATGTCCTTGGAGATCTATTCGATGTAATACTTTTCTGCGGTGTGTTTGCCGAGATCCGATGAATTGTGGATCTATGATCAGCTTATCTATGAATATTATTTGAATCTTCTCTAAATTCTTATATGCGTGATTTGATATCTTTGTAATACTCTTCAAACTATCGGTTTGGTTTGGCCAACTAGATTTGTTTTTCTTGCAATGGGAGACGTGCTTAGCTTTGGGTTCAATCTTGCGGTGTCCTTTCCCAGTGACAGTAGGGGCAGGAAGGAACGTATTGTATTGTTGCCATCGAGGATAAAAAGATGGGGTTTTCATTATATTGCTTGAGTTAATTACTCTACATCATGTCATCTTGCTTAATGCGTTACTCCGTTCTTTATGAACTTAATACACTAGATGCATGCTGGATAGCAGTCTATGTGTGGAGTAATAGTAGTAGATGCAGAATCGTTTCGGTCTACTTGACACAGACGTGATGCCTATATTCATGATCATTGCCTTAGATACCTTCATAACTTTGCGCTTTTCTATCAATTGCTCGGCAGTAATTTGTTCACCCATCGTATTATTTTCTATCTTGAGGGAAGCCTCTAGTGAAACATATGGCCCTCAGGTCTATTTTCCATCATACAAGTTTCCGAGCTACAATCTTAGTTTTCGATCTACTATTCTTGCAATCTTTTACTTTCCGATCTATAAACCAAAAATACCAAAAATATTTACTTTATAGTTTATCTATCTCTATCAGATCTCACTTTTGCAAGTAACCGTGAAGGGATTGACAACCCCTTTATCGCATTGGGTGCAAGTTTGTTTGATTGTTTGTGCAGGTATTCGGTGATTTGTGCGTTGTCTCCTACTGGATTGATACCTTGGTTCTCAAACTGAGGGAAATACTTATCTCTACTTTGCCACATCACCCTTTCCTCTTCAAGGTAAAAACCAACACAAGCTCAAGAAGTAGCAGGAAGAATTTCTGGTGCCATTGCCGGGGAGATCTACGCCAAGTCAAGACATACCAAGTACCCATCATAAACTCTCATCTCTTGCATTACATTATTCGCCATTCGCCTTTCGTTTTCCTCTCCCCCACTTCTAAAATGATTTTTGAAAAGATTGTGTTTATTGAAAATCAGAAGCAACGAGTTTATGGATCCTCATCCACTTGCTAATCTTTTTAAGAGATCCAATTATGATGAACCAATTTCTAGTGATTTGAGTGCACTAGATTATCTTTATGAGGTTTTTCTTGCAATTTGTGAATCTGAAAATTGCGATGAAGTGTTGAAAGAAGAAAATTATTAAGTGATTCACGGTAGCTCCTTGAATGAAAAGCATGATTGCAATGATGTTATTATAAACTCTATTAATGTCAATTGTGATTATGATATGAAAAATCCTAAGCTTGGGGATGCTAGTTTTGCTATGACCACTACTTGTTGCAATGACCATGATTGGGGTGATTCTTCTTATGATCTTGAAAATTTAGTTAAGCCCCATGATGAATATAAGATTGATAATAATGTTTGCAATAATATTGAAAGTGGGTTTGGAAGAGTGTCAACTTTAGATCACACATATTTGGAGAATGCTCAATCTTCTGAATTTTTTGATAAAACTGGGTTTGGAGAGGTCATGACTTTAGTTAATGTTAATCCCACTATTTTGAAAGAGTGTCAACTTCGCATGCATGTGGATCGTGTTGAGAATATGTTATGTGATAGCTATATTTTTGAATTTTCTTATGATCCTACATGTAATTATTATGAGAGAGGAAAATATGCTTGTAGAAATTTTCATGTTACTAAATTACCTCTCTTCATGTTGAGATTGCTATCGTCTCTTTCTTCTTCCTTGCATATGCTAGTTTTTGCTTGCCTTGATAATTTGTTTGCTTATAAAATGCCTATGCATAGGAAGTATTGATGTGTTTGTCACGTGTTTTATGATGCTTTCTTTGTGCTTTAATTCTTGTCTTTCATGTGAGCATAATTGAAATCTCAATGCCTAGCTAAGGGCGTTAAACAATAGTGCTTGTTGGGAGGCAACCCAATTTTATTTTTTGTTCTTTGCTTTTTGTTCGTATTTTACTTTGAATAATTCATCTAGCTTCTGGTTAAATATGGTTTTGTGTTTTAATTAGTGTTTGTGCAAGTAAGACCTTTGTGATGGCTTACTGGATGAAGGAAAGTCCAGACAAGACGGTAGATGATTTCCCCATGCCCAGTTTCGTCGGGAGCAACTCGGTGAACAACACCACCGCACCATCACCTGCTCACGCAACCGCGCCTGCTCCCGCACCTGCACCCAGACCGGCACCTGCTCATAGGAGCCCATCCTCAGACTCTGGCGCGCTAGGCAGGCCTTCATCTTTAGCTAATCTTGATGGCCTCACGGTAATTACATGTTGCACCAACATATATCTAGAATATTTCATTTTCGTTGCCTTTCGGATGTTTTATGCCGCAGACATGTGTTTGCAGGCCAACGAAACCCCGTGCACCATACTCTACTTGATCAAAGGCCAGAAGGTGGACGTGGGAAAGGCGGTGATAGCGAAGCCCTTGGAACTCATGTTCGACGGCCAGTCGATTCCCGGTGGGCACTTCAGGGTTAACTTGTTGAGTGTGAAATCGGGGCACGAGGATTTGCCTCCTCCAGTACAGCTAGGGGAGAGGATGATGAGACCCCGATGCGTCTTGTAAACGGCAAGGGTTGGGTGTTGCTATGGCCGAAGAATCTTCTTCATCTAGAGCCGACCGAGAGCACACCAATAACCACACATCAACAAACAGGTATGAACACCACCACCTCGTCTACGCAATTACCATCGCCTATAGTGCCGGGTGAGAGCGGCAGACGATGTGATGAAGGGGGTCCAATAGTGGATGATGTAATCGCCCCGTAGAACAAAGAATGGATGATGAGATGGACGAGGACCCACTTCGATTCCTCAATAAAGGCACTTATGACGGTGACTTTTATATGATGAGTCAGCCATATGACGACTCGGGCTATCCGCATGTTGATGAGGATATGGATGATCTACACGGGCAGGAACGTCCTAGCAGGGATTGCAAGAAGTCTCCCTTCATGCAATCCTCATAGGACACGCCTGAAGATGCCGCCTCAGGCTCAACTAGCCAAGGGTCGTACAGTGCTTAGCCCGACAACACTGGGGCAGAGGTTAAGGAAGGGTCTGGAAGGTCAGCCCAAGAAAAAGGAGAGGAAGAGACTGGGGAAGAGAGGTGCTGCTGCCTACAAAGAGGCCAGTGCACATAGGAGCCAGATGGCAGATTTTGAAGAGCGTGTACCTGTCAAAGGTGCAGCCATGTTCCATGTCAGGGGCAAGCCGATGCTACGCCGAAACCGCTGGAGGCAATATCAGGGGATCTCAGGAGACTGCATGACCATGTGATGTCAACTGAGAAAAGCCTACTAGCCTCGAAGGATCCAGGATATCCGACATACACGACTCGTGTGCCTGAAGGGAAGTGCTACGTCAACACATAGCCCGCGGAGGTGTTCTTCCTGCGGTTTGAGCATATCTTCGAGATGTTTCTGACAAGGCGGCTCGATTGTACAATCGTCCACCTTTTTGCACTACATATGAGCTCCGTCATGAAGAGAGAAGAAGTCACGCAAATCTGTGTGGTGGATCCATACTACATGCACGAGCCCTTCTTGAGTCTCGACAACTTTGAGCGTAAAACTGCTAGGGAGTACCTCAAAAACTTCATGGTACAGAATAAGGACCAGGAAATTGTCCTCATGCCTTATCATCCAAAGTAAGTCAGTGGCGGACAACCCTTTCGTACATTTCAATCATTCCTTCTCTCTCATATGGAGAATAATTTGAGGTGTTTTTTCCCCGCAGCAACGGGTGCGCCGTCCTTATCGTTCTTTACCCGTGAGTCTCTCACCTTGTGTATTTCGACCCTACCAAAAACTACGAGAAGAAGGACCACACCCATGTAATGAATATTCTAGATGATGCTTTCCAAGGCCTCAGCTTGAGGGGTGGCCACCTATAGATCAGGAAACAAAGGAACAAGAAGGCGGGTTTCTCGCATAAAACTAATTTCTGCTGCATCCGTTTCTCAAAACCAAGCAAGAACGATGGATTCCACCTCCTCCATCTCATGATGGAGTTCAGAAGGGATCACCAAAAACTTCGCATGACAAACAAAAATGATGATCATATCCGCAAGTGCGTAGAATCTCATGGAGAAGCGGATTATAAACTTAGAGATGACTTCTTTCGCATTCAGAGGGACATTGCGGCGATCATCATGAAAGAAGTCGTCGAAGAGAAGGGGATCTTCCACCACGGCCCTATATCATGAGCTGACACCCGAACTCGCATAGGCATGCAACGTCAGGACCTCACACTGTTCAAGAAGCTAGGGTGCATCCTCGATGATATGGAAGGATGGAACTTTTAGTGATTTATAGTGCCGATGATGATGATATGTGTCATCTGAACTTGTATAGTTTCTGTAGCGATGAACCTTTGTGATGTCCACGGTCCCCGCCAAACTTGCGTAACACTACTTTGTTAGTTTGGGTACGATGACCTCCGTACCTCTAGTTAATTAGTTTGCGTATGATGAAACTGCATTGTTATGTCTATGTTTACTATACGTTGCATCTAGTTGATAACCCTTTCTTTTTTGTGTTGCTCAAGTATATTTTGTTGCGTATGATTGTACATTCTCTTGATGAAGATGCATCTCTAACAGGTACCTAGATTCTTGATGGCGAAGAAGCAGTGCTATGTCGTGTACAAAGGGAAGGTTCCAGGACTGTACGATGAGTGGCATGAGTGTCAGGCGCAAGTGGAGGGGTCTCAGGCGCCAGCCATAAAGGCTTCAAAAGCAAACAAGAAGCAGAAGCTAGTTACTTGAGGTTCACACTAGCGCGAGAAAGGATTCATAACCGCCACCTCATGTACTTCATAGCCCCACTCTCACTCATACTGATAGCTCTTCTCGCGTATGTCATTGTTTAGATGGATGACGATGTAGTTGCAAGTATTTGACACTTGTAGCGCTATTTTCGGGCTGATGACGAGAGACCACTTTGTGTTGGATGATGATTATGATGATGACATGATTTGATGAGACTATTTGTATGTATATGATATGATTACATTTGTATGTGTATGATATGCTAAAGATTATTGTATAAAGCCTGTTCAAATACAAAACAAATATGCAGAAAAAAAACAAGAAACTAATCAAACTAGCAGTAGCAAGGGGAACAAAGTTAGCAGTAGCCACGCTCTTACCAGTAGCGCAACTTAATTAAAGGTGCTGCAACTATTAACAGTAGCGCGTTGCTCCAAAGCTCGCTACTGCTACCCATGTATAGCAGTAGCGTGAGCCAACCTGTGCTGCTGCTACATGTTAGCTGTAGCATCATATCAGTAGTGCGGGTACCCGGGCTACCGATACACCAAATAGCCGCACTATTGCTAGGCTTATCCCTAGTAGTGGACAACTAGCTCAACAATTAAGGGCCATGAAGATGCAAGGAAACTTAGAAGCTGAAGATAGAAACAGAGCAGTGATGGAAGCTAAACAACAAGAGCTTCAAAAGCTTGAAGCAAGTGCAAGGAGGAAAGTAGAGCTTGCCAAGAAGAAGGCAGAAAAGGCAGAAGCAAGGTGGTTGCTTGCAGAAGAGAGGAAGGAGTAAAACGGCAGGAGAGAGAGCTGAACAAGCAAGTTCAGGCTGAAACAAGAAAGATCATAGCTGAGGCAAAGAGAGCCTCTGCTGCTGAGATGGAAGCCAAGCTAAATGCAGAGAAAAAGGAGGTTGCAGCTCCTGCAAGGAAACAAGCACAAACACTAGCTGCCCAGGAGAGAACAAGACTAAATGCAGAGAGAAAGCTGCTCTTTGCTACTACAAAGATAGCTCAACAAGCTGCTGGACTAGCAGCTAGATCCAGCTCAGGAGTTGTGGTCAATGATACTATACAAACAATAGGTGTGAAGAGGAAAGCAACACAAAGTGAAACAGCTATGGCAGTGCAAGCAGATAAGAAAACACAGAGAAGCTCCATGTTTGATGTTTTTAGGTGATTGCTGATGTAGTACATGTTTGCTAGAGGTAGTCTGATGTATGATAACAACATGATGTTAATTTTGCTTACAAAACCATATGTACTTGATGTTTGTGCTGGTAGTCTTATGCAAAACCTGATGTTCACATTATTATGCTTGCACTCTATTTTTTGTGTTGTTCCATTGAATGCCAATGAATGCCATGATTATCCATGATCCTTCTAGTGCTACAAGAATATGATGCTTCCAGTGCTTCAAGGTCATTCTAGCAATGATAATGTAAAAAGATGCAATCTTTTATGCCCAATTTACTTCACATTAAGTCAAGAACATGGAGAACAAGACATCAGGTGTACATTGACAAAAATAATTGATCCAAGTACATAACCATGATCCAGGTACATAACCATAGCACATTATCCAGGTACATAAGCATGATCCAGGTACATAACCATGTTCCAACTACATAACCATTACACAAAAGAAGATGCCTTGCATCACTTCATCATCTTAACCCAGGTACATAACCATGTTCCAACTACATAACCATTACACAAAAGAAGATGCCTTGCATCACTTCATCAGCTTAACGTCAGTACATCAATTCAGAATTAGCACAACAAGGAGCCCGCAAAGAACAACACCTACAGCCGCTACAATCTTTAGAAGCAGCAGTAACTATGCTCCAAGCTCTAACATTCTTGCATTGCTATTGCACATCCCAAACTCTGTAATTGGTCCTCTTGCCCACTGTTCAACAACATCACTTTCATGTCCATGCTCCAGCTCATCCCTCCTATCCTCACTCCAACCAATAGCATCAACGACAACATTTCCTCTCAAAAGGTTATGATCCACAAGATAAGCCACATACTCGCGCTCCCAATGCCAAAATTTGCAACCATGCTATCAAATGTGAAATGAAGGTATGAGAAGAAATGCATCTGGGCGGCCCTCTTTGCATAAATGTAAGGGGAAAAACACTTACACCATGGTTGCTGCATCTGTAGAACACCCGGCCGTCGTGGTCATCCATGCCGGAGATGTAGCACTTCACCGTCCACCCACAATCCGGATAGTCGATCTGGGGGATCAAGGGGGCGTGGAGGCGCTGAGTAGAGTGGGAACAACTCGACATGGCGCAAAAGAAATGTCGTCCAACGGCGACAACTGATAGCAGTGGCGCGGTGGAGGGCACGGCGAAGGGCGGAGAGTGGAGAGTGATAGAGTGAGAGCTCCAGGGTTTGTCAAAGCGGAGATTGGGGAATTGGAGCAAGAGGCAGAGAGAGGAGGGGGTGAAGTAATGTGGCAATTTTGCAAAAATATCCTCGTGCAGATGCCAAACTAACACCTACCTCCTACGTGGACAAGTGGACCGATCAAAAAGCGCCAGGAGGGCAAAATATGTAGGAAATACGAGTGGAAAACATAGCCAGTGACCAAATGAGCCCGTTCACTCAAGTACAATTACCGTAATGAGTCAATCTTTGAATATAATGATGAAAGTGACTATGAGGAACAAGTTTAGTGACCTAGAGTGCATTTTACCCTTTATAAGCGAATGCATAAGAAAACCAGAGGATTCATCGACGTGGAAAAACAAAATCTGAGCAAAAGGAAACTGGGTTATAGCCCCAGGCATGGCCCATCTATTAGGCTTTGAGAGGACCACCCCCAGGGCTCAGCACACCGAGCTCGCCAACGCCACAACACCAGTTTGGTCGATCGCTCCAAAAAATTGGTAGAGCCTCGTCCATATCGCTTCATAAATCGCCAGGAGGCACAACGCACCATCGCTCCGATCCTCTACTAACCAGTCCCCAGTAAGGTCATATAAGAACGTAAAATTTTGATTATATCCCCTTACGACGTACCTAGCTGATATCGTAACCGACATAGTGGAGTAAATTTTTTTCCTTCACCTCCCAATATCCCCTCAAATTTACCTAAATATACTCACTCCCGCAACGTCCGATTAAAACTGGAGCCTCTCTTTCTCTGCCCCCCCCTCCCCCGACGCCTGGTCTCCCGTCGCCGCTGCCGCCATGCACCGCCACCGCCAACGATGACCATCCAGCCGGCCGAAATGGATAGCATGCGCCCTTCCCTCACCCCGCCCACCACCACCGCCGGCTTTTCGCCGGCTAAAATCACCCACGCGTTGTCGCCCATGCCGAAGAAGAGTTTAGGGATGAAAGAAACCCACCGGGTTCAACCTCTTCATCCAATCACTCCAATGGTTTTCGGGGTGGCCATCGCCTCTCCGGCAATGGCCCTCCCACCGGAGCCAAACGAGCTCGAAAGCCGACGGCGGCAGCGGCAACGCTCGCTGAGGCGGCCGCAAAGAATAAGATGAAGAAGGCCACAGAAGCGCCTCTTCCTAGGCCGGTACCTCGTGCACCTACTCTGGCGCCTCCTATGGCAACTACTCCGGCGCGGGCGGCGTCCGCATCCAGCAACAAGCATCACGACCGCCAAGTACTGGATGAAATGCCTACAAGCTAAAGAAAAACCTCGCGTCTTGTTGGTATCCAATACTAATTGTTAGTGGCTGGTAGTGATTGATGGTAGTGTTTGCTTTGTTATCATAGGGCGGAGATGAACACAACCGAATTTCTTGCATCTTTGGAGTCCTCAGCCGTTGTTGGACTTGATGAGCTCAACTACGACTCGTTTTGGCAATATTCGGAGGTGTCCCAAGACATGGAGCAAGAGGTGACCGGGGAAGAGGAGGAGGACGAGGAGGAGGAGGCCAAAGATGTGGTGGCCGATGAGGAGTTGGCCGATCGAGGAAGAGGAGGTTGTGGAGGTGACCGTCAACTACAACCAAAAGGAGGATATTGCTCTTTGCGATGCTTGGCACGTGATCTCCATGGATGCAACGATCGAAAACAAGCAAATCAAGACCATGTTTCGAGAGAGAATTGCCGAGCACTACAACAACTCCGTGGACGTGCGATCAAGCCATACGCAAGGTTCTTTTGGGCATCGTTGGAGCACCATTCATGACTAATGCAACCGATGGTCCGGTTGCATCAACAAGTGAATCATGCACCACCGAGTGGTGTGCAAGTGGTGGAGTATTGCCCCTACATCAAAGAGCTATTCGATCATATAAATACCAAGTTCGGCCACAAGCGCTTCACGTTGCATCGTTGCTACAAAGAGCTATGCAAAAACGAGAAGTGGATCCAAAGAATCGCAAAGACCACTCTAAAAAGATCAAGGTTGAGCATATCCTTTGAGAAGGACGACGAGCTTGACGAAGATGCCAACAATAGATAGGAAGAAAACAAATTTGCAAAAGAAAGGAAGAAGATATATGCATTCGGTGGCAATTACAAAGAAGAACCTGTGCCAATGATCAAGACCAAGAAGGTGTTGGCGGCCGAAAGCAAAGAAGAGAAGATGGTGAGTGGAATGAGCTCAGGGTGTTGGACGATGAGAAATGGAAGGCCAAGTTGGCGGCCGATGAGAGGAAGTTAAAGGCGGAGGAGCATAGGCTTGCACTTGAGGAGGAGAGGATTCGTGATGTCAAGAAGGTCGAAGAACATGCTATCATGTTCATGAATCCAAACACAATGGATTTAACCGCAAGAAAGTATTGGGAGCTCACTCGTGTAGAGATTTTGGAAGCCTCTCTTCAGAATGTTGGTGGTTGCCGAGGCGATGGTGGTGGTGATGGTGGTGGTCGACGTGGTGGTGGTGGTGGCGATGGTCGTGGCCGAGGGGTGGTGGTGTTAATGGTGGTGGCCGAGAGGATGGCAGTGGTGACGGTGCCCGAGAAGATGGTGGAATTGATTTCTTCGCTGACGACCTCGTTTGAGTGGTGGTGGCCGAGGGGGTAGTGGTGCATGCCATTTTTTGGCTCGATCCACAATATATACATGCTATATTTATGGTGATTTAGGATCAAACATTGTGTTTGAAGTGATGTTTTTTGGATGAACTTGGTATGATTAATTTGAAAAATACGATGATAAAACTTTTATGTTATGAAGTTTATGTTGTGTTTGTTTTAATTTGAATGTTTTTAAGATATGTATTGTGTATTGTTTAAAGTTCACGCGGTTAGGACACAAAATCAATATAATTTTATTTTTACTCCATTAACTACAGGAGATCAGCTAAGTACAATCATCGCCACTGAAGTACAACTTACTCCACTGAGTTTACTTTGCCGAATACTCACTTAGTTTTAACTTTTAAAGGATCGGTCAGAAATGCCTAACACCTCATCTCGCCGTATCGACCAAAAAAAGTCTCAGACTGCGCCACCAACTCTTCTCGGCTCCATGACTACTCGATTTCAATAGACGCATACCGAAGCACCAGATGCGCACCGAGGTAGGTGGTGCTCCGAACATCGGATCTCTCGTATTGTTGGAATAGCCCGCTTCACGCCTCCTGTTCTGCTCTGTGTTCCATCAGTACATCTCCCAATCTCCACAACCGGTTGAAAACGTAATGTTAAGTAGTACTTAGACTTGTGGTATCATCTAACATTTTCCTTTCTCTTTTATTAGCCAAAATCAATGAATTGGTGATGTCACATTAATTTAGTCAATTTTGTTTTATTGTTAAGCAGGGAGAAACAATAGAAATTCGAGATGAAGAGGACCTGGACAGCTTTTCGTGATCATCATATAATATGTTCTTGTTTTCCAAAATTGCATATGAACAATCGACTTGGTTTATGCTTAGTTTTTATTTTAAATACTCAATTTTATGTTCAATGCTCCGGGTCCTTCTACTATTGCTGATGAAGAAACGATCACCTGAAATGAAGCAAGCCTTCATTAATTTGGTATCACCATTTGCAATTATGCACTTTATTAAATCGATGACATGTTTATTGAATTCGCTCTTATGGTAATAAGTAATAATTATTTTATTCTTAATCTGAATTTGCGGTTTATTTCTAATAATCAATGGTATGTGTTGTTTTTGGCGGGCTTTTGTAGGTTGTGGTATTTGAGGTTATTTATAGATGCTTAGGTTTAGCCCTAGGTTTCGAGAAATCATGGCTCCGCCTCTGCCGTTTTCACAACCCGTCCCCAAAATATGGTTTATTATCTGTTTTTTCTTCAAGCGGTCCTGCTGCGCCCTGTGCTGGATGATCAGGTCACTCGGCACTCACACTAGAGTCCGTGTCCTAGAAATGGTGCTGGACTGGCGACAGAGGGAGGGGTGGATGTAGATGCCGCGATGCAGGTGTGGGGATGGCTACCGCAACCGTGGACAGTGTCGCGAAACAGACGTACTCGACACAGGAACCATCGCCTCATTCGCAGTTGCACCACGGTCGCATGCACCATCATCAAGACATGCATGGCTTTACCGATGAAAAAAGGTCCCCCCTCCCCGCTTTATATATAAAGCAACCATCACCACAACATTCGAGCAAGTTGATACAAGCGCACTCCACCGCCGCAGAAAATGCACACACCCAAGGCAAAATACAAAGGTGTCAAGCATCGAAACACTACCCCATCGACCACCAAGCAATCTAAGGATGAGTGAAGAAGAACCTCTTGGGCCAACGGAGACCACCACCAAGGTGAGCAATCCATCGAGGAGCGGTGAGATGGACTCGGCTGGGGCGAGGACTCCAAGACGATGCCTTCAAGAGGATACGACCACGGGTAGCCACCACCGTCTGATCTCGAAGATCAAGTTTTCACCCGGGGTGACAGGAAAGGAGTGGGAGTACCACGAAGGAGCCTGCAGGAGGAGAACGACGTCCAAGGACACCGCCTCCGTCAGCCAGTACAGGGGCTGGGCAAGTGGGGTACCCCGGTCCTCCTACCCCTCTGTCGCATCGCCGCTCTGCCAACCACCCGCAACCATGCCGCCCAAGCAACCATAGCTGGTGTATCCCGGTGCACAGCTTTACTGCACCGCTTGCCCGCCTCACCATCAGATTGTGCCTTTTATCCGAAGTGCATAATCGTGCTTTCTCTTCCCTTATAATATGGCAGGCTGATTTATTATTTATTTTCATCACCATATTGCTCTAGCCGCTTTTTTTAAAGGAGGATAACCCCCGGCCTCCACATCAGAACGATGCATGCAGCTATATATTATTAATAATGTAAAATCCAGCATTCGAACAACCTTGACCCGGAAATAAAGCAGAAAACAAACCTTGAAGCGGCATACCTCACGATAGTAACTCTCCCAGATAGCCACTAACCATATGTTACAAGACACATCAGAAACAAAAAATACACAACTCCTAAGCTACGCCTTCAAGAAGGAATCACCGCACGTGCACCAATGATGTCGAGTCCACCACAAGGTTGAACTCCGGATTCTCATCGCCGAAGCCAAGATTCAATCCACCACCTTCAGCAGGGACATGACATAGGCGCGTGTTGACATAGCCTGATCAGAGATCTTGTGTTTTCACCGGAGTGCATAAACTCGTCGTTGAAGCCGTGTATATGATCCGCCCTTATCCGTCTACCGACGCCTCGATGGATACCTCCGGAGAAGACAACGGAAGACAAAGACGTCCCATGCGGTCTGCCTCTCGCTACTATCGCACCACCTTCGATCCAACAACAATAGGCTAAAAATGATACCTCTAGCCGCTAATGCTAACTATGAGTTGTATATTAGTAAGCAACGGGTGGCGTCTTACTTCGTTGTGCTTCTTGGGAATGATTTTTCTTTGGAGACAGGAGAAATGACAATTGGATGCATTTTTTAAAGCCATTATAGCACTAAGGAATAAGGATCTATGGGTAGAGTGTGGTCGTATTATTGCGCTCTTTGCTATATGTTTTCAGTGAAATCTGTGAATTCTCATTTCTATGTGCAGATGCAAGGAATGCACTCAAATGTGACCACCCTGCGCAACACCAGCATATGAACATGGCAACCTACTTTGAGCCTTCACTGCCTAATTTCAATCCTAAATCGTTTTTGTATCTTGACACAAATTTTGATGCCTTTCGAGATGGTGCTACTTGCACAGAGTTGTTCACAAGAAGGGGTGGTACTGAAATAGTAAATACCATAAATCAAAAGCTATGTCCTTTCATCCCGGCCGTGATTTCTGAAGGTAAACTCTCACTAATACATCAGCCTCATCTCGTCTGGGAACACCACAGAGAAGGAGCTGGGAGCCGTGGGGGTCACCTGCCAGTCCCACGTGCAGCGGCACAGGTGGTTGAGCTCAGCCTCAATCAGCTCCGGAGTGGCGATGGCCTCTCCCACAACCGTCACCAGGGCCAGCAGCGAGGGGGACGGTGGGGCGAGCTCGGGCACCTCGATGTGGAAGAAGGCCAAGTCCTCGATGCCGTGCCCATACAATTTTCCCCGGATGCAATTATTCAACGACTGGATCGCGGAGCTGGGGCTCCGTGAGCTTGACCGGACAGGTGCCAGATTCACCTGGACCAACCGGCAAGCTGTCCCAACACAATCCGTGTTGGATCGTGTCCTAGTTTCCCCGGAGTGGGAATTGCGATGCCCTCTGGCGTCGCTCCGGGTGGTTACCCGGATTGGTTCCGACCATGTCCCCCTTCTCCTCTCCACCGCTGACGAGCGCCCCCCCTCCCCGCCGCGGTTCCGGTTCGAGCTCTTCTGGCTCAACCAGACTGGCTTCCGGGAGGCCATCGTCGCCCGCTGGATCTCCGCTAGGTCGGCACCCCACCGCTCCATGTCTGCGGTCGACTCTTGGCACTTTTGTGCCAAGCTAGCCCGCCAGTTCATGAAGGGTTGGGGGGCTAATTTAGGCCGGGACCTAAGAGAGCGCAAGAAGTCCATCTTGGTGGCTATTCAAGCTCTGGATGCGCGTGCGGACTCGACCGGGCTCTCCTCGGACGAGTGGCTGCTTCGCTACGACCTGGAGGACCATCTCTCCATCATCTACTCGGATGAGGAGGCTTACTGGCGCCTGCGGGGTACCCAGAGGTGGGTGCTTCAGGGCGATGCCAACACCGCCTACTTCCAGGCGGTCGCGAACGGCCGGCGTCGCCGCAACTCCATCCACTGCCTGTGGGATGGGGGCGCGCAGTTAGTGCTGCCCGAGGCCATCCGCCTTCAGGTGGATGGCTTCTATAGGGCATTATTTACCCCCACCCTGCGCGGTGGGGCTAGCCTCGCACCCGACATTTGGTCGGGCGCGCTAGGAGTTTCGGATGAAGCCAATACGGCTCTGGTGGCACCCTTCAGTGAGGACGAGGTCCTCGCTGCCATTAAGGGGATGAACTCCTCCTCGGCCCCGGGACCGGACGGTCTCCCAGTAGCTTTCTTCAAGGCATTCTGGCCTACCATCAAACCCGAGGTCATGGCTCTCTTTGAGGAATTCTACTCGGGTTCCATGGATTTGGGGCGCCTCAACTATGGGGTGGTGACCCTCATCCCCAAGGTCCCGGGCGCCTCCGTTATTTGCCAGTTCCGCCCCATCACAGTGATTAATGTGATTTTTAGGATCCTGGCGAAGGGGTACGCCAATAGGGTGACCCTCCTTGCGGACACAATCACCCACCCGAACCAATCCGCCTTCATTCGAGGCCGATTTATCCTTGATGGGGTGTTGGTGTTCCACGAAGTGCTCCACGAGGTCCGTCTGAAGCGCCATAGGGCGGTCTTCCTTAAGTTGGACTTCCACAAAGCCTATGACACGGTGCACTGGCCGTTCCTGAGGGAAGTCTTGCTTCGCAAGGGCTTTGACGACCGTTGGGTGACCCGCGTCATGCAGCTCGTCTCCTGTGGCCGGACGGCAGTAAACATCAATGGCGACATTGGGCCCTTCTTCCCTACCCTCTGTGGGGTCCGGCAGGGGGACCCCTTCTCGCCGTTCTTGTTCAACATGGTGGTGGATGCCCTGGCTGCCATCCTAGATAAGGCCAAGGCTGCGGGACATATTAGAGGTTTGGTCCCGCACCTCGTTGGAGGGGGAGGGGTCTCCCTTCTCCAATATGCTGACGACACCATTGTTATGGTCGAGGGATCCGCCCTTGAGATTTCCAACCTGAAGTTCCTCCTTCTGTGCTTCCAGCAAATGTCGGGCCTTACCATCAACTTCGACAAGAGCGAAGTGATGGTGCTCGGTTACCCCGCTGAGGAAGCTCAGTCCATTGCCGATCGGCTTAACTGTCGGCTGGGTTCTTTCCCCACGACTTATCTGGGGATCCCCATTAGTGACTCGCGCCTCACCGTGGCGGACCTCCGCCCCACGGTGACCCGTATGCAGCATCGTGTGGAGCCCTGGAAAGGGCGTTGGCTGTCGAAGGCGGCCCGCGTGATTCTTATCAACTCCTCGCTGGCCAGCCTCCTGTGGTTCCTCATGAGCTTCTACAGCCTTCATGAGACGCTCCATCAGGAGATCGCCAAATACCAGTCCAGATTCTTCTGGGTAGGGGAGGAGGGCAAGCAAAAATATCACATGGTCAGTTGGCCAGATATTTGCAAACCCAAAGACCAGGGTGGTCTTGGGATCCTGTCCTCTCGGCGCATGAACATCGCCCTCCTGACCCGCTGGCTATGGCGCATTGCCAATGGCGAGGGAGGCCTCTGGCTAACTATCATCCAGAACAAATACCTACGTGGACAGCCCCTGGCGTTCTGCCAACGCTCGGGCGGTTCCCAGTTTTGGCAGGCTATCGTCCAGTTGCTACCGGTTCTGCGTATAGGCACTTCCATCTCGGTGGGCTCTGGCGCCTCGACCTTTTTCTGGCTGGATAGATGGCTTGGGGACTCCCCTCTAGCCGCCCGGTTCCCCATCCTCTTCGATATTGTAGTTGACCCTCGGGTCTCTGTCGAGGCGGCCCTTATTGACTTAGGGCGCCTCGCGTTCCGCCGCCCTTTTGGACCTGCCGAGGTGGCTGCCTGGGATGATCTCCTCCAGGACATCGCCCTGCTGCCTATGGACGTGGCAGACGCTCCGGATGCCATCTCCTGGCGCCTAGATCCCTCCGACCGCTTCTCCACCAAATCCCTCTGCGCGGCCATTGCCCCCTCGTCAGCTCCAGAGCCCTTCGGCCTTATCTGGGACATTCGCCTCCCACTTAAGATTCGGATCTTTCTGTGGCAGTGGATCCGCGACCGCCTCCCGACCGGCGTGGAGGTCCTCAAGCGCCATGGTCCTGGTGATGGAATGTGCCCCTTGTGTGCCACGGTTGAGGATGCTAATCACATCTTCTTCTCGTGCTGCACGGCACAGTTCCTTTGGTCTTGTTTCCGCGAAACGGTTGGCGGACAGTGGTGCAATACCAACTTCCCTGACTTGCTTGCCGAAATTCAGGCCTCCCCCCCTCGCTACAGACATATTAGATGGCTGTGCGTCGGGGTGCTGGCCTGGACCTTGTGGACGGTTCGCAATAGGCTTGTCATTTAGAAGGTGCCCCTTTGACGTGCGACTGACTCCATCTTTAAAATGTGTGGTTACTTGCAGCTCTGGCGGCCGCTTAGCCGCCCCCCGGACCGGGACGCCATCGACAGACTCCTCACCGACCTCCGTTCGTTGGCCTTCCGCCTGGCACCTCCGCTCCCGCCGCCACCTCCGGAGCCCGACTAGTGGATGATTCACTTCTGGCGCGTGTGCCTTTTTGGTTGTGTGTGTTGGGCTTGTTGAGATGTGCCCTCAGCAGTACCCCTTGTTGCTTTCTTGTGCTTGGACTTTGGGTGCGTGTGGACCTTGTGTTTGTGTGAACTTTGTGGTTGTGGCTTTGGCATTGGCTTTATCTATAAAGCGGGCGCGAGCCTTTTTCGGTAGAAGAAGACAATAACCTCCAGGCTAGAGCACGGACATTAACCTCCAGCCTCTTTGTGCTAAATTCATTCTCAAGGCTTATACTGTACTTTTGCTTGCCCGGAATTATGTTAACATGTCATATGATCAAATTGCTGAAAACTGAGCACGTTACTTGTCACTTCTTCTTCGGTACAACCCCCCTAAACACATCAACGGTGGAGATCTATTTATACCTCTTCATAATAAAGGGTAGGATGGTCTTTGTTTGTTTTTTTAGTTGATGATGATTTTTTTTCGTTAGCATGTATACGACACCGGAGGGCAGGCCTGGCGCAGTGGTGAAGTACTCCCCACTTGTGCCAAGAGGTCCTGGGTTCGAACCAGCCTCTCTGCATTGCACTTTGCGGGGGTAAGGCTAGGTTCCTATAATCCCTCCCCAGACCCCACCTTGTGTGGGAGCTTCTATGCACTGGGTCTGTCCTTTAGCATGTATACGACACCCAACCCCCGCCGGGCTGGGCCAGGCGCAATGGTGATTGTTGTAGTAAGCGCGGCCCTTCACAGGATGTAAAAATTGAAAAGAAAACCAAATCAAGTGGCGATATCAGGATTCGAACCGCAAAACTCTTGCAGCAAGCCTGAGTGGCTCACCAGTTGACCCAACTAATGGTTGTGTAAATCAATGACTGATGAATCTTAAAAACAAACACCAAGGAGCGCGCCTCTTGCGGGCTGTGAAAAATCACAAAAAAATCAGCTAGGAATCTAACCACAGATATGAAAGGGCTAGACTAGAAGGGGGTGAATAGGCGATTTTTATGAAAGTCTTCAAAACTTGGGAGTTTCGAAGACAAACAATATAAATAACACTATTCGATTCCAGCGGAAGGTAGACTACACTAGACAAGCCATAGTCAAGTATTCAATGAAGTTAAAGCACGAAGACTAATAGCAGCTAGGTAGTAAAGATCGGGATGGAAGATAGTATGAAGCCAATCAGAACAGGTAGTCACATAGTGAAGACAAACAGATAATGCAAGCAGGCAATGACTTCACGAAGACAAACTGTAAGTAAAGAGAAGTAAGAGATAGAACCAGTGGCTTCAGAAGGACAGGGATTTGTTCGACCAGTTCCAGTTGCTGTGACAAATGTACGTCTGGTTAGGGAGGCTGGGATTCAACTCAGAAGACCACTTCTTCACCTTATTCCCCTTGAGATAAGGACACCTAGTCCTCGCCCAATTACTCTGGTAAGTCTTTAAGGTAGACTTCTGAACCTTCATAGACTTCGTTCACCGGCAATCCACAATGACTCTTGGATGCTCAGAACGCGATGCCTAACTGGCTGGAGGATTCACAGTCCTCAAGTGTAACAAGTCTTCAGATCACGCGGACAGAAAGACTTCAGTGATGCCAAACACTCTTTGGGCTCTGGGTGGTTTGGGCTTTGTCCTCGCAAGGATTCTCTCTCGAAAGCTTCGGCGATGGGTTGCTCTCGAACGACAAAAGCCGTATACTAACTCTGAGCAGCCACCAATTTATGGTGTAGGGGGTGGGCTATTTATAGCCACTGGGCAACCCGACCGGATTTGTCCGAAATGACCCTGGGTCACTAAGGAACTGACATGTGTCGCAATGGTCAGATTTCAAACACACGCGGCATCTTGACTTGGGCTACAAGTCAAGCTAACCCATCCGACTCTGGATAAGATTTGCTCTCATTGTCTTCGCTCGAAGACATAGGATTTGGTTGAGCATCACATCAGTCACTCTGACTTTGTTCACTTGGACCCCACTTAACAGTGCGGTGGTTCCTATGACTCAACAAAGAAGAAAGGAGAACAACGAAATAACTAAGTCTTCGCGCTCCATAGTCTTCACTCAATGTCTTCTCGTGTCATGGTCTTCAATGTGAATGGCTTCACAGACCACCATTGTCTTCAATGTCTTCACACATTTTTAGGGGTCATCTCCGGTAGGTAAACCGAATCAATGATGGACTACTACCTGTGTTATCCTGCAATTCTCACAAACACATTAGTCCCTCAACCAGGTTTGTCATCAATACTCCAAAACCAACTAGGGGTGGCACTAGATGCACTTACAATCTCCCCCTTTTTGGTGATTGATGACAAACAGGTTGAAGTTTTCAACGGGGATAAAAGTATGTGAAATTGTAAGAATTAAGATATTGTCTTCAAAGATGGCAAAAAAAGGATCCCCCTAAAGATGTGCATATAAATGTTTTGCGTTGGAATGCAAATGCACATGGCAGGTTGTACTTGTGGAGATCCTCTTCACCATACGAAGATAATACATCATGCATGAACAGATTTATAGGAATGATGACATGCATAATGAAAAATGGACGTCTGTGGAATGAGTTCATGCGGAATTTATCATCGCATCACACAGAATAGCAGAACAAGTAGCAGACGACCATCAAGTTTAAGTGTTACAACTCAAAGAACCAAATGTATCAAAACGAGAGTTGTAAGCACTAGGCAAAAAGTATATCAACCACCCATCAGGACCCGCTTGAAGACTATCAACATATGCTTCTCCCCCTTTTGTCAGTATGGACCAAAAAGGTTTGAAGACATAGTCGCTACTCGTTCCCATGAGGAGTAGGTGAAGTAGCAGGGCCGTCAAGGTTTGGTGGTGCAGAAGAACTTGGTGCAGTGTCGACACGCACTGAGGTTGGAGGTGGTGAGGTAGCATCATCTGTGTCATCCAAGACTCTGGCATTCACAGTTGCTGCGAAGGAGGAGTACTCTAAATCTTCAATAGACGAGGTTCGACGTAAGACAAAATTCCTGGGAGGAGTGGAGTCGAACTTGAATCTCTCAGTGAAGCCATCGTCTTGAAGATCAGCTTCAGCACTTAGCAATGTCAGACTCTTCCAGGACCTCCGACAGGTTTCATGAGTGACAAAGGCATTCTTGGTGGCAAGATTGCGAATGCAATTGACATCCACCAAGAGGCTTTGCATTTGACGCTTCATCCAGTAGTGATGCTTGTCATGTTTTTGATGCAAGGCCACGAGAAGCTCTCGGTCATTGAGCACACGAGATCGCTTCCGAGGCCTTGGAGAAATGGTGCTTTCTGTGGCTTCAGTGCGTGCACGGCGAGTGTTGTCGGCCAGAGGATAAACACGAGAAGCAACCTGAACACCCTCAACATGCTGGGAAAAGCTCTGACGATCTGCATTGTGAAGATATAGTGCTTCCTTGGCAGGCTCTGGGTAAATGGCTTCAATGGACATATCAACCTCTGGTAGAAATATGAGATGGTTATGAGCAGAGGGCTGATTGTCAATGGCAGAGTGAAGCTTGATCAGACGCATAATCCAGGGAGCATAGAATTTTAGACCAAAGATGTCAGATCCAGATGCAGCAAATTGGCGAATGAACAAATCCTGAATATTGAAGCTTTTGCCATTGAGAATATAGAAGACCAATGTCTTCATTGCACCTTCAAGCTTTGCTGAGGAGGAGTGCCCTTTGATGGGCCATAGAGTTCGCCTAATGATATGATAGATGGTGCGAGGCAGATACTCTAGGTCTTCAATAAGGAATTCCTTGGGATACTCAGCATCCTGGGGTAGTGGCTTCATCATACTTAGCATCTGGCTCATGTTGGGCTCTGGCTTCTGAAAGATGCTCTCCAATGCATCACGGTGAAGCTGACAACCAGGTTCATATAGTTCGCCTAGAGTGGAGAGGCCAGTAAGCTCAATGAGATCAAAGGCTTTGGCTTCATGATGGACATTGCCTATCATCCACTCAAGGACCCATGTCGTTGTATCCCTGTTGTAGCCGCGAATGTGGAGGGTTGCATAGAATTGCAGTAGAAGCTCTTCATTCCAATGTTCCTTGTCAGTAACAAACTGCAGAAGGCCAGCATCACGAAAGCAGTCAAGGGCTTCTTCTAAGAGGGCAAACCAGCAATGGCTTCGGTGTCCAGATGCATATGAGGAAATATGCGCTCCTGATTGTATAGAATACATGAGTAGTAGTTGCGCTGCTGATAGCTCCAGAACTGATCTGATGATATTCTTGGCTTGGAATATGGGTTCTTGGCAGTATCAAAGAAGGTGTTGTGTGCAATGAAGTCGTTGACATTGAATGAGCCTGGTGCTGATGCAGTACCTGGGAACCTTGGCAGCCTTGGTTTTGGCTTCTGAACCTGAGGCCTGTGCTCCACATGATAGTCAAACTGAGGTCCAGGAGCAGGCGGAGGAATCAGAATTTGCCATCTGATAGGAAGAAGCTCACCTTGGTAGAATGCATGCTCAATGGCATGGGGCCTTGGAGGCGGAACAGGAGCAGTGGCATCAGCAGAGGCGTCAGGCTACACATTCGTTGCAGGAGTGGCTTCAAGCAAAGTGTTCATCGCAGGCACCACATTGTCTTCAGCCATGACAATGTCATTGGCTTCAGTAGTGTTGTTGGTGGGCACCTCAGGATTCTCAACCTCCACTTGAGTAGCTGGAGGGTCGGGCACAGACACGTTCTCCTCGAGAACAACTTCTTGGGTGGTAGGGGGAGTAGCAACATGCTCTTCTTCTTGTCCTACTTCGGCTGATGCAGCCGGATTGTCGTCAGCAACATTGGCTTCGGACAAGGGAACCATCACAGAAGGATTATCTTCATGGAACACTTGACGTGCCACTGAGCTGGACTGGTTTGAGTCTTCTTCTGTGATGGTAGTCATGGAGACAAATGGCCTGAGACCTTTGCGAAGCCGTTGAAACATGGGCGACGCCTTTGGCTAGGGTGTGGTCTCCATGTAATTATCATCATTCACCAACGGACTGGTGACTTGCACTGGTGGAGGACGGGGTGTACTTGGTGAATCTTGACTTGGAGTTGCTGGTTGGGGGCGATCAGCCCACGAGGCATCTTGAGAGATTGGCATCAAAGAACGACCAATACTGATGAGCTCGCTGTTCGTGAGAACAGGCGATGATACCGTTGGGTGCTCAATCTGAGGAAGTACTTCATCATCTTCTACATTGTCTTGGGGACCAATGTCTTCAGTCGCGATGGGGTCAACGACTGGAACTTCTTGAGCTTCAGGAGCCTCTGTAGAAGCAGACTCATGAACGATCAACTGACGCTCTTGATTTTTAGGGTAAGGATGAGCAAAGGCAATGGGTTCAACAACAAGGGGCTCTGTGGGAGCAGCCCGATCTCTCTTCTTGGTTTTTCTCTTCTTGGGGGGTGGTGCATCATCAACAGTGCGCTTGATTATTCGCTTTCTGGCTTCGACTTCAGCTGCCTTGGTTTTCTCCTGATCTAAAGACACCGTGGGGACCTTAGGCTTCGAGCCTGTCGTGCTGGCTGGAAAGACAATGTGAGGTTCTTCCCGCCATGGAGCTTCAGTCTGGGCCACAATATGCTTCTTCTTCTTCTTGGCAGCCATCGTGGGGTCAATGCCAAGACGCCCAAGAGCCTTGCGCTTTTCAGCTTCGTCGTAAGCCTGAACACACTTGGCAACAAGATTTTTCATGCGCTCTCTTGAGCCTTTGGCTTCCTCACATTTTGTATGAAATGCCTCCTTGAGGTCATTTAGCATCAGCTTGAATTTCTGGACATCAGCCACACTAAGCTTGGCCACATGCTTCTTGAACTGTTCTTTCTCAAAATCAATCTTGTGCTTCAATTCAACAATTCGCTGAGCCAGAGCTAGCTCACGAGCAATTGTGCCTTGAAAGGAGACGCTAATGCCAATGGGGAGTTGAAGATCATCAAAACTGAGATCTTGATTGTCGAACCACTCATTAATGAAATTGTGCAAGATATTCACATAGAAGAGAGGTAGATCATTGAAGATCTCCGCCTCTTGCTTGCTCTTGATGAGCTGCTCAAGAGCATCATTGCAAAATTCTTCATTTGAAGATAGATCATGGTTTCAGATTTGTTCCTCAGAATGGCAGCTGGTGTTAGTGCTTGACTGGATCTCTGAACATTTTTCTTCTATGGCTTCTCGCGCTTCTTGGAGATGCATAAGAGATCTTCAAAGGTGTTACTGGGAGCAGGAGGGGCAGTTGCCAATGGCTTCACTCGAGAAGCTTTTGGAGCAACAGATGATTTTGAAGCTTTAGCCTTCTTTTGCTTCTGCGGCTTTGGAGTAGGAGCTGGAGCCTCATCAGTGTCAGCACCATCATCAGAATGATCCACTTTGGCACCTTGGACAACAATGTGTGTGATGAGGCCTGCAAGGTTGTAGAAGGGGCCGATCCTGTTCTCATTGGCTTCACGGGTGCCATCTTCCCGAGGTGAAGAAGGACTAGGGTTGAAGTCAAGTCCTAGAGCCTTCTTGTTCTTCGCAGCTGAGTCTTTGGCAAGCTGGCAGTTGCGCTTGAACAGATGGTCTTCACGGCACCACAACAGAGAAGAATGGTCAGCGTTCTCTGGCTACGGTTCGCGAATCATGCACGGATAGAATTCTCATTGAATGGCTTCAGGAAGGGACTGGGGTTGAAGATTTTTGTACACAATATCTCCCCAGGGTCCCTTGATGGCATTCTTCTGTGCATATTCTTCAGTGACGAAGCGGTACTTGAACCATTCCTCTGCCCAATATCTTCGAATCCACTGGATTCGATTCTTACAACCTGTATAGGTTTCCTCAGGGTTTGTCTTGTACAGCTCGTGCAAATCCGGAGGCAAATCCTTGGAAGTGTTCCCACAGTGTTGTCTGCCACCCTTTCTTGCTGACTTCTTAGTGGCCATGAAGCTTAATCTGAAAGGCTTCAGTACTTGCAAGGGCTTCAGAAGGCTGGTTAGACAAGAACTGGCTTCAGGTGAATTGATGTGACTCTGTAAGAATTCTGCAAACGAATGCAGACTATGAGAACCAAGGGATTCTCCCACGGACATGTACCTGTGATGGCATTAGAGGTGCGAGGGAAGGGGAAGAGGTCATATGCATTCTCAGAAGATTTTGAAGATAAATCAGTTTGAAGACATTGACCTCATAACGCGAAGACATTCACTTATTTGATGAGCGTTGGTTCCAGAGTTGTACAAATACAAGAATAAGTACAAGTGAGGAATCTAACTTGTAACGAATCATAAGTGAATAGACTAGGCAGAGTATGAGATGCAGAAAGAGTTAGATTCAACTTGGAGATCTAGAAACCACTTTTGGTAAAGAAGGATGAATCTATCAGATCGAAAAGACGGTAAAAAGTGAAATTTAATTACCACACAAGAACTGCTAGACGGAGCGAAGTTGGAGGCCGAGCAGTTCGATCTTCCGTGCCCTAACTTGGCGACGGAAGACACCTACGGCGACGGTAGAGGGGACGAGGTCTGGGGCCAGTGTGAGGACGGCGTCGAAGAAGTCGCGGCAGCTAAGCGCTTCGTCGGCGGCGACGTCGAGAGCTAGCGGAGGCGCTAGGGTTTGCGACAGGTGGCGAGGAGGAAGAAGAATTTTTTGACCGAGACATGACGGGTATTTATAAGGAAAGAGACGGCACAACGAAATTATGTAGGTGCCCCTGGCGGTTCACATCTGACGGACACATGGCAAGCATGCAACACCTTGGGAGTTGTTCCATGTTCCCACGCACGCCTAGATTGTCGGGGTGGTCATTCCCAATTCTCCGGGTTTCAGGCAAAAAGGATATAGCATTAAAAGCAGATATAAATGTTTGTCAGATTGACTTCAGCTGGCAAGGTCTCAGTGAAGACAATCGACAATTTTCAATAGAATGCATATGATTTGGACAGATAGAGTTGAGGTAGAAGCATAGATAGGTTAGGGTCCGATCACATTCACATAGTTCAAAAGATTCAACACGAAGTCATAGCTATAAGTGAATGATGTAGAGGACAGAACACAAATAAATATATATAGCTAGTATAAGGCCAAATTAAGCAATTGAAGATAAACTTGACTATAAGTCAAGGATGAATATGAATCCAATATGAAGACTATGCAAACATAACGCCAAGAGAAACACTTCAAACAAAAGTTTGGTGGTGGCGTTACCCATCGTATAGGAAGTATTAGACCCAGACACGGCGCACAATTATCGTGGCACTCCGAAGTCAAATTCCGCATTAATGTATTCACACTTAGAGTATATTTCTTTATTGATTGGAGATATACATTACTTCATGTGTTGCACATCTAAGTCATCAAAATGCATAAGTGTTAGGATGTGTGCCTAATCACAGGACATTTGAGGATTCCAAGATATTTAGCTCATACCGCAACTTGCAAAACCTTTACTCATCCAACGGCTTTGTGAAGATATCAGCCAACTGCTCTTCTGTCTTGACGTGAATGATATCAATATCTTCCTTCATAACATGATCTCTGAGAAAGTGATGACGAATTTCAATGTGCTTTGTTTTCGAGTGCTGAACTGGGTTGTTGGCAATCTTGATGGCACTCTCATTGTCGCAGTAGAGAGGCACATTCTTCAGATGGATACCATAGTCCTTGAGAGTTTGCTTCATCCAGAGAAGCTGAGCACAACAAGATCCAGCAGAAATGTATTTAGATTCAGCAGTGGAGAGGGATACACAGTTCTGCTTCTTTGAAGACCAACAGACAAGAGATCGTCCCAGAAAGTGACATGTGCCTGATGTGGACTTGCAATCAACCTGTCACCAGCATAATCAGCATCTGAGAATCCAACTAGATCAAACTCTGAGCCCTTTGGATATCATAATCCTAGTGTTGGGGTGTAAGCCAAATATCGAAGAATTCGCTTCACAGCTAAGTGATGTGATTCCTTTGGTGCCGCTTGGAACCGGGCACACGTGCAAACACTGAGCATTATATCTGGCCTAGATGCACATAAGTAAAGCAAAGAACCAATCATGGAGCGGTATACCTTTTGATCGAACTCTTTACCATTGTCGTCGGGACCCAGATGACTTTTGGTTGGCATTGGTGTCGTGTATCCTTTGCAGTCTTGCATTCCAAACTTCTTCAGGCAGTCTTTGAGATATTTTTCTTGAGATATGAAGATGTCGTTGCGTTGTTGACAGATTTGGAGACCCAGAAAGAACTTCAACTCGCCCATCATGGACATTTGATATTGATCTTGCATCATGTGACCAAACTCATCACTGTATTTCTTGTTGGTGTAGCCGAAGATAATGTCATCCACATAGATTTGGCACACATACAGTTCACCATCATATGTCTTCGTGAAAAGCGTAGGGTCTAGTGAACCAGGTTTGAAGCCTTTGCTCTTCAGGAAGTCTTTGAGCGTATCATGCCAAGCTCAAGGAGCTTGTTTGAGGCCATACAGTGCCTTGTTGAGCTTGTATACCATATCAGGATGTTTTGGATCTTCAAAGCCGGGAGGTTATGTGACATATACTTCTTCTTCTATCTTTCCATTGAGAAAGGCGCTCTTCACATCCATTTGATACAGAAGGATGTTGTGATGATTTGCAAAGGCTAGCAGTATGCAAATAGCTTCAAGTCTTGCCACCGGAGCAAATGTTTCATCAAAGTCAATTCCTTCCACTTGAGTGTAAACTTGAGCAACGAGACGAGCCTTGTTTCTGACCACTTGACCATGCTCATCTTGCTTGTTGTGATATATCCATTTGGTGCCAATGATATTGTGCTTCTGAGGATCAGGACGCTTGACCAATTCCCACACATTATTCAGCTCGAACTGTTGAAGCTCTTCTTGCATAGCTTGAATCCATTCAGGTTCCATGAAGGCTTCATCAACTTTCTTGGGTTCAGAGATTGAGACAAATGCAAAATGCCCACAGAAGTTGGTTAGCTGTGTTGCTCTTTGAGTTGCTTTTGAACGAGTGAGTGGACCAGGTGCATTCAAGCTGTCAATTATCTTCTCAATCTGAACTTCATTTGCAACACGAGGATGAGCAGGACGAAGATTTTGCTCTTGCCGATCAATGTCATCAGTTGGGGGATTGTCTTCAGGCTGAGCATTGTCTTCAGGTTGATTAGGTGCTGAAATGACAAGCTCCTCTTCAGTTTGATTCTCAGAAGGTATGATATCTCCAATTCCCATCTGCTTGATAGATTCACTTGGAGGTACTTCATCTAGCACATTTGGCAGGTGCTCTCTTCGCGAGCCGTTAGTCTCATCAAACCGGACATCCACAGTTTCAACCACTTTATAGTGAAAGAGGTTGAAGACTCTGTAGGAGTGCAAATCCTTTCCATATCCAAGCATAAAACCTTCATGTTCTTTTGGTGCAAATTTTCAAGTGTGATGTGGATCCTTGATCCAGCACCTAGCACCAAATACTCTGAAGTATCTTACATTTGGCTTCTTACCAGTTAGGAGCTCATAGGATGTTTTCTTCAGAAGCTTGTGAAGATAAACACGGTTGATGATGTGGCAAGCAGTGTCAATAGCTTCAGGCCAGAACTTCCATGGAGTCTTGTACTCATCAAGCATCGTTCAGGCCATCTCAATGAGAATTCTGTTCTTGCGCTCAGAGATGCCATTCTGCTTAGGTGTATAAGGAGCAGAGAACTCATGAGTGATACCAAGTGTATCCAGATAGAGGTCGAGGCCAGTGTTCTTGAACTTAGTGTCGTTGTCACTTCTGATGTGCTTAATCTTGATGCCATAGTTCGCCATGGCACGATTGGCCAAGCGTCTGAAGACATCCTGCACTTCAGTCTTGTAGAGGATTATATGCACCCAAGTATATCTAGAGTAATCATCAACAATGACGAAGCCATATGGGGCAGGCAGTAGCAGTGAGAGTAGAGTAGTGAGTAGGGCCGAATAAGTCCTTGTGGAGCAGCTCGAAGGGTTGAGATATAGTCATGATTGTCTTCGAGGGATGCTTGGCCCTAGTCATCTTTCCAGCTTCGCTGGCGCCACACAGATGGTCCTTCTTGAACTTGACGCCTTCGATGCCCACGACATGCTTCTTCTTCGCGAGAGTGTGCAAGTTCTTCATGCCAGCATGTCCTAGCCTTCGATGCCAGAGCCATCATTCTGAAGCCTTTGCTAGAAGACATACGACCATCTGTGGTCCTGCTGAGAAATCTACCATATATAGATCATCTTTTCGATACCCTTCAAAGACTAGAGACTTGTCAGATTCCATTAGTACAAGGCATCAATATTTTCCAAATAGCACAATCATGTTTAAGTCACAAAGCATTGAGATAGACATTAAGTTGAAACCAAGGGATTCAACAAGCATCACTTTATCCATGTGCTGACCCCTTGATATTGCAACTCTGCCTAGACCCAATACCTTGCTTTTACCAGTGTCAGCAAATGTGATGTGACTTTTGTCTGATGGACATAGCGTTGAATTCATTAGAAGACTTCGATCGCCCATCATGTGGTTAGTGCATCCACTGTCCATAATCCATTCTGAAGTACGAGGTGTCGTAGCCTACAGTGCAGTTTGGGGGATAGGCTTCACCAAGCGAGTTGTGAAGCATAAACGTAGAACAAGTGGAACATGAAAATTCAGATGTTGGTTAGGATAGATAGGGTGAGTATCAAGGAACCCTGGAACGAAGTACATAGAAAGACCATTTGGGCATTTTATCTTGCGCCCCACAAGATGTTTAAGGTCCCTAGCATTAGTTTTGGACGCCTTTGATTTCCGGCTGGAGACCTTTCCCTGCAAAAGAGAGTTAAGTTTTCTTGACCACCCACATTTTCAGGGGTGGCTTAGAAGCAATGAGTCTAAGTGTAGCATCTGAGAACTTCGGGTTTGGGGCCCTAGTAAATAGCCTTGCAGGAGGTGAATAATACTCATAGGAATAAGCAGAAAAATTCTTTGTTCTATGAACATAGCGGTTTGAGGAAACACACTCATATTCATGGGTCTGAGTATGATTTCCCTACAAAACATTGACGTTAGGGTGACTCGGATGAGTCCTCAGTCTGTATGAAGCTTTTGGACCATATGAAGCCTTTGGTATGAGATTTGTCTTCTTCATAGGTGGTGTCATGATGACATTCACTGGAAGATTCTCAAGACAACTTTTGGGAACCCATATCTTCTTCATAGGTGGCCCATTCTTGTAGTTAGTACCAATATACCTGGCAAACACTTCACCATTCTGATTCTTAAATAGTTTATAGTTTGCATCAAAGGATTCATCAATGATAATGGGGTTAGCACAAGTGAAACCAGATAAGGTGGATGGATCAACTGAAGGTTCCTTTGCAGCAACCCATGTGGTTTTGGGGTACTGCTCAGGCTTCCAGTATGACCCATCAACATTCATTTTCCTCTCGAACCCAACACCCTCTTTCCTAGGGTTTTGGTTCAGAATCTGCTTTTGGAAGACATCACATAATGTCTGATGCCCTTTGAGACTTTTGTACATCACTGTCTCAAGCAGTGTCTTCAACCTGGCATTCTCATCGGCAATAGTAGCCCTGTTCAAGAATTCATCCGATTAACCAGTTAACTTGCCGATTAATCCCTACTCATGGGGCCACCGAGTAGCCGATAAACCGAAAAATCGTCCGATTAATTGATTAAATGGCCGATTAACTTGCCGATTAGCCGATTAATCCCATACTCGCTAGCCAACCGAGCAGCTACCAGTTAACGATTTCCTCAACAATGAATAGTAGTGGTATCCCCAGCAGAGGGGTTAGTTACCACATCAGCAGTTGAAGATATTGCAACAGTAGCAGCAGCAGAACATTCAGCAACAGAAGCAACGTTATCACGCTCAATGCATTTTAGGCATGGTGGTTCAAATCCTTCCTGAGCTGGACTGATCTGTTGGGTGCGAAGTGACTCATTCTCCTTTTGAAGATCTTCATGATCCGATCTCAATTTCTCAAGTTCTTGCTTCCTTTGAAGATAATCATAGGAAAGCTTTTCATGAGAAGTTGTGAGCGATTCATGTCGACCTTCAAGTTCCTGGTACTTAATATGAAGATTTTTTATGTCTTCAATTAAGGACTGAGACTTGGTCATTTCCGCGTCCAATAGGTCATCGCTTTTGTCTAACAGTTTTTGAGTATGTTGCATAGCTTTCTGTTGTCCAGTTGCAATTTTAGCAAGTGTTTTGTAACTAGGTTTGGATTCACCATCAGAGTCATCTTCACTTGATGTTTGAAAGTAAACATCGTGTGATTTTACCTTGGCACCACGTGCCATGAAGCAGTAGGTGGGAGGCGAGTCGTCCTTGTCATTATCATCAGCGTTGGTGACGGAGCCATTGTCTTCGGTGTTGAAGATGGACTTGGCAACGTAGGCTGTAGCCAAAGCCAGACTCACAACACCAAAGTCTGACTCCTCCTCAGATTCCACCTCCACCTCCTCAGAAGCTGACTCCTCCTCTGAATCCATTTCCTTGCCAACAAAAGCACGAGCTTTGCCAGATGACCTCTTCTTGTGTGACGAAGACTTGGAAGAAGACTTGGAAAAAGACTTTGAGGATTTCTTCTTCTTCTTGTCATCAGAATCATATTCTTTGCTCTTCTTCTTCTTCTTCTCATTGTCCCACTGTGGACACTCAGAGATGTAGTGACCAGGTTTCTTGCACTTGTGACAGGTGAGGGAGTCCTGGATTAGGGGATTTCCGGACAGCCGAACTGTACACTTTGTCCGGACTATTGGAGCGTGAAGATACAAGATACAAGACTATGTCCCGTGTCTGGATGGGACTCTCCTTTGCGTGGAAGACAAGCTTGGCGATCCGGATATTATATTTCCTTCCTTGTAACCGACTCCATGTAAACCCTAGCCCTCTCCGATGTCTATATAAACCGGAGAGGTTGGTCCTTAGAGGGACGATCACAATCATAATCATCATAGGCTAGCTTCTAGGGTTTAGCCTCTACGATCTCGTGGTAGATCTACTCTTGTACTACTCATATCATCAATATCAATCAAGCAGGAAGTAGGGTTTTACCTCATCGAGAGGGCCCGAACCTAGGTAAATATTGTCTCCCTTGCCTCCTGTTACCATCAGCCTAAGACGCACAAATCGGGACCCCCTACCCGAGATCCGCTGGTTTTGACACTGACATTGGTGCTTTCATTGAGGGTTCCTCTGTGTCTTCGCTGCAAGGCCTGATGGCTCCTTCAATCATCAACAACAACGTGGTCCAGGGTGAAACATTTCTCCCCGGACAGATCATCGTGTTCGGCGGCTTCGCATAGCGGTCCAATTCGCTTGGCCATATGGAGCAAATCGGTAGCTACGCCCCTAGCCACCAGGTCAGGTTCGAAAACCTAAACCACACGGCCGATATCCGCAGAGACTTGATCTTCGACGGGCTCGGGCCTGTGGCAGGAGCGCCGGACAATCACAATGAGCACGGCTTAGACCTGTTGTCGGACAACACTCGAGATATCGCCCCTGCATGAGCCCCGGACCTAAATCTGGAGCAGATTGCATCGCCCGAGGATGGGTGGATGGACCCCGCCCCACAGGCCGCACACCCATCGGCGGTAGAGCCGAATACAGGCCTCACCCCAAAGAAGCATGTGACATCGGACCACCGGACTCGTAACCGGCTGTGGATTCCAGTCTGCATGCTCCCGAGCCCGTTGAACCTGGTTGGGCTCCGGTAATGGAGTTCACCACCGCGGATATCTTTCAGCAATCGCCCTTTGGAGACGTGTTGAACTCGTTAAAATCACTCTCCTTGTCAGGAGACTCTTGGCCGAACTATGTCCGGCTCGAGTGGGAAGCAGGCGACGAAGGAATTCGTTGCCCACCCACCACCCACTTCATTGCCACGGTCGATGATTTAACCGACATGCTTGACTTCGACTTCGAAGACATCGAAGGTATGGATGACGATGCAGGAGAAGAACAGGAACCACCGCTCACGGGGCAGTGGACAGCCACCCCGTCATATGATATATACATGATGGATACGCCTAAGGAGGATGACGGCGACAATCCAGAAGATAAAACCCCCGGGAAAAAGCCAAAACAACAACGCAGACGCCGCTCCAAGTCCAGCAATAGTAAAAATAGCGACAAGAGCGCCAGAAAGATCGACACCCCAGTCAACTCCGAAGGCAACAATGACCATATGGACCCAGCGATGGAGCAGGATGAGCCAGGTCACGCCGAACACAGTTCGGAGCAGACGCCCGATCACAATGATCCCGAGGGACGAGTTCACCAAACCACCCTAGGAGAAGAACACAGTCTGGATTACGATGCATTCATCATCCCGGAAGCATGCATGGAACGAGATAACCTCCACAAAAGGCTTATGGCCACTGCAAGAAGTCTAAAGAAGCAGAAGCAACGGCTAAAGGCCGCACAGGAAACGCTCAATCGGAGATGGAATAAAGCGCTAGACACTGAAGAAAAGTACGGCGACGATCGCCATACAAAGAGCTATCTAAAACGCAAGTTGCTGCCAGAATTCGACGATGAGGCCGTTTGAGGGAGTCCCGGACTAGGGGGTGTCCGGATAGCCGAACTATCATCTTCGGCCGGACTCCTGGACTATGAAGATACAAGATTGAAGACTTCATCCCGTGTCCGGATGGGACTTTCCTTGGCGTGGAAGGCAAGCTTGGTGATACGGATATGTAGATCTCCTACCATTGTAACCGACTCTGTGTAACCCTAACCCTCTTCGGTGCCTATATAAACCGGAGGGTTTTAGTTCATAGGACGAACAACAATCATACCATAGGCTAGCTTCTAGGGTTTAGCCTCTCTGATCTCGTGGTAGATCTACTCTTGTACTACCCATATCATCAATATCAATCAAGCAGGAGTAGGGTTTTACCTCCATCGAGAGGGCTCGAACCTGGGTAAAAACATCGTGTCCCTTGTCTCCTGTTACTATCCGCCTAGATGCACAGTTCAGGACCCCCTACCCGAGACCCGCCGGTTTTGACACCGACATTGGTGCTTTCATTGAGAGTTCCTCTGTGTCGTCATCTTTAGGCCCGATGTCTCCTTCGATCATCAACAACGATGCGGTCCAGGGTGAGACTTTTCTCCCCGGACAGATCTTCGTATTCGGCGGCTTTGCACTGCGGGCCAATTCGCTTGGCCATCTGGAGCAGATTGAAAGCTACGCCCCTGGCCATCAGGTCAGATTTGGAAGTTTGAACTATACGGCTGACGTCCGCGGAGACTTGATCTTCGACGGGTTCGAGCCACAGCCAAGCGCGCCGCACTGTCACGACGGGCATGATCTAGCTCTGCTGCCGGACAGTGCCCTGGAGGCTGCACAAGTGTCCGCTCCGACCCTTAGCACGGAGCCGACTGCGCCGATCGAGGATGGGTGGCTGGACACCGCCTCGGGGGCTTCTATCCCTACGACGATTGAGCTGAACACCAGCCCTGTCCTTTGTGAAGCCTGTGACTCTAAGGTGCGGGACTCCTCTCCGGACTCCGAACCTGCCGCGCCCCTGCCAATCGAATCCGATTGGGCGCCGATCATGGAGTTCACTGTTGCGGACATCTTTCAGCACTCGCCCTTTGGCGACATCCTAAATTCACTAAAGTCTCTCTCTCTATCAGGAGAGTCCTGGCCGGACTGTGGTCATGAAGGTTGGGATGCGGACGATGAAGAAATTCGAAACCCACCCACCACCCACTTCGTAGCCACTGTCGAAAGTTTAAACGACGTGCTCGACTTCGACTCCGAAGACATCGACGGTATGGACGACGATGTAGAAGACAAACATGAACCAGCACCCATAGGGCACTGGACAGCCACCTCATCTCATGATGTATACATGGTGGACACACCTAAAGGAAGCGACGACGAGGAACAATGGGACGCCACGAGGGATCATTCCCTCGAAAAGCAGTCAAAACGGCAACGTAAGCACCGCTCAAAATCCCGCCTCGATAAAGACCGCAGCCATACAGACCCAGCCATAGAGCAGGGCGAACCGGTGGACGGCGAACATGCTATCGAGCAACCGTCCAAACAGGACAACATGGATAAACAATCCGTCCCCGGCGAAGATAACAGTCCGGGCGATCTCACGCCGGACAAGTTACCGGAGCAGAAGAACCTCCACAAAAGGCTCGTTGAGACTACACGTAGCCTAAAAAAGCAGAAGCGGAAGCTCAAAACAGCGGAAGATGCGCTTAGAATCAGATGGAGCAAAGTACTCAACACCGCAGACAAATACGGCGACAGTCGCCGAACAAAGAGCTACTCGAAGCGAAAACTACTGCCAGAATTTGATGAGGAGGCCGTAGAGCCACCACAATCAAAGAACAAGGAGACCATCCGGTCGGATAGACGACCCCATGGCGAACATAGAGCGGCAAACGGCGCCGCACACAAGCCGGCACGCGATCCGCACACGGATTCGCATCAAAAAGATGGCCCAGTTAGATCCATCTACGGGCCAAGAAAGCAAGCTCTAGTAAGCAATGCAACACGTCAAGTATCCGAATATTATGGTACACCTAAATATAGGGGTGCCGCACATCCCCTATGTTTCACCGATGAGGTTCTGGATCATGAATTTCCAGCGAGATTCAAGCCCGTAAACATAGAGGCATATGAAGGAACAACAGACCCTGGGGTCTGGATTGAGGATTACATCCTCCACATAAACATGGCTAGAGGAGATGACCTCCACGCCATAAAATACTTACCCCTCAAGCTCAAAGGGCCAGCCCCGCATTGGCTCAAAAGCCTCCCCGAAAACACCATTGGAAGTTGGGAAGAGCTCGAGGATGCTTTTCGGGCAAGTTTTCAAGGGACCTATGTACGACCTCAGGATGCAGACGATTTAAGTAACATAACTCAACAATCCGGAGAGTCAGCCCAAAAATTCTGGAACAGATTCCTTACTAAAAAGAACCAAATAGTCGACTGTCCGGACGCCAAAGCCCTAGCAGCTTTCAAACACAACGTCCAAGACAAATGGCTTGCGAGACACCTCTGCCAAGAAAAGCCAAGAACAATGGCCGCATTAATAAGCCTCATGACCCGCTTTTGCGCGGGAGAGGATAGCTGGCTGGCAAGATGCAGTACCAGCGACCCAAGTACATCCGAAGTTAGGGATGGAAATGGGAAACCGCAACGCAGCAAGGACCAGCGCCGGACCAAGGGCAACAGACCGAAGAGCATGGTAGTCAACACCGGACTCAAAAGCTCGCGGCAGAATCATAAAAAACTGCCCCCTACGGATAACACGGACGACCTATCTAACTTAAACAAAATCTTGGACAAGGTATGCCAAATCCACAGTACCCCCGGGAAGCCTGCAAATCATACCCACAGAGATTGTTGGGTCTTCAAGCAGTCCGGCAGACTCAACGCCAAACACAAGGGGCTCGACACACCAAGCGAGGACGATGACGAACCCCACAAGCAGAGCACCGGAAAACAAAAGAATTTCCCACAAAAAGTCAAAATAGTAAACTCACTTTACGTGACACAAGGGAAAAACAGAATGACGCCCATAGAGATACGCGCCATACGGCCTATCCCAGAGGAGTCCCGCCACTGGTTGTCAAAACCAATCACCTTCGACCATCAGGATTACTCTAGAAGTATCCGGAATGCAGGATGGACTGCCTTGATATTAGATCCGATAATCGACGGACTCCAATTTACACAAGTCCTAATGGACGGCGGCAGTGATATAAACCTGCTATATCAGGACACAATCCGCAAAATGGGGATAGACCCAACAAAAATTCGCCATAGCAACACTTCCTTTCAAGGGGTAATGCCAGGCCGATATGGCCATTGTACGGGCTCTCTATTTCTAGAAGTTGTGTTCGGCTCACCCGACAACTTCCGCCGCGAAAAGTTAACCTTCCACCTCGCCCCATTTACAAGTAGCTATCAAGCACTACTGGGGCGTGAAGCTTTCGCCTGCTTTAACGCAATACCGTATTATGCATCCCTCACACTTAAAATGCTCGGTCCACGTGGCATCATCTCCTTAAAGGGAAACATCGAGTGTTCCTCGAGCGCAGAAGATTGTGCGACTGCCTCGACAGCCACACACTAAACCGGCTCCACTAATTCAAGAACCCAAACAGGTCGTTCAGACCCCGGACACGGTTAGATGAGTCCGGCGTAAACATACATGGGCTTACCAGCCGCACACCCTCGTACTAGGGGCTCCGCGCATATACAACAAGTGTCAATAAAGCTCAATTTTATTTATTTTTTGAAACGTACTTTGTTTATTTTAATATAACGTACATCTTCGCATGATATTTTTCAACTAAGTTCCTCTCTTTTACAGATGAACACCGTGCGACACCCGTCCAGGATATGGCACAACGGAGACACAGGCACAGACGTGCAGCAGGGACCCATTGCAAGGATTCTTTTCAGATTAAGACCCTGCGTAAACCTTTTTTACTGTCTCTTGTTGATACACATCCCCTGGTTTCTTACTGTAACCAAGGAGGAGGCTGGCGTTTTGGCATAGGCTACGTCAGAATTTTGCACGTACCTGGACACCAGGGGCTTATTACCAAGGGCGTTGTTCGGCCCGTTTTCATAAAGACCGAATACCTTAGGGAGTGTTCGGCGTCTCGAGTTAGGCCTTATATGCATCAGCTCCAAATCATGTCTTTGGTTAAATGTTGGGTTTGCCCGGCTCCTGTGTTTTGCTGCCATACGTTCCGCTCTATCGGCTAACGCGGCACCAGGAGAACTACTGCGATTGTGCCCCGGTTCGGCCAGGCGAGCACCTCAGTAGAGAAATCCAAAAACTAACTGTCATGATACAACGTGAGACTGGTCAACCACTCGATGACCCGCCGGAATCTATAGGATTCCTCCGCATTGACGAAGGGCCGTTTCCCGGTCACGCACATACGCGCCCCAAATTCGGGTGAGCGCGGTGCCCTTAGGGGCTATATAGTAGCCCCATTGTCAAACTCCAATGGCTAAGTGAAAGTGATAAAGCATTATAGTCCGGTTGCCTAGTTTGCTACGCTACCACCTCCTTTATAGGACCAAGACGTTGGATCAAGTGTGAAAATGCGCCTTTTGTAAACACCCCCGCATTATATGCGTGGGGGCTGAAGCCGAAGACTGCCATCTTTCAGGTTATATACACATATACATTAACGGCCGCACAGGAGGTGTTTTAATTCTTGAAAGCACAAGAATAAAAGGCTTTTATATTTCATCAAAATATTGTTTCACAATAATACATGTTATTCGAACATAATATCCTTCGAGCACTACGTCTCTATTAAACGAGCGCCCGGTAGTACTTCCTAAAAATAGTGCTCGATAGGTACTCGGCTTCCGTCCGAATCTTGGGTTGCAACATCGGTGGCCTTCATCTCCGCCTAGTATGTGACACGGGCAAGAGCCATCCGAGCACCCTCTATGCATGCCGACCTCCTCATTGCATTGATATGCGGCACCGCACCAAGGAACTGCTGCACCAAGCCAAAATAACTCTTCGGCTCAGGCCCCTTCGGCCACAAAAGACTCACGACATCCTTCATGGCAAATCCGAATAACCTATTCCGCTCCGCCCATTCGGCCAAGCGATCGGTTAATGGAAGTGGGCGCTCTGGATTATGGAACTGCGACCAAAAAACCTTTCCCGTTTCGTGATCCTCTTGATCTCAGAAGTGTTCACCCGCGTCCGCCGCACTGGCCGCCAAGTCCAGATAAGCATCTTCCGCACTCCACAGCCGGTCCAACTGAGCATAATTAGGGTCCAGGAATTTCCTCCGCAGCAGAAAGGGCTTTCCAGCCGCGATATCTCCGGCCTGACGCAACTCCTCCTTCATAGCTCTCACCGCAGAGCGAGCATCCTTGGCCTCGGCAGTGGCCTTCTTCAGGTCCTCTTGTACCGCCCGATCTTCCTTTTCAAGAAGCTTGCAGCGGTCGGCAGCGTTCTTCAATTCCATGGCCATCTCGGCCATCTCCTTCTTGCTTCGGCAGTGAGCAGCCTGTTCGGCTTTTAGCTCTTCGGCCGCCTTTAAGGCAGCCGCGTCACTCTTTCTGGCCTGCTCCTTGGCTTGGGCGAGCTCCGCCCGTAGGTTCTCCATGGCAGCGACACCATCTGCGTCAAGCATACTGGTTGTAAGGCACGGGCGTCAAGCTCCCTTACCAGGTGTCCGCGGGGAAATTACATACCTTGTGACTCGTCAAGTCACCTATTGACAAGCGCGATGTCGACATCCACCACGTCAAGTTGCCGCTTTAGTTTGGCAAATTCATCAGTCCGGCCAGCCACCGGATCCTTCGCCACCTGCATAGGAAGGGCGACACATTATACCTGGGATTATGATGCTCGGCGTGCTGTCATTTTTTGACAACACACCGAGCCTCAAGGGCTACTATCTACATAGGGCGCATTTTATATGCGGAACTGTCAGAAGGTACATCATTTTGTGTACCTCGGAACCTGTCAGTAAACTCCTGACGGCTTCATGCAATCCGCTCTCAGCGGATGAAATCCTTTCAATCACCATATTCATTAACGCACGATGATCTTCTAAGATAAGCGCTCGCCCGAGCAGATCCTTCAACTCCTCCGACCGTACACCATATGGTGCCGGACTTGTCCGATGGCCTTTTTCGAAGGCCGTATGCAGAGGGCTTTGAGGGGACATACGACTACCTTCTGGCCCCGTCGGACTCGGAGAAACCCTTCGTGACGACACCTCAGGGTCGCCCGCCTCGTAAGACGGTACGGCAGGGGGAGGTGTTTCGCTCTCTATCATCTCGGGACGAAGATCCCCTGAAGATGAGCTCTGCTGAGAAGGGCTGAGATCCGAACTACAAGGTAAGATTTTGGTTATCAGAAATAGGGTAGGGATATCCTTTATTTTAATAAAAACTCCCCTTTTTACTTACGGCTTGGTGGAGGGCTGATCCCCTTGGGGGCATAATGCGGCCGAGGCATCTCTCGGCGCCGGACCCTCTGACGAAGATTTCTTCCCCCGCTTTGAGACCATGGTCTCCGGGTCTTCAGAGGCGGTCCTCTTCTTCCCTTGGATGGAGGGATTCTCGATCCCTCCTTTCCTAACAGCCTCCTTCGCGGAGGCGGTAGCCCCCTTGTTCCCCCCTTCACCTTCTTCCGAAGGCGCAACCTCCAGCATCCTGGTTAACACGGGATCCGGCGTGGTCTCAGGGAGGGGGGCCGGACACCTGATTAACTTTGCTTTCGCTATCCACTCCTGTTCAAGGGACAGCTCTTTTAAAGGGCAAGTTTGTGATAAGTATAGGATAGCGTGTCCGGGTACAGGGCTACTTACTTGAGTATCCGGGCGATTGAAGCTTAGACCTGCGTCCTCGTTCAAGTCCGGACACATCTCTTGTGATCCGAAGAAAAGCTTGTACATCTCCATGGGCGTCGCGCCCATAAAAAGATGGAGAGCTCGTGGTCTCTCCGGGTTAAATTCCCACAGGCGGAGGGGGCGACGTCTGCAGGGCAGGATGCGACGAATCAGCATGACCTTCGCTACTACGACCAAAGTGATCTCTCTCTCTCTCTAGGAGGTCGCGAATGCGGCCCTGCAGCAAGGGCACGTCCTTGGACGGCCCCCAGTCAAGCCCTTTATTGATCCATGACGCCAGCCGCGGTGGAGGACCCGAGCGAAAGGCAGGTGGCGCCACCCATTTGGTGCCCCTGGGAGCTGTGATATAAAACCACTCTTGTTGCCATGAACTAAGCTCCTCTTGAAAAGAGCCCTCGGGCCATGGAGCATCAGCATTCTTGCTTATAACAGCCCCTCCGCACTCTGCCTGTTGCCCCTTGATCATCCTCGGTTCCACTTTGAAGGTCTTGAGCCACAATCCGGAGTGAGGGGTAATGCGGAGGAAGGCTTGGCACACGACGATAAACGATGAGATGTGGAGGATGGACTCCGGATCCAAGTCGTGAAATTCCAACCCATAGTAAAACATGAGCCCCCTCACGAAGGGGTCCGTCGGGAAGCTTAGCCCCCAAAGGAAGTGAGACGCGAACACCACGCTTTCACTAGGCTTGGGAGTGGGAATAACCTGCCCTTGGGCGGGCAGCCTATGCGAAATTTCGCCGGCTAAATACCTGGCATCTCTTAGCTTTAGCACGTCTTCTTCCGTAACGGAGGAAGGCATCCACCGGCCTTGGGTGTTGGAACTTTGGGTCTGGAGCTTTGGGTGTTGGAACTTGAGGCGAGGGGCGGATTCGATTGAGATTGAAAGAAGGGAGTGGAGCCTTGGTCTCTTTATAAAGAGATTGAATACCAAGAGCCTCCCCCGTGACCGTTAGGGACTCGCCTTCAATAAAGGAGACATGCCAACGGGCACGGTTGGGTTACCCATGCCCGTATTGATGAGAATCCCCGAATAAGGGGACACGATCTCTGCTTTGACAAGACGTGCCAAGGAAACCGCCTCGCTAAACGCGCTGAGGTGGAACAGTAAAAACGATTCGAATAAAAGCTTGGCCGTGGTGTGATGTCACGCCACGAGATACGTCAGCAGATTGAACTTGTATAAATATTATTCTCTCTACGGTGGTATGTGGAACTTATTTTGCAGAGTCACACACTATCCTTGTGTTCAAAATATTCTATGAAGTATTCAGAGGAGGAACCCGCCTTGCAATGCCGAAGACAATATGCGCGCCGGACTCGTCGTCATTGAAGCCTGGTTCAGGGGCTACTGAGGGAGTCCCGGACTAGGGGGTGTCCGGATAGCCGAACTATCATCTTCGGCTGGACTCATAGACTATGAAGATACAAGATTGAAGACTTCGTCCTGTGTCCGGATGGGACTTTCCTTGGCATGGAAGGCAAGCTTGGCGATACGGATATGTAGATCTCCTACCATTGTAATCGACTCTATGCAACCCTAACCCTCTTTGGTGCCTATATAAACCGGAGGGTTTTAGTCCGTAGGATGAACAACAATCATACCATAGGGTAGCTTCTAGGGTTTAGCCTCTCTGATCTCGTGGTAGATCTACTCTTGTACTACCCATATCATCAATATCAATCAAGCAGGAGTAGGGTTTTACCTCCATCGAGAGGGCCCGAACCTGGGTAAAAACATCATGTCCCTTGTCTCCTGTTACCATCCGCCTAGACGCACAGTTCGGGACCCCCTACCCGAGATCCGCCAGTTTTGACACCGACACTATTCCACCAAAGAACAACACGGCCAGGAGGCCGAACAAACCACTTCATAACCACAACAGAGCAGCTACCGACGCCGTGCAGGATTTACGCGAGCTCCTGGATAAGAAAGACGGCGCGGCCAGGTCCATCTATGGATCAAAAGGACACACCCCGGCGCGGGACTATGGTCACCAAAACGATCATACCGATCGGATACCAGTTCGGAATCAACACCGGACACAACAATAGCCGACGGCACGCCACAGCACGTCTAGACACAGAAGGGCTGCTCACCCCCCTATGCTTCACCTAAGAAGTCCTGGACCATGAATTTCCACAGGGTTTCAAACTTGTGAACATAGAGGCATACGACGAAACGACAGACCCAGGGGTCTGGATCAAGGATTTTATCCTGCATATACACATGGCTCGTGGGGACTACCTCCACGCCATCAAATACCTTCCCCTCAAGTTGAAGGGGCCATCTCGACACTGGTTGAAAGGCCTTCCTGAAAATTCAATTGGAAGTTGGGAGGAACTCGAGGACGCTTTCAGGGCCAATTTTCAAGGGACTTATGTCCGGCCTTCGGATGCAGACGATTTAAGTCACATAATCTAACAGCCCAGAGAGTCCACCCGCAAGCTTTGGAACAGATTCCTCACTAAGAAGAATCAAATTGTCGATTGTCCGGATGCCGAAGCCCTAGCAGTGTTCAAACACAGCACCCGGGACGAGTGGCTCGCCAGACACCTCGGCAAAGAAAATCCAAGGACAGTGGCAGCCTTAACAAGCCTTATGACACGCTTTTGCCTGGGTGAAGATAGCTGGTTGGCCCGTAAAGGCACCAGCGACCCAAGTACATCCGAAACAAAGGATGGAAACGGGAAGCCACGGTGCAATAAAAACAAACGTCAAAACAAGGAAGAGAGCCCGGACAACACAACGGTCAACGCCGGATTCAGGGCTCTCGACCCGGTCAACAAAAGAAGCCATTTAAAGGCAGCAAAGAGGGACCGTTCGGTCTGAACAGAGTCCTGGACAGACTGTGCCAAATTCATGGCACCCCCGACAAGCCTGCGAACCACACTCACAGAGAATGCTGGGTCTTCAAGCAGGCCGGCATATTAAATGCAGAACACAAGGGAAGGGAAACACCAAGCGAAGACGAGGATGAGCCTCGCCAGCCGAACACTGGGGGACAGAAAAAATTCCCACCAGAGGTAAAAACAGTAAACATGATCCACGCGACTCACACATCTACGAGAAGGCACGAATGCGCGCTCAGAGACGCATACGCTATAGAGCCCGTCATACCCACACCTAACTACTGGTCGGCTTGTCCGATCACTTTCAATCAATCGGACTGCCTGACTAGTATCCGGTGCGGAGGATCAGAGGCCTTGGTGCTTGACCCAATAATCGACGGATACCATCTTACCCACGTCCTCATGGACGGCGGCAGTAGTCTCAATTTAATATACTAGGACACTGTCCGCAGGATGGGGATAGACCCATCCAGAATTAGCCAAAGCAACACCACCTTTGAAGGGGTGATACCAGGTGCCGAAGTGTACGGCAGGGGCTCCGTTGCACTGGAGGTAACATTCGGCTTCCCAGGAAACTCCAGAAGCAAGGAACTACTCTTCACCATCGCCCCCTTCCAAAGTGGCTATCACGCATTGCTTGGGAGAACGGCCTTCACCCGCTTCAATGTAGTACCGCATTATGCCTACCTCACACTCAAGATGCCCGGTCCACGTGGTGTCATCACCGTTAACGGAAACATAGTGCGCTCTTCACGCGCGGAGGAATACGCGATGGCCCCAGCGGCCAGACTCTAAGCGGCCTCCAATACTAGAAAGCATGACTGGTCGTTAACACCACGGACACGGTTAGACGAGTCCGTCAGCCCGGATAAAAATGAGCCAGGGTGCCGTATATGTAATCCCATAGAGGACACTAGGGGATATAAATATTTCATAAAGCCCCACTATTGGCCTGACCTTATTTACAGCCAATGTCTTGCAGTTTTACTATCCATCGCACGCTCACGTTATGCTCTTCTACATAAGTTTTTCTTTTTACAGACAACATTCATGAGATACCCTTCCAGGACACGGCACAACGGAGACAAAGGCGCAGACGTGCAGCAGGGCCCCGCTCAAAGGTCTCTCTTTAGATTAAGCCCCTGTGTAAGCCTTTTTTATTGGCTGTTGTTGCTTACATATCCCATGGGTACTATACCCACAGAGGGTACTGTTGTCATTGGCATTTTGGCCACGACAGGTTAATGCATGTACCTGGAACTACATGGTTCATAATGAAAGGGCATTCTTCAGCCCATTTTATGTTATAAAGTCCGAATAACATTGGGAGTGTTCGGCGTCGCGAGTTTGGCCTTATATGCATCAGCTCCGAATCATGTCTTTGGTCAAATGTTGGGTTTGCCCGGCTCCTGGGTTTGCCGCCTTACGTTCCGTTCTTATCGTCTAAGGCGGCCAAAGGAGAACTACTGCGATTGTGCCCTGGTTATTCCGGACGAGCACCTCAGTAGAGAAAGCCGAAAACCGACTGTCATGATACAGCGAGAGACTGTTCAACCACTCGAAGACTTACCGGAATCTTTAGGATTCCTCTACATTAACGAAGGGCCGTTTCTCGGTCATGTACACAGGCGCCCGTATTCGGATGCATGCAAAGGTACTAGGGGCTACATAGTAGCCCCACCGTCAAACTCCTATGGCTAAGTGAAAGTGTTACAGCTATATAGTCCGGTTGCCTAGTTCGACGTGCGATCACCTCCTTAATGGACCAAGACGTTGGATCAAGTGTGATTATGCATATTTTTCGCGAACACCCCCGCATTGTATGCGTGGGGGGCTGAAGCCAATGACTGCTAACTTTCAGATTACACGTATACATAAAAAAGGCCGCACAGGAGGCACAATAATACTTTCAGGCACAAAGTATAAATATAGCCTCATAATCAAAATAACATCGTTTTTACAAGGAAGCGATTTGTCACTCGAACATGACATTCTTCGAGCACTGAGCCTCTATTAAGCGAGCACCTTCTGTTACCTGCTCCAAGTAGTGCTCGGCCGGATCCTGGCCTCCCGCCGGATTCTGGGTCGCAATGATGGTGGCCTCCATATCTGTCCAATATGCTTTAACACGGGCAAGGGCCATCCGTGCGCCCTCTATACACGCCGACCTCCTCATGGCATCAATCTGACATATGGCACCGAGTAATTGTTGCACCAAACCAAAATAACTGTCCGGCTTAGGCCTCTTCGGCCAAAGATGGTCTATTACAGACCTCATGGCAAGCCCGAAAGCCTATAAAGCTCCGCTACAGCAATCATCTTCTCACTCAACGGCAATGGGCGCGCGGGAGCATTGAATTGGGACCAGAACAGCTTCTCCACTTCTTTATCACCTTGATCCTCAAAAAACTTGGCTGCATCAGCTGTACTCTTCGCCAAGTCCGCATACGCGTCTGCAGGACTCCAGTGTCGATCCAGGGGAGCATACTTCGGATCCAAAAACTTCATCCACAACAAGTAGGAGTTCCAAGCCACGATTTTTCCGGCCTGTCGAAGCTCCTCCCGCACATCCCTGATTTTGGTCCGCATCTCCTTGGCTGCATTAAGTGCCTTGTTCAGGTCAGTCGAATTAACCTGATTCTCCATTTCAAGGAGCTCATACCGGTCGGCGGCATTTTTCAACTCCACAGCCATTTCGGCTATCTTGTCTTCGCTTCGGCGATGAGAAGCCTATTCGGCTCTTAACTCTTCGGCCGCCTTTAGGGTAACCGCATTGCTAGCCCGAGCTTGTTCCTTGGCCTGGGCAAGTTCGGCCCTCAGGGCTTGCACGACAGCAGCACCGTCTGCAGTCCAAGCATGTCGCATTAAAATTATGCCCCTCTCAACTTTTCCTATACAACATAAAAAGGAAAGCAGAGCACATACTGTCGGTGTCAAAACCGGCGGATCTTGGGTAAGGGGTCCCGATCTATGCGTCTTAGGCTGATGGTGACAGGAAGCAGGGGACACAATGTTTACCCAGGTTCGGGCCCTCTCGATGGAGGTAAAACCCTACTTCCTGCTTGATTGATATTGATGATATGAGTAGTACAAGAGTAGATCTACCACGAGATCGTAGACGCTAAACCCTAGAAGCTAGCCTATGATGATTATGATTGTGATCGTCCCTCTAAGGACCAACCTCTCCGGTTTATATATACACCGGAGAGGGCTAGGGTTTACATGGAGTCGGTTACAAGGAAGGAAATATAATATCCGGATCGCCAAGCTTGTCTTCCACGCAAAGGAGAGTCCCATCCGGACACGGGACATAGTCTTGTATCTTGTATCTTCACGCTCCAATAGTCCGGACAAAGTGTACAGTCCGGCTGTCCGGATACCCCCTAATCCAGGACTCCCTCAGTAGCCCCTGAACCAGGCTTCATTGACGATGAGTCCGGCACGCAGTCTTGTCTTCGGCATTGCAAGGCAGGTTCCATCTCTGAATACTCCAAAGTAATCATCGAACACTTAAGCCATGTCTGGATCTGCAAGATGACCTTCACCTACCACCATAGGGGGTATAGCATAAATCTGATCTGCTGGCAATCTTTGTGCGTCGCGCCCTTACATCGTGGTCCGGCCCAACACGAACCGGTTTTTCTTAGCCCACCTCGATACACGTTGCGAGGCGGTTTTATTGGCACACCCTGCCAAAGCAGAGATAGTGTTCCCCTTATTATGGGATCTTCCATCAATACGGGCGTGTGCCACCCCACGATGACCGTTGGTATGACTCCGTGTTTTTAGATAAGTCTCAAGCGGTCACGCTGAGGACTCTTGATATTCACCCCCTTTATAAAGGGGTCGAGGCATATACCTCTTTTCCACCACCCTTGCTCCCTTTCGCATCTCGAGTTCTAACACCCGAGACCCAAACTCGAACACCCCAGATCCTCCAATATGTCCGGACCCAACTCTCAGGGCCGGTGGGTGGCCTCCTCGATCCAAGAGGAGGACATTGCGAGGCTTAGGGAGGTCGGATATCTGACTTCCGACATCCAGCACAGGCTTCCTGCTCCAGGGCAGGTCATCCCTAGACCCAAGCCCAATGAGGGCGTCGTATTTGTTCCTCACTTCCTCCGCGGCTTGGGCATCACCCTTGATCCCTTTGTGAGGGGGCTCATGTTCTATTACGGGTTAGATTTTCATGATCTAGCTCCGGACGCTATCCTCCATATCTCGTCGTTCATCATTGTGTGCGAGGCTTTTCTCCACGTCACTCCACACTTCGGCTTATGGCTCAAGACCTTCAATGTGAAGCCGAAGATGATCGAGGGGTGACATGCGGAGTGCGGAGGTGCCATAATAAGCAGGAACGCCGATGCCCCATGGCCAGAGGGTTCTTTCCCAAAAGTATCTGATGTATGGCAGCGGAGGTGGTTTTATGTCACGGCTCCTAGAGGCATAAAGTGGCACTAGTAGAAAACGGAGCTTTAGCGCCGGTTTGTAAGGGCCTTCAGTGTCGGTTCCATAACCGGCACTAAAGTGTGGTCACTAAAGGCCCCCTCCCCTTTAGTACCGGTTCGGCACGAACCGGCGCTAAAGTGCCACCACGTGGCGTGAGCTCGCGCCCTGGTATGGGGGACCTTTAGTATCGGTTGGTGTTACCAACCGGTACTAAAGGTTTTTTTTTTTGAATTTTTTTTCAAAATTTTGGAAAAAAAATTGATTTTTTTTTATTTTTAATTTTTCTGAATTATTTGATGATTTATTCTCTAATCACCTCTCTTAACTGCTCAAGTGTGGATCACTCATTCCAAATCATCTAACTTCCCGACCGGTCACCCATCCCTCTCACTACTCTAGCCCGAGCACGCTTAACTTTCGGGTTCTATTCTCCTTCGTTTCCGAGTCTGCACTTGTTGTTTTCCTGACAATTGTAGGATGTCAATCCTATTAACCCTCAGGAGTTTAGCTTGAGCATGAAGTCACACATTTCACCATTTGAGTTTGAAACTATTATTCTAAAAAACAGTAATTATTTAGTAATGCTAATATTTCTTGAATAAGTTTGACCATAGTTTGACCACAGTTTGACCACAATTTGACCAGATTTGACAAAAATTCAAAAAATTGAAATAATTATTTAGTAACATTAAAACTTCGTGAATAAGTAGTTTGACCAGATTTAACCAATTTTTTTTAAAAAAAACTGAAATTTGACCATATCTTTTTTTCCTTTTGGAATTTGAGGATTCTAAAAAATTCCAAACAGGCCGTAGGCAGTCTCCATCGGATGCGGATTTTTGTGCTGAATTTTTTGATATATTATACGTTTTTTTCCGACATCGTATGCAAAAGTTATAGCCGTTTTACATTTTCCCTACACTTTTTGCAAAACATGTCCAAATTGTAGTTTTCAAATTTTCCTAACTAGTAGATGTAGTAATATAACTACCTCTCGAAGGATTTTATTTTTTGAAGTTTTTATCATTTTCTTTTGATTTTTTCAGAACTGAAATGGCGACACACGGGGGGGGGGGGTAGAGTTTGAAAATTGCCCTATAGTGCCGGTTTGTGTCACAAACCGGTACTATAGGTCAGACCCCTTTAGTACCGGTTCATGGCACGAACCGGTACTAAAGGATAGACCTTTCGTACCGGTTCGTGCCACGAAACGGTACTAAAGGTTCAACACGAACCGGCATTAATGCAAATCCGTTCGAACCGGCACTAATGGTACCATTAGTACTGGGCCAAAATCAAACCGGCACTAATGTGCTTCACATTTGACCCTTTTTCTACTAGTGTGGGTGGCCGCCCCCGAGTTCCGCTCGGGCCCTCTGTCACAATTGGTGTCATGGACCGACGTAGGATGGAATTGGGGGCCCGCTAGTGATGTACCAATACTGTAGAGCCATATCCGGGAGCTTCTTGAGAAGGACATTAACCTTGTCAGCATAATTCAAGTAATGCTAATCCGACGGATGTTGCCGTGCAAACGCCAGTCTCTCTGGATGTGGGAGTTCAATCCAGAGGGTCCGCGGACTATTAAGCACTTCTTCGGCCTGAAGCTCAAAGGGATGTGTAAATTATTCTTCGGACCACAAGTAAAGTGTCCGGACACCACCGAGGATGTGGGCCTCAGCTGCAATCGCCTAGATACCCAAGTAAGTAACCTTGAAACTGGACACTTTGTTTATATTCGTCATAGTCATTATTCTGAAAACCCACCATGGCCAGGAATGGCTCAGCAAGGCGGAGAGAATCAGGTGTCCGGCGCCACTTCCCGAAGGCTTGCCTAGCCCAACCATTGCCAAGATGCTTGGCCGGGTGCTCAGCAAAATGCCTTCTGGGAGAGACAAAGGGAAGGACAGTGAAGCCGAACTTCACACACTACGCATCTGAACCGGGAGAATTGCCTCCTTCCCAAAGGAGGAGAGTCGGGGAGGGGAATCCGAGGCCTCCTCCCCGCACGGGAAGAAAAGGGCCGCCTCCAAAGACTTGGAGACGGAGATGCCCAAACAGGGAAGAAAGCGTCACCAGGGGGCTCTGCCCCGACGGGCGTCCTCACCACATCATGCCCACCAAACGGGCCAGCCCTCAACCGAGTTGTGAGTTAATCGTTAATTTGAAGGTACTGCATTCCTCCGAGATCAATAACCAGGATTCATTTTTTGCAGTCCGGCTAGCAGCTCTTCTCAATAGAGTTCGTCTTCGGAGGAGCTTCCTCCGAAGATGATGGAGAGTGAGACCCCACCCACCTCTCCGCCTCATGAGGCGGGCGACACCGAGGTGTCGCCATGGAGGAGTCCGGATCTGCTGAAGGCAGAAGCTAATCCTTCAGCCGCCCTGAGCCCGGAGCGTTCGGCTCCCACAGGGGGCGATGAGAAGGGTCCGACATAGTTCGGTGTTCGGCTGGACATACTGACGGGCCTTCTAGAGCGAGCCGCACTCTCGGAGGAGCACCACTCATTAATGAGAACGGTGCTAAAGAAGATTTCATCTGCCACAAGCGGTTTGAATGAAGCATTTACGAGCCTGCTCAGAGGCTTTGAGGTATGTAATGAAAAATACATAATTTTTGGCAATGAGGCACGCGCTAGGTGTGCTCCATTTGGATAGTAGCCCCTGAGACTCTGGTTGCCCGCCCTAGGCGGCAAACGGAGGATCATATTGTATAAGTAATGAAAGCACTGTATGTATGCGCAGGTGTCTAAGGATCCGACAGCCGACCAGTCCGTTGAAGTTGCCGAACTAAGGAGGCGGATTGGGGCTATTGACGCCGATATCACGCTGGTGAATGAGCGGCTGAACGAGTCACAAGGTATGTGCTCTACTTTCCTAAATATATTTTATAGGAAAATTTGAGAGGGGCATGATACTAATGCAATATGTTTGGACTGCAGACGGTGCTACTGCCGTGGAAGCCCTAAAGGCAAAACTTGCCCAGGCCAAGGAACAAGCTCGGGTTAGCAATGCGGCTGCCCTAAAGGCGGCCAAAGAGTTGAGAGCCGAACAGGCTGCTCATCGCCGAAGCAAGGACAAGATAGCCGAAATGGCAGTGGAGTTGAAAAATGCCGCCGCCCGGTATGAGCTCCTTGAGAAGGAGAGTCAGGTTAATTCGGCTGACCTGAACAAGGCACTTAATGCGACCAAGGAGATGCGGACCAAAGTCAGGGGTGTGCGGGTGGAGCTTTGACAGGCTGGTAAAATCGCGGCTGGGGGCTCCTACTTACTGCGGACGAAGTTTTTGGATCCGAAGTATGTTCCCCTGGATGGATGCTGGAGTCCTGCAGACGCATATGCGGACTTGGCGAAGAGTACAGCTGATGCAGCCAAGTTTTTCGAGGATCAAGGTGATAAAGGAGTGGGGAAGTTGTTCTGGTCGCAATTCAATGCTCCCGCGCGCCCGCTGCTGTTGAGTGAGAAGATGGCTGCTATGGCGGAGCTTCATAGACTGTCCGAGCTTGCAAAGCGGTCTATAATAGACCATCTGTGGCCGAAGGGGCCTAAGCCGGACAGTTACTTTGGTTTGGTGCAACAATTCCTTGGGGCTGTATCTCAGATCGACGCCCTGAGGAGGTCGGCGTGCATAGAGGGTGCACGAATGGCTCTTGCCCGCGTTAAAGCATATTGGACATATATGGAGGCCACCATTGTAGCGACCCAGAATCCGGCGGGAGGCCAGGATCCGGCCGAGCACTACTTGGAGTAGGTAACAGAAGGTGCCCGCTTAATAGAGGCGCAGTGCTCGAAGAATATCTTGTTCGAGTGACAAATCGAGTCATTGTAAAAACAATGTTTATTTTGATTACAAGGCTATATTTATACTTTTTGCCCGAAAGTATTATTGTGTCTCCTGTGTAGCCGTTTATATGTATATGTGTAATCCGAAAGTTAGCAGTCGCTGGCTTCAGCCCCCACGCATATGATGCGGGGGTGTTCGCAAAAAATATGCGTAATCACACTTGATCCAACGTCTTGGTACAATAAGGAGGTGATCGCACGTTGAACTAGGCAACCGGACTATATAGCTGTAACACTTTCACTTAGCCATTGGAGTTTAATGGTGGGGCTACTTTGTATCCCCTGGTACCTTCGCGTGCATCTGAATACGGGCGCGTGTGTACATGACCGGGAAACGGTCCCTCATTAATGCGGAGGAATCCTAAAGATTCCAGTGAGTCTTCGAGTGGTTGAACAGTCTCTCGCTATATCATGACAGTCAGTTTTCGGCTTTCTCTACTGAGGTGCTCATCCGGAATAACCAGGGCACAATCGCAGTAGTTCTCCTTTGGCCGCCTTAGCCGATAAAAACGGAACGTACGGTGGCAAACCCAGGAGTCGAGAAAACCCAACATTTGACCAAAGACATGATTCGGAGATGATGCATACAAGGCCAAACTCGTGACGCCGAACACTCCCGAAGGTATTCGGACTTTCCAACATAAAATGGGATGAAGAATGCCCTTTATGAACCCAGTAGTTCCAGGTACGTGCATTAATCTGTCATGGCAAAAATGCCAAGAATGGCAGTAACCTCCATGGGTATAGTACCCATGGGATGTGAAAACAACAAGAGACAATAAAAAGGTTTACACAGGGGCTTAATCTAAAGAGAAACATGTGAGCGGGGCCCTGCTGCACGTCTGCGCCTTTGTCTCTGTTGTGCCGTTTCCTGGAAGGGTATCACACGAATTGTGTGTATAAAAAGGAAAACTCGTAAGCGTGCGGTGGATAGTAAAAGTGTAACACGTTGGCCTGCTAATAAAGTTAAGCCAAGAGTGGGGATGTATTAAATATCTAAAGCCCCTAGTGTCCTCTATGGGATTACATATATGGCGCCCTGGACCAGTTTTATCCGGGCTGCCGGACTCATCTAACCGTGTTCGTGGTCTTAATGACCAGACATGCTTTCTAGTACTGGAGGCCGCTTAGATTCAGGCCGATGGGGCCGTCGCGTATTCCTCTGCGCGTGAAGGGCGCTCTGTGTTTCCATTAACGGTGATGACGCCTTGTGGACCGGGCATCTTGAGTGCGAGGTAGGCGTAATGCGGTACTACGTTGAAGTGGGCGAAGTCCGTTCTCCAAAGCAATACGTGATAACAGCTCTGGAAGGGTGCGATGGTGAAGAGTAGTTCTTCGCTTCTGCACTTGCCTGGGGAGACAAATGTTACCTCTAGTACAACGGAGCCCCTGCCGTAGGCTTCAACTCATGGTATCACCCCTTCAAAGGTGATGTTGCTTTGGTTGATTCTGGATGAGTCTATCCTCATCCCGCAGACAATGTCCTAGTATATTAAATTGAGACTACTACCGCCGTCCATGAGGACGCGGGTAAGATGGTATCCGTCGATTATTGGGTCGAGCACCAAGGCATCTGATCCTCCGCGCCGAATACTAGTCAGGCAGTCCGTGTGATCAAAGGTGATCGGACAAGCTGACCAGTGGTTAGGTGTGGGTACGACGGGCTCTATAGCGTATGCGTCGCTGAGTGCGCATTCGTGCCTTCTCGTGGATGTGTGAGTCGCGTGGATCATGTTTACTGTTTTTACCTCTGGTGGGAATTTTTTTCTGTCCCCCGATGTTCGGCTGGCGAGGCTCATCCTCGTCTTCACTTGGTGATTCCCTTTCCTTGTGTTCGGCGTTTAATTTGCCGGCCTGCTTGAAGACCCAGACTCTCTGTGAGTGTGGTTCGCAGGTTTGTCGGGGGTGCCATGAATTTGGCACAGTCTGTCCAGGACTCTGTTCAGACCGGACGGTCCCTATTTGCTACCTTTAAATGGCTTCTTTTGCTGACCAGGTCGAGAGCCCCTGAATCCGGCGTTAACCGTTGTGTTGTCCGGGCTCTCTTCCTTGCTTTGGCACTTGTTTTTATTGCACCGTGGCTTCACATTGCCATCCCTTATTTCTGATGTGCTTGGGTCGCTGGTGCCTTTATGGGCCAACCAGCTATCTTCCCCCGTGCAAAAGCGGGTCATAAGGCTTGTTAAGGCTGCCATTGTCCTCGGTTTTTCTTGGCCGAGGTGTCTGGCGAGCCACTCGTCGTGGATGTTGTGTTTGAAGGCCGCTAAGGCTTCGGCATCCGGACAATCGACAATTTGATTCTTCTTAGTGAGAAATCTGTTCCAAAGCTTGCGAGCGGACTCTTCGGGCTGTTGTATTATGTGACTTAAATTGTCCGCATCCGGAGGCCGGACATAAGTCCCTTGAAAGTTGGCCCTGAAAGCGTCCTCAAGTTCTTCCCAACTTACAATTGAATTTTCGGGGAGGCTTTTCAACCAGTGTCGAGCTGGTCCCTTTAGCTTGAGGGGAAGGTATTTGATGGCATGGAGGACATCCCCGCGAGCCATGTGTATATGCAGGATAAAATCCTCGAGCCAGACCCCTGGGTCTGTCGTTCTGGCGTATGCCTCTATGATCACAGGTTTGAAACCCTATGGAAATTCATGGTCCAGTACTTCTTCGGTGAAGCATAGTGGGTGGGAAGCCCCTCTATATCTGGACGTGCTGTGGCATGCCGTCGGCAGTTGTTGTGTTCGATCTTTATTCCGAACTGGTATCCGATCGGTATGATCGTTTTGGTGACCATAGTCCTACACCGGGGTCTGTCCTTTAGATCCGTAGATGGACCTAGCCGCGCCGGCTTTCTTATCCAGGAGCTCGCATAAATCATGTGCGGTGTCGGTAGCTACTTTGTTGTGGTTATGAAGTGGTTTGTCCGGCCTCCTGGCCGTGTTGTTCTTTGGTGGAACGGACTCGTCGTTGAATTCTGGCAGCAACTTGCATTTTGGATAGCTCTTTGTATGGTGATCGTCGCCGTACTTTTCTTCAGTGTCTAGCACTTTATTCCATTTGCGATTGAGCGTTTCTTGTGCGGCCTTTAGCCGTTTCTTCTTCTTCTTCGGACTTCTCGCAGTGGCCATAAGCCTTCTGTGGAGGTTATCTCGTTCCAAGCATGTTTCCGGGATGATGAATGCATCGTCATCCGGACTGTGTTCTTGTCCTGGGGCGGTTTGGTTAATTCGTCCCTAGGGATCATTGTGATCGGGCACCTGCTCCGAGCTGTGTTTGGCGTGACCTGGCTCATCCTGCTCCATTGGTGCGTCCATATGGTCGTTGTTGCCTTTGGAGTTGACTGGGGTGTCGATTTTTCTGGCACTCTTGTCGCTATTTTTACTGTTGCTGGACTTGGAGCGGCGTCTGCGCCGTCGCTTTGGCTTCTGCCCGGGGGGTTTATCTTCTGGATTGTCGCCGTCGTCCTCCTTGGGCGTGTCACCATGTATATATCGTATGAAGAGGTGGTAGTCCAGCGCCCCAGTGATTCTGAATCTTCTCCTGCATCGTCGTCCACACCGCCGATGTCTTCGGAGTCGAAGTCAAGCACGTCAGATACATTGTCAATAGTGGCAATGAAGTGGGTGGTGGGTGGGCAACGAATTCCTTCGTCGCCTGCTTCCCACTCGAGCCGGACATAGTTCGGCCAAGAGTCTCCTGACAAAGAGAGAGATTTTATCGAGTTCAGCACGTCGCCAAAGGGCGAGTGCTGGAAGATATCCGTAGCAGTGAACTCCATTATGGGAGCCCATCTAGGTTCGGAGGGCTCCAGAGCACGCGGACTGGAACCTACAGCCGGATACGAGTCCAGGGGTCCAGTGTCACAGGCTTCTTTAGGGGTGAGACCTGCGTTCGGCTCTACCGCCGATGAGTGTGCGGCCTGCGAGGAGGGGTCCATCCACCCGTCCTTGGGCAACGTAGTCTACTCCGGATTTAGGTCCGAGGCTACCGCAGGGGTAATATCCCGGGCGTTGTCCGACGGCAGGTCTAAGCCGTGCTCATCGTGATTGTTCGGCGCTCCTGGCTCATGCCCGATTCTGTCGAAGATCAAGTCTCCGTGGATATCGGTCGTGTATTTCAAGTTTCCGAACCTGACCTGGTGGCCAGGGGCGTAGCTGTCGATCTTCTCCAGTTGGCCTAGTGAATTGGCCTGCAGTGCGAAGCCGCCGAACACGAAGATCTGTCCCAGGAGAAAAGTCTCACCCTGGACCGTGTTGTTGACGATTGAAGGAGCCATCAAGCCTTGCAGCGACGACATAGAGGAACTCTCAATGAAATCACCAATGTCGGTGTCAAAACCGGCGGATCTCGGGTAGGGGGTCCCGATCTGTGCATCTTAGGCTGATGGTAACAGGAAGCAAGGGACACAATGTTTACCCAGGTTCGGGCCCTCTCGATGGAGGTAAAACCCTACTTCTTGCTTGATTGATATTGATGATATGAGTAGTACAAGAGTAGATCTACCATGAGATCATAGAGGCTAAACCCTAGAAGCTAGCCTATGATGATTATGATTGTGATTGTGATCGTGATCGTGATCGGCCTTCTAAGGACCAACCTCTCCGGTTTATATAGACACCGGAGAGGGCTAGGGTTTACACGGAGTCGGTTACAAGGAAGGAAATACAATATCCAGATCACCAAGCTTGTCTTCCACGCAAAGGAGAGTCCCATCCGGACACGGGACAGAGTCTTGAGTCTTGTATCTTCATGCTTCGATAGTCCGGACGAAGTATATAGTCCGGCCATCCGGATACCCCCTAATCCAGGACTCCCTCACATACCTTGTGACTCGTTCAGCCGCTCGTTCACCAGCGTGATATCGACATCAATAACTCCAATATGCCTCCTCAGTTCGGCAACTTCAATGGACTGGTCAGCTGCCGGATCCTTAGACACCTGCGCATATATGCAGTGCAATCATTACTTACATAATATGATCCTCCGTTTGCCTCCTAGGGCGGGCAACCAGAGTCTCAGGGGCTACTCTCCATATGGAGCACACCTAGCGCGTGCCTCACAGCCAGAAATTATGTATTTTTTTCATTACATACCTCAAATCCTCTGAGCAGGCTCGTAAATGCTTCATTCAAACCGCTTGTGGCGGATGAAATCTTCTTGAGCACCATGCTCATTAATGAGCGGTGCTCCTTGAACAAATGCAGTACCTTCGAATTAACGATTAACTCAAAGCTCGGTTGAGGGCTTGCCCGTTGGCGGGCATGACGCGGTAAGGGCGCCCTTTGGGGAAGGGCCCCCTGGTGACGTTTTCTTCCCCTGCTTGGGCACCTCCGTCTCCAAGTCTTCGGAGGCGGCCCTCTTCTTCCCGTGCGGGGAGGAGGCTTTAGACTCCCCTCCCCGATTATCCTCCTTAGGGGAGGTAGCAATTCCCCCGGTTCGGATGCGCAGTGTGTGAAGTTCGGCTTCTCTATTCTTGCCTTCGTCTTTCCCTGAGGGCATTTTGCTAAGCACCCGGCCAAGCATCTTGGCTATGGTAGGACTAGGCGAGCCTTCGGGAAGTGGCGCCGGACACCTGATTCTCTCCGCCTTGCTGAGCCATTCCTGGCCACGGAGGATTTTCAGAATAATGATTATGATAAATATAAACGAAGTGTCCGGTTTCGGGATTACTTACTTGGGTATCTAGGCAATTATAGCTTAGGCCCGCATCCTCGGTGGTGTCCGGACACTTTACTTGTGGTCCGAAGAATAACTTACATATCCCTTCGGGCGTCAGGATGAAGAAGTGTTGAATAGTCCGCGGGCCCTCTGGATCGAATTCCCACATCCGGAGAGGCCGGCGTTTGCACGACAACATTCGTCGGCTTAACATTACCTGAATTATGCTGACAAGGTTAATGTCCCTTTCAAGAAGCTCCCGGATACTGCTCTGCAGTGTTGGTACATCACTAGCAGACCCCCAATCCCGTCCTACGTTGGTCCACGACGCCAGTTGTGATGGAGGGCCCGAGCGGAAGTCGGGGGCAGTCACCCACTTTGTGCCTCTGGGAGCCATGACATAAAACCACCTCCACCGCCATAAATCGGATACTTGTGGGAAAGAACCCTCTGGCCATGGGGCATCAGCGTTCCTGCTTATTATGGCACCTCCGCACTCCGCATGTCGCCCCTCAATCATCTTCGGCTTCACATTGAAGGTCTTGAGCCATAAGCCGAAGTGTGGAGTGACGTGGAGAAAAGCCTCGCACACAATGATGAACGACGAGATATGGAGGATAGCGTCCGGAGCTAGATCGTGAAAATCTAACCCGTAATAGAACATGATCCCCCTCACAAAAGGATCAAGGGTGAGGCCCAAGCCGCGGAGGAAGTGGGGAACAAATACGACGCTCTCATTGGGCTCGGGGGTAGGGATGACCTGCCCTGGAGCAGGAAGCCTGTGCTGGATGTCAGCAGTCAGATATCCGACCTCCCTAAGCCTCAAAATGTCCTCCTCTTTGATCGAGGAGGTCACCCACCGGCCTTGAAGGTTGGATCCGGACATATTGGAGGATCTGGGGTATTTTTGGGTCTCGGGTGTTTGAACTCGAGATGTGAAAGGGCGCAAGGGTGGTGGAAAGGAGGTATAGGCCTCGGCCCCTTTATAAAGGGGGTGAATATCAAGAGTCCTCAGCGTGACCGCTTGAGACTTATCTAAAAACACGGAGTCATACCAACGGTCATCATGGGGTGGCACACGCCCGTATTGATGGAAGATCCCATAATAAGGGGAACACGATCTCTGCTTTGGCAGGGTGTGCCAATAAAACCGCCTCGCAACGTGTATCGAGGTGGGCTAAGAAAAACCGGTTTGTGTTGGGCCAGGCCACGATGTAAGGGCGCGACGCACAAAGATTGCCAGCAGATCAGATTTATGCTATACCCCCTATGGTGGTAGGTGAAGGTCATCTTGCAGATCCTGACACAGCTTAAGTGTTCGATGATTACTTTGGAGTATTCAAAGATGGAACCCGCCTTGCAATGCCGAAGACAAGACTGCGTGCCGGACTCATCGTCAATGAAGCCTGGTTCAGGGGCTACTGAGGGAGTCCTGGATTAGGGGGTATCCGGACAGCCGGACTGTACACTTTGTCCGGACTATTGGAGCATGAAGATACAAGATACAAGACTATGTCCCGTGTCCGGATGGGACTCTCCTTTGCGTGGAAGACAAGCTTGGCGATCCGGATATTATATTTCCTTCCTTGTAACCGACTCCATGTAAACCCTAGCCCTCTCCGGTGTATATATAAACCGGAGAGGTTGGTCCTTAGAGGGACGATCACAATCATAATCATCATAGGCTAGCTTCTATGGTTTAGCCTCTACGATCTCGTGGTAGATATACTCTTGTACTACTCATATCATCAATATCAATCAAGCAGGAAGTAGGGTTTTACCTCCATCGAGAGGGCCCGAACCTGGGTAAATATTGTGTCCCTTGCCTCCTGTTACCATCAGCCTAAGACGCACAGATCGGGACCCCCTACCCGAGATCCGCCGGTTTTGACACCAACAACAGGTTCTCTTCTTGTGATCATAGGCAGAAGCTTCAACATTCCTTGAGCTGGATCATGAAGACTTTCTGAAGCCTTTGTTCTTGGTGAATTTCTAGAACTTTTTCACAAGCATAGCAAGCTCCTTTCCAATGTCTTCAGGATCACCAAAACTGCAGTCAGATTCTTCTTCAGATGAGGAAGCAGCAGCCTTTGCCTTCAAAGGTCGAGTTCGGCCATAGTTGGGGCCATAGATATCTCGTTTCTCAGATAGCTGGTACTCATGTGTGTTGAGCCTCTCAAGTATGTCAGACGGATCGAGAGTCTTAAAATCAGGGCGTTCTTGTATCATCAGGGCTAAGGTGTCAAATGAGCTGTCAAGAGATCTCAGTAGTGTCTTCACTATCTCATGCTTTGTGATCTCAGTGGCGCCGAGTGCTTGGAGCTCATTTGTGATATCAGTGAGGCGATCAAATGTGAGCTGGACATTCTTGTTGTCGTGTCTCTTGAAGCGGTTGAAAAGGTTGCGGAGAGTACTGATACGTTGATCTCGTTGAGTTGAGACGCCTTCATTGACCTTGGAGAGCCAGTCCCAGACTAGCTTCGACGTTTCCAGAGCACTCACACGGCCATACTGTCCTTTGGTAAGGTGACCACAGATGATGTTCTTGGTAGTAGAGTCCAGTTGAATGAACTTCTTGACATCAGCAGGGGTGACACCTTCACCAATCTTGGGAACGCCGTTCTTGACGACATACCATAGATCGACATCAATGGCTCCAAGATGCATGCGCATCCTATTCTTCCAGTAGGGATATTCAGTGCCATCGAAGATGGGGCACGCAGCGGAGACTTTGATTATCCCTGCAGTCGACATAGCTAAACTCCAGGTGGTTAAACCAAATCACATAGAACAAGGGAGTACCTTGCTCTGATACCAATTAAAAGGGCTAGTTATCGACTAGAGGGGGGTGAATAGGCGATTTTTATGAAAGTCTTCAAAATGTGGGAGTTTCGAAGACAAACAATATAAACAACACTATTCGATTGCAGCGGAAGGTAGACTACACTAGACAAGCCACAGTCAAGTATTTAATGAAGTGAAAGCACGAAGACTAATAGCAGCTAGGTAGTAAAGATCAGGATGGAAGATAGTATGAAGCCAATCAGAACAGGTAGTCACACAGTGAAGACAAACAGATAATGCAAGCAGGAAATGATGTCACGAAGACAAACTGTAAGTAAAGAGAAGTAAGAGATAGAACCAGTGGCTTCACAAGGACAGGGATTTGTTCGACCAGTTCCAGTTGTTGTGACAACTGTACGTATGGTTAGGGAGGTTGAGATTCAACTCAGAAGACCGCGTCTTCACCTTATTCCCCTTGAGCTAAGGACACCTAGTCCCCGCCCAATCACTCTGGTAAGTCTTCAAGGTAGACTTCCGAACCTTCACAGACTTCGTTCACCAGCAATCCACAATGACTCTTGGATGCTCAGAACGCGACGCCTAACCGGCTGGAGGATTCACAGTCCTCAAGTGTAACAAGTCTTCAGATCACGCGGACAGAAAGACTTCAGTGACGCCAAACACTCTTTGAGCTCTGGGTGGTTTGGGATTTGTCCTCGCAAGGATTCTCTCTCGAAAGCTTCGGCGGTGGGGTGCTCTCAAACGACAAAAGTCGTATACTAACTTTGAGCAGCCACCAATTTATGGTGTAGGGGGTGGGCTATTTATAGCCACTGGGCAACCCGACCGGATTTGTCCGAAATGACCCTGGGTCACTAAGGAACTGACACATGTCGCAACGGTCAGATTTTAAACACACATGGCAGCTTCACTTGGGCTACGAGTCAAGCTGACTCATCCGACTCTGGATAAGATTTTCTCTCTTTGTCTTCGCTCGAAGACATAGGATTTGGTTGAGCATCACTTCAGTCACTCTGACTTTATTCACTTGGACCCCACTTAACAGTGCGGTGGTTTCTATGACTCAACAAAGAAGAAAGGAGAACAACGAAATAACTAAGTCTTCGCGCTCCATAGTCTTCACTCAATGTCTTCTCGTGTCACAGTCTTCAATGTGAATGGCTTCACAAACCACCATTGTCTTCAATGTCTTCACACATTTTTAGGGGTCATCTCCGGTAGGTAAACCGAATCAATGAGGGACTACTACCTGTGTTATCCTGCAACTCTCACAAACACATTAGTCTCTCAATCAGGTTTGTCGTCAATACTCCAAAACCAACTAGGGGTGGCACTACATGCACTTACAAGATCTCTTGCACAACCGTGAGTGGCATACCAGTTAAGCTGACTAATCTTTGTGCAAAACGAGGAGTGCACATACTTAAGAACTAACACTAATGCAGAATTTAGGTACCTTTTCAAAAAAAACAAATATTTGTTGGAAATTCTGGATAAAATTGTACAAATCAAATAATGTTTCAAATCCAATAATTTTCGAAAATTTCAGTTTTTTTAGAAGCATGACATATTTCAAAAATTTGAACAACATTTTTTAAAAGCATGAACATTTCAAAAAAAAAGATATATGTTAGTTCAAAATGTTAAGTATATTCCTTTGAACAACATTTTCAATCATTTTAAAGAGATATGAGGAGCGTGCAAACTTAAGAAGTAACTTTCTGAACAATTTTATGAACACAACGTGAACACTTGCTTTCTTTCTGGCTTATTATGCGGCAAATGTAACTTCGTGGAGTTTTAGGTCTGGTTTTCACGTTGTTTTATAAACGGGCTTTATTCTAGTTTGTTTTCCTTTTTTATTTTATTTTTCCTTTGTTTTCCATTTTATTTTTTCCTGTTATTTCAAATGTGTGAAATTTTTAAAATAAAAAAATCATGAATTTGTTCTCAAATTTTCAATCCTTTTCAATTTCTCGAGCTTATTTTTCCAACTTTTTTGGTGGACTTTTTTGGAAAAAATTTGACATGAATATTTTTTTCAGCATTGATGAACTTATTTCAAATCCGCAATAGCTTAGCTGGTTTAGCTATCACGTGGGGAACAAAGCATGCATTGGGCCATTTGTATCCTGCATGGTTGGACACGTGTGTGCGATTGAGCCTTTGGTGTTGGGTGACACGCGAGAGGGGGACTCGTACTGGATGCCTGGATTTCAGTTTTTTCTTTCAGTTATATGGTTTAATACCAAACCTGATTTGAATTCGGTTATTAAAAAGAAACAAAATGTTTTTTGGACATTCTTGAAATGAACCCAACATTCTGCAAGCAGGTGTGCATGCCCATGATAGGCATCCATGCAAGGTTTGAATGATTTCTGACACCGTATGCAAGTCGCGACACCTCCGGCCATTTATCGGCATTTTAATTTGTTCAAAAAAGTAAGAAAATGTTCATAACTTCAAAAAAATGTACATGTCTACAAATTTTGTTTGTCATTTCTCAAAAAAATAATCAAGAATTTCGGAAAAAGTTAGTGTTTTCCAAAAATTGTTCAAAATGTGTTTATTCAAAAATTTCACAACTGTTAGAGAAATGATTGGGATTCCAAAAAATGTTCATGTGTTATAATTTGTTTGGAATTCAATAAATGTTCCTGTTTTCATATTCTTTTCAAAAATTTCAAAAAATGATGTTCTTAGGCTTCTGTTACAAAAATGTTTGTTGTTTTTCCATTTCTTTTCTGGAGTTGCAAAAAACGTTCATGTTCCAACAGTTGTTTGTGTTTCCATAGAAATTTGGAATTATAAAAATGTTCCATTTCTAAAAAATACTCGCATTTCAAAGTTGTTCATGGTTTTAAGAAAATGTTTCAGTTTATTATATATTTGTTCAAAAATCTGAAAAGTGATTCGGATTCACAGAAAATCACGTTTTGTTTTCAAAAAGATATTTTACGTTGGAAGTTTTTAAAAATATTCTGCGTTGTTCTTATCCTTAAGGCTCCGCGCTACTTTTTAGGCAAAACAGGTTGCTAGGTGAGCTGGTTGTACCACGTTTGCCGTAGTCCGGAGGTCCTGAGTTGGAGCTCTTGCAAGCTTGGTTTTAATTTTCAAGCGCTGCTATAGGCTATCTTCATGGGCCGGCCCAATCTGATGGTGTCCTGTACGACTTGTGAAATGACTATATTACACTTTATACGTGTTAGAAGGGGGTTGTACCGAAGCGGACACTTCTTCTTCGGTACAACCCCCCCTAAATACATCAACGGTGGAGATCTCATTTGTCAAATAACTTTTTGAAGAAATAACAGTTGACCCTCAATCCCGAAAACATATATGCTCATCTTGTATCTCAATCTTGCATGCAAGTCAGATCATTTTATTTTATTTGAAAAAGAGAATAACCCCCTGCCTCTGCATCAGAACGATGCATGCGGCCATCTTATTAAAATCCAATCAAAACAAAGTTCACGGTTCAGTTTATAGATGGTAACCTATTATTGATTGGTCAAACAGTTTGGTAGTAACTTTTTAGAAAATATGTCGTGTATAGCACATCATCTTTTATACTCCCTCCGTCCCAAAATAAGTGTCTCGAGCTTAGTACAAATTTGTATTGGAGCTAATACAAAGTTGAGACACTTATTTTGGGACGGAGGAAGTATGTTGCATGTATGTAAGATGTTTTGTTCTTCTTTGATATATATGGCCCCGTTACAACACATTGGCAATTACCTAGTAGTATGTTACAACATATGGAGTACTACTTATTCCCCGTAAAAAAGCAACAAACACCGCAGGTAGCATCGATCAGGTCCCAAGACAACACACCTTCAGGAAAGTAGCAACACTGGATGTCAGTATTCTTCTTTCTTTCTGCGGTGAAGTATATTTAGTTGTTGCAGTTAAGTAATTAAACTGAAGAATTCATCTTTGCCTTCCAAGATATGAAGCCTGAATTGCTTGGATCTTGCTAGCTGTATCTCTCATGTTCGCTCTTTCGCTGGGGATGGAGTGCGTGCAGGAGACTGCTACTTGCAGCAGAGACACGAGGCACTGATGAACCGAATCTTCTGATACCCTCCTTGCTTCAGCAGAATCCTCGCATTCTCCTTTTAGATAAATGTCAATCACTTCATGTATTTGATGTGGAAACTCGCTGCCCACGAAGTTGACGATGTCCAGTCCATCAGTAAACATAGGATCTGTTGGCCTTTTGCCAGTCAACATCTCCAGCAGCACTATCCCAAAACTATAGACATCCCCAGAAGTAGATATCCGGCCTCCCCCACCGTATTCTGAAATATGTACATACATTAAGTTAGTTTGTGTCACATGTTGTTAGCTACGTAGCCATTAGTTTGTTCAAGATAAAAAAGTATAGCTGGCAATAGGGGCCTAAATACATTTCTTCCGTACAAACAAAAATGGACTGGGTTCCACTATCATAAAATACAAATTTACCTGGTGGGATATACCCTATGGTTCCTCTTACACCAATTGAACTCGTCGAGCTTGCTGGTCTGGGCCCAGAATCAAGAAAAATCCTTGCGATGCCGAAATCCCCCAAATGAGCAACCATGTCATCGTCAAGAAGAATATTGCTGGGCTTCAGATCACAATGGATGATGGGGTTTTCACTGTCATTATGTAAATAGTCCAGTGCATCTGCTATGTTGACAGCTATGCCTATTCTTTGAGTTAAAGTCAGATGCTTATCAGCTTTGCCGTCCCCCTTGTGATGAAGCAACGTGTCCAAGTTCCCCTTGGGCATGAACTCGTAAATTAGGGCCCTGAAAGCACTACCGTCGCTATCAACAGTAGAACATGCAGTTATGATGGAAACAAGATTCCGGTGTTGAACAGTTCTCAGCGCTTCACATTCTGACATGAAGCTTCTCTCTGCGCCTTGCATCTCAAGGTTAAAAACCTTCACTGCCACTTCCAACTTGTGCTGCACCAACTTTCCCCTGTATACGGTACCATAGCTTCCTTTCCCAAGCAGGTTAGACTCGGAAAAGTTCTTTGTTGCTTCAACCAGATCACTGTAAGAAACTTTAGGGAGATGCTCACCCAAAGGAGCCTGTGATTCATATCTTGTTCTTCTCATTTTTCTCTCGAGGACTAGAAAGTAGACCAATAACAGGAGCGACATGAAGCCAAATAATGGTATCAATACCCTGATCAAGTAATATCGTATCTTAGTTCCACGATGAGAAACAACGGGGCATGGGGGCATATGTAGTTCCGGCACCCCTCCACAAAGCTCTGAATTGCCATCAAGCGAAACGGCTGAGGCATTGCTAAACACTCCTTTTGTTGGGATTGCTCCTTGAAGGTGATTATGAGACAAGTCCAACTTGCTGACAAGTTGAAGACTTACAGGGATGGCCCCTGATAAATCGTTATAGGAAAGGCTGAGCATGTTCAAGCTCGTAAGGTCACCAAAAGTGGCCGGAATGTTACCCGTCAAGTTATTATGGTCCATTTGGATGGTTACCAGGCCTTGACACTGGCTCAGATCATCAGGAATTTCTCCTGTGAGTCTGTTAGATGAAAGATTCAGAGTACGGAGTTGTGTAAGCCCACTAATTTCTGCAGGTATGTCACCTTGGAGATTATTATAGCTAAGGTCCATGGCTGAGAGTCGTGTAAGTTTCCCGAAAATGGGAGGTATGGGACCTTCAAATTCATTTCTTGCCAAATACAATAATGATAGCCTGTTAAGGTTGCCAAAAGAGGGTGGAATGGCCCCAACGAAGTTGTTTCCTTGAAGATTTAGAGATTGTAGTTTTTTAAGACTTCCTACCCATCCTTCAATTGTACCATTGAAACTGTTTGTGCTAAGATCTAAATCTATCAAGTCACCAAGGCTTCCTAGGCTTAAAGGAATTATTCCCGATAGATTATTTCCACCCAGAAGTAGAAGTTCAAGTTGAGGGGACAATTTACCGACTGAATTCGGTATGACACCTTTCAGCTGATTATTCTTGAATCTCAGCACTTGTAGAAGACTACAGTTTGTCAGTCCATATAAAGATTCCCATCTTTGGTTGTCACTTGACTCAAGCTTATTTTCCCCAAGATTTAGGTATACAAGGTTTAGTAGCTTTCCGAAAATAGGAATTTCTCCGGTGAAACTGTTACTAGATAAATCTATTACTTGTAGGCCTGAAATATTGCCCAGCGACGCTGGGATAGGACCTTCAAGCATGTTTTGGCCCAAAGTAAAAAGTACGAGATTAGGAAGGGTGTCGCCAATGTCAAGTGGTAGTGCCGCCATTTGTAGTGTATTTGCATCCAAGCCTAGAGCTTGAAGCGAAGTAAGATTAAAGATTGATGGTGGTATTTGACCTGAGAGCCTATTGCTACTAACAGCAAAGACGGTCATGGAGGACAATTGTCCAAGCTCATGGGGTATGCTTCCCCCTAGTTCATTTTGTTGAAGAATGAGTTTTTGTAGCTTGGTGGCGTTGCTGATTGTTGGTGGGATGACCCCAGTGAGTTTATTCTTAGAAAGGTCTATTTGTGTTAGATTGTAAAGCGAACCTATTTTCGCGGGGATTGGGCCTTGTAGCATGTTTCTAGAAAGATCCAGACCCTTTAGGTTCGAACAGTTTGTGAATGAATCGGTGATTATCCCTTGGAATGAATTGGAGCTGAGGTCAAGTGAGATCAGCTTGTGGAACTGGTTCAGAGGAGGTAACTGGCCGGAGAAGCCATTGGAGGACAAATTCAGGCGCTTAAGGAACGTTATGTTCCCAAGAGAAGGGTTGACTTGACCTGACAAGCTTTGGCCAGGGAGATCCAAAGCGAAGACCCGCCCTAGATTCAGTTTGCTGCATTTGACACCATTCCACTTGCAGTAATGGATGCTTCGGTTCCAGTTCCTCAAGGCATCTGTTGGGTCGTTGGTGGACTTTTTGAATCGGAGCAACGAGCGAATATCTGTGATGTTTGGGTGAACAGTTGAGCAACAAACATTGTCAGCTCCATAAGACAGCAGCAGAAACGCCAGCAGAATAAGCATGTTGAGTTTCACGGATTGGTCAGACATGAGGCCCCGTTTTACCTGCAAAAAATACAAAGCACAAACATGGTAGCTTATATGTCATGTTCACCGGCAGAGCCACATGGCGTCCGTGACGAAACACGGCAAAACGTACAGAACTATCGAATTCGCCAACGATCCAGGCATCACGTACGTGTGCCCACAACTGGTTATATCAAGGATACTAGCTAAATAGAAATAAAGAGCATATGCATTTTTGACAGCAAGTAGTCGTGAGAAATGGACAGGGGCGTACCTCTGCAGTCTGCAGCTCTGCTCGACAGGAGCGCACAAAACGGCAGCTTTGGCAGCTAGGCTTTGCCGGTGGTTTGTACTTGGGTTTCGATGCTCAGCTGGCTCAGGCCACGGCGGTTTAAATGCAGTTATTACAGCAGGTTTGCGCCACACACTGTATTCTCAGCACTCACGCCTTATCTCGATCGCTGTCCAGGCTAGTCCTCGAGTAGCGCGGGTTAACCGAACCTTGCGCCACTTGGGACGTCTCTTGTTTTTACCGCTGCCGTCGCTTCATGAGCTGGACAATATTGTCGCCGCCCGTCCGGCCGACGACCCCACGGTGACTAACCGTCTACTACGGCTCTTTTCAGCCGGACCCAGATGGCAAATTTAACAAATTTAATCTGTGGATGAAATCAAATCACAGAATGAACTGCCCGTGAAACTATTTCACATGGCTGACCTTTTTGTATGACGTCCGACACGAAGGCGTCATACTACACTTTGCAACGCCTCACAAATAGGCGCTACACGCCTGACCAACGTTGCACCCTAAACTCTGCCTAAAAATTCTTAAGTCGTTGTGCAGAGCCTAAGAGCTAGGCGCTGGACTGTATAGTGTGGCGCCTAGCTCTCAGGCGCTGCACTAGTGGTTGCACTACAAAATGAAGCAACCACTAGTGCAACGCCTAGAAGCTATGTGCTACACTGTATAGTGTGGCGCCTAGCTCTCAGGCGCTGCACACTGACTTAGTAATTTTTGGATCACACGGGTACGACGCTGGCCAGACGTGTAGCGCCTATCTGTGAGGCGTTGCCCAGTGTAATGTGGCGTCTTCGTGTCGGGCGTCACACAAAAAGATCAGCCGCGTGAAATAGTTTCACGGACAATTCATTCTGTGATTTGATTTCGTCCATAGGTCAAATTTGTCAATTTTGCCAAATCAGACAACGTATCTTCTGCGTTGCTGCGGCGGGACTTGCCTCCAGCGGTTTCAGTACTGCTAAGATTCGGCACGTGCAACGGTTTACTTGTCCAAGATGCTCGTTTCCAAATGCGTTTCGGCTTGCACTGATTATCGTCCTTTCAGAACGTATTTCTGCGGACAGGGTTCATTTCTTGCTTTTCTTGGACGCATTAGCTGGTCAAGTAAACTTGTATGGATTCGATATGGACAACATTTGGATGAGCCATTGATTGCCGTGTCTTCCACGGCTATTATAATGGTTAATAGAAGCAACAGACATGCAATGGGACCAAATATCTCGATAGAACCACCATCGGGTGGAACGGAACACTTTTGTTTGAACTCGAATATAGGAAAAATCCATGTTGTAATTCTTAATTGATTGTTGAGACAATGCTTGGGGTACTTGGTTCAACACAGTTAAAGAACTCGAGTTTAGGGCATCCGCCGGCGCACGGGGGGACTTGTCCACGGATAATTATGCGCGAGTCGACCATCCAGAGTTATTCGCATACAGTCCGCCAGGAAAGTAAATTTGAAATTCAAATCGGCCCGATCAGTTAGCACTCACCGGATCTCACAGCAATGCTGGATCACATCATCGCCCGATCATAACGAAAAAGAGGTAAGTATCCTTAGTTTTTACATGTATGGTCACAAGAGAATATCAGTCCCGTTGTCTGTGCAAAAAAAGTGTCTTGTCAGTTTGATGACCCAGAAGTATAGGTGACCAACCATAGTTCTTTCGATAAGTGAGAGTGTCGAATCCAACAAGGAGCATGTTGGAGTTGTGTCGAATATAGTGTACAAGGTGGGTTACAGTTGGACTTGTAGTTGTATTGTGTTTATAGGATACTGAGTCGTGTCCTAGTAGCACACTTATATCCTAGGCCTTTCATATATAGCGGGGGTAGACACACGATGTAACCTATGTCAACATAATAGCACCGGAACGCAGGGGAAGCCGGCGGCATGTGCCGGCGTCCAGGGCGACCGGGTGCGGTATTGTGATGGTGTCACGGGGAGGAGCGCCCGTAGTCAGGCCCCGTGGATGTAGCCATGATCGGTGAACCTCGTTAACAAATCTCGGTGTCGTGCTCGTGTGATTGCTTGGTCCTCGAATGATCGACGTGTTGGGGAACGTAGCAGAAATTCAAAATTTTCCTATGTGTCACCAAGATCTATCTATGGAGAAACCAGCAACGAGGGGAAGGAGAGTGCATCTACATACCCTTGTAGATCGCTAAGCGGAAGCGTTCAAGAGAACGGGGTTGAAGGAGTCGTACTCGTCGTGATCCAAATCACCGGAGATCCTAGTGCCGAACGGACGGCACCTCCGCGTTCAACACACGTATAGCCCGGTGACGTCTCCCATGCCTTGATCCAGCAAGGAGAGAGGGAGAGGTTGAGGAAGACTCCATCCAGCAGCAGCACAACGGCGTGGTGGTGATGGAGGAGCGTGGCAATCCTGCAGGGCTTCGCCAAGCACCGCGAGAGAGGAGGAGGACTTGGGAGAGGAGGAGGGCTGCGCCAGGGGTAAGGATGAAGATCCCATGCGCCTCCCCACTATATATAGGGGTGGAGGGGGCTGGTTTCTTGCCCTCCAAGTCCATTGGGGCGTTGGCAAAGGTGGGAGGAAAGAAATCACATCATTTCCTTCCCCACCGATTGTTATCCCCCCTTTTTAGGGATCTTGATCTTATCCCTTCGGGATATGATCTTATTCCTTCTAAGGGGGGATCTTGGTGCGCCTTGACCAGGGGTGTGGGGCCTTGCCCCCACTACCCATGTTCATGTGGGTCCCCCCATGCAGGTGGGCCCCACTCTGGAACCTTCTAGAACCTTCCCGGTACAATACCGAAAAATCCCGAACATTTTCCGGTGGACAAAATAGGACTTCCCATATATAAATCTTTACCTCCGGACCATTCCGGAACTCCTCGTGACGTCCGGGATCTCATCCGGGACTCCGAACAACATTCGGTAACCACATACAAACTTCCTTTATAACCCTAGCGTCATCGAACCTTAAGTGTGTAGACCCTACGGGTTCGGGAACCATGCAGACATGACCGAGACGTTCTCCGGTCAATAACCAACAGCGGGATCTGGATACCCATGTTGGCTCCCACATGTTCCACGATGATCTCATCGGATGAACCACGATGTCAAGGACTCAATCAATCCCGTATACAATTCCCTTTGTCTAACGGTATAGTACTTGCCCGAGATTCGATCGTCGGTATGCCGATACCTTGTTCAATCTCATTACCGGCAAGTCTCTTTACTCGTTCCCTAACACATCATCCCGTGATCAACCCCTTGGTCACATTGTGCACATTATGATGATGTCCTATCGAGTGGGCCCAAAGATACCTCTCCGTTTACACGGAGTGACAAATCCCAGTCTCGATTCATGCCAACCCAACAGACACTTTCGGAGATACCTGTAGTGCACCTTTATAGCCACCCAGTTACGTTCTGACGTTTGGTACACCCAAAGCATTCCTACGGTATCCGGGAGTTGCACAATCTCATGGTCTAAGGAAATGATACTTGACATTAGAAAAGCTTTAGCATACGAACTACGATCTTTGTGCTAGGCTTAGGATTGGGTCTTGTCCATCACATCATTCTCCTAATGATGTGATCCCGTTATCAACGACATCCAATGTCCATGGTCAGGAAACCGTAACCATCTATTGATCAACGAGCTAGTCAATTAGAGGCTTACTAGGGAAATGATGTTGTCTATGTATCCACACATGTATCTGAGTTTCCTATCAATACAATTATAGCATGGATAATAAACGATTATCATGAACAAGGAAATATAATAATAAGTAATTTATTATTGCCTCTAGGGCATATTTCCAACAGTCTCCCACTTGCACTAGAGTCAATAATCTAGTTCACATCGCCATGTGATTAACACTCACAGGTCACATCGCCATGTGACCAACATCCAAAGAGTTTACTAGTGTCATTAAACTAGTTCACATCATCATGTGATTAAGACTCAATGAGTTCTAGGGTTTGATCATGTTTTGCTTGTGAGAGAGGTTTTAGTCAACGGATCTGCAACATTCAGATCCGTATGTACTTCGCAAATCTCTAGGTCATATTGTAAATGCTGCTTCCACGCTCCACTTGGAGCTATTCCAAATGGTTGCTCCACTATACGTATCCGGTTTGCTACTCAGAGTCATTCGGATAGGTGTTAAAGCTTGCATCGACGTAACCCTTTACGCCGAACTCTTTATCACCTCCATAATCGAGAAACATGTCCTTATTACTCCAAGGACAATTTTGACCGCTATCTGGTGATCCACTCCTTGATCACCTTTGTACCCTCTTGCCAGACATGTGGCAAGGCACACATCAGGTGCGGTACTCAGCATGGCATACCGTATAGAGCCTATGACAAAAGCATAGGGGACAACCTTCGTCCTTCCTCTTTCTTCTGCCGTGGTCAAGCTTTAAGTCTTAACTTCATACCTTACAACTCAGACAAGAACTCCTTCTTTGACTGATCCATCTTGAACACCTTCAAGATCATGTCAAGGTACGTGCTCATTTGAAAGTATTATTAAGCATTTTGATCTATCCTTATAGATCTCGATGCTCAATGTTCAAGTAGCTTAATCCGGGTTTTCTATTGAAAAACATCTTTCAAATAACCCTATATGCTTTCCAGAGATTCTACATCATTTCTGATCAACAATATGTCAACAACATATACTCATCAGAAATTCTATAGTGCTCCCACTCAATTCTTTGGAAATACAAGCTTCTCATAAACTTTGTATAAACCCAAAATCTTTGATCATCTCATCAAAGTGTATATTCTGACTCCAAGATGCCTGCTCTAGTCCATGGAAGGATCGCTGGAGCTAGCATACCTTTTAGCATCCTTAGGATCGACAAAACCTTTCTGATTGTATCGCATACATCCTTTCCTTACGAAAACTGGTAAGGAAACTCGTTTTGACATCCATCTGCCAGATTTCATAAATGCAGCTTGTGCTAACATGATTCCGACGGACTTTAAGCATCGCTACGGATGAGAAAATCTCATCGTAGTCAACTCCTTGAACTTGTGAAAAACTCTTCGCCACAAGTCGAGCTTCATAGATGGTGACATTACCATCCACGTCCGTCTTCTTCTTAAAGATCCATTTATCTCAATAGCTTGCCGATCATTGGGCAAGTCCACCAAAGTCCATGCTTTGTTCTGATACATGGATCCTATCTCGGATTTCATGGCTTCTAACCATTTGTCGGAATATGGGCCCACCAACGCTTCTCCATAGCTCGCAGGTTCATTGTTGTCTAGCAACATGACCTTCAAGACATGATTACTGTACCACTCTGAAGTAGTACGCATCCTTGACACCCTACGAGGTATGGTAGTGACTTGATCCGAAACTTCATGATCACTATCATAAGCTTCTACTTCAATTAGTGTGGGCGCCACAGGAACAACTTCCTGTGCCCTGCTACACACTAGTTTAAGTGACGGTTCAATAACCTCATCAAGTCTCCACCATGCTCCCACTCAACTTTTTGAGACAAACTTTTCCTCGAGAAAGGACCCGATTTAAGAAACAATCCCTATTGCTTTCGGATCTGAATTAGGAGGTATACCCAACTATTTTGGGTGTCCTATGAAGATGCATTTTATCCGCTTTGGGTTCGAGCTTATCAACCTGAAACCTTTTTCACATAAGCGTCGCAGCCCCAAACTTTTAAGAAACGACAACTTAGGTTTCTCCAAACCATAGTTCAAATGGTGTCGTCTCAATGGAATTACGTGGTACCCTATTAAAGTGAGTGCGGTTGTCTCTAATGCCTAACCCATGAACGATAATGGTAATTCGATAAGAGACATCATGGTACGCACCATATCCAATAGGGTGCAACTATGATGTTCGGACACACCATCACACCATGGTGTTCCAGGCGGTATTAGTTGTGAAACGATTTCCACAATGTCTGAATTGCATACCAAACTCATAACTCAGATACTCATCTCTATGATCATATCATAGACATTTTATCCTCTTGCCACGACGATCTTCAACTTCACTCTGAAATTACTTGATCCATTCAATAATTCATACTTGCGTTTCATCAAGTAAATATACTCAGTATCTACTCAAATCATCCGTGAAGTAAGAACATAACGATATCCACTGCGTGCCTCAGCACTCATTGGACTGCACACATCAAAATGTGTTACTTCCAACAAGTTGCTATTTTGTTCCATCTTACTGAAAAACGAGGCTTTTTAGTCATCTTGCCCACGTGGTATGATTTGCATATCTCAAGTGATTCAAAATCAAGTGAGTCCAAACGATCCATCTGCATGGAGTTTCTTTATGCGTATATACCAATGGACATGGTTCACATGTCTCAATCTTTTCAAAAACGAGTGAGTCCAAAGATCCATCAACATGGAGCTTCTTCATGCGTTTTATACCAATATGACTTACATGGCAGTGCCACAAGTAAGTGGTACTATCATTACTATCTTATATCTTTTGGCATGAAAATGTGTATCACTACAATCGAGATTCAATAAACCATTCCTTTAGGTGCAAGACCATTGAAGATATTATTCAAATAAATAGAGTAACCATTATTCTCCTTAAATGAATAACCGTATTGCGATAGACATAATCCAATCATGTCTATGCTCAACGCAAACACCAAATGACAATTATTCAGGTTTAATACTAATCTTGATGGTAGAGGGAGCGTGCGATGTTTGATCACATCAAACTTGGAAACACTTCCAACACATATCGTCAGCTCACCTTTAGCTAGTCTCCGTTTACTCCGTAGCTTTTATTTCGAGTTACTAACACTTAGCAACCGAACTGGTATCTAATACCATGGTGCTACTAGGAGTACTAGTAAAGTACACATTAACATAATGTATATCCAATATACTTCTATCGACCTTGCCAGCCTTCTCATCTACCAAGTATCTAGGGTAATTCTGCTCCAGTGGTTGTTCCCCTTATTACAGAAGCACTTGGTCTCGGGTTTGGGTTCAACCTTGGGTTTCTTCACTAGAGCAGCAGCTGATTTGCCGTTTCATGAAGTATCCCTTCTTGCCCTTGCCCTTCTTGAAACTAGTGGTTTCACCAACCATCAACAATTGATGCTCCTTCTTGATTTCTGCTTTTGCGGTGTCAAACATCGCGAATACCTCAAGGATCATCATATGTATCCCTGATATGTTATAGTTCATCACGAAGCTCTAGCAGCTTGGTGGCAATGACTTTGGAGAAACATCACTATCTCATCTGAAAGATCAACTCCCACTCGATTCAAGTGATAGTTGCACTCAGACAATCTGAGCACAAGCTCAACGATTGAGCTTTTCTCCCTTAGTTTGCAGGCTAAGAAAATCGTCGGAGGTCTCATACCTCTTGACGTGGGCACGAGCCTGAAATCTCAATTTCAGCCCTCGAAACATCTCATATGTTCCGCGATGTTTCGAAAACGTCTTTGGTGCCTCAACTCTAAACCGTTTAACTGAACTATCACGTAGTTATCAAAACGTGTATGTCCGATGTTCGCAACATCCACAAACAACGTTTGGGGTTCAGCACACTGAGCGGTGCATTAAGGACATAAGCTTTCTACTGTCCGCATAATCGCTACTGTCAAATTTCAACTATATTTTCTCTAGGAACATATCTAAACAGTGGAACTAAAGCACGAGATTACGACATAACTTGCAAAGATCTTTTGACTATGTTCAGGATAATTAAGTTCATCTTATGAACTCCCACTCAGATAGACATCCCTCTAGTCATCTAAGTGATTACATGATCCGAGTCAACTAGGCCGTGTCCGATCATCACGTGAGACGGACTAGTCATCATCGGTGAACATCTTCATGTTGATCGTATCTACTATACGACTCATGCTCGACCTTTCGGTCTCTTGTGTTCCGAGGCCATGTCTATACATGCTAAGCTCGTCAAGTCAACCTAAGTGTTTCGCGTGTGTAAATCTAGCTTACACCCGTTGTATGTGAACGTAAGAATCTATCACACCCGATCATCACGTGGTGCTTCGAAACGACGAACTTTCGCAATGGTGCACAGTTAGGGGGAACACTTTCTTGAAATTTTAATGAGGGATCATCTTATTTACTACCGTCGTTCTAAGCAAATAAGATGTGTAAACATGATAAACATCACATGCAATCAAATAGTGACATGATATGGCCAATATCATTTTGCTCCTTTTGATCTCCATCTTCGGGGCTCCATGATCATCATCGTCACCGGCATGACACCATGATCTCCATCATCATGATCTCCATCATCGTGTCACCATGAAGTTGTCTCGCCAACTTATTACTTCTACTACTATGGCTACCGGTTAGCAATAAAGTAAAATAATTACATGGCGTTGTTCAATGACACGCAAGTCATACAATAAATTAAGACAACTCCTATGGCTCCTGCGGGTTGTCATACTCATCGACATGCAAGTCGTGATTCCTATTACAAGAACATGATCAATCTCATACATCACATATCATTCATCACATTCTTCTTGGCCATATCACATCACATAGCATACCCTGCAAAAACAAGTTAGACGTCCTCTAATTGTTGTTTGCATGTTTTACGTGGCTGCTATGGGTTTCTAGCAAGAACGTTTCTTACCTACGCAAAAACCACAACGTGATATGTCAATTTCTATTTACCCTTCATAAGGACCCTTTTCATCGAATCCGTTCCGACTAAAGTGGGAGAGACTGGCACCCGCTAGCCACCTTATGCACCAAGTGCATGTCAATCGGTGGAACATGTCTCACGTAAGTGTACGTGTAAGGTCGGTCCGGGCCGCTTCATCCCACAATACTGTCGAAACAAGATTGGACTAGTAACGGTAAGCATATTGAACAAAATCAACGCCCACAACTACTTTGTGTTCTACTCGTGCAAAGAATCTACGCAATAGACCTAGCTCATGATGCCACTATTGGGGAACGTAGCAGAAATTCAAAATTTTCCTACGTGTCACCAAGATCTATCTATGGAGAAACCAGCAACGAGGGGAAGGAGAGTGCATCTACATACCCTTGTAGATCGCTAAGCGGAAGCGTTCAAGAGAACGGGGTTGAAGGAGTCGTACTCGTCGTGATCCAAATCACCGGAGATCCTAGTGCCGAACGGACGGCACCTCCGCGTTCAACACACGTATAGCCCGGTGACGTCTCCCATGCCTTGATCCAGCAAGGAGAGAGGGAGAGGTTGAGGAAGACTCCATCCAGCAGCAGCACAACGGCGTGGTGGTGATGGAGGAGCGTGGCAATCCTGCAGGGCTTCGCCAAGCACCGCGAGAGAGGAGGAGGACTTGGGAGAGGGGGAGGGCTGCGCCAGGGGTAAGGGTGAAGATCCCATGCGCCTCCCCACTATATATAGGGGTGGAGGGGGCTGGTTTCTTGCCCTCCAAGTCCATTGGGGCGTTGGCAAAGGTGGGAGGAAAGAAATCACATCATTTCCTTCCCCACCGATTGTTATCCCCCCTTTTTAGGGATCTTGATCTTATCCCTTCGGGATATGATCTTATTCCTTCTAAGGGGGGATCTTGGTGCGCCTTGACCAGGGGTGTGGGGCCTTGCCCCCACTACCCACGTTCATGTGGGTCCCCCCATGCAGGTGGGCCCCACTCCAGAACCTTCTAGAACCTTCCCGGTACAATACCGAAAAATCCCGAACATTTTCTGGTGGACAAAATAGGACTTCCCATATATAAATCTTTACCTCCGGACCATTCCGGAACTCCTCATGATGTCCGGGATCTCATCCGGGACTCCGAACAACATTCGGTAACCACATACAAACTTCCTTTATAACCCTAGCGTCATCGAACCTTAAGTGTGTAGACCCTACGGGTTCGGGAACCATGCAGACATGACCGAGACGTTCTCCGGTCAATAACCAACAGCGGGATCTGGATACCCATGTTGGCTCCCACATGTTCCACGATGATCTCATCGGATGAACCACGATGTCAAGGACTCAATCAATCCCGTATACAATTGCCTTTGTCTAACGGTATAATACTTGCCCGAGATTCGATCGTCGGTATGCCGATACCTTGTTCAATCTCGTTATCGGCAAGTCTCTTTACTTGTTCCGTAACACATCATCCCGTGATCAACCCCTTGGTCACATTGTGCACATTATGATGATGTCCTACCGAGTGGGCCCAGAGATACCTCTCCGTTTACACGGAGTGACAAATCCCAGTCTCGATTCGTGCCAACCCAACAGACACTTTCAGAGATACCTGTAGTGCACCTTTATAGCCACCCAGTTACGTTGTGACGTTTGGTACACCCAAAGCATTCCTACGGTATCCGGGAGTTGCACAATCTCATGGTCTAAGGAAATGATACTTGACATTAGAAAAGCTTTAGCATACGAACTACGATCTTTGTGCTAGGCTTAGGATTGGGTCTTGTCCATCACATCATTCTCCTAATGATGTGATCCCGTTATCAACGACATCCAATGTCCATGGTCAGGAAACCGTAACCATCTATTGATCAACGAGCTAGTCAATTAGAGGCTTACTAGGGACATGGTGTTGTCTATGTATCCACACATGTATCTGAGTTTCCTATCAATACAATTATAGCATGGATAATAAACGATTATCATGAACAAGGAAATATAATAATAAGTAATTTATTATTGCCTCTAGGGCATATTTCCAACACGACGGTATGCCTCGAATTTATTCTAACAAGTGGTATCATGAGCTAGGTTTATTTGGAGGCCACAGGTGATCTTGAGGTTATGATTGAAGGCATCGGTGTGGATGAAGCAATGACAGATCAGTAGGCAAACTGATTTGATGTTTAGGCGAGTTCATCCGCAGATGCAATCAACGACGAGAACAACGGAATCCGCGAGTTGCAGCTGGCGTCGGACAGCGGAAGGCGTGTGCGTTGCAGCTGTAGAGACGTGCGGCGGTTGACGTGAGCGTCAGGCGGCGACGTGTGTAAGTGATGTGGTCCACGGTGTCTAGTGGCCCATGGCAGGAGGCCCATCTAAGGGCACACGGAGGACGGCTGTAAGGCCCATGGTGCGCTGCCGCGCAGAAGCGCAGGGAAGGGCTAGGGGGCACTGTCGCTGGTTCGCTGGAGATTGACGTGTGTGAGCTGCGTACAAGCGAGGTTTTGTTTGGACCAAAAGTGGACCGAGTCCACGTATGACACGGAGATTGGCAGGCAAATCAATTGGTGAAAGAAATCCATCAAGGATACGTATCCATCGAGAGTAGAGGCTTTGGCAGGAAATCAAATAGCTTAGCATATGGAAGTTGAGCCAAGGGAGCACTTCACGTGAAGACCAACTAGCTAGATTGCTAGTAGTAGACAGATGTTCTGTTCTTGTACTTGGGGATCACTGGAAGACTGCTCGGTTATTTTTCACAAGGTCAGCCGTACAAAGAACCATGGTGCCGTCAGGTATCAAGTTTGAGGTGGAGAAGTTCAATGGAACTGGAAGCTTTGGGTTGGCAGACAAGGGTGAAAGATTTGTTGGCACAACAAGGATGCTTGATGGCGTTGTTGCAGGAAGCCAAGCCAGATAAGACAGAAGTATCATGTGATGGATGAGAATTCGCGGAAGATGATTTGGGAGCCTCGAGTGTGTCATACAGTAGAACGAGTTCGGCTGGGTCGAACTAGGCAGTCTGACGGATCGACGTGAGTCGCTTGGTACAAAAGATGGTGCGGGATCGGCGACAGCGACATAGGAGCGTGATGCTGATGGTGACCGACTTCTGGGCGTGGAAACACGTGGCGCAGGCCCCAAGGGCTTGTGTGGCTTCGACAAGACTATGGCGTGGTGTTGATTCAAGATGGCGTACGCATGTGAGCTTGAAGTTGACGGGGCGCAGGGTGGACTGATCATCTACCATGGAGTCATGTTGAAGGTGGAGCTGGATTGAGGGGCTACGGTGTAAGGATCCAGAGAGTTGAAGCCTATTCAGTTGGGAAAAAGCGAGTGACATGTAATTCGGACTGGAGCCCAGTGGTTTGATGGAAGCGTGAAACTCGTCATTGGTCGGTGATGATCGGTGGTGCACTGCAGTGGAGGTTGTGTGGTGTGGGTTCGCGACCCTTGAGACTCGACCAGGACAGCGGAGGCTCAACGTGGTAATAGCGGCGAGGCGTGTGGTATGCACGGTGCATGGAGACGTACCAGGGCTCTGGTGGTCATACATGTGGTGAGACAACTGCGAATTTGACTCAGGATGACTACAAGCAACGGTGAAATTCCTTCAAGTTTCAGACAGGCGGTCAAGAAAGGAGCGGTGATGTTGAGTTCAGGTAACTCTTATGTGTGACACCCAATATGTGAGTTGTTCACTTTCACGTAGGTCATTGATCAGTGTGTGATGGCGTTTGACGGATACTTTGGAAGTTGGGAGCACAAACTAGAGTAAAGAGGAACTTAATTTTGCTCGAGTGTTGACAGTGGTCAAGAAAAGAAGGGACTACAAGTTGCAGGTAGAGTTATATGGAGTCTTTGGAGTAGCAGCGATGCTCATGGGATAAAATCAAGTCCAATGTACATGGAAGTTTGACGCATGGACGAATTCAAGGTGGTGGAGAATATTCGCCAAGGTGGAGTTTGTTGGAGTTGTGTCGAATATAGTGTACAAGGTGGGTTACAGTTGGACTTGTAGTTGTATTGTGTTTACATAGGATATTGAGTCGTGTCCTAGTAGGACACTTATATCCTATGCCTCTCATATATAGCGGGGGTAGACACACAATGTAACCTATGCCAACATAATAGCACCGAAACGCAGGGGAAGCCGGTGGCATGTGCCGGCGTCCAGGGCGGCCGGGTGCGGTATTGTGACGGTGTCACGGGGAGGAGCGCCCGTAGTCAGGCCCCGGGGATGTAGCCATTATCGGTGAACCTCGTTAACAAATCTCGGTGTCGTGCTCGTGTGATTGCTTGGTCCTCGGATGATCGACGATATGCCTCGAATTTATTCTAACAGAGCAAAAGAAATTGATACACAGTTTTCAGCAAGTATTTCACTGCAATTGTTGTAAGATAATTTTGATAAATAATTTGATAGCAAAGATAATTGATAACAGGTAACAAATAACAAAAGTAGCAAGGTGCAGTAAGTGGCCTAATCCTTAATTGTACGAAGGACAAGCTGTTATACTTCTTATAGTGATTAAAACGCTCTTGCGGACACATGGGAATATCATCAATTTACTTCACCACGATTCATTGGCTTAATGTTCATCACCTTGATAAATGTTATGTGGGTGGACCGAAGCTGAGATACTGTTCTTACTTGAAAAATACCAACTTATAATTATACCCTTCATGTAAGCATCCACAGATACAAGAGAAGTAATTAAGATTCTAACCATAACATTAAACAAGTCAATCCAAAACAGCCCCTAACAGAACAATTCATAAACCAGGGTTTAAATTTATGTCACTCCCGCAACCCATCATCTACAAACTCATTCTATGATGCCTTCTCCTAGGTGAAAATATGGTGAAATGTCATGTAGTCGACGTTCACATAACACCACTAGAGGAAGAACAACAAAACATAATATCAAAACGTTGAATGGTGACCAACTTCACATGATTACTAATAACAAGGTTTCTCCTACGTCCTCAAGAACAAAGAGAACTACTCACAACTTATCATATGGATCATAATTAGTGGGTATAAATATGTTGGAAATATGCCCTAAAAGCAATAGTAAATTGGTTATTATCATATTTCCTGTTCATGATAAATGTTTATTATTCATGCTAGAATTGTATTGACCGGAAACTTAAATACATGTGTGAATACATAAACTACACAGTGTCCCTAGTAAGCCTCTACTATGCTAGCTCGTTGACCAAAGATGGTTATGGTTTCCTAACCACAGACATGAGTTGTCATTTGATAACGGGTATCACATCATTAGGAGAATGATGTGATGAACAGACCCAACTGTAAGCTTAGCATCAGATCATTTAGTTATTTGCTATAGCTTTCTTCATGTCAAGTATTTGTTCCTTTGACCATGAGATCATACTACTCCTGGATACTGGATGAATACCTTGTGTGCTATCAAACGTCACTTCGTAACTAGGTGATCATAAATGTGCTCTACATGTATCTCCGAAGGCGTCTATTGGGTTGCGTGGATCGAGACTGGGATTTGTGACTCTGTGTGACGGATAGATATCTCTGGGCCCTCTCTGTAACACAATATCATAAGAAGCTTCATGTGACTAATGAGTTTAGTCACAAGATCTTGTATTATGGAACGAGTAAAGAGACTTGTCGGTAACGAGATTGAACTAGGTATGGAGATACCGACGATCGAATCTCGGGCAAGTAACACATCGCCATACAAAGGGAATTGCATACAGGATTAACTGAATCCTCGACATCGTGGTTCAACCGATGAAGATATTCGTGGAATATGTAGGAACCAATATGAGCATCCAGGTTCTGTTGTTGGTTATAGGCCGGGGAGGAGTCTTGGTCATGTCTGCATAGTTCTCGAACCCTCGAGGTCACAGGCTTAACATTCATTGACACTGGAGTAGTATTAGGATATGTACATTGGTGACCGAAGGTTGCTCAGAGTCCCGGATGAGATCTCGAACATCACGAGGAGTCCTGAAATGGTCCCGAGGTAAAGATAGATATATGGGAAAGTTTTGTTCGGGTTTCCGAAAGGTTTCAGAGGTCCACCGGAGGGACCAAACAACCCTAGAGGGCCACACGGACCCTTAGAGGGTGCCCTAGGCCTACATGGGCCAGGATAGCTTCACCACACTAGGCCCATAGGACCAAAGGGGGGCATCCGCCCCTGACTCTTGGAAATGGGGGCGTGGCCCCTGGCTTGGAGGAGGGGCATCCGCCGCCTGACTTGGATTGGAAGGGGCTGCCGCCTTCTGGCTTGGAGGGAGGCACCCCCACATCCCTATATAAAGAGGGGAGGGGCGCAGGGGGCAGGACACAGAATCTTCCCTTGGCGCAGCCCCTCCCCATCTTTCCCACCACCTCGTCCGTCTTGGCTTTGCGAAGCCCTGGTAGCATACCATCACCAGCACCACCATGTCGTCGTGCTGGTCATGATCCCTTCTACTTCTCCCCCTTCACTTGCTGGATCAAGGAGGAGGAGACGTCACTGAGCTGCACGTGTGCTAAACTCGGAGGTGTCATCCATTCGGTGCTAGATCGGTTTGGATCGTCATTGGATCGCGAAGAGTACGACTACATCAACCGCGTTATATACGCTTCCGCTTTCGGTCTACAAGGGTATGTATACACACTCCCCTCTCGTAGCTATGCGTCTCCTAGATTAGATCTGGGGTGTTTCATGTGAATTTTTTTGATTTTCATGCTTCATTCCCCTTCAGTGGCATCACAAGCTAGGTTCATGCATAGATGTATATACACGAGTAGAACGCAAAGTCGTTGTGGGTGTTGATGTTCAGATTTCTTATTTTCTTTGTCTTATTTGGATTTGGCGGTATTATGAGATGAAGCGGCTCGGACCAACCGTACATGTCCTCGTACATGAGACCAGTTCCATTGTTTGACATGCAACTTGTATTGCATAAAAGTGGCTTTGCGGCTGTCTATTTCTCCCACCTTAGTTGAATCTGATTTGACAGCGGCGGTCCTTGTAGAAAGTTAAAAGGCAACTTGTATATCACCTTTGGTTTTGCGTAGATAAGAATGGTTCTTATAGTTTGCCCTAGCAGCCACGTAAAAATTGCAACAACAAAGTAGAGGACGTCTAACTTGTTTTTGCAGGGCATGTTGTGATGTGGTATGGCCAGAATATGATGTAATATATGTTGATGTATGAGATGATCATGTTTTGTAATAGGTTCACGACTTGCATGTCGATGAGTACGGCAACCAGTAGGAGCCATAGGGTTGTCTTTAATTATTGTATGACCTGCGTGTCAATTATTAAATGCCATGTAATTAGTTTACTTTATTGCTATGCGTTAGCAACAGTTGTAGAAGCAATAGTTGGTGATACAACCACGTGACGACACGATGATGGAGCTCATGGTGTCATGCCGGTGACGATAGAGATCATGCCGGTGCTTTGGAGATGGAGATCAAAAGCACAAGATGATAATGGCCATATCATTTCACATATTTATGATTGCATGTGATGTTTATCTTTTATGCATCTTATTTTGCTTAGGACGACCATAGCATTATAAGATGACCCCTTCACTTAATTTCAAGATAAAAGTGTTCTCCCTAAGTATGCACCATTACGAAAGTTCGTCGTTTCGAAGCACCACGTGATGATCGGGTGTGATAGACTCTACGTTCGCATACAACAGGTGTAAGATAGTTTTACACATGTGGAATATTTGGGTTAAACTTGATGAGCCTAGCATGTATAAACATGGCCTCGGAACACGGAGGATCGAAAGGTCTAACATGAGTCATATAGTAAGTATGATCAACATGGAGATGCTCACCATTGATGACCACCCCATCTCACGTGATAATCATACATGGGTTGGTTGATTTGGATCATGTACCACTTAGACAACTTGAGAGGAGTTGATTTAAGTGGGAGTTCACTAGTAATTTCTTTAACTGAACCAATTATCATGAACATAGTCTAAATTGTCTTTGCAAAATTATGTTGTAGATCAATGGCTAGCGTTGTAGCTCCCCTGAATTTTAATGCGTTCCTAGAGAAAGCTAAGTTGAAAGATGATTGAAGCAACTATGAGGCCTGGGTCGGTAATTTGAGGATTATACTCACTGCTGCATAGATGGCTTATGTCCTTGAAACACCGCTCGGTGTGCCACCCGCTCCCGCAAATCTGGACGCTATGAATGTCTGGCAGACTAGAAGTGATGACTACACAATAGTTCAGTGCACCATGCTTTACGACTTAGAACAGGGGCTCTGATACGTCTCCAACGTATCTATAACTTTTGATTGTTCCATGCTATTATATTATCATTCTTGGATGTTTTACAATCATTTTATAGTCATTTTATATCACTTTTTGGTACTAACCTATTGACATAGTGCCCAGTGCCAGTTGTTGTTTTCTCCATGTTTTTTACATTGCAGGAAATCAATATCAAACAGAGTCCAAATGCAGCGGAACTCCTGGAGGATTTTTTTGGGGACAAAAGACATCCAGTGGGCCAAGAAAGCATCGAGGGGGTGGCTCGAGGGGAGCAACACCCACCAGGGCGCGCCAGGAGGCCCAGGCGTGCCCTGGTGGGTTGTGCCCACCTCGAGTGCCCCCTGAACCGCCTCTTTGCTCTATAAATACCCCAATATTCCAAAAACCCTACGGGAGTTGATGAAAATCAATTCCAACCGATGTAGAGTCCAGAACCACCAGATCCAATCTAGACACCATCACGGAGGGGTTCGCCACTTCCATTGGTGCCTCTCCGATGATGCGTGAATAGTTCTTTGTAGACCTATGGGTCCGTAGTTAGTAGCTAGATGGCTTCCTCTCTCTCTCTCTCTCTCTTGATTATCAATACAATGGTCTCTTGGAGATTCATATCACTACAAAAAAAAGACACATCCGTGACATTTTGGGCCGAACGAAATTTTTTTCTGTCATACATATGACACTTCTGTGATGATAATTGTGACAAAACCCGGTATCATCATAGATGTAGTGGGCTCCTACTTCCATGACAAAAAATCATGACAGAAAATGGGCTTTTCGTCCTGGGCGGGCCGGAGACGCAGCCGCATGACATTCTTTGGGCCATCCATGACGGAAAAAACCATGGTAGAAGCGAGGGGGAGGAAAATTTCGGGGAGTTTCCGGTTACGGTGGGAGAGCGATGCGCGTTCCTCTCGTACGTACGCGCGTGTGTTTGAGGCGTTGGCTCTAACTGAAGCCGAGCGAGGCGTTGGGCTCTAACTGAACCCGAG
>LT934122.1:430219687-430233727 GCA_900231445.1 Triticum turgidum subsp. durum
ACAGGACCCCGTGGTGTGGAGGGCTGAATGAACAGTAGACGGTGGAGGGGTGCCCGTGGAGGGGTGGTTGAACAGGACCCCGTGGTGTGGAGGGCTGGATGAACAGTAGACGATTGAGGGGTGCCCGTGGAGGGGTGGTTGAATAGTAGCCGGTGGAGTAGCGCGCGGTGCAGGCTGGATGAACAGGAGCCCGTGGAGGCTGGAGGAGGTCGACGGTAGCCCGTGGAGGCTGGAGGAGGTCGACGGTGGAGATGAATAGTATCCCATGGAGTCCCGTTTTGCGGTACACCACACCCCTCCCCCCCGTTTCCACCGTAGCGCTCCAACACAAGTCCATTTCATCCATTTTGCGGTACGCCACACCCCTCCCGATCAACAGGACCCCCGTTTCGACCATAGGAGGTCCGTTTCCTCCATTTTGCGGTACGCAAGGCCCCTCCCGATCAACATGACCCCATTTCGAATGTGTCCGGTCGAACACAAGGCCGTTTCCTCCGTTGTGCGGTACGCAAGGCCTCGTTTCCATCGCCTGTTCTGTCCAAGCCCTCCCGATGAGCACGACCACGCATTCCGTTCCAACCCAGCCGGTTGGCTCCCCATGAACACGACGACGACGCTGTTTCTTTGTTCCGACCCAGCCATGTACGTATGCGTGAGTAGGCGTTCGAGACCCTGCCTGTATGTACGTACGTGGCCGTATTTTCTCTCTTGCACCCTCGCCGCTGTACCTACGTGTACATGCTACGTGTGCGCCTCTACTACGACACATGCGCGCCTCTACATCTACGACACGTGCGCGCCTCTACATCGACCAGTATGTACATACACGTTCGCGACCAGAATGACAACACTACGTACGCTTCGACCAGGTGGGTCCCGACTGTCAGGCACTTCCTTGCGTGCGAAGATCTAGCTGGTGGGTCCCAGCAGTCAGGGGGGCGAATATTTTTTTTGCCCGGACGCACTTCCTTGCGTTCGAAGATGTAGCTGGTGGGTCCCAGCAGTCAGGGGGGCGAATCGTTTTTTTTGCCCGGACGCACTTCCTTGTGTGCGAAGGTGTAGCTGGTGGGTCCCAACAGTTAGGGGGGAAATGTTTTTTTCGTGAAATACGGTGGCCCGTCCGGTGGGTCCCCGCTGTCTGGTGGAGGAATAATTATTTTGCGCGTAATAAGGAGGCACTTCCTTGCTGCGGTCGTGGACCCAGCTGTCAGCCTCTCCACGTACAGTCCGCGTCTGATGGAAGCCATTCCTTGACCATGTTGACCATGCCGCACCGAGAGCACCAGGGCGGTGGACGACAGCGAGGCCTAGGAAGGGGACGACGCGGAGCCGGGGAAGACGCCGAAGTGGATGCCCACGTGTAGAGGAGTACGAGGGTTCATTGGTTTGCTGCGGTGTGAGGCTGCCATCGCCGTAGAATAACATGGGGTGTGGATGAGTAGAGGGATGGCCTGGCCAGCGGTGGGAGTAGTAGGGGCGGTGACGCCTCTGCTGCATTGCAGCCGGCCACGAGAGGCAGGAGCACGAGGCACGACCGGTGCTGGTTTGGGCGGCTGGAGCAAGAAGACCAGAGGTTGAAGAAGCACTACGGCCGTTGGATGGACATCATGCGGTCACTGGAGCTAGAATCGTGCATATTGACTAAGTTGACAAAGCCCTCCGTCTCCGTCAACTTAGTAGGCCCACAAGTCAGCCTGCCACTATACTGGGTCCCAGCTAACAGGGGGAGTATTCATTTTTTTGTGCGTAATAAGGAGGCACTTCCTTGCGTGCGAAGATATAGCTGGTGGGTCAGAGCTGTCAGAGCCGGCCACAGGGAGGAGAGAGCAGGCAGTCCCACCGGCGCTTGTTTGAGCGGCTGGAGCAGGAAGAGCAGAGATTGAAGAAGCACGACGGCCGTTGGATGGCCATCCAACAGTCACTGCTTGTGCGTCAACCTTTTTTTTAGGAAAGCCTCAAATCTGTGGAAAACAGCATACAACCCATCTGCCATTATTTTTAATAATTTACAACCCATTTGCTAATTCTTAAGGTTTTTTTGGAGCCCATATTCTTTTTGTTAGCATTACAACCCATATTATGGCCACGGTTAAAAACTTATACGAAATTTTGCATATTTCGGTGCGGTCAGAACTGTTTTTAATCCCGAAATTTCGACTCACATTCAAACTGATTTTAAAAATAAATGTATATCAATATAAAATCCAACAAATTCTCCATGCATAAAAATTAATGTAATTTAATCTCGAAATGAAAAAAAAACATATTTGAAACTAACTGCCGGTTTAATGTTTTTTAAAAATGTACAACCCATTTCTGATTACTGATGGGCCATTTTCTCGGCCAGCCGAATGAAAGCTCTCGTCGTCTTGAAAGATTTGCAGCCCAACAGGCCTGACAAAGCGACTTACTTGGCAAATCACAAAAAAACTGGGTTGTGGCCGTGGACCCAGCTGTCAGCCTCTACACGTACACTACTCTCCCGATGGAATGTCATTGACCACATTGACCATGCCGCGCTGAGAGCACCAAGGCGGTGGACGACGGCGAGGCCTAGGAAGGGGACGACGCGGAGCCGGGGAAGACGCGGTAGTGATGCCACGCGGAGAGGAGTACCAGGGTTCACTGGTTCGGCTGCGGTGTGAGGCTGCCGTTGCCGCAGGGCTTGGCTAGCGGTAGGAGTAGTAGGGGGCGATGAGGCCTCAACGGCACCACAGCCGGCCACTGGAGGCAGGAGCAGGCGGTCTCCCCGACGCTGGTTTGGGTGGCCGTTGCAAGAAGAGCAGCGATTGAAGAAGCAACAGGACCGTTTGATTCAAATCCACCGGTTACTGCTGCTAGAATCGTTTGTTGACTAAGTTGACAAGCCCTACGTACGCGTCAACGTAGTAGGCCCACAGGTCAGCCTCCCAACCGGTGCGCCCCAGATGTCAGTGGGAGGAATCATTTTTTCGCGTAATAAGGAGGCAGTTGATTGCGTGCGGCCAGGCCAACGGAGGGAGTAGGGTGGTCCGGGGAAGCCTGCGCGGCATCACAGCGGGCCACAAGAGGAGGGAGCAGGCAGTCCCGCCGGCGCTAGTTTAGGCGGCTGGAGCAGGAAGATCAGAGATCGAAGAAGCACGGCGGCTAGAATCGTGTGTTCACTGACAAAGCCTTGCGTAAACAAGTCAGCCTCGAAATCTGTGGCGTGTACAGCCCATTTGCTATTATTTTTATAATTTTTACTCATTTTCTAATTCATATGGAATTTATTGCAGCCCATTTTCCATTTTTAGAATTGTCGGCCATTTTTTGGTCACTACCAGGGTCAAAAAATTAACTAAATATGTGGGAAATTTTTGCTGGGGAATGAAATATTCTTAATCCAAAAATTAATAGCCATACTAAAACAAATTTAAAAATAAGTTAGTACTATGTCATGTTAAATCCAATGAAATACGTATAAGATATCAATGAAGAACAAAATTCAAAAAAAAAACTAATATCCCATTTGCTCGTCTTGAAAGATTTGTAGCCAGTAATTCAGAGAAAACAAATAGGCCTAGCTTGGGTATTCTTCAAAAAGAAATACTGGGCTACCTATTTTCCCAAAGAACTGGTGCATGAGCATTTAGCTTTATTTATTTATTTTCTTATTTATGTTTAGGGGACCATGAGCATGTACCTGGGCCGGATTCATGTGAGGGCGTCCCTTCCAGTTAATTATGGGCTTCTCTATTGGGCCTTCATCAGTGGGCTGCATGTTATCAACAAGTGGAAAATGTGTTCCATACGAAAAAATAGTATGAGCTACGTACGGTACGGGGTACTAAAGGATCGAACCGTGCAACGACTTCCAGAACATTGTGTTTGTCGTTCTAACAACACACTTATATTCAACCAACAGACGAAATATACTACTGATTGTACATTGAAAACAGCAGCAGCAGCAACCATGGCTGGGGGTGCAACAGAAGCAGTAAGCAGGCTAGAAGAGTGAAGACGCAGCTCTCTCTTCCAAACCAAACATCAGCCATCATTACAAAAGGGCTACCAAAAAAGAACAAGTGTATGCATCAAACTAAATAAAGATCCTACTACACCAAGTGTACGCATCTAACTAACTGTCTCAGTTAGACGTTACTATTTATTAAGCTGTGGAGATTGGCTGACGGCTTGAACCAGATGGGTGCCTGACGGGGGAAACTCCAGCCAGTAGGTCGAAGTCTGATACTTGCGACCCTCTCTCCTACTTTGGGCTGCAGAGCGTGGCGGCACATATCAGGGTATGGTGCATGCAGAGACGCATGGTACGTTGTGTACATACAGTTTTGCCTGACGAACGAAACCGCGCTACCATCATGATCCTTGCCGTCGGTTATCTCCTGGTTAATCGGATAATTCAGTCTGACAAACAGAGAGCGTGTGCCAAGGCTACTTACCAGCCTCTAGTCAAAAATTCCTGAAGGCCCAGAGAAGCTGGGATCCTGCTCAAAGACCTTGCAGTGACTGTGATTGTATTCCGCGAAACAACACGTCCGGTACGTGCGATCATCAATCTTTCGCCATTGTCTGATCGAGCCAGGAACCACCTGCAACTGCCATGCCGCTTTTCTTTGAAAGGTTCTGGGATTAGGAAGGTTAGGGACACCAGGCGGCCTACAACATCATATGAAGTTGGAGTCAAATAAAAAAGGGCTCTTGATTTAGTCAATCTTAAGAACAACATGTTATGAGCATGAATATTTTTTCAGTAAATGTTGACAGTAATATAAGCAAGCCATCATGATATCATCGGAAAGTAACATACTGCTGTAACAGCCGTTTGTAGCGATGACTGGAGTAGGCCAGCAATACGTCCAGCCATAGAAGGAGTCGACAACGTAAATGAAGCCCTTGTGTTCAATGGCATCAGAGAACCATGGAGGATGTATGATCCTGCGATGGATGTGCAGATTTATCCACTTACCGCAGTGACCTGTCAGATAGGCGAGACCGCGGTTGAAGAACACAATTAGCCTGAAATCCTTATAATTCCCAGATCTTGTGGGCACTTGGCAGATTACAACCTTGAGCAAATCAAACTTGGTATCATGTTGGCTACTGTAAGATTCCGAGTATTCTGGGCCGCGGTGCCAAAGCAGTGCAATGTTAATCGAAGGAAGGGGGATCAATCGCCGGGTGTAGACCTCCACGAGCATCCAGCTGCCGCGACCGTCGACGAGCACCATCCAAGACGTGTTCATGCCGACCTAGTACATACCGTTAATGTAGCTGAGGCTGACGGGGATCAGATTGCAGTGAAGGGGGTTGATGCTCGCCACCCTACGATCGTTATGCTGCGTGACATGCCGTTTCTGAAGATCAGGCAGCATCAGCAAGCAAGGAGCTGGCTTAAAAAGCTCTGGCCTGAGGGCTTTGAGTAAACGGTACAGCCCTGACGAGCACGCGGCAAGCGGCATGGTACTGAGATTGTCCACACGCGAAACAATGAGCTTGATTACCTCTGTGGGGATCGAATTCCAGCCACTCTTTCGGCGGACGCTGCTCGGTTCTGCCATTATTAGTGCTTGGGTTTCGGACGAGGGGGGGTAGGTGCCTTAGCGGGGATGGAAGCTTGGACGAGATTATGTGCGGACAAAGATGGAGAAGCGAATATGTGCTGCGGGAAGTGGATAGGTGATGATGACTACAGCACGCCACTTGACTTACGAGACACATACCAGCAGTGTAGGGTCATATCGATGCCAGACAACTTGCTTGAGTGATCACAGTACTGGTACTCCCTACAGTACCTACTACAGTACTATGCCCTAGCTTGCTAGAGTAGAGTAGTAGAGTAGGACTCTGCTCTACTACTAGCACCGGAGGAGTAGTATATTCTAATCTAAAATAGTTACAAACTTCGATGCCCGATCATGGAACGACTATGAACCATGCTCAAAGACCGTGTCTACGTGGTGTTTGGACTTAGATGCAAAAAAAATAGCGAGATGCCCGTGCATTGCACGACACACCATCATCACCAACTCAGTTTTCTATAAGAGTAGATATATATAGATATAGAAAGATAAAGACTAGGGAGTACTAGTAAGGACACCATCTACTGCTTCGTGTGCTACTCCTTTGCTCCATTCGGCGGCCGCAACGTCCCCCCAACAGCCACTCCCTCCTGCGCTCCATTCGGCGGGCGGTGTTGAAATCTGGGGAGCGCACTCTCGCGACTGCTCGCAACCACGACTTCACCGACGACGACTTCTTCCCCAACCTTGGCAACCTCTTCCTCAACGACATGGGCGACAACCTCAACGCCAACGGTGCTGCTCCCGTTGCACCGTATGTGTTTCTGTCCTTCCTGTTTGAAATCGTGGTAGAATTCATGTTTCTACTCTGTATCCTACTACTATGCTAGTCTACATGATTAGTTTCATCTCTATTATAGCCGTCATGATTTATTTTGTGCTTATTCGGATTAAATCTCGTAGTAACTTTCTCACATATTCAACTGGCGCAACGTCCCCTACAGCCACTCCCGTTTCATGGACGCCCTGGTCGATGCCTCCAAGGAGCCCTTCGTCCACTGCTATGAGTGCCCGATGCCGTGTTGTGGCTCGCCGGCGGACATGGTGCATCACCTCACGGATGTGTGCAGCGGTCACTGCTGGCCCTTGGCGGAGAACATCAAGTACGACACGTGCTACCGGTTCACCATGCCGGAGTCGCTGGAGGATCACTGCTGCCTGCTAGTCTCAGAGGAGGACGGCAGCGTCTTCCTCTTGATCGTGGGCACCGGCGAGGCCCGCGCAGGCCGCCGCCCCGTCTTTGTAGCGTGCGTCAGGGGCATCGGCGCTGACGCTGACACTGACACGAGGCAGGTGTACGGGTGCAAGGTCAATGTTACTACCCCTCCGGGTCACGTGGGCGGCGAAACCGGCCTCATCGGACAGACTTGGAATCTGAGGAGCTGGGACTATCCCGCCAATGTGGACTTGGAAAACCCATGGCATCCGTTCTATCCTTTACCCGCCGACTCGGCGCACGAGGACTCCAAGGAGGTTTACCTGGACATACGCATTATCAAGTGCACTTAGAAAACATGTAGTGTGTGTGGGCGCTTATGGCGCGTGTCTTTGCCGCTTTTGATTCTTTAAGCTTGTCGTTAAACTTGAGTGGCTTTCGCCGCAGTCCTTCCTTTGAATTGCTCCTCTCCGTGAGCTGATGTAAGACACTTTGGGTTTCATTTGATAATGGAACCGGGGAGGAGCCTCCCTATTCTTCTAACAAAATACGCATTATCAAGTTAAATGTTGATCATTAGTCTTCGCTCAATGTAATCCGCTGTCTAAGCATGTGGAGACTTCGATGCAGGATCTTGCTCTATTGGAGTATCGCGCATGAATAAAAGTGTATCCGTTTATGGTTTAGTCTAGAATCTTCCATGTATGAATTTTTACTACAGTACTGGTGAAAGACTTACGATGAACCATTTCTTACATCTCCTCTGCCCCCTTGCAAGTCATCCTGATTTAATCCCTCCGTCTAGGTGTATAAGGGCATGGTTAATATTACTTAATAGTATAGCCAACTGTTGACTATAAGAAAGTGCCATGTCATCTGTAGCCAACATGTATAACAATCGATACTCAAAAACTAATTCTTAAAGATAATTTCTTGCAAAGCACAATAAGTGTTATTTCTTCACAAGTTTTGGATGCAGGTTGAACAGTTGAACGCTTTTGTTTGCAAAAGATACCTTTTTATCTATTTCACCCGGATGTTTGTGAGCTCTAGAGATGAGATAATATCCGAAGAAACCTATCGATACCCGTTACACATGAGATGACCCCCACATCCTTTGTCAAAATAAACAACTCCCCGATCAATCCATTTCACTCTTCGGTGCAACGCACGGGCACCTTACTACTATAGATTAGTACGACCAAAAATTGAACTAACATTATATATAGTACGATAAATACTGATGCATGTCACCTAAAATTATATCATTCAAAACTATGTTCAAATACGAATCCAACGATATAGTTTTTGTTGACATGTACTAACATTTTGTTAGTTAAATCTTCAGTCAAATTCAATGGGGGACTAATAAACCATGACTGATGTAGTACAAGTGTAGAGAGAGGCTTGCATGGGAGTGTCACCTCTCACCCCGCTCGTGGCGCGGCAGTAAAGCCGTCATATCACAAAACCCAACCACTCCCAGTAATAAATGGCCTGGTAAAATAAACAGACAAGCAACCATCACATCCCTCCGTCTTTTTTGCATTTCATCTCTCTGCATTTACTTTCTCCGGTTCATCTCCCACGCTCGATCCGTAGCTACTACTCCTAGGGCCAGTTCTTTTGGCGGCTTCCCAATATGTGAGTTGTTCACTTTCACGTAGGTCATTGATCAGTGTGTGATGGCGTTTGACGGATACTTTGGAAGTTGGGAGCACAAACTAGAGTAAAGAGGAACTTAATTTTGCTCGAGTGTTGACAGTGGTCAAGAAAAGAAGGGACTACAAGTTGCAGGTAGAGTTATATGGAGTCTTTGGAGTAGCAGCGATGCTCATGGGATAAAATCAAGTCCAATGTACATGGAAGTTTGACGCATGGACGAATTCAAGGTGGTGGAGAATATTCGCCAAGGTGGAGTTTGTTGGAGTTGTGTCGAATATAGTGTACAAGGTGGGTTACAGTTGGACTTGTAGTTGTATTGTGTTTACATAGGATATTGAGTCGTGTCCTAGTAGGACACTTATATCCTATGCCTCTCATATATAGCGGGGGTAGACACACAATGTAACCTATGCCAACATAATAGCACCGGAACGCAGGGGAAGCCGGTGGCATGTGCCGGCGTCCAGGGCGGCCGGGTGCGGTATTGTGACGGTGTCACGGGGAGGAGCGCCCGTAGTCAGGCCCCGGGGATGTAGCCATTATCGGTGAACCTCGTTAACAAATCTCGGTGTCGTGCTCGTGTGATTGCTTGGTCCTCGGATGATCGACGATATGCCTCGAATTTATTCTAACAGAGCAAAAGAAATTGATACGCAGTTTTCAGCAAGTATTTCACTGCAATTGTTGTAAGATAATTTTGATAAATAATTTGATAGCAAAGATAATTGATAACAAGTAACAAATAACAAAAGTAGCAAGGTGCAGTAAGTGGCCTAATCCTTAATTGTACGAAGGACAAGCTGTTATACTTCTTATAGTGATTAAAACGCTCTTGCGGACACATGGGAATATCATCAATTTACTTCACCACGATTCATTGGCTTCATGTTCATCACCTTGATAAATGTTATGTGGGTGGACCGAAGCTGAGATACTGTTCTTACTTGAAAAATACCAACTTATAATTATACCCTTCATGTAAGCATCCACAGATACAAGAGAAGTAATTAAGATTCTAACCATAACATTAAACAAGTCAATCCAAAACAGCCCCTAACAGAACAATTCATAAACCAGGGTTTAAATTTATGTCACTCCCGCAACCCATCATCTACAAACTCATTCTATGATGCCTTCTCCTAGGTGAAAATATGGTGAAATGTCATGTAGTCGACGTTCACATAACACCACTAGAGGAAGAACAACAAAACATAATATCAAAACGTTGAATGGTGACCAACTTCACATGATTACTAATAACAAGGTTTCTCCTACGTCCTCAAGAACAAAGAGAACTACTCACAACTTATCATATGGATCATAATTAGTGGGTATAAATATGTTGGAAATATGCCCTAAAAGCAATAGTAAATTGGTTATTATCATATTTCCTGTTCATGATAAATGTTTATTATTCATGCTAGAATTGTATTGACCGGAAACTTAAATACATGTGTGAATACATAAACTACACAGTGTCCCTAGTAAGCCTCTACTATGCTAGCTCGTTGACCAAAGATGGTTATGGTTTCCTAACCACAGACATGAGTTGTCATTTGATAACGGGTATCACATCATTAGGAGAATGATGTGATGAACAGACCCAACTGTAAGCTTAGCATCAGATCATTTAGTTATTTGCTATAGCTTTCTTCATGTCAAGTATTTGTTCCTTTGACCATGAGATCATACTACTCCTGGATACTGGATGAATACCTTGTGTGCTATCAAACGTCACTTCGTAACTAGGTGATCATAAATGTGCTCTACATGTATCTCCGAAGGCGTCTATTGGGTTGCGTGGATCGAGACTGGGATTTGTGACTCTGTGTGACGGATAGATATCTCTGGGCCCTCTCTGTAATACAATATCATAAGAAGCTTCATGTGACTAATGAGTTTAGTCACAAGATCTTGTATTACGGAACGAGTAAAGAGACTTGTCGGTAACGAGATTGAACTAGGTATGGAGATACCGACGATCGAATCTCGGGCAAGTAACACATCGCCATACAAAGGGAATTGCATACAGGATTAACTGAATCCTCGACATCGTGGTTCAACCGATGAAGATATTCGTGGAATATGTAGGAACCAATATGAGCATCCAGGTTCTGTTGTTGGTTATAGGCCGGGGAGGAGTCTTGGTCATGTCTGCATAGTTCTCGAACCCTCGAGGTCACAGGCTTAACATTCATTGACACTGGAGTAGTATTAGGATATGTACATTGGTGACCGAAGGTTGCTCAGAGTCCCGGATGAGATCTCGAACATCACGAGGAGTCCTGAAATGGTCCGGAGGTAAAGATAGATATATGGGAAAGTTTTGTTCGGGTTTCCGAAAGGTTTCAGAGGTCCACCGGAGGGACCAAACAACCCTAGAGGGCCACACGGACCCTTAGAGGGTGCCCTAGGCCTACATGGGCCAGGATAGCTTCACCACACTAGGCCCATAGGACTAAAGGGGGGCATCCGCCCCTGACTCTTGGAAATGGGGGCGTGGCCCCTGGCTTGGAGGAGGGGCATCCACCGCCTGACTTGGATTGGAAGGGGCTGCCGCCTTCTGGCTTGGAGGGAGGCACCCCCACATCCCTATATAAAGAGGGGAGGGGCGCAGGGGGCAGGACACAGAATCTTCCCTTGGCGCAGCCCCTCCCCATCTTTCCCACCACCTCGTCCGTCTTGGCTTTGCGAAGCCCTGGTAGCATACCATCACCATCACCACCATGTCGTCGTGCTGGTCATGATCCCTTCTACTTCTCCCCCTTCACTTGCTGGATCAAGGAGGAGGAGACGTCACTGAGCTGCACGTGTGCTAAACTCGGAGGTGTCATCCATTCGGTGCTAGATTGGTTTGGATCGTCATTGGATCGCGAAGAGTACGACTACATCAACCGCGTTATATACGCTTCCACTTTCGGTCTACAAGGGTATGTATACACACTCCCCTCTCGTAGCTATGCGTCTCCTAGATTAGATCTGGGGTGTTTCATGTGAATTTTTTTGATTTTCATGCTTCATTCCCCTTCAGTGGCATCACAAGCTAGGTTCATGCATAGATGTATATACACGAGTAGAACGCAAAGTCGTTGTGGGTGTTGATGTTCAGATTTCTTATTTTCTTTGTCTTATTTGGATTTGGCGGTATTATGAGATGAAGCGGCTCGGACCAACCGTACATGTCCTCGTACATGAGACCAGTTCCATTGTTTGACATGCAACTTGTATTGCATAAAAGTGGCTTTGCGGCTGTCTATTTCTCCCACCTTAGTTGAATCTGATTTGACAGCGGCGGTCCTTGTAGAAAGTTAAAAGGCAACTTGTATATCACCTTTGGTTTTGCGTAGATAAGAATGGTTCTTATAGTTTGCCCTAGCAGCCACGTAAAAATTGCAACAACAAAGTAGAGGACGTCTAACTTGTTTTTGCAGGGCATGTTGTGATGTGGTATGGCCAGAATATGATGTAATATATGTTGATGTATGAGATGATCATGTTTTGTAATAGGTTCACGACTTGCATGTCGATGAGTACGGCAACCAGTAGGAGCCATAGGGTTGTCTTTAATTATTGTATGACCTGCATGTCAATTATTAAATGCCATGTAATTAGTTTACTTTATTGCTATGCGTTAGCAACAGTTGTAGAAGCAATAGTTGGTGATACAACCACGTGACGACACGATGATGGAGCTCATGGTGTCATGCCGGTGACGATAGAGATCATGCCGGTGCTTGGGAGATGGAGATCAAAAGCACAAGATGATAATGGCCATATCATTTCACATATTTATGATTGCATGTGATGTTTATCTTTTATGCATCTTATTTTTCTTAGGACGACCATAGCATTATAAGATGACCCCTTCACTTAATTTCAAGATAAAAGTGTTCTCCCTAAGTATGCACCATTACGAAAGTTCGTCGTTTCGAAGCACCACGTGATGATCGGGTGTGATAGACTCTACGTTCGCATACAACAGGTGTAAGATAGTTTTACACATGTGGAATATTTGGGTTAAACTTGATGAGCCTAGCATGTATAAACATGGCCTCGGAACGAGGATCAAAAGGTCTAACATGAGTCATATAGTAAGTATGATCAACATGGAGATGCTCACCATTGATGACCACCCCATCTCACGTGATAATCAGACATGGGTTGGTTGATTTGGATCATGTACCACTTAGACAACTTGAGAGGAGTTGATTTAAGTGGGAGTTCACTAGTAATTTCTTTAACTGAACCAATTATCATGAACATAGTCTAAATTGTCTTTGCAAAATTATGTTGTAGATCAATGGCTAGCGTTGTAGCTCCCCTGAATTTTAATGCGTTCCTAGAGAAAGCTAAGTTGAAAGATGATTGAAGCAACTATGAGGCCTGGGTCGGTAATTTGAGGATTATACTCACTGCTGCATAGATGGCTTATGTCCTTGAAACACCGCTCGGTGTGCCACCCGCTCCCGCAAATCTGGACGCTATGAATGTCTGGCAGACTAGAAGTGATGACTACACAATAGTTCAGTGCACCATGCTTTACGACTTAGAACAGGGGCTCTGATACGTCTCCAACGTATCTATAACTTTTGATTGTTCCATGCTATTATATTATAATTCTTGGATGTTTTACAATCATTTTATAGTCATTTTATATCACTTTTTGGTACTAACCTATTGACATAGTGCCCAGTGCCAGTTGTTGTTTTCTCCATGTTTTTTACATTGCAGGAAATCAATATCAAACAGAGTCCAAATGCAGCGGAACTCCTGGAGGATTTTTTTGGGGACAAAAGACATCCAGTGGGCCAAGAAAGCATCGAGGGGGTGGCTCGAGGGGAGCAACACCCACCAGGGCGCGCCAGGAGGCCCAGGCGTGCCCTGGTGGGTTGTGCCCACCTCGGGTGCCCCCTGAACCGCCTCTTTGCTCTATAAATACCCCAATATTCCAAAAACCCTACGGGAGTTGATGAAAATCAATTCCAACCGATGTAGAGTCCAGAACCACCAGATCCAATCTAGACACCATCACGGAGGGGTTCGCCACTTCCATTGGTGCCTCTCCGATGATGCGTGAATAGTTCTTTGTAGACCTATGGGTCCGTAGTTAGTAGCTAGATGGCTTCCTCTCTCTCTCTCTCTCTCTCTTGATTATCAATACAATGGTCTCTTGGAGATTCATATCACTACAAAAAAAAGACACATCCGTGACATTTTGGGCCGAACGAAATTTTTTTCTGTCATACATATGACACTTCTGTGATGATAATTGTGACAAAACCCGGTATCATCATAGATGTAGTGGGCTCCTACTTCCATGACAAAAAATCATGACAGAAAATGGGCTTTTCGTCCTGGGCGGGCCGGAGACGCAGCCGCATGACATTCTTTGGGCCATCCATGACGGAAAAAACCATGGTAGAAGCGAGGGGGAGGAAAATTTCGGGGAGTTTCCGGTTACGGTGGGAGAGCGATGCGCGTTCCTCTCGTACGTACGCGCGTGTGTTTGAGGCGTTGGCTCTAACTGAAGCCGAGCGAGGCGTTGGGCTCTAACTGAACCCGAGTGATTGCACTGCAGGCTACGTGTTACTGAATCCGAGCGATCGATCGATGGCTGTTAACTGAACCCGATGGAGTGATTCATTCCCTACTGCTGCT
>LT934122.1:430251137-430300581 GCA_900231445.1 Triticum turgidum subsp. durum
AAATCCAATGCCCTCCCACCGCTCTGTGCCTTGCCACCGCTCTGTGCCTTGCTACCGCTCTCTTCCCGCTCTTTTTCGCCTCGCCGCCGCCGCGCCACCATGCCGCCGCGTCGCCGGGAAACTTGGTGATACCGCGGCGTCCGCGCGCGCCCCTCCGGTGGCTTCTCCGTCGAGATCCGGTTCCACGGGATGCGCCTCGGCCTCGGCAATCTTGACACTGCCACCGAGGCCGCCTGAGGGAGTCTTGGACTAGGGGGTGTCCGGATAGCCGAACTATCATCATTGGCTAGACTCCAAAACTATGAAGATACAAGATTGAAGACTTCGTCCCGTGTCCGGATGGGACTTCCCTTGGCATGGAAGGCAAGTTTGGCTATACGGATATGTAGATCTCCCACCATTGTAACCGACCCTATGTAACCCTAGCCCTCTCCAGTGTCTATATAAACCGGAGGGTTTTACTCCGTAGGACACAACAATCATACCACAGGCTAGCTTCTAGGGTTTAGCCTCCTTGATCTAGTGGTAGATCTACTCTTGTACTACCCATATCATCAATATTAATCAAGCAGGAGTAGGGTTTTACCTCCATCGAGAGGGCCCGAACCTGGGTAAAAACATCGTGTCCCTCGTCTCCTGTTACCATCCGCCTAGACGCACAGTTCGGGACCCCCTACCCAAGATCCACCGATTTTGACACCGACATTGGTGCTTTCATTGAGAGTTCCTCTGTGTCGTCACCTATAGGCCCGATGGCTCCTTCGATCATCAACAACAACGCAGTCCAGGGTGAGACTTTTCTCGCCGGACAGATCTTCGTATTCGGCGGCTTCGCACTGCGGGCCAATTCACTTGGCCATCTGGAGCAGATCGAAAGCTACGCCCCTGGCCATCAGGTCAGATTCGGAAGTTTGAACTATACAGCCGACATCCGTAGAGACTTGATCTTCGATGGATTTGAGCCACAGCCAGGCGTGCCGCACTGTCACGATGGGCATGATTTAGCTCTACTGCCGGACAGTGCCCTGGAGGCCGCACAAGAGTCCACTCCGACCCTTAGTTCGGAGTAGACAACGCTAATCGAGGATGGGTGGTTGGACACCACCTCGAGGGTTGCTACCTCTACGGCGATAGAGCCGAATACCGACCCTGTCCCTCGTGAAGCTCGTGACTCCAAGGCGCCGGACTCCTCTCCGGACCCCGAACCTTCCGCGCCCTTGCCAATCGAATCCGATTGGCCGCCGATCATGGAGTTCACTGCTGCGGACATCTTTCAGCACTCGCCTTTCGGCGACATCTTGAATTCGCTAAAGTGTCTCTCTTTATCAGGAGAGCCCTGGCCGGATTATGGTCAGAACGGTTGGGATGCGGACGACGAAGAAATTCAAAGCCCACCCACCACCCACTTCGTAGCCACTGTCGATGACTTAACCGACATGCTAGACTTCGACTCCGAAGACATCGACGGTATTTATGACGACGCCGGAGACGACCAAGAACTAGCACCTACAGGGCACTGGAAAGCCACCTCATCATATGACATATACATGGTGGACACCCCAAAGGATGGGAATGGCGATGGACCAGCGGAGGATGACCCCTCCAAAAAGCAGCCTAAGCGACAGCGTCAGCGGCGCCACTCCAAATCCCGCCACAGCAAGAATGGAGATTCCGGCACCGGAGATAATAACACCCCGGACAGTGCCAAAGACAACCCCCTCCAGCAAGATTCAGCACAGGAGGACGGAGAAGCCATCCCTCACGAGAAAGCGGCAGATGAAGAGGTAGAGGACGATAATTACATGCCTCCCTCCGGAGACAAGGCAAGCCTCGATGATGACGAATTTGTCATGCTTGAGGATCCCGTCGAACAAGAGCGTTTCAAACACAGGCTTATGGCCACGACAAGCAGCCTCAAGAAAAAGCAGCAACAGCTTAGAGCTGACCAAGACTTGCTAGCCGACAGATGGACTGAAGTCCTTGCGGCCGAAGAGTATGAACTCGAACGCCCCTCCAAAAGTTACCCCAAACGCAAGCTGCTGCCCCAATTAGAGGAGGAAGCACATAAACCTACATCGCCAGTGCACAATACGACCGACCAGCCACCTCGTGGCCGCGACAGAGAGGCCTCTAGGTCCCCCACTAAAGCCGCACTCCGGCGTCACTCGAAAAGTACAAAGCCACGGGGGAATGTGCCGGACTTGCGAGACATATTGGAGGATAAAGCAAGGCAAACAAGATCGATCTACGGATCGCGTGGGCGCCCTACGATACGCAACGACAACCGTCACACCGGATACAGAAACCCCGGCCGGGCCGAACACAGTAGACAAAGCTCGTTTGAGCTGCGTCGTGATATAGCCCAATACAGAGGCGCCGCACACCCACTATGCTTCACAGATGAAGTAATGGATCATCAAATCCCCGAAGGGTTCAAACCCGTGAACATTGAATCCTACGATGGCACAACAGATCCTGCGGTTTGGATCGAAGACTATCTCCTTCATATCCACATGGCCCGCGGTGATGATCTTCACGCCATCAAATACCTCCCACTCAAGCTTAAAGGACCGGCTCGGCATTGGCTCAACAGCCTGCCAGCAGAATCAATTGGGTGTTCGGAGGACTTGGAAGCCGCATTCCTCGATAACTTCCAGGGCACATATGTGCGACCACCAGAAGCCGATGACCTAAGCCACATAATTCAGCAGCCAGACGAATCGGCCAGACAATTCTGGACATGGTTCTTAACCAAGAAAAATCAAATCATCGACTGTCCGGATGCAGAGGCCCTTGCAGCCTTCAAACACAACATCCGCGACGAATGGCTGGCCCGGCACCTAGGACAGGAAAAGCCGAAGTCAATGGCAGCCCTCGCATCACTCATGACCCGCTTCTGTGCGGGAGAAGACAGCTGGCTAGCCCGCAGTAACAACCTAACCAAAAACTCTGGTAGTTTGGATACCAAAGATAGCAATGGCAGGTCACGTCGCAATAAGCACAAACAGCGCATTAACGGCGATAATACTGAAGGTACGGCAGTCAACGCCGGATTCAGAGGCTCTAAACCCGGTCAGCGGAAAAGCCATTCAAAAGAACTACTCCAGGCCCGTCCAATTTGGACCGGATACTCTATCGCTCGTGCCAGATACATGGCACCCCCGAAAAGCCAGCTAATCACACCAACAGAGATTGTTGGGTGTTCAAACAGGCAAGCAAGTTAATTGCCGAAGGCAACGACAAGGGGCTGCATAGCGATGACGAGGAGGAGACACGGCCGCTGAACAATAGAGGACAGAAGGGATTCCCCCCACAAGTGCGGACGGTGAACATGATATACGCAACCCACATACCCAAAAGGGAGCGGAAGCGTGTGCTCAGGGACGTATACGCGATGGAGCCAGTCGCCCCAAAGTTCAATCTGTGGTCCTCCTGCCCGATCACTTTTGATCGAAGGGACCACGCCACCAGTATCCACCACGGCGGATTCGCCGCTTTGGTTTTAGACCCAATCGTCGATGGATTTCACCTCACTAGAGTCCTGATGGACGGTGGCAGCAGCCTGAACCTGCTTTATCAGGATACAGTGCGCAAGATGGGCATAGATCCCTCAAGGATCAAACCCACAAAGACGACCTTCAAAGGCGTCATACCAGGTGTAGAGGCCAATTGTACAGGCTCAGTTACACTTGAAGTGGTCTTCGGATCCCCGGATAACATCCGAAGCAAGGAGTTAATCTTCGACATAGTCCCGTTCCGCAGCGGCTATCATGCACTGCTCGGACGAACCACATTTGCAAAGTTCAACGCGGTGCCGCACTACGCATACCTCAAGCTCAAGATGCCAGGCCCTCGAGGAGTCATCACGGTCAACGGAAACACCGAACGCTCTCTCCGAACGGAGGAGCATACAACGGCTCTCGCAGCGGAAGTGCAGAGTAGCCTCTTAAGGCAATTCTCGAGTCCACCCGTTAATCGACCAGACACCGTCAAGCGCGCCCGGAGTAACCTACAACATGACCACTTGGCATGTTTCAAGCACGCGTAGCAATGTGGCCCCAACCCCAGCCCTCGCGACATCGTGAGACCAGTGCCATGCATACATCACTATGCTCTGGAGATACCATGGGCATAGGGGGAGGGGCACGACCACGACATGCCCAGAGTGCGGATCAACCACACCAGGGGCTCCCGAATTTATCATTCTACCTTTTTCTTCCTTTATTTCTTATCCTCAGGACTCCGTTTTCCAGAAGCCCTGTATGGGAGTAGACCTGCCGAACTCACGATGCAACGGCCAGGGAAGCAGAAAGGCTACGACGAGTATCCATATCTTTTGAATAAACAATGCATCGCTTTTTGCCTATAATCGCATTCCTTTCTATATATGTTCACTTATGACATGTTGCACCTGTACATCTTGGTACGACCAAATACACCAGGGGCTTAAGTTCCCCAAAGTATGGCATGATAAGTCCGAACACTTTCACAGGTGCGGCACCCCGAACTTATAGCATTATATGCATCGGCTCCGAATCATGTCTTGGGTCAATAGTTGGGTTTTCCCGGCTCCCATGTTTTGGTACCTTACGTTCCGTTATATCGGCTAAGGTAGCGCTGGGAGAACCACTGCGATTGTACCCCAGTTGAGCTGGGTTGAGCACCTCAGTGGAGAAAGCTAAAACTGACCGTCATGATAAGGCAAGAGCTGGTCGCTGTTCGAGAGGTCTTTTCGAGTCCCTAAAGACTTATGCCGCTTAGAGCGAGGAGCCGGCTTTGTCCGGCCCCAGGCGTGGATAGCGCCCCGAATTCGGCCTTCTGAATACCAGGGGCTTCACCGAAATTTAAAATTATAGAATTCTATGGCTAAGTGAGAGTGTTCAAGAATTATAAGTCTGGTTGCCTCGTTCGTTGTGTTGAGCGCCTCCCTAGAAGGACCCAACAATGGGAACAAGAGCGCTCAAGTTTATCCCGAACACCCCAGCACTCGTGGCATGGGGGCCGAAGCCAATGACTTGCCATCTCTCAGATTTGATAAACGACCGCACAGAAGGTAATATTTTAAATTAACAAGCGTTTCTTAGCGCATATGAACAAAGTTTTCAGCGCATAGGATAACAAAACGCGAGTCTACTCAAAAATTACATCTTTGGAGCACTCACCCGCAATAATGTGGGCTCCCTTCAGGACACCCTTATAATACATCTCGGGCGTGCGATACTCCTTGCCCGGCGGTGGCGCTTCCGTCACAAGCTTCTCGGCGTCCATCTTGCCCCAGTGCACCTTAGCGCGGGCAAGGGCCCGACGGGCACCTTCAATACAGGCGGAGTGCTTGATGACGTCAACCCATGGACAGGCGTCCACCAGCCGCCGCACCAGACCGAAGTAGCTCCTAGGCATGGCTTCTTTGGGCCATAGCCGAACTATGAGGCCCTTCATGGCCTGTTCGGCCACCTTGTGGAGCTCGACTAGCTGCTTCAGTTGGTCGCTCAGGGGCACCGGATGTCCGGCCTCAGCATACTGAGACCAGAAGACCTTTTCCATTGAGCTCCCCTCCTCGGCTCTATAGAACGCGGCAACATCGGACATGCTACGGGGAAGATCTGCGAACGCTCCTGGAGAGCTTCGAATTTGGGTAAGTAATAGGTAATTCACTTTTACATGCTTGCTTTGCATGAAGAATGCCTTACCCGCCACTATCTTCTTCACTGCCTCGATCTCCTGGAGGGCCTTTTGGGCCTCGGCCTTAGCGGCTTTGGCACTCTCAAGAGCCGACGCAAGCTCGGACTCTCGAGTCTTCGAGTCGCGCTCCAAACTCTCATGTTTTTCCATGAGAGCTTGGAGCTCTTGCCGCACCTCCGCCACCAGCGCCTCCTGCTTCTCTCGCTCGACGTGCTCCGTGGCTGCATTGCGTTCGGCCACGGACACCGCCTCCTTTAGGGTCGCCACCTCGTTTGTAGCCCCTGCAATACCCACGTTATTCCTGTCATTTTTTGTAATCAAATCCTTTTTCTATAAGGTACAACTTTAATAAGGTATTACTTACCTTCCTTGTCCTCGAGCTGCTTCTTGGCACGGCTGAGCTCGCTCTCGGACCGCTCGAGGCTTATCTTCAAGGCATTGACCTCCACAGTCAGTGCGGCAGAGGTCAGCAGCGCAGCCTGCATTCCCATATTGACATATTTGTGTTAGACTCCTGCGTATATCTTTTTAGATCCTTAGCTCGGCTTTTCTTTCCGAACACCGAACTGAGCATCAGGGGCTACTATCTATGCGGTACTATTTTACATATCTTAAAATCCTTACCTCAAAGCCTGTTAGAAGGCTGCTGCAGGCTTCGGTCAGCCCGCTCTTGGCGGACTGAACTTTCTGAATCACCGCACTCATAACAATGCAGTGCTCCTCATCGATGGAAGCGCCGTTAAGCGCCTCCAGCAAATTATCTGGCGCCTCCGGTTGAATGGAGGTCACCGGCATTGCTGTCTCGCCCTTCTTACGAAGGGGCCTCCCGCCGGACTCCGGAACCACCAAAGGTTCCGGCATGGAGTCCGGCCCAAAGTCCGGGAGGTTGCCCTGCGGCACCTCCGGGGCCTCCTCCTCCCGGCCGGTCCCCTTCTGGGACCCCGCCTCGGTGTCATCGGCTTCGCGAGGGGAGGAGGCGGTCGGAAGTGAAGTGCTATTCACATCCGACGAACCCAGGGACCCGATCGACGAAGCGGGGAGATCATCCTTGGGCGGGCTGTATGGTTGTGTTCGGCGTTAGAGGACACTATGCGACAAAAGGAAAAATCATAAGCTATTCTGGAATCCGGACACTTACGATCTCACCAGGGGCTTGGCCCTTGAGGGCCACTCCTCGTCGCCGTCGTCGGTGTTGGTGGAACAGTCCGGAGGAAGGGTCCTTCCCTTCTTGGACCCTTCGGCCTCCCCCGTTGGGGAGGCCTTCCTCTTCTTCTCTCCCCCCGCTGGGGGTGAGGCCTCTTTCTTCTCCTCCTTGTCTTCATGGGAGGAATCCGCCTCGGAGCCATCGGACGATGAGTCCGATAACACCTGGCGTCGGGAACTCCGCCGAGTTCCCGTGGCCTTTCTCTTGGCCTTCTTCTCCGGCACCATGTAAGGCGCCGGGGCCAGCAGTCCCAATAATCGGGCATCTGCTGGGTCTTCTGGAAGGGGCGCCGGACAGTTAACCTGTCCGGACGTCTTCTGCCAAGCCTGTCAAAGGTAATAGGAGTTTTAGATCCCACATAGAGTCAAACTATGGAAAGCAAGTGTCCCGTAAAGGATAATATAGCTTACCTCGCCAGCCGGACGCTGCGAGCTGAATCCGCGATCTTCGATAGCGGATGCGGGAGCCTCGGCGCCCTTGAACAGCACCCTCCAGGCCTCTTTGTACGTAGTGTCAAAGAGCCTGCTCAAGGTCTGGTGCTGTGCCGGATCAAACTCCCACAAGTTGAAGTCCCGCTGTTGGCACGGGAGAATCCGGCGGATGAGCATGACATGGACTACGTTGACAAGCTTTAGCTTCTTGTTCACCAGGGTTTGGAGACAAGATTAGAGTCCGGTCAGCTCCTCCGAATCGCCCCACGACAGGCCCTTCTCTTTCTAGGAGGTGAGCCATGTGGAGATGCCAGATCTGAATTCGGGGGCCGCTGCCCATTCAGGGTCACGCGGCTCGGTGACATAGAACCACCCCGATTGCCACCCTTTGATGGTTTCCACGAAGGCGCCCTCGAGCCAGGTGACATTGGGCATCTTGCCCACCATGGCGCCTCCGCACTCCACTTGGCTGCCGCCCACTACCTTCGGCTTGACATTATAAGTCTTTAGCCATAAGCTGAAGTGGGGCTGGATGCAGAGGAAGGCCTCGCACATGACGATAAACACCGAGATGTTGAGGATGAAATTCGGGGCCAGATCATGGAAATCCAGGCCGTAGTAGAACATGAGCCCCCGGACAAATGGGTGGAGTGGGAAGCCCAGTCCACGGAGGAAATGGGGAAGGAACACCACCCTCTCATGGGGCCTGAGGGTGGGAATGACCTGCCCCTCGTCGGGGAGCCGGTGCACGATATTGCTGGATAGATATCCGGCCTTGCGCAACTTCTTGATGTGCCCCTCCGTGAGGGAGGAGGCCATCCACTTGCCTCCCGCTCTGGACATGGTTGGAGAAGGTTGAGGTGAGATGTGCGGACTTGGGTGCTGGAGCTCGAGTGCGCGGAGATGGATAAGCAAAGGAGGAAGAAGGCGTAGGTGAAAAGGTGGATCCTTATCCCTTTATATATGGGCGGACGAAACTATGCATCTCCACCAGCCCAGTAAAACTCGCTTATCTCCCAAGCGCCGCAATCAATGGCACGGTTGGGTTACCCATGTCCGTATTGATGAGAATCCCGGAATAAGGGGACACGATCTCTGCTTTGACAAGACGTGCCAAGGAAACCGCTTCGCTAAACGCGCTGAGGTGGAACAATAAAAATAATTTGAATAAAGGCTTGGCCGTGGCGTGACGTCATGCCACGAAATACGTCAGTAGATTGAACTTGTGTAAATATTATTCTCTCTACGGTGGTATGTGGAATTTATTTTGCAGAGCCGGACACTATCCTGGTGTTCAAAATCTTCTATGAACTATTCGGAGGAGGAACCCGCCTTGCAATGCCGAAGACAATATGCGCGCCGGACTCGTCGTCATTGAAGCCTGGTTCAGGGGCTACTGAGGGAGTCCTGGACTAGGGGGTGTCCGGATAGCCAAACTATCATCATTGGTCGGACTCCAAAACTATGAAGATACAAGATTGAAGACTTCGTCCCGTGTCCGAATGGGACTTCCCTTGGCGTGGAAGGCAAGCTTGGCGATACAGATATGTAGATCTCCTACCATTGTAACCGACTCTATGTAACCCTAGCCCTCTCCGGTGTCTATATAAACCGGAGGGTTTTAGTCCGTAGGACACAACAATCATACCATAGGCTAGCTTCTAGGGTTTAGCCTCCTTGATCTCGTGGTAGATCTACTCTTGTACTACCCATATCATCAATATTAATCAAGCAGGAGTTGGGTTTTACCTCCATCGAGAGGGCCCGAACCTGGGTAAAAACATCGTGTCCCTCGTCTCCTGTTACCATCCTCCTAGACGCACAGTTCGGGACCCCCTACCCGAGATCCGCCGGTTTTGACACCAACACCGCCCGCACGTACGACGCGGAGGCGTGGCACCTCCTGTGGCCTCATAGAACATTGAACTTCCCCAGCGTGCCGACGTGGGAGCGGGCGCAGGAGCTTGCGCCTCTGCCGCGGCTTAGCACCGACGAGGATCGTCGCGACAACCGGAGGCGGGAGCACCATCTCGGCATCGCCGAGATGGACGAGGAAGCCATTGCGCTGTGGCGCCAACACTTCCCGCAGGACATCATCAACGAGCGCGAGTTCTACGCGCAAAGGAGGGCAGAGAGGGATAAGAGGAGGGCGGAGCGAGCCGCCTGTCACGAGGACAAGCGTAGGCGAAAAGCGGACGCTCAATTCAACATGAGTCTAGGAGCAGCGTCGCCCTGGGAATCCGACAACGATCGGTATCTTCACGCCTACAGTCAGACATCAGAGGAGGACATCACCGAGGAGCAGTCGGACGACGAGGATTAGTTGAATTATCTTTTTTGTATCTATCTATGCTGAGAACTATCCTCTACTCTCTAGTATCTACTTCTCGATCTCAGCACTGTAAACATTTTTTAAAGCGCCGCGCGTTGCGATTCTGTTGGAGATGCTCTAACATGGCAGATGAGTGCTTTAATGTTGCCCACAAGATGCGCGAGTATTACTAGTAGTATTTTTCTTGCCATGTTGAGATTTTGAAACCACGAGTGTGAACATGCAGAGGAGCAATGAAGACCAAAATGGGATATTTGGGACATCTTCAAGGAGCGTGGCAAGTTAAAGAGGAGCTGCACCAAACCTGTAAAACGAGCTTTGGGAAGTAACACCCTTTCAATTACTTTCGTTTAGCCTCGTGTTCTTCGATGTGTATATGTTGTAGTTTCTGTTTCTCTTAAGCGTGGTGTTCTTCGATGTGTAATAAGAAGAGTCTTAATCGTCCTAATGCTTTCGTTTTTAGCTTGATGTAGGAAGTCGGTGTTCTCACCATGTAGTCTGTTTTTATATTTCTTTTCCTTTTGAATTCACTTCTCCGAGTTCTGTTTATCTGGCTTCTACTAAATGGATCTAGGTTTCTCTGAGTATTGATCTAAAAAATAATTAACTTCATGTCAGGATGCAGTTCCTACGAGGAGGGAAGTATGGTCAACCTCGAGATCATGTTTCCAAAATGAGGCTGGATTACACACAAGGTGCCAGTTCCCTAATGATGCTGGATTAGACACAAGGTGCAAATTCCCAAATGATGCTGGATTACACACAAGCCAGGTGGAGTCGTCAGCTGTTCGTGTCCTCGTGGCATTAGTAAAGGCTGAAAGAAAGCATGCAGCAACCCTTGAGCATGTAGCTGAGTTCCTGAAGAAGCGAAAAGAGCATTCAGATGCTTTCTTCACCCAAGCCAAAGACGAGATGGAAGAAGCCAGAAATAAGCTAGCAGAGGCAGAGCAGGCTAGGTGTCTCCTGCTATCTAAAACTGTTGTCAATACAAAATTTCCTTCATAATAGCTAGGTTCAAATGTTTATCCAGTCAGCATGGCTGTTGTGATGTCTGTGCATCTACTGATGTGGCACAAAATGTTTTTTTCAGGTCATGTAATAACAGCAATTACTTTCCAAACAATAACAGACGAAGCATTGGACATGGTATAGTTCACGCGCAAGCCCGAATTCCAAGTCCAACTTCCACATCAAACTCATGTTCACAGATACGTGCACATTCATACATAATGTCCACAACCATGATTCACTTCAAAGCCAAAAAAAATGTGAGGAGAGTTATAAATAAAGAAAAACCTCTACTAGTTCCTGCTACCAGTGCGAGCACAACAAGTCAAGACCATGCGTAAATTAATTATATTTTAGTCATTTTTTGTGTTCTAAAATGCCTGCCGGCTCGCGGAAGGACGTCTTGCCGGCACACACACGGATTCAATGAAGGCAGGAGGGGCAGTCTTAAGCTGGTTGCATGCGGCGAGGAGGCATGCTCTGCCGGGCCTGCAGCGAGTGCGGCCCTCTTGGTCGGTGCGCCAGTTCAATGCATGCGCTATGAGAGGTCGCGTCCGTGTCAGAGCAATCACTCCCTCCAGTCCATTTTTGTTTGGGCATAACAAAATCTCGTTTTCCATTCACATTTTACAAGTAAAATTCGTGGACAAACTTTGACACAAAGTACGATGGGGACTAGTAAACCAGAATGGAGGTAGTAGTTTTTTTTAATCAAAGAAGGGTTTCCCCTTCCGATTACTGAAAACCAGCATCTAAATCTAAGCCATAGTATTTGCCCTAGAACTACCAGGTTCAACATCTCGTAACATAAACCCATACAACCATACACCAAGGAGGTACGTAGTACTATGAGTTCCATTTTCGCTCCATACCAATCGTTCTAAAAACTACTTACTACTTATAACGTGCCATTTAAAATCAGAACTCTTAACCCAGCTAAAAAATGATATTTTAAACATGGCTACTCGGTCTATGGCAACTGGCGAGCCACCGCGCTCCAAGTCGTTCACCTGTGGTCCCGACCATCAACTCCTACAAAGGTGCTCCACCAAGTACCCGGTACCCGCGAATGCAGTAATCATGCACCTAGGGTTTTAGGGTTTATTTGTTAACGTCGCCTTTACGTAACACTCATGTGTGCGAGACAGCGAGAGGCCGACTGCGTGCGTGCGCCTCTTCTCTTCGTATATGTACTCCACCTTTTGTTTGGTGTCCAAAAAATTATAATAACTACTAGCAATGTGCCAATGCGTTGCCACACGATCAAAGTAGATTAATACATATTCACGATTTGATAGAAAAAAAATTCTAGTTTTGAAATACGTATATCACTAAAAATATGTTATGTTTCACTCAAAATATATTCCTTTGGCGGTTTTGATGAGATAAGGGAGGCATGTTGTTGGTTTCAAGATTCGAGAAGTGGTATATGTCTAATTTCTACTCTTACTAGCAAGATGCCCGTGCGTTGCACGGAACATCAAAATCTCATGGGAGAAAAGGATGAACGAGGGAAGGCCTTATCTGCAAATGTGGTGAAGAGTGTGGGTAAATTGCCATATTTTCCTTCCTATCCGTCAGATATAAATCGGGAGACCTAAATTGTAGGATGGCATGCCCACCATCATCACCAACTCTATTTTTTATCCCTACTCTTATAAAAAACATTGTCGGTGATGACCGTGTGCCTGCCATCCTGCAATATAGGCCGTCCGATCTATATTTGACGGATAGGCAGGAAACTATGGCAATTTTGCAAAAAGATACCCACACCCCTCTCCACATTTGCAAATAAGGTCTTCCCTCATTCATCCTTTTCCCCCACAAGATAAGCTACTCATACAAATGCATCTTGATGTTCCGTGCAACGCATGGCATCTTGCTAGTTGTTGCAAAAAGCCCATGTGTGTGTGAGAGAGAGGGAGAGTGGAGGAGGACGGAGTGCATGTGTGACAAAGACACAAGTAGTGTGTGTGCGATAGGTATCAGCTTAAAATGAGGCGACGGTGTGCGTGTGCACGATCGAGAGGGCGTGTCTCAAGAAGAGAAGAAAAAGCTACATAGATACAAGGAGCGAGAGAGAGACATGTATGCGATGGTGGAAGCATGAGTGTGCGGGTGTATAAACCTATCTAGAGGCTAGCTAGTCGATAAATGCTTGTGAGAGAAATACGAGTCGGGGTGCGAAAGCGAGAGTTTTGTGTGTGTGAGAGAGAGACGGTAGTCGGGAAGGGGGGTGGAAGCAAGAGTTGTGTGTGTGTCTATGAGAGAGAGAGAGAGAGGAGACGGTAGTCGGGGTTGTCTGATCGGTGTCAGTCTAGGATGGAGACGAAAAGGAGACCGCAACAAATGTTGTGTCTACAGGAGAGAGAGAGAGAGAGTAATTTTAGTGTTATGAGTCATATGTAGAGACATATAGGGTGTGTGAGAGAATCCCATAGAGAGAAAGACAAAGTGAAAGACGAGTGGAGACTGTGTGTGGCGGTGAAAAAGAAAGCTTAGGTACCGAGTGATACCAGAGAATAGTAGAGACGTGAGAGATAATGAAAACCATGTAATGTATAATGATAGGGAGAGTGTGACACTTCTCAAGGGAGGCGTCGAGAGACCATGTTTGCGAGGATAGGAGAAACATGAAGTGAGCGTGCGGGTGAGGTGGAGAAAAGAGAGTGATGGCTACCTGAAGGAGCATGCATGCAAGAGAGATGGGCGTGAAAGGAGTGAACAAAAAAGGGATTCAAATATTTGAATTCGAGATGATGATACATGTAATCCATACTCGAACCAAAATTGATCTATCAAACATGCATACTCATATGAATTCACACACATCTATGTTATTTAATATGTAGATATTACTGATCCATACATTTTAGTAGAACATAATTTGGTTAAATTTTTTCGAATTCAACCTATAAAGGAGCAGAATTCTTTGTAAATAATATTATACATATAAAGGAGCAGAATTCTTTGTTGTGCTTTTGAAAGTATATATGTAAAAAAATGATGTATATAGAATGTAATTCCAATTGAAAATGGATCCCGCAAAAAAATAGTAGAATACAAACGGGATTCGAATTGAGTTGGCACGGTAAACGTGCACTGTGCAAAATTTGAAGGAAGCGGGGAAAGTCGCAGTAACCGCCCGAAACCAAAATCTGCGAGATGGAAATCACTACTGCCTATCCCTGCCGCGCAAAGCCTATCTGCTGGATTTCTATAGGTTTCGATAGGGGTAGGTTTGTAATTTCACCCAAACGTGACGTAACCGCCTCTCACCCGGATTCATACACGGTGGGCGCCAAAACACAGTGTGCCCTCGGCCGAAATCGACTCCCTCCCCGATTCATATTCATACACGGTGGGCACCAAAAACAAACTCTCGTCGGCAAATATTCAGTGTATGCGAGATTACCGTCCTATCCCCAACCGACTAATGTTGCTGTGATGTAGTAGAAATTTAAAACGGGGGCTAAGTTTGTAAATTTCCTCGCATTTGATAAAAGCGCGCCCTGACTACATGGTTCCCCCCTTCCTCTCTACCTCCCTCTTCCCCATTCGTACTCCGTGGGCGCCAAAACACCCTCTCCACCCCACCCTCCTCCGTTCGCCGCCGTCCGCCACCCCATCCACCGCCGTCCTCCTCCACCATGCCGGAGCTGATACCCCGACGCCGTCGTCCATTACAAGAGATCAACCTCTCTCATCCACGCCTTTGGACCGGGGTCCTTGCATCCCGTCCTCTCGCTTCATCCCCGCCGTCGTCCACCTTGCCGGCGCCGCTCCTACGATCGTCTTGTCCACTGTGCCCCGCCGCCACCGTCTACCCTCCTAGATCTGCTTCCATGCTGCCGGCAGCCATCGCTACCGCAGCACCATCAAATTCTCACCAGATGCGTACACGGTGCCGCACCAGAGGCGGTACTCTTTCGTATCTGCTCAACTTATTTATCGCAGCAAGAAAATAGATCACCACTGCTTTACTCTGATTTCTTATCTTGGTTGCGAAGTTGCCTTTGTCCGGTTTGCACCTTCAGATCCGCCATGGCACGCTCAACCCTATACTCCCAATTCTTATGGTTTTCCCCTTTTATATTCCACACTAGTTAAATCACAGTAGACTAAATTTCAAAATTGGGTCAGTCGATTTTTCAGAGCTCACCGGAGTTCGCCGGTGCGATCCAAGGGGCTCGGGTGGTTGTGGGGCCTCGCCGAACAAAGAAAACTCGACGCGGGTGGGGGGTGGGGGTGGCGGAGGAACACAGGCGGTGGGGGCCGGTGGTCCGGCCGGTGGCCCGTGCGGTGTTCTGTATGGGAAGAATCACAGACGAGGAAGAAGAAGGGTTAGGAGACGTAGGATCTTCATCCAACAGCCTGAAATGGTCAAGAGACAGCTGGGAGTTGCATTCTTAATGCGCTTTGGTTCATCATGTGTGGGCACTGCGCAACCAACATTTTATTATCCAAAATCTGCTTGCTCTTCTTTACCATGTTCGATAGAGTTGTGACACAAAACGTAGGACCGACTGCAGCAGACTGTACCCATACTTCACTGGCCACACCACTAGCCCCACCACACAGGACCTGCACTCCAGCAAAAGGTATACCGATTTCATTTGCCATAACACCAGCTATACCACAGAAAAATCCCACTCCAGCAAAAAGTACAGCAAGTCCACCGGCCGAAGACCTATCCCAACTGCAGAGACGGCCAATTCCTGCAGATTGGAACCCCATTCCATTTATTCCCAGTTTAAAATACAATGCTTTCAATGTTGTTAGGCACTACGTGCATATATTCCCATCATGGGAAGATTATTGTGAAGACAAACACCGTTTTCACATCTTCCTGTCCAACTTACGCGTAAGTGCTATTATTCATGGTTATTATTTTCCTGTTTTATGCTGATTGAACACAACAATGATTTACATTATATTGTTGTAACTAGGCGAGGGTCAATCTGGATAGTCATGACGAGGAAAGCTTGCTTGTGCTTTTCAAGGAAGCATTGCAGCAGTATCGGTGTTACCTGAGGAAATCACACTTTGGTGGCAAATCTATAAACAAATTTCCGGTGAAGTCTCTTGTGCTAAATTTAGAAGACATTGAATGGAAAAACATTGTTATGCACTGGTCTCGTTCCCAGGATGAGGTACTGTCTATGAAATCACATGACAATTTGAACTTCTACTTTTCCGCATGTGCCTTATGGATCTTGTTTGCAGGAAATCTGCTCGAAGAAGAATTCGGTTTGAAAAGAACGACAGGATATCGCAAATATGCTGCCCGCTGCTTTGCTCTTGTTAGTACCTATTGTCCTGTATCACTGTACTTGCATACATACCTGGTTCATTATGTGACAGCAGTATGCATGATAGCTTGCTTATTTGTTCGCTCCAAATTCTTCAGTATCCAATGCCAATGTTTTTTTAGCTCTGCATTGTTCTTGTAAGTACATGCTGTCCTTTATCAGTGTACTTATAATGACAGGTAGTTATTCAGGTACCATCACTCTGCAGCTTATTTTCCTTCGCCCTCCATTTTCTACACATCAGATCTATATTTACTCTTACCATAAGGTTGGTACTGAAGAAGTTTAGCTATGCATTGCTCTTGGCTGTACCTTTTGTCTGTATCGCTGCACTTACATTTATAGCTACTTGGTTATGTAGCATCACTCTTCATCTTATCTTAAATATTCTTCATTTTTTCGTATATTATCACATCTATATTTACTCTTAACAAAATGTAGAATAAAGGCAATGCTTATGAATAAGACTCTGTGGTAAACTTCTTGAATTGCCCCCCCATCAGCATGGACAAGGCCTTTATAGAGCCTGTCTTCACCAATAATGTAAGTTTGTCCATCTCAAGCCTTCAAACTTTGTTGTATATATTTGGTTAGGCATGACTGCAACAGCTGTTTATTTTTGGTGTTTGCATCAAATTGCATGTTTAAAGTTTATTATGTACTCCCTCCGTTCCAAAATAGATGACCCAATTTTGTACTGAAGTTAGTATAAAGTTGGGTCATCTATTTTAGAACGGAGGGAGTAGTTCATAAACAAAAGTTTGTCCTTTCTCAATTTAAGTTTTCAGTTGTACAACCAAGTTCCTTATTCATACCATGTAAATTAAAGTATATAGAGCAAGTGATCTTCTTTTGCACTACATGTATGTTTCTGTTATTCATCCGTAATCCAGTGTTGTGGTGAACCTACCCACTACAGCACAATGTCATATTCTGCAATGTCTTAACTATGAACAATGTCATATCATTCTACTACTCCCTCCGTCCGAAAATACTTGTCATTGAAATGGATGTATCTAGATGTATTTTAGTTCTAGACACATCCATTTTGATGACAAGTAATTCCGGACGGAGGGAGTATTATAGAAACCGTCTCTTTATTTGCCAATCTGAAATGGGATAAATTGACAGCACACTACCATTGATACTTATGAGTTCTTGATCTGTAATCTAGTGGTGTCGTGAAGCTGCCAACTCCTTCACAATGTCATTTCCTGCCAAGTCTTGACCTGAACAATACCATATTGTGTTAATGCAATTTTAAACTGTGTCACTTTATTCTTCAGTAAGAAATGTGATGAATTGTCAGCACTGATACTTTTATGTGCAAAACCTGTCATCTGTCTGCTTGTTTATCTTTCAGAGTGAGGAAGATTTAAGTGTTGAACAAGCGCAGTCTCATCATCTTGCTCAGCTGCTTGTGTTGCAGCTCCCCATCAGGGCTAATCTTTCTTGAACTCTATTGAAGTGCTGTCGTGTTTTGTATATTATTTTGTCGGCGTGTTTATTTGCACTGGTGGCGATCTTTGATGCCATGCAATCTGTTGTCTGCTTGTGCTTTATTATCATAGTGGCGAACTTTGATGCCCAGTGGATGCAATATGCTGTAATTTCTTTATTGTATAGTCTAGGTTTTTTCTTATTCACGATGCTGCAGTTATTTTACTATCTTCGCAGTAAACCGGCCAAACCGTAAAATTACGGTACATAATCGGGCCTTCATGCAATCACGATGTAGGTTGGGACTGAAACTTGCCGAATAGCTAACGGGCCGGCAGTAGCCCAAAATGAACCCCGGCCCATGATTGTGCGAATCAAATCACGGGCTTTTAACAGGCCAAAATTGTCTCGGTCATCCTTTGGCCCAATCAGATATCGGTTGCGAGCAGGCCGGATGCAAACCGGGCCGTAGTTAGGCCCAACTATATGACGGGCATTTAATAGGCCGAAATTAATATAGGGCCGAAATGTTAAACGGGTCCTTAAGAGGCCAAAACTAATGTCAGACCGAATTACTAAGTGGGCCTCTAGCAAGTGGGCCCAAAAGCATAGTTTCCAGTTGACGGGCCGAATCTGATATGGGTCATACCTGATCTGGGCCATAATTTGGCCTAGAACGTGGTAGGCTTTTAGTAGGCAGGATCTCATATGGGCCACTATTAAGCCCGGAACGTGGCAGGCCATTAATGGACCGGATCAAATATGGGCCGACATTTGGCCCAAAACATGGCAGCCAGTTAATGGGCCGGCCTACTAGGGCCCTCAAATTCTTGTGGGCCTACAGCTGGGCCGGCCCGTTAATGTCGGTGAAATCTCGTGGGCCTTTAGCCAGGCCGGCCCATTATGATCCGCAAGAATCTTGTGGGCCTTTACCTGGGCCGACCCATTATGGCAAACAAAAATCTTGTGGGCCTTTACCTGGGCCGGCCCATTATGGCCCACGAAATCTTGTGGGCCGTTAGCTGGGCCAGCCCATTATGGCCTGCAAAATCTCGTGGGCCTTTAGCTGGGCCGGCCCATTATGTTCCGCAAAATCTTGTGGACCTTTAGTTGGGCCGGCCCATTTAAACTTGATGGGCCGGTCCACGTGTCAACATATCATCGGCGCGTCTCGCCCATTGGATGAGTGACACCTGTGCCAGCACGGACCTGACACGTGTCTCCTCCAGCCAATGATGATTTTACACGTGGAAAATCCCCATTGGTCGGGGCTGTTAATGGGTTATCGGATCCAAAACCCGACCTGATAGCTTAACGGCGTTCCGTTACGGTGGATGCCACGTGTCGGTCACCCTTGATGAAAGCACTTCTGTGATACACGATTTATCGTCATGGAAGTGGACACTTCCTTGATGATAATTTTGGTAATGTCATGGAACACTTCTATGACAGCACATGTATGACTATCTTGATTCTGTCATAAATTTGTCATGGATGTACATGCATGACAAAAAATGCGACCTACTGTGACAAACACGTATCATCACGGAAGTGTATTTTTTTGTAGTGTATTATGTTAGCCTTTTTGCGGTGTGTTTGTTGGGATCCGATGAACTTTGAGTTTATGATCAGATCTATGTTTTTATCCATGAATGTTATTTGAGTCTTCTTTGATCTCTTATATGAATGATTGCTTATAGCCTCGTATTTCTTCTCCGGTATTTGGTTTTTTTGGCCAAATTGTTCTATTTATCTTGCAATGGGAAGAGGTGCTTTGTAGTGGGTTCGAGCTTACGCTGCTTGATTCTAGTGACAGAAGGGGAACCGACACGTATGTATCGTTGCTACTAAGGATAACAAGATGGGATCAACATCTACATAAATAGATGAACAGATCTTGTCTACAACATGTCATCGTTCTTATTGCATTACTCCGTTTTTCCATGAACTTAATACACTAGATGCATGCTGGATAGAGGTCGATGTGTGGAGTAATAGTAGTAGATGCAGCCAGGAGTCGCTCTACTAATCTTGGACGTGATGCCTATATAATGATCATTGCTTAGATATCGTCATGATTATTTGAAGTTCTATCAATTGCCCAACAGTAATTGTTTTCCCACCGTTTGCTATTTTTCTCGGGAGAAGCCACTAGTGAAACCTATGGCCCCCGAGTCTCTTTTCATCATATTTGCCTTTATGGTCTATTTTCCTTTGCATTTATTTTCAGATCTATTAAACCAAAAATGCAAAAATACTTTGCTGCAATTTATTTTTTCCACCACCTATTTATCCTATCTACCACTTTTACCTCACGTTATTTGCCTATCTTGAGGCACCATACTCGAAAGGGATTGACAACCGCTTTAACACGTCGGGTTGCAAGTATTTGTTATTTTTGTGCAGGTGCTGTTTACGTGGTGTGAGGAGGTTCTCCTACTGGTTCGATAACCCTGGTCTCATCACTGAGGGAAATACCTACCATCGCTATACTGCATCATCCCTTCCTCTTTGGGGAAATACTGACATAGTTCTAGCAGACATCAAAAGGAATTTCTGGCGCCGTTGCCGAGGAGGATCTTCAACTTCAACCAGGTTCCTAATCACAATTCTCATCTCCTTGCAATTTACATTATTTTCCATTTGCCTCTCATTTTCCTCTCCCCCACTTCACAAAATTTTGCCGTTTTATTCGCCCTCTTTTTCGTTCGTCATTTTCTCGTCGGATCTGTTTTTGTGTCCGATCTTGTTTGCGTAGTCATGATGCCTCAAAGAAAATATTATGATGTTCCTTACCCAAATATTTTGCTTGAAATTGAGAAAAGTACTAAGGAATATATGACTACACAATCTGAGCATAATAAATATTTTACTGAAGAACTTAAGGAACACTTCGTTGTGTTAGAAGCTATAACGAAACAACTCGATGATATTAGTAGAGAATTTTGCAATCTTCAATCTAAGTATGCTTTTGCTGAAAATTTGTTGGAAAGATATCCGATGCAAATCCACTTTAGTGAATCAAATGGCCGCCAAACCAACCTCGTTAGAAGATAAAAGTGATGAAGGTCTTACAATGATTGATGTTTCCTCTATTGATTCTTTGTTTAGTAAATTTAAGATGAAAAAAGGACTGGAGAAGAGTCAACTTTAGTTAGAAGGCGTCCCTATGATTTGGAGGGTGAAAATCTTGTTGAGAAAATTGATAAAAGTGGGTTTCAAGAGGTCAAGACTTTAACTAGTGATGTGCCCATTATTTTGGATTACAAAGACTTTAATTATGATAGTTGCTTTTTGATTGATTTTATTTCTTTGTTGTAATCCATGATAAATTCACCCCATGCTTATGAACAAAATAAAGCTTTTACTAAACATATTGTTGATTCCATGATGAAAGCTTTTGAAGAAAAAATTGGAATTAGAAGTTTCAATTCCTAAAAAATTGCATGATGAGTTTGAACCTACTATCAAAGTCAAGATTAAAAATTATGAGTGTTTTGCTTTGTGTCAATTGGGTGCTAGTGTTTCTACAATTCTGAAATCTTTATGTGATGTTCTTGGTCTCACCAATATTGAAGAATGCTCTTTAAAATTTTCACTTAGCGGATTCTACTATTAAAAAGCCTACGGAAAGAATTAATGATGTTCTTATTCTTTCAAATAGGAATTATGTGCCCATAGATTTTATTGTTCTTGATATTTATTACAATCCGTCTTGTCCAATTATTCTTGGTAGACTATTTTTGCGTACTATTGGTGTCGTGATTGATATGAAAGAAGGCAATATTAAATTTCAATTTCACTAAGGAAGGGAATGGAACACTTCCATAGAACAAGAATTATGCCACCATATGAATCAATGATGAGGGCATCTTATGGATCTAGAACCAAAGATGCCAACACTTAGGTCCTACACGTTATGCCTAGCTAGGGGCGTAAAACGATAGCACTTGCTGGGAGGCAACCCAATGAATAAAATTTATTTTTGCTTTTTTCTTTCTATTATTGTGTGTTAGCACAATTATGCTACTGTTATGAATGTGTTTTGTGTGTTTCAATTAGTGTTTGTGCCAAGCAAGGCCTTTGGGAAGATTTGGGTGAAAGTTTATTTGGTCTTGCTGAAAAACAGAAACTATTGCGCTCACGAGATTATTTGTCATTTCTAACAGAAGAATGATTTTGAGTTGATTCTGTTTTAATAATATTAATAGACAAATTTCTCACGTCCACCAATTTATTTGAGAATTTTTGGAGTTACACAAGTATTCTAAATATTCACATTGCTACAGACTGTTCTGTTTTTGACAGATTCTGTTTTCTTTGCGTTGTGTGCTTGTTTTGATGATTCTATGATTTTCTTTGATGAGTTTTCGCCATAGAAAAGTTGGTATACAGTAGATATAATTCAAAAACAAAATATGAATAGGTTTTCTACAGTACTTATAGTAGTGGTTTGCTTTCTTATACTAACGGATCTCATGAAGGTTTTGTTTGAGTTTTGTGTGATTGAAGTTTTCAAGTTTTGGGTGATCTTACGATGGATGAAGGAATAAGGATTAGCAAAAGGCTATGCTTGGGGATGCCAGAGGCACCCCAAGATATTATTCAAAGAATTAGCAAGCAACAAAGCTTGGGGATGCCCCCGAGTGGCATCCCCGCTTTCTTCTAACAACTGTCGGTATTTTACTTGAAACTATATTTTTATTCATCACATAACATGAGTTTTGCTTGGAGCGTCTTGTATGATATGAGTCTTTGCTTGTTTTGCTTTGTGTTTTAAGTGTTGAATCCTTCCTGGACACACACTTTTGATAAAGCCAAAAATTATGATATGCTTGCTCCTATGATTCACTTAAATTTTTAGAACCATGGATTTGCTCTAGTGCTTGACTTATTTTTTTTTTGAGAATAGTGTGCTTTGTTATTTTTGAAGAAGTGCTCTCATGCTTCAACTAGATTTATTTGGGAGTTAGTAAATTTTTAATAAATTCTCTCTTGCTTCACTTAGATTATTTTGAGAGAAAGAAAAAATTATGCTCATGATCTCACTTATATTTGTTTGAGCTTATCAAAAGCAACATATGAAAATATTCTCAAAGTGATAAATAACCAAGGAGGATTGTGACGCCCGGATAACTAGGCTACAGTAATCTCACGTTAATGATGCCATGTCACCTCGATTACTGTTGATAATCTCGCGTTAGTTCGAAACCGGTTCGAATTCAAATATAATATCAAGCTCGATAATTGTTTTTCAAATATTAAAACTAAAATGTTGGGGTGTTGCCAAATAATGCATAGGTAATTATTGTGGAGAATCCACAATTTTATAAAAGGTTTAAGTGCACTAAAATATTTAAAACTGTTGCAAAACATTTAACTAACTAGCCTTTTCAAATTGATAAAATATTAAACTATTTTGTTGTAGTTGCGGAGCTAATTGTGGTAGTGGCATAATTATTAATGCTCTTTTAGGTACAACTTTTGTATTCTATAAAAGCTAAAATTTAATAAAATAGAAAAGAAAATTAAATAAAAGGAAAGGACAAAAATGTAAACAAAAACAAATATAAAAACAAAAGGCAAACTCCCTCCCCTTGGGCTGTTTGGCCCAACTGGGCACCCTGCTGGTCGGCCCACCCCTTGGGCTATTCCCCCTCACCCCCACTACGTGACCTAGCCCACACCCCACACTCCCCCCCCGAAATATCTCCCCCCTCTCCCCCGATTGGATCGGGATCGAGAGGAGGAGACTGTTGGACGTCACCGCCCGAAGGCCTCGCCGTCGCCGGACCTCCCCACCGGACCTCCTCATCTCCTCCCCGCCGGACTGCCTCCCGCCTCCGACGCGTCGTCCCCGTCCTCCTCCCCGCGCCCCATTGCCCCGTCCCTACGAACGCCTCGTGAGCTCTCCTCCTCCTGTCTCCCTCGTGCACGTGCACGCGCTCACAGCCACGGCTACGTCCAGTGCACGCGCCGTCCCGTGTGCTCACGTCACCAGCTCCGGCGCCCGTCGCACGCCCTCCCCCGCGCACTGCGTCGCGCGCCTGCGAACGCCCGCTGCTGCCTGCGCCCCGCCTCCGCCGCGCCTCTGCGAGTTGTGCCCACGCCGTGCTCAGGCCTCGCGCACACGCGCGCGTGGCCTTTGCCGGCCGCTCGGCCTCCATCTACCGTTGTTGGCCGCACCTCTCCTGGCCGCACCCACCACCTACTGCCGTTCCCGTCACTGCCTCGCCGGCGCTGCTGCAGCTTGCCGGAACCGTCGCTCACCTCCGCCCCGCTTCAAGGTGCTTGCTGTTGCTCCTCTGCCATCCGCGCCCGCAGCCTCCACCGCGCCTGCTCGTCGCCGTCCTTGCCCGGCCCCACGACCGCATGGCCCCTGCATCCCTGCGTCGCCGGCGCCCCGCCGCGCCTCGCCAGTCTCGCCCCCGCGGCTGGCCTGGGCGAGCGCCGTGACAGGCGCCCACGCGCCCGCATCCATCGCCCGCTCGGGCCGCGCGGCGCCCCGTGCCCGCTAAGGCCTAAGGCCACAGGGGCCTTTGACAACTGGGCCCGGTCCCGTCTACCCATGACAAATGGGGCCCAACGCCTAGAATGTTTTTTAAAAGGAATTAAAATATATAATAACAAAAATAATGTATTAATTATTTAATTTAATTAACTTAATAAATTATATTAAATCAACCTAATTAACTAGTGTTAATTAATTAAGCAGTAATTAGATTAGTTAACTCTAATTAGATTAAACAGTCTATGACAGTTGGGACCCACATGTCAGTTTGACCAGTCAACACCTCTGTTGACTGCTGACGTCATGATGACATCAACATGCACTGTTCTCGATAATGTTGAATTAAAATAATTAAATAAATCCTAAAAATGATTTAAATCTTGTAAAAATAATATAAAATAAACCGTAGCTCAGATGGAAAAACTTTGTACATGAACGTTCTTAGAACGACGAGACGAATCCGGATATGCAGCCCGTTCGTCCGCCACACACCCCTAGCATAGCAAACATGCAACTTTCCCCCTCCGGTTCATCTGTCCGAAAATGCGAAACACCGGGAATACTTTCCCGGATGTTTTCCCCCTTCGTCGGTATCACCTACTACCGCGTTAGGGCACACCTAGCACCGCGTATTGCCATGCTACGTTTTGTCATGCTTTGACTGCTTTGTTATTTATTGTGTTTCCCCTTTGTTACTTCTTTTTGGTAGACCCCGAGACTGCCGGCGACCCCAGTTCGACTACGGAGTTGACGACCCCTCCTTGCCAGAGCAACCAGGCAAGCCCCCCCCCTTGATCACCAGATATCGCCTATTCTTCTCTATACTGCTTGCATTAGAGTAGTGTAGCATGTTACTGCTCGGTTACTCCTATTCTGTTGCATAGCCTGTCATTGTTGCTACAGTTGTTGATACCTTACCCGCAATCCTAAATGCTTAGTATAGGATGCTAGTTTATCATCATTGGCCCTATATTCTTGTCAGTCTGCCTTGCTATACTATTGGGCCGTGATCACTCGGGAGGTGATCACGGGTATATACTATACATATATACATACTATACATATGGTGACTAAAGCCGGGTTGGATCGTTGAGTACCCGCAAGTGATTCCGATGTGAGGGCTGGAAGGACAGGTGGCTCCATCCCGATAGAGGTGGGCCTGGGTTCCCGACGGCCCCCGACTGTTACTTTGTGGCGGAGCGAGGGGGCAGGTCGAGACCACCTAGGGGAGAGGTGGGCCTGGCCCTAGTCGGAGTTCGCGGTTACTTCATAATAACACGCTTAACGAGATCTTGGTATTTGATATGAGTCTGGCCACTAGCCTATACGCACTAACCAACTACGTGGGAACAGTTATGGGTACTCGACGTCGTGGTATCAGCTGAAGCCTTCATGATGTCAGCGACTGAGCGGCGCGCGCCGAATTGGAACGTAAGCCTGCTCTTGTATTAAGGGGGCTAGTTCTGCTTCCGGCCGCGTTCGCAACGTGCAGGTGTGCAAAGGGCGATGGGCCCAGACCCCTGCGCCACAGGAGTTAGACCGGTGTGCTGACCTCTCTATTGTGCCTAGGTGGGGCTGCGACGTGTTGATCTTCCGAGGCCGGGCATGACCCAGGAAAGTGTGCCGGCCAAATGGGATCGAGCGTGTTGGGAAATGTGGTGCACCCCTGCAGGGAAGTTTATGTATTCGAATAGCCGTGTCCCTCGGTAAAAGGACGACCCGGAGTTGTGACTTGACCTTATGACAACTAGAACCGGATACTTAATAAAACACACCCAGACAAGTTCCACAGACAACCCGGTAATCGCTTTTCCACAGGGCGACGAGGGGAGGATTGCCGGGTAGGATTATGCTATGCGATGCTACTTGGAGGACTTCAATCTACTCTCTTCTACATGCTGCAAGACGGAGGCTGCCAAAAGCGTAGTCTTCGATAGGTCTAGCTATCCCCCTCTTATTCTGGCATTCCGCAGTTCAGTCCACTGATATGGCCTCCTTACACATATACCCTTGCATATGTAGTGTAGCTCCTTGCTTGCAGTACTTTGGATGAGTACTCACGGTTGCTTTGCTCCCTCTTTCCCCCCGTTTTCCTCTTCTTCTCGGATGCCGCAACCAGATGTGGGAGCCCAGGAGTCAGACGCCACCGTCGACGGCGACTACTACACTGGAGGTGCCTACTACTACATGCAGGCTGCTGACGACGACCAGGAGTAGTTTAGGAGGATCCCAGGCAGGAGGCCTGCGCCTCTTTCGATCTGTATCCCAGTTTGTGCTAGCCTTCTTAAGGCAAACTTGTTTAACTTATGTCTGTACTCAGATATTGTTGCTTCCGCTGACTCATCTATGATCGAGCACTTGTATTCGAGCCCTTGAGGCCCCTGGCTTGTATTATGATGCTCGTATGACTTATTTTATTTTTAGAGTTGTGTTGTGATATCTTCCCGTGAGTCCCTGATCTTGATCGTACACGTTTGCGTGTATGATTAGTGTACGATTGAATTGGGGGCGTCAGAAGGATAAAATAAAAACTTTCATGAAGATCATTGGACAAAAGAAACTTGACTCTTAGTAATGGTTTTGAGATATGACGATATGATATGTGAGTCATGTTGATGAGTAATTGTGCTTTAGTAAGAATATTGATGTTTAAGCACGGAAGTCAATAGTTATGCAATGAAATTTATATCCTACTTTTGGTGCATTATTTAGTGTAACTTATGCTTAATGCTTGGGTATGAGATTTTTTGCTTTTTGGTTGATCGCTTCTCAATCTTTTTGCTAGCCTTCATTTTGCACTAAGTATGATCACTACTTGTGCATCCAAAACCCTTTAAACCAGTTTTACCTTATGAGGCCACTATACCTACCTATATGCAGTATTTCCGTGCCATTCTAAGCAAATTTGCATGTGCCATCTCTAGTTTTTCAAAATAATTTCTCTTTTGTGTGCTCTACCGCTCGTGAGGCGGTGAAGGGTGACCAATATTTTCCATGCTAGATGTGTTATTCTCACGATGAGTGTTTATTCACTTGTCATTGCACGAGAGTACGGCAAAGGTATTAGGGATGCCCAGTCCCGAAATAAAAAATGAATTTACTTTATGTTGTCAAGTAATAAATTCCTTGGAAAGTGTTGGTATGGAGGGCAACCGTGGATTCAGCTAGCCATAGAAAGTGAAAGTAATGGTGGAAAAAGGATAAATTTTATTTTCTGTTTGGGAACCGCCTATGATGTATCTAGCATGGAAAGTGTTTGTATGCTCCAAGTCATTTTCGTTGGTGGGAGAAGTATGCCTGTCAAAAATATTTTTATCTCTCAATTTAAGCTTTGAGCTCTTCAACCTCTACAAATCCCTAATTCCCTCTGCGAAGAGCCTTTCTTTTACTTATGCAATTTTTATTTTGAACTTAAGTCTACGTCTTCTCTTATAAAGCACCAACTAAGGGGCACTATGATTGTATTTGAGCATTGGGTGTAGCTAATATTCGAGTGTGTTTCATGAATGGATCAATGATTGAGCATAATGGGCTAGGGATAACTTGCTTTAGTGTTGATATTTTCAAAGACATGGTTGCTCTATGGACTGGTGAGCATCTCGGAGTTGGAATATACGCTTTGATGGGATGATCAAAGCTTATGGTTTTATACAAACTTATGGAGAAGCTTGTATTTACAAGAAAGTGAGGGGAGCTCTATAGCATTTCTAATATTATATGTGGATGACATATACTATTGATTGGAAATGATATAGAATTTCTGGAAAGCATAAAGGGTTATTGAAACAAGAGTTTTTCAATGAAAGACCTAGGTGAAGCTGCTTACATATTGGACATTAAGATCTATAGAGATAGACCGAGACGCTTGATAGGACTTTCACAAAGCACATACCTTGACACAATTTTGAACAAGTTCAAAATGGACCAGTCAAGGAGGGGGTTCTTGCCTGTGTTGAAAGGTATGAAGTTGAGTCAGACTCAATGCCCGACCATGACAGAAAAAAGAGAAAGGATGAAGGTCATCCCCCTATGCCTCAGCCAGAGGCTCTATAATGTATGCCATGTTGTGTACCAGACCTGATGTGTGCCTTGCCATAAGTCCAGCAGGGAGGTAACAAAGTAATCCAAGAGTGGATCAGTGGATAGCGGTCAAGAATATCCTTAAGTACCTAAAGAGGACTGAGAACATGTTTCTCGTTTATGGAGGTGACAAAGAGTTTGTCGTAAAGGGTTACGTTGATGCTATCTTTGACACTGATCCGGATGACTCAAAGTCACAAACTGGATACGTATTTATTTTGAATGGAGGAGTAGTCAGTTGGTGCAGTTCCAAGCACAGTGTCATAGCGGGATCTACATATGAAGCAGAGTATATCACTACTGCAGGATGCTGCTAAGGTGGCACTACAATCAGAGACCCTTCAAAGAAACTGTGTGATGCATTAATCGCAAACGGTGATGTAAAAAACCATCAAAAAAGATGCAAAACATCTGCAATGGCGGATACATCAAACATGGTTCAGATTTTAGTTGCATGTGCGATGTGGGGCATACGGTTCACTCCAATGAACTGTTTGCGATGAGGCAGAACAACAGAAACGGGCAGCCAGATGAAGGCGTGTGCAATATACGGCAGTTCACTCGGATTAGCTATTTCTGATTAGGCAACACAACAGAAGCGGTCAGCCAGATCAAGGTGTGTGCGATTGACGACATACACTTTAGACAGATGAACTGTTTGTGATTAGGCAACACAACAGAAATGGTCAGCCAGATCGAGGTGTCTGCGATGGCATACACTTCACACGGATGAACTATTTGTGATTAGCCACAACAAACAGAAACAGTTAGACAAATCAACGTATGTGCGCTAGAGGGGCACACATTCTAATTAAAAGAAGCGTGTGCAATGGTAATAATGAGCACGCACGGTTGATGGAACAAGACGTGTGCTGGCATCGCCTATTGCGGTGCACCCTATCGTGCAAACGCCACGTACACGGTGGAGAATGCGTGCACACTTTATGCCTTCCGAGAATCGTACCCCACTTCAAAATATGAACCGTCAATAAATTTTGAACTTGCTTCCCTTCACATTCACAATTACTATTCATGCCAATCAAAACCTATTCACACCGATCAAAACCTGAATGCTTTCCCACTTAGGAGCGTATTAGTACGTGGTTATAAATACTACCTACTCCAAGATGACTGCACATTCCTCCTCAACTCCTCATCCACAAAAACAAACAAGTCATTCATCATCGTTCCCTTGCATCTGCCATGGCCCACATGAGTTCTAGGTCGAGAGATTACTACCAGGAAGAGGCGAGCATGGAAGCAGAAGCACGAGAGATGTCCCGCCTTGCCGCAAAAGCAGCCGACATGTCCTGCTGCGCGGCCGTAGAAGCACAGTGGTCTCACCACGCTGCCGAAGCAGCACAGAGGTCTCGCCGCGCCATTGATGCAGCAGACTGGTCCGGCCGCACCGTGGAAGCAGCAGAGATGTCCCGCCGCACCACGAATGCAGCAGAAATGTCCTCCCGTTCCGAGGCGCCTAGGAAAATGCCTCGCGGGTAGGCGAGGACTCTCATAGGCACAGCGCACTATGCTCGATGACCTAATTGGTCGGATCTCCGACTGGATGAAGCTGCAGGACGAGATGAATGCCTTGTTTGAAAATGCTACCAGCATCATCCGGGGACTAGGGGAGGACAAGGCAAAGCTCCACACCGAGTGCGATCTGCTGAGGGCGAAGATCGCCGGAATGATGAAGCAGCACGAGGAGACCACTGCCTTGTTGAAGAGGACCGGCATCATCGTCAAGAAACTTATGGACCAGAATGCCATGCTTTGCATCGAGCACCAAAGGCTCATGGAGGAATCTGTGGCTGCTCTCAAGCAACATCTTGAGGACACGAAAGAGCTCATCCCTGCTCGCCACAAGAACTAGTTTCTATGGCCTACAGCAACACATCAAGAAAGTAGAGATCAGCGAGCCAGATCGTTGTCTGCGTCTTCCTTCTTTTGCCCTTCTGTATTTTGGGCGTTGCCTGCTACCTCTTGAGCTTGCATTGGTTTTTACCTTGAAGAGGAAAGGGTGATGAAGCAAAGTAGGGTAAGTATTTCCCTTAGTTTGAGAACCAAGGTATCAATCCAGTAGGAGATAACACACAAGTCACCAAATACCTGCACAAACAATCAACAAACTTGCACCCAACGCGATAAAGGGGTTGTCAATCCCTTCATGGTTACTTTCAAAAGTGAGATCAGATAGAGATGGATAAACGGTAAAGTAAATATTTTTGGTGTTTTTGGTTTATAGATCAAAAAGTAAAAGATTGCAAAATAGTAGATCAGAAACTAGTATGATGAAAAATAGAACTTATATGATGGAAAATATACCCGGGGGCCATTGGTTTCACTAGTGGCTTCTCTCAAGATAGCAAATATTAAGGTGGGTGAACAAATTACTGCCGAGCAATTGATAGAAGAATGCGTAATTATGATGACATCTAAGGCAATGATCATGAATATAGGCATCACGTCTGTGTCAAGTAGACTGAAACAATTCTGTGTCTATTACTGTTACTCCACACATCAACCGCTATCCAGCATATATCCAGAGTATTAAGTTCATAAAGAATGGAGTAACGCATTAAGTAAGATGACATGATGTAGAGGAATTAACTCAAACAATATGATAAAACCCCATCTTTTTATCCTCGATGGCAACAATACAATACGTGCCTTGCTGCCCCTACTGTCACTGGGAAAGGACACCGCAAGATTGAACCCAAAGCTAAGCACTTCTCCCATTGCAAGAAAAACCAAACTAGTAGGCCAAACTAAACCAATAATTCGAAGAGACTTGCAAAGATATCAAATCATGCATATAAGAATTCCGAGAAGACTCAAATACTATTTCAGAGATAATCTGATCATAAATCCACAATTCATCGGATCTTGGCAAACACACCGCAAAAGAATATTACATCGATTAGATCTCCAAGAACATTCAGGAGATCATCGTATTGAGAATCAAAGAGAGAGAAGAAGCCATCTAGCTACTAGCTATGGACCTGTAGGTCTATGGTAAACTACTCACGCTTCATCGGAAGGGTAATGGTGTTGATGTAGAAGCCCTCCATGATCGAATCCCCCTCCGGCAGGACGCTGCAAAAGGCCCCTAGATGGGATCTCACGGGTACAGAAGGTTGCGGCGGTGGAAAAGTGTATTCGTGGCTCCGCCTGATGTTTTTCGGGTATAAGAGTATATATAGGCGAAGGAACTAGGTCAGGAGAGCTCCGAGGGGCCCACGAGGTAGGAGGCGCTCCTTACCCCCCTGGGCGCGCCCTCCACCCTCGTGGTCGCCTCGTTGAGTCTCCGACTTCACCTCCAAGTCTCCTGGTTTGCTTCTGGTCCAACAAAGATCATCGCGAAAGTTTCATTCCGTTTGGACTCCGTTTGGTATTCCTTTTCTGCGAAACTCTAAAACAGGCAAAAAACAGAAACTGGCACTGGGCTCTAGGTTAATAGTTTAGTCCCCAAAATAATATGAAATAGCATATTAAACATCCAAAACTGATAATATAATAACATGGAACAATCGAAAATTATAGATATGTTGGAGATGTATCAAGCATCCCCAAGCTTAGTTCCTGCTCGTCCTCGAGTAGGCAAACGATAAAGATAGAATTTTTGATGTGGAATGCTACCTAACATATTTATCCATGTAATTCCCTTTATTGTGGCATGAATGTTCAGATCCGAAAGATTCAAAACAAAAGTTAAATATTGACATAAAAACAATAATAATTCAAGCATACTAACAAGGCAATCATGTCTTCTAAAAATAACATGGCCAAAGAAAGCTATCCTACAAAATCATATAGTCTGGCTATGCTCTATCTTCACCACACAAAATATCTAAATCATGCACAACCCCGATGACAAGCCAAGCAATTGTTTCACACTTTTGATGTTCTCAAACTTTTTCAACTTTCACGCAATACATGAGAATGAGCCATGGACATAACACTATGCTGTAAGAGAATATGGTGGTTGCAGAGAAAACAAAAAAGAGGAAGATAGTCTTACATCAACTAGGCGTATCAACAGGCTATGGAGATGCCCATCAATATATATCAATGTGAGTGGGTAGGGATTGCCATGCAACAGATGCACTAGAGCTATAAGTGTATGAAAGCTCAAAAAAGAATTAAGTGGGTGTGCATCCAACTTGCTTGCTCACGAAGACCTAGGGCATTTGAGGAAGCTCATCATTGGAATATACAAGCCAAGTTCTATAATGAAAAATTCCCACTAGTATATGAGCTCCATTAGTATAAGAAATTAAATGACCCCTTTAAGGTATTGTTGCTAACTTATTCTTTATTTGTATTGGTGTAATATCTACTATATTACAACTTTTCCATGGTTCATAGCCCCCGATACTACCCATAGATTCATCAAAATAAGCAAACAACACGCAAAAAAACAGAATCTGTCAAAAACAAAATAGTTTGTAGCAATCTGTAACTCTCGAATACTTCTGTAACTCCAACAGTTCTAAAAAATTAGGAAATCCTGAGCAATTTGTGTACCAATCCAGAGCAAAAAGAATCAGATCAAAAGCACGTTTCTGTGAATTTTGAAAATTATTTTCCTGGGCGCAAAAGTATCTAATTTTCAGCAGGATCAACACAACTATCACCGTAAGTTATCCTAAAGGTTTAACTTGGCACAAACACTAATTAAAAATAAACCACATCTAACCAGAGGCTATATGAATTATTTATTACTAAATAGGAACAAAAAGCAAAGAACAAAAATAAAATTGGGTTGCCTCCCAACAAGCGCTATTGTTTAAAGCCTTTTTAGCTAGGCATTGAGATTTCAATGATGCTCACATGGAAGACAAGAATTGAAGCACAAAGAGAGCATCATAAAACACATGACAAACACATCTAAGTCTAACATACTTCCTATGAATAGGAATTTTGTAAGCAAAAACTAGCATATGCAAGGAAAGAATATAGCAATCTCAACATGAAGAGAGGTAATTTAGTGACATGAAAATTTCCACAACCATATTTTCCTCTCTCATAATAATTACATTTAGGATCATAAGAAAATTCAACTATATAGCTATCACATAACATATTCTCAACACGATCCACATGCATACGAAGTTGACACTCTTCCAAAATAGTGGGATTAACATTAACTAAAGTCATCACCTCTCCAAACCCACTTTAATCAAAAATTTCATAAGATTGAACATTTTCCAAATATGTGGGATCTAAAGTTGACACTCTTCCAAACCCACTTTCAATATTATTTAAAACATTATTATCAATCTCATATTCATCATGGGGCTTAAATACATTTTCAAGATCATAAGAAGAATCACCCTAATCATGATCATTGCAACAAGTAGTGGACATAGCAAAACTAGCATCCCCAAGTTTAGGGTTTTGCATCTTATTAGCACAATTGACATTAATAGAATTTATAAAAACATAGTTGCAATCATGCTTTTTATTCAAAGATCTATCGTGAATCACTTCATAAAGCACTTCATCATAATTTTTAGATTCACGAATTTCAAGCAAAACCTCATAAAGATAATCTAGTACACTCAACTCACTAGCAATTGGTTCATCATAATTGGATCTCTTAAAAAGATTAGCAAGTGGATGAGGATCCATAAACTTTTAGCAAGCAAAGATGCAAGAAGAAAGAAGGCACATGGTAACACAAGCAAACAAAAGATCGAACGAAAGAAGGGTGCAGAAAAGGCGAATCTTTTCGAAAATCGTTTAGAGATGGGGGCAAGGAAAACAGGAGGCAAATGACAAATAATGTAATGCAAGAGATGAGAGTTTATGATGGATACTTGGTATGTCTTGACTTCGTGTAGATCTCCCCGGCAACGGTGCCAAAAATTCATCCTGCTACCTCTTGAGCTTGCGTTGGTTTTTCCCTTGAAGAGGAAAGGGTGATGCAGCAAAGTAGAGTAAGTGTTTCCCTCAGTTTGAGAACCAAGGTATCAATCCAGTAGGCGACTACGCACAAGTCACCGAATACCTGCACAAACAATCAACAAACTTGCACCCAACGCGATAAAGGGGTTGTCAATCCCTTCACGGTTACTTGCAAAAGTGAGATCTCATAGAGATAGATAAACGGTAAGTAAATATTTTTGGTATTTTTCATTTATAGATGGAAAAGTTAAAGCTTGCAAAATAGTAGATCGGAAACTAGTATGATGAAAAATAGAACTTATATGAAGGAAAATATACCCGGGGCCATAGGTTTCACTAGTGGCTTCTCTCAAGATAGCACATATTATGGTGGGTGAACAAATTACTGCCGAGCAATTGATAGAAGAGTGCATAATTATGATGACATATAAGGCAATGATCATGAATATATGCATCACGTCTGTGTCAAGTAGACCAAAATGATTCTGCATCTACTACTATTAATCCATACATCGACCGCTATCCAGCATGCATCTAGAGTATTAAGTTCATAAAGAACGGAGTAATACAATAAGTAAGATGACATGATGTAGAGGAATTAACTCAAGCAATATGATGAAAACCCTATCTTTTTATTCTCTATGGCAATAATACAATACGTGCCTTGCTGCCACTACTGTCATTGGGAAAGGACACCGCAAGATTGAACCCTAAGCTAAGCACTTCTCCCATTGCAAGAAAAACCAATCTAGTAGGCCAAACTAAACTGATAATTCGAAGAGACTTGCAAAGATATCAAATCATGCATATAAGAATTCAGAGAAGACTCAAATAATATTCATAGATAATCTGATCTCGGCAAACACACCACGAAAGAATATTACATAGAACAGATCTCCAAGAACATCGAGGAGAACATGGTATTGAGAATCATAGAGAGAGAAGAAGCCATCTAGCTACTAGCTATGGACCCGTAGGTCTGTGGTAAACTACTCACGCTTCATCGGAAGGGTAATGGTGTTGATGCAGAAGCCCTCCATGATCGAATCCCCCTCCGGCAGGACAACAGAAAAAGCCCCTAAATGGGATCTCATGGGTACAAAAGGTTGTGGCAGTGGAAAAGTGTTTTCGTGGATCCCCCTGATGTTTTTGGGGTATAAGAGTATATATAGGCGAAGGAATTAGGTTAGGAGAGCTCCGAGGGGCCCACGAGGTAGGGGGCGTGCCCTACCCCCTGGGCGCGCCCTCCACCCTCGTGGCCTCCTATTTGGGTCTCTGAATTCATCTCGAAGTCTCCTGGTTTGCTTTTGGTCCAAGAAGGTCATCGCGAAAGTTTCATTCTGTTTGGACTCCATTTGGTATTCCTTTTCTGCGAAACTCTAAAACAGGCAAAAAACAGAAATTGGCACTGGGCTCTAGGTTAATAGGTTAGTCCCAAAAATAATATAAAATAGCATATAAATGCATATTAAACTTCCAAAATAGATAATATAATAGCATGAAACAATCAAAAATTAAAGATACGTTGGAGATGTATCAATAGGCATTACGTCCATGTCAAGTAGACTGAAACGATTTTGTATCTAGTACAATTACTCCACACATCGGCCGCTATCCAACATGCATCTAGAGTATTAAGTTCATAAAGAACAGAGTAACGCATTAAGTAAGATAACATGATGTAGAGGAATTAACTCAAGCAACTGATGAAAACCCCATCTTTTTATCCTCGATGGCAACAATACAATATGTGCCTTGTTGCCCCTACTGTCACTGGGAAAGGACACCGCAAGATTGAACCCAAAGCTAAGAACTTCTCCCATTGCGAGAAAAACCAATCTAGTAGGCCAAACTAAACCGATAATTTGAAGAGACTTGCAAAGATATCAAATCATGCATATAAGAATTCAGAGAAGACTCAAATAATATTCATAGATAATCTGGTCATAAATCCACAACTCATCGGATCTCGGCAAACAAACAGCAAATAATATTACATCGAATAGATCTCCAAGAACATCAAGAACATGGTATTGAGAAAAGAGCGTAGGTCTGAGGTAAACTACTCACGCTTCATCGGAAGGGTAATGGTGTTGATGTAGAAGCCCTCTGTGATCGAATCCCCCTCCGGTAGGACACCGGAAAAGGCCCCTAGATGGGATCTCACAGGTACAGAAGGTTACAGCAGTGGAAAAGTGTTTTTGTGGCTCCCCTTGATGTTTTTGGGGTATAGGAGTATATATAGGCGAAGGAACTGGGACAGGAGAGCTCCGAGGGGCCCAGGTGGTAGGGGGTGCAGCCTACCCCTTGTGCGTGCCCTCCACCCTCGTGGCCGCCTTGTTGCGTCTCGGACTTCATCTCCAAGTCTTCTGGTTTGCTTCTGGTCAAAGAAAGATCATCGTGAAAGTTTCATTCCGTTTGGACTCCGTTTGGTATACCTTTTCTACGAAACTCTAAAATAAGCAAAAAAAGAAAACATAAACAGGCACGAATGTTAGTCCCAAAAATAGTATAAAATAGCATATAAATGCATATTAAACATCAAAAACAGATAATATAATAGCATGGAACAATAAAAAATTATAGATACGTTGGAGATGTATCAAGCATCCCCAAGCTTAATTCCTGCTCGTCCTCAAGTAGGTAAATGATAAAAACAGATTTTTTGATGTGGAATGCTACCTAACATATTTATCCATGTAATTTTCTTTATTGTGGCATGAATGTTCAGATCCGTAAGATTCAAAACAAAAGTTTAATATTGACACAAAAACAATAATACTTAAAGCATACTAATAAATCAATCATGTCTTCTCAAAATAGCATGGCCAAAGAAAGGTATCCCTACAAAATCATATAGACTGGCTATGCTCTATATTCATCATACAAAATATTTAAATCATGCACAACTCCGATGACAAGCCAAGCAATTGTTTCATACTTTTGATGTTCTCAAACTTTTTCAACTTTCACGCAATACATGAGCGTGAGCCATGGACATAGCACTATGGTGGAAGAGAATGTGGTGGTTGTGGAGAGGACAAAAGGAGGAAGATAGTCTCGCGTCAACTAGGCGTATCAACGGGCTATGGAGATGCCCATCAATAAATATCAATGTGAGTGAGTAGGGATTGCCATGCAACGGATGCACTAGAGCTATAAGTGTATGAAATCTCAAAAAGAAACTAAGTGGGTGTACATCCAACTTGCTTGCTCACGAAGACCTAGGGCATTTTGAGGAAGCCCAGCATTGGAATATGCAAACCAAGTTCTATAATGAAAATTTCCCACTAGTATATGAAAGTGACAAAATAAGAGACCCTCTATCATGAAGATCATGGTGCTACTTTGAAGCACAAGTGTGGAAAAAGGATAGTAACATTGCCCCCCCTCTCTTTTTCTCTCATTTTTTTTCATTTTTTTTTCATTTTTTCCTTTTCCTTTTTTCTTTATTTTTCGTCCATTAGTCTCATCCCGACTTGTGGGGGAATCATAGCCTCCATCATCCTTTTCTCACATGGAACAATGCTCTAATAATGAAGATCATCACACTTTTATTTACTTACAACTCAAGAATTACAACTCAATGCTTAGAAAAAAATATGACTCTATGTGAATGCCTCCAGCGGTGTACCGGGATGTGCAATGAATCAAGAGTGACATGTATGAAAGAATTATGAAAGGTGGCTTTGCCACAAATACGATCTCAACTACATGATCATGCAAAGAAATATGACAATGATCAAGCGTGTCATGATAAATGGAACAGTGGAAAGTTGCATGGCAATATATCTTGGAATGGCTATGGAAATGCCATAATAGGTAGGTGTGGTGACTGTTTTGAGGATGGTATATGGTGGGTGTATGGTACCGGCGAAATTTGCGCGACACAAGAGAGGGTAGCAATGGTGGAAGGGTGAGAGTGTGTATAATCCATGGAATCAACATTCGTCATAAAGAACTCACATACTTATTGCAAAATTCTATTAGTTATCGAAACGAAGTACTATGCGCATGCTCCTAGGGGGATATATTGGTAGGAAAAGACCATTGCTCATCCCCGACCGCCACTCATAAGGAAGACAATCAAAAAATAAATCATGCTCCGACTTCATCACATAATGGTTCACCATACGTGCATGCTACGAGAATCACAAACTTTAACACAAGTATCTTTCAAATTCACAACTACCCACTAGCATGACTCTAATATCACCATCTTCATATCTCAAAAGAATCATAAAGAATCAAACTTCTCATAGTATTCAATGCACTTTATATGAAAGTTTTTATTATATCCCTCTTGGATGCCTATCATATTAGGACTAAATTTATAACCAAAGTAAATTACCATGCTGTTCTAAAAGACTCTCAAAATAATATAAGTGAAGCATGAGATTTCATCAATTTCTATAAAATAAATCCACCGCTATGCTCTAATAAGATATAAGTGAAGTACTAGAGCAATATTGCCTTGCTCAAAAGATATAAGTGAAGCATGAGATTTCATCAATTTCTATAAAATAAATCCACTGCTATGCTCTAATAAGATATAAGTGAAGTACTAGAGCAATATTGCCTTGCTCAAAAGATATAAGTGAAGCACATAGAGTATTCTAATAAATCACGATTCATGCGTGTCTCTCTCAAAAGGTATGTACAGCAAGGATGATTGTGGCAAACTAAAAAGCAACAACGCAAATCATACAAGACGCTCCAAGCAAAACACATATCATGTGGTGAATAAAAATATAGCCTCAAGTAAAGTTACTGGTAGACGAAGACGAAAGAGGGGATGCCTTCCGGGGCATCCCCAAGCTTAGGCTTTTGGTTGTACTTGAATATTACCTCGGGATGCCTTGGGCATACCCAAGCTTAGGCTCTTGCCACTCCTTATTCCATAGTCCATCAAATCCTTACCCAAAACTAGAAAACTTCACAACACAAAACTCAACACAAATCTCATAAGCTCCATTAGTATAAGAAAATAAATCACCACTTTAAGGTACTGTTACAAACTCATTCTATATTTATATTGGTATGATATCTACCGTATTCCAACTTTTCCATGGTTCATACCCCCGATACTACCCATAGATTCATCAAAATAAGCAAACAACACGCAAAAAACAGAATCTATCAAAAACAGAACAATCTGTAGCAATCTGTAATTCTCGAATACTTCTCTAACTCAAAAATTCTTATAAATTAGGAAAACCTGAGAAATTTGTGTACCAATCCAGAGCAAAAATAATCAGATCAAAAGCACGTTACTGTGAATTATGAAAATTGTTTTCCTTGGCGCAAAAGTTTCTGATTTTCAGCAGGATCAACACAACTATCACCGTAAGCTATCCTAAAGGTTTAATTTGGCACAGACACTAATTAAAACATAAAACACATCTAACCAGAGGCTAGATGAATTATTTATTACTAAACAGGAACAACAAGCAAACAATAAAAATAAAATTGGGTTGCCTCCCAACAAGCGCTATTGTTTAACGCCCTTAGCTAGGCATAAAAATGCGAATAGATCTAAGTATTTTCATCTTTGGTATGCAATTCTTTGATTGCACACGTACAATCCTTAGGAGGTTCTTGGGTTTTATAAATGATAAAACTCCTAGGAAAGAAATCAAGAAATTTATTCGTAGCAAAAGGTTCCTTAATAATATCGAGAAAATTGGGGTAAACACTAATCGTATTAAGATCTTCATTTTTCTTACTAGAAGATTCACCCTTGTTCTTAGGAACATAAATAAAATTGGCAGTCTTAGTAGAGGGAAGATTTTGAGTAGTTTTAACGGAAGAAAAAGCGGAACCCAAGTTGGTAATAATATCCTCTAGTTTGCCAATTCTAGCGGAATCTTGATCTATCTTTTCATTAACTATAGGTTCCTTTTCTTAAGATTCTTAAAGTAATTCCTACCTTATATCCATATGAGAAATCTAAATATGAATCTTTTTATACAAACTTTCAATCAACTCAATGGTAGAAATTTTATTCTCAATAATATTAAGCCTTTGCATCACATGTTCCAAAGTTAAAACAGTTCCATTGATCAAAGGAGGTGGTGGGCCTAACAAATCTATCATAGCATTATAAGAATCACAAGTATGGCTCCCCAAGAAATTTCCCCCGATAATAGTATCCAGAACATATCTATTCCAAGGAGTAATGCCCACATAAAAATTGCAAAGAAAAATGGCAATAGGATGCTTTCGAGTAGATCTATTTTGAGCATTGCAAATTCTATACCAAGCATATTTAAAATTTTCTCCCTCCCTTTGTTTAAAATTGAGGACCTCATTATCGGGAGTACTAACAATGATAGGAGGGCTAGCCATGAGAGTGAATCAAGCCATCTAACACACGAGAACACAAGAAGAAAGCAAAGAAGACAAAGGAAGAGAGGCGAAGAAAAGGAAAATCTTTTCAAAAATTGTTTTAGAGGTGGGGGATAGGAAAACGAGAGGCGAATGGCAAATAATGTAATGCAAGAGATGAGAGTTTATGATGGGTACTTGGTATGTCTTGACTTGGTGTAGATCTCCCCGGCAACAGCGCCAGAAATTCTTCCTGCTACCTCTTGAGCTTGCGTTGGTTTTTCCATTGAAGAGGAAAGGGTGATGCAGCAAAGTAGAGTAAGTATTTCTCTCAGTTTGAGAACCAAGGTATCAATCCAGTAGGAGACTACGCACAAGTCACTGAATACCTGTACAAACAATAAAAAACTTGCACCCAACGCAATAAAGGTGTGGTCAATCCCTTCACGGTTACTTGCAAAAATGAGATCTGATAGAGATAGATAAATGGTAAAGTAAATATTTTTGGTATTTTTGGTTTATAGAACGGAAAGTAAAAGATTGCAAAGTAAAGAAACGGCGACATAAATTGGCAAGTTGATGGGAAACTAATATGATGTAAAATAGACCCGGGGGCCATAGGTTTCACTAGTGGCTTCCCTCGAGATAGCAAATATTACGGTGGGTGAAAAAATTACTGCCGAGCAATTGATAGAAGAGCGCATAATTATGACGATATCTAAGGCAATGATCATGAATATAGGCATCGCGTTCGTGTCAAGTAGACGGAAACAATTCTGCATCCACTACTATTACTCCACATATCGACCGCTATCCAACATGCATGTAGAGTATTAAATTCATAATGAACAGAGTAACACATTAAGTAAGATGACATGATGTAGAGGAATTAACTCAAGCAATATGGTCAAAACCCTATCTTTTTATCCTCTATGGCAACAATACAATACGTGACTTGCTGCCACTACTGTCATTGGGAAAGGACAGCGAAAGATTGAACCCAAAGCTAAGCACTTCCCCCGTTGCAAGAAAAACCAATCTAGTAGGCCAAACTAAACTGATAATTCAAAGAGACTTGCAAAGATATCAAATCATGCATATAAGAATTTAGAGAAGACTCAAATAATATTCATAGATAACCTGACCATAAATCCACAATTCATCAGATCTTGGCAAACACACCGCAAAAGAATATTACATTGAATAGATCTCCAAGAACATCGAGGAGAACATGGTATTGAGAAAAGAGAGAGAAGAAGCCATCTAGCTACTAGCTATGGACCCATAGGTCTGTGGTAAACTACTCATGCTTTATCGAAAGGGTAATGGTGTTGATGTAGAAGCCCTCTGTGATCGAATCCCCCTCTGGCAGGACGCTGAAAAAGGCCCCTAGATGGGATCTCACCGGTATAGAAGGTTGTGGCGGTGGAAAAGTGTTTTCGTGGCTACCCCTGATGTTTTTGGGGTATAAGAGTATATATAGGCAAAGGAACTAGGTCAAGAGAGCTCCTAGGGGCCCACGAGGTAGAGGGCGCGCCCTACCCCCCTGGGCGTGCCCTCCACCCTTGTGGCTGCCTCGTTGCGTCTCCGATTTCATCACCATGTCTCCTGGTTTGCTTCTGGTCCAAGAAAGATCATCGCGAAAGTTTCATTCTGTTTGGACTCCATTTGGTATTCCTTTTTTGTGAAACTCTAAAACAGGCAAAAAAAATAGAAACTGGCACTGGGCTCTAGGTTAATTGGTTAGTCGCAAAAATAATATAAAATAGCATATAAATGCATATTAAACATCAAAAACAGATAATATAATAGCATGGAGCAATAAAAAATTATAGATACGTTGGAGACGTATCATTGCCGCATGTGGCTTTTTTAATTATCTTCCTAGATATATAAGACAACTATTATCCACTGTCATCGTCCTTATATTCATCAATCTTGCTATAAGTCGCAGTTGATGCTATATAGGTCCGTCGGATCTTACATCAAGATCCGTGCAAAACTTTCTTTTCAGATTTTCTTTTCTCTCTCTTAAATCTCAGTCGAGTGAGATATAACCATGCCATTAAATAGGGGCCCGGGCGCCATTAATGGAGACATTAGGAGAGAGGTGGGCGGCGGATAGAGGTCAAAGGGATGTCCTCCCGATGAGCACGTGCAAGGGTCTAAGCGCACGCCTCCTGTACTCAAATATCTACCCCGCATGACACCTCCTAGCTAATAAAAAAGGGACGCATGGCGGCACGTATATGGTAAGTAGAACGCCCACAGTTTCAATAATACGTGTGTTTTCGACTGTAACGTGACAACACTTGTTCCAAAATGACTTTGTTGATTGCTAATGTGTGCGCCTTCGCAAATCGAACAAAAAATTTACCACAACATGTTGGTGCCATGTCATGACACCACGCCAAGTTTCATGATTTTCAGGCGAGTTTTAGATTTACGATAATTTTAAAACCAAGTTTCTCGATGTTTCCGGCCGAGCCAATACTCCCAGATGTTTGAGTTCCATTCCCATTTATTGCATGGGACCTAGAAATTTTCGCAAGTACACATAAATGATTTTTCAATTAACTTTGGCACACTAGAGCATGTGCTTGTAGTTCAAATTTGAATCGTGTGCATTGAATTCTTGGATATTCAATTAATCTATAAAAAGGCCAAACGAACTAGGAATAATTCCAAAATTTAACACAAAACTCCTATTGGTCTAAGCTGCCTGTGTAAAAAAATCTAGGCGGGAGAAGGCATTGTATGTCATTTCGCACACGGAGGTGGCACGTTCCCTCTCGGAACCACGACCCTTCTTGACAAAAGCTCTGGTTTGCAAGAATCTTATACCAAAGCTTGTCCCAATCCATCAAAACCAATTACCACAACATGTTGGTGCCATGTCATGACACCATGCCAAGTTTCATGATTTTCATGCGTGTTTTGGATTTACAGGAATTAAAAAACCAAGTTTCTCAATATTTCGAGCCGAGCCATGATGCCCAGATGTTTGAATTTCGTTCTCATTTCTTGCATGGGACCTAGAAATTCACCCAGGACACACATGTGATTTTTCAACCAACTTTGGTGCACTGGAGCATGTACTTGTAGTTCAAATTTGAATTATGCACATTAAATGCCCAGAAACTCAATTAATGTATAAAAAAGGCCAAACGAACCAGAAATAATTCCAAGATTTAACATGGCACTCATATAGTTCTATGTTACCTCTGTAAAAAATCAAGGGGGGGGGGGGTGGTGGATGCAGCCTATATCGCTTCGCACACAAAGGTGACACGTTCCCTCTCGGAACCACGAGTCTTCTTGAGAGAAGCTCCGGTTTGCAATAAGCTTATACCAAACTTTGTCCCAATTCGGCCAATTTTTTTACCACTACATATTGGTGCCATGAAATGACACCATGCCAAGTTTCATGATTTTCACGCGAGTTTTGAATTTATAGGAATTTAAAAAACCAAGTTTCGCAATGTTATTGGCCGAGCCATGACACCCAGATGTTTGAATTTCATTCCCATTTCTTGCATGGGACCTAGAAATTCACCCAAGGACGCACATGTGATTTTTCAACCAACCTTGGTGCACTGGAGCATGTGCTTGTAGTTCAAATTTGAATTATTCACATTAAATACCTAGAAACTCAATTAATGCATAAAAAGGGCCAAACGAACCCAGAATAACTCCAAATTTTAACACGACACTCATATAGTTCTATATTTGCTTTGTAAAAAATCAAGAGGGAGGGCAGCTTATGTCGTTTTGCACACAAAGGTGACATGTTCCCTCTCGAAACCACACGCCTTTTTGAGGGAAGCTCCAATTTGCAAGAAGCTTATACAAAAACTTGTTCCAATTCGGCTAATTTTTTTACCACAACATGTTGATTCCATGAAATGACACCATGCCAAGTTTCATGATTTTCAGGCGAGTTTGGGATTTACAGGAATTTAAAAACCAAGTTTCTCAGTGTTTGCGGCCAAGCCATGATTCCCAGATGTTTGAATTTCATTACCATTCTTGCATGGGACCTATAAATTCACCCAACGACACACATGTGGTTTTTCAACAAACTTTGATGCGTTGGAGCATGTGCTTGTAGTTCAAATTTGAATTATGCACGTTTGATAACCCACAAGTATAGGGGATCAATTGTAGCCTCTTTCGATAAGTAAGAGTGTCGAACCCAACGTGGAGCTAAAGATAGAACAAATATTCCCTCAAGTTCTATCGACCACCGATACAACTCTACGCACGCTTAGCGTTCGCTTTACCTAGAACAAGTATGAAACTAGAAGTACTTTGTAGATGTTGTTGGATAGGTTTGCAAGATAATAAAGAGCACGTAAATATAAACTAGGGGCTGTTTAGATAAATAGCAATAAAGTAAATATAGCGAGTGTGGAAAAGTGGTGGTAGGAGTTGTGGAATTGTCCCTAAGCAATTGACTACTTTACTAGACCGATAGCAAGTTTTATGTGGGAGAGGCATAAGCTAACATACTTTCTCTTCTTGGATCATATGCTCTTATGATTGGAACTCCAGAAAGCATCCAAAACTACTAAAGATCATTAAGATAAAACCCAACCATAGCATCAAGTCATCAAGTCCCGTTTATCCCATATGCCACAACCCCCTTACTCGGGTTTATGCTTCTGTCACTCAAGCAACCCACTATATGTCAGGACCCCGACTCGATGCCACATAGGTCTAGCATGTAACACCTCATATCACTTTGCGGCCTCACGCACGGTATTCCCACGGGTGTCGCCTTACCTTTGCCCGGGACCGTTTGCGCCTTTTGGCTCACGTATATGATAGTGTCGCTAGCATCCATATGATAAAGAGCCCGGGCTGACATGACTAGTCGTAAACCCAAAGTGGCACAGACTTACAGGGACAGGCATCCATGACCCAGCTTCGAACGTGTCGGTCATCAGCAAGTGGGTCCGGGCTGTAGCACTGGGCTAGCAGGACTCCGGTAAACCGGGCTGTAGCGGGCTAGCAGGACTCCGGTACTCAAAGCGTGACATTTCCCCGAAGGGACAGACACAGGAACGAAGAAGGACACATGCCGGCCAGCCTAAGTGTTCCGGAGCAGTAGCAAGCTACCATGGCTCAGTGAAACACTAGGAGACATTTCCCGGTAAGAGAGGCTACTAAAGATAAACAACTAGATGGTCAGATCCCACACATATCAAGCATTTCAATAACATACACACAATATGCTCGATATGTGCAATACAACATGGCATCACAAAATGACTCTACGACTCAAGTAGTTTATTCATTAGGCTCCGACGAGCGAGATATTACAAACATGGGTCTCATGACCCAACACTCAGAGCATACAAGTCAAAACACAAACGGAAGCTATCATGTCTGAGTACAGACAACTATAACTGAAAAAGGCTGAGAAGCCTGACTATCTATCAGATCCTGCTGGGGCACAAGATCATAGCTGAGGTATCAAGCTAAACGTCGAAGACCACGCGGAAATACTAGTGAGACTGAAGTCTCTCTGCAAAAACATAAAATAGGCAAACGTGAGTACAAATGTACCAAGCAAGACTTACATCAGAACTAACTACATATGCATCATTATCAACAAAGGGATGGTGGGGTTTAACTGCAGCAAGCCAGCTTTGACTCGGTGGCTATCCTAAACTACGACTGCAATGTAACTCTTTTGAGGTGGCGCACACGAGTCCACATATTCACCATATCAATACACCACTATGGATCCGCTCCCGTCTCCCTACGAGAACGCCATCCATAGCACTCACGCTTATCTTGCGCATTTTAAAGTATCCACTTTCACTTGTCTATGAACTGATATAAGTAATCCAGAAGTCCTTTTCCGCGGACACGGCTATTCGAATAGATGATGTTAACCCTGCAGGGGTGTACTTCTTCATACATGTTTCCACCACTTAGCGTCTGCACACGACATGTGCTCGGCAGACTTCAAGCGAAAGCCGACGTGGGTGTAGACCACGACCTACCTAAACACTCAAGTCTCTAGTCCAGGTTTATCGCCTATTCGGGTTCCATCCATGAGGAGATCCGGCCGGAGTTTCGCTCACAGCCCCAAACGATGTGAACAGGGTTCCGTGACACCAAACGGGCGCCCGGTTTACCCGGCCACGTGCCTACCGCATCAGAGCCCACCCCTACGGTCAGCGCTGTCCACGGCCTCCAGCATACTACAAACACCAGAAACTACTTGCAACTCCTGGACAGAGGACGAGGGTGAATGAGAAGTCGAGCGGGGTCATATTTCAGGGCCCAATGTATGGTAGTAACTGAATCATGGATCACAAACACAGAACTCAGTTCCTGAGGACGGCTACAATGAGACAACCCACCATGTACTCCTACATGGCCTCTCACCGCTACCTTTACCAAATCGTGTTCACACACTTAGCTCACACACAGTAGGACATGTTCACACGCCTCTGATTCATCCCCGATGAATCAGACCTGACTCAACTCTAAGCAGTAGCAGGCATGACAAACAAGCATGAATGAGTAGGCACAACAGGGCTCAAACAACTCCTACTCATGCTAGTGGGTTTCATCTATTTACTGTGGCAATGACAGGTCATGCAAAGGATAAAGGGGTTCAGCTACCGCAGCAAGTAACAGATAAATCGGTGTTGTCCTAATGCATTAAAAGAGAGCAGGGGCGAGAGAGTAGGATTGTATCGGAATGAACAAGGGGGTTTTGCCTGCCTGGCACTTCTGAAGATAACATTGAGTCTTCATCAGTGTCAACGATCACAACGTCGGACATCGTCTACCGGGATGGAATAGATACCGGCAACAAGAAGAAATACAATCAATGCAATGCACAATATGATGCATGATCATGACATGGCAAAATGAATGTGTTTTGGGCTAATGCAACTAGCAATGGATTAAATGAAGTTGGTTTGAATACAAGATTCAAATTCAAACTCCATATGTGGATATTTAAATGCCCTTTATTTGATTTGTACTAAACAGCAGCTATAAGTTGTTCTAACATGCATGAAAATGGTACAGATGGATTCCTTGAATTTTTCTGATAATTTTTCATATATAAATTATTTAATTTGGAGTTACGGTTAATTTTCTATGATTTATTGAAGTTTTAGGCATTTTCTGGAATTTTCTGATTTATTTTTAAATCCAAAAAAAATCATTTAATGCGTCAGCATGACATCACCTTGACGTCAGCAGGTCAACAGGGCGCCTCCAGGTCAAACCTGACCAGTGGGGTCCACTGGTCAGTGACCCAGGGCTGTTTAGTGTCAATGGCAGGTGGGGCCGGGTCAAAGGCCACGTCAGCAGGGTCAAAGCTGACGGGTGGGGCCACTGGATTAGTTTAAAACTAAACAGAAACTAATCTATACTTAATTAGCAGGTGGGGCCCTGCTGTCAGTGTCACGATTAATTAATAGAATTGATTAACTTTAAATTAATCCTAAACTAGAATTAGCCAGGGCCGGGCCCACATGTCATTGACCCAGGGGAGGTCAAACCCCCTGGTCGACTGGGCTAATGCGCCGGCGTTTAGCCGCCGGCGACAGCAAACGCGGCGGAGGGGCTCGGGATCGCCGCTCCGGCGACCATTCGGGCGGCGGAGACCACCCACGCGAAGCCCAGACTCGCGCGCGTCTGGTAGTGCAAGTGGGCGGAGCTGGGGTGGCCGGAGCTGCCGGCGGCGAGCTCTTTGGCGGCTGCCGGAGCTACGGTTTCGGGCGGCTTAGCGCTATGGTGCACAAGAGGACGAGCTGGTGGCGGCGTTAGCTTGCTAGCACTTGCGCGCATCCATTTGTAGCATCGGGAGGGTGAGACGGGGCCTGAGTCGAGCGCAGCGTCGACTTCGGCGGCGGCCGGAGTTTGGGGGTTCGCGGGACCGGCGCTATGGTGCATGGGAGGAGGGGTTGGTGGGCGCTACGGGCTCCTGGGAGCGCTCTGAGTACGACTGCATGCTCGGTTTGGACGGAGGCGAACCAAAACGACGACGGCGACAAGTCCGGCGCCGGTGAGGTCTCGGTCTCGACGGAACTATGGCCTAGGGCTCGCAAAAACGAGGGGAGAGAGAGGGGTTCTGCACAGAGGCTCACCGCGGAGCTGTAGGGAGGGTCAGTGGGCTCGGGGGCGCGCCGGAGTGGCCGAATTCGACGGAGAACGGCGCCGGGGCCGAAGCTTGGGGATGATGTCGATGGCGGCTGCTCGGGGCCCTTCTGGTCGCGTGAGACGTCGAGGAGGTCGAGGGAGGCACTGCGGAGCTCTGGGAAGCATCGGGGAGGTGAGAGGGGGATGGTGGCCGCGGCGAACGGCGTTGGTGGCGACGGGCTCCGCTCGGCGCGTGCAGGGAGGGAGGCAGAGGAGGAAACGGGGTTCAGGGGAAGAGAAGGGAGGTGCAGGGGGCGAGGGGAAGTGCGTGGCGTCACCAGAGGGCTCGGGGAGGAAGCAGGAGGTGGCCAGAGCGGGGTGGAGGTGGCGCGCACGGCGGCGTCGCGGTGTCCGCGTCCTTCTGGCGAGGAGGAAGACGACAGGGGAGTAGCGGTGGCGGGCTGGGCCGGCTGGGGAACTGGGCCGGCTGGTGGGCTGCACGGGTGGCACCAGGTAAGTCCTTCTCTGTCTTTTATTTCTATTTCAGTTCTGTTTTATTTTTTTCTATTTCTGCAATTTGTTTTTGATTTGTTTAAATATCAAATCATTTTATAAAATCCTGGAAATAAATATGGGTGCTTTCTGAATTATTTCAGTGACCCTTATCAATTTTCAGAATTGTTGGAGCATTTAAAAATATTAATAGTATTTAAATGCCCCAATTCAAATACAATATGGATTATTCAAAAGTCCATAATGGCCCAAAATATTGGCATCATTTTTGGTAGAGGTTTTCCACCTTTGTCAAAAATCATGAACATTTTTGAAAGCCATTTGGACTTGCTTGAAAGTATTTTAGGTGAACCTAGTGAATTCCTTTAATGTTAGGGTTTGAGCAATCCCCATTTCAAGTTCATTCAAAAGTTAAACATGATGCACACATGAGGCTAGGCTAGAGCAATGCCAGAAGCTAGGGATGTGACAACTCACCGCAAAGTGATATGAGGTGTTACCGGCTAGATCGATGTGACATCGAGTCGGGGTCCTGACAGCGTTGCTCTGATACCAACGCTGTCAGGACCCCGACTCGAT
>LT934122.1:430303064-430348315 GCA_900231445.1 Triticum turgidum subsp. durum
GACATGTGCTCGGCAGACTTCAAGCGAAAGCCGACGTGGGTGTAGACCACGACCTACCTAAACACTCAAGTCTCTAGTCCAGGTTTATCACCTATTCGGGTTCCATCCATGAGGAGATCCGGCCGGAGTTTCGCTCACAGCCCCAAACGATGTGAACAGGGTTCCGTGACACCAAACGGGCGCCCGGTTTACCCGGCCACGTGCCTACCGCATCACAGCCCACCCCTACGGTCAGCGCTGTCCACGGCCTCCAGCATACTACAAACACCAGAAACTACTTGCAACTCCTGGACAGAGGACGAGGGTGAATGAGAAGTCGAGCGGGGTCATATTTCAGGGCCCAATGTATGGTAGTAACTGAATCATGGATCACAAACACAGAACTCAGTTCCTGAGGACGGCTACAATGAGACAACCCACCATGTACTCCTACATGGCCTCTCACCGCTACCTTTACCAAATTGTGTTCACACACAGTAGGACATGTTCACACGCCTCTGATTCATCCCCGATGAATCAGACCTGACTCAACTCTAAGCAGTAGCAGGCATGACAAACAAGCATGAATGAGTAGGCACAACAGGGCTCAAACAACTCCTACTCATGCTAGTGGGTTTCATCTATTTACTGTGGCAATGACAGGTCATGCAAAGGATAAAGGGGTTCAGCTACCGCAGCAAGTAACAGATAAATCGGTGTTGTCCTAATGCATTAAAAGAGAGCAGGGGCGAGAGAGTAGGATTGTATCGGAATGAACAAGGGGGTTTTGCTTGCCTGGCACTTCTGAAGATAACATTGACTCTTCATCAGTGTCAACGATCACAACGTCGGACATCGTCTACCGGGATGGAACAGATACCGGCAACAAGAAGAAATACAATCAATGCAATGCACAATATGATGCATGATCATGACATGGCAAAATGAATGTGTTTTGGGCTAATGCAACTAGCAATGGATTAAATGAAGTTGGTTTGAATACAAGATTCAAATTCAAACTCCATATGTGGATATTTAAATGCCCTTTATTTGATTTGTACTAAACAGCAGCTATAAGTTGTTCTAACATGCATGAAAATGGTACAGATGGATTCCTTGAATTTTTCTGATAATTTTTCATATATAAATTATTTAATTTGGAGTTACGGTTAATTTTCTATGATTTATTGAAGTTTTAGGCATTTTCTGGAATTTTCTGATTTATTTTTAAATCCAAAAAAATCATTTAATGCATCAGCATGACATCACCTTGACGTCAGCAGGTCAACAGGGCGCCTCCAGGTCAAACCTGACCAGTGGGGTCCACTGGTCAGTGACCCAGGGCTGTTTAGTGTCAATGGCAGGTGGGGCCGGGTCAAAGGCCACGTCAGCAGGGTCAAAGCTGACGGGTGGGGCCACTGGATTAGTTTAAAACTAAACAGAAACTAATCTATACTTAATTAGCAGGTGGGGCCCTGCTGTCAGTGTCACGATTAATTAATAGAATTGATTAACTTTAAATTAATCCTAAACTAGAATTAGCCAGGGCCGGGCCCACATGTCATTGACCCAGGGGAGGTCAAACCCCCTAGTCGACTGGGCTAATGCGCCGGCGTTTAGCCGCCGGTGACAGCAAACGCGGCGGAGGGGCTCGGGATCGCCGCTCCGGCGACCATTCGGGCGGCGGAGACCACCCACGCGAAGCCCAGACTCGCGCGCGTCTGGTAGTGCAAGTGGGAGGAGCTGGGGTGGCCGGAGCTGCCGGCGGCGAGCTCTTTGGCGGCTGCCGGAGCTATGGTTTCGGGCGGCTTAGCGCTATGGTGCACAAGAGGACGAGCTGGTGGCGGCGTTAGCTTGCTAGCACTTGCGCGCATCCATTTGTAGCATCGGGAGGGTGAGACGGGGCCTGAGTCGAGCGCAGCGTCAACTTCGGCGGCGGCCGGAGTTCGGGGGTACGCGGGACCGGCGCTATGGTGCATGGGAGGAGGGGTTGGTGGGCGCTACGGGCTCCTAGGAGCGCTCTGAGTACGACTGCGTGCTCGGTTTGGACGGAGGCGAACCAAAACGACGACGGCGACAAGTCCGGCGCCGGTGAGGTCTCGGTCTCGACGGAACTATGGCCTTGGGCTCGCAAAAACGAGGGGAGAGAGAGGGGTTCTGCACAGAGGCTCACCGCGGAGCTGTAGGGAGGGTCAGTGGGCTCGGGGGCGCGCCGGAGTGGCCGAATTCGACGGAGAACGGCGCCGGGGCCGAAGCTTGGGGATGATGTCGATGGCGGCTGCTCGGGGCCCTTCTGGTCGCGTGAGACGTCGAGGAGGTCGAGGGAGGCACTGCGGAGCTCTGGGAAGCATCGGGGAGGTGAGAGGGGGATGGTGGCCGCGGCGAACGGCGTTGGTGGCGACGGGCTCCGCTCGGCGCGTGCAGGGAGGGAGGCAGAGGAGGAAACGGGGTTCAGGGGAAGAGAAGGGAGGTGCAGGGGGCGAGGGGAAGTGCGTGGCGTCACCAGAGGGCTCGGGGAGGAAGCAGGAGGTGGCCAGAGCGGGGTGGAGGTGGCGCGCACGGCGGCGTCGCGGTGTCCGCGTCCTTCTGGCGAGGAGGAAGACGACAGGGGAGTAGCGGTGGCGGGCTGGGCCGGCTGGGGAACTGGGCCGGCTGGTGGGCTGCACGGGTGGCACCAGGTAAGTCCTTCTCTGTCTTTTATTTCTATTTCAGTTCTGTTTTATTTTTTTCTATTTCTGCAATTTGTTTTTGATTTGTTTAAATATCAAATCATTTTATAAAATCCTGGAAATAAATATGGGTGCTTTCTGAATTATTTCAGTGACCCTTATCAATTTTCAAAATTGTTGGAGCATTTAAAAATATTAATAGTATTTAAATGCCCCAATTCAAATACAATATGGATTATTCAAAAATCCATAATGGCCCAAAATATTGGCATCATTTTTGGTAGAGGTTTTTCACCTTTGTCAAAAATCATGAACATTTTTGAAAGCCATTTGGACTTGCTTGAAAGTATTTTAGGTGAACCTAGTGAATTCCTTTAATGTTAGGGTTTGAGCAATCCCCATTTCAAGTTCATTCAAAAGTTAAACATGATGCACACATGAGGCTAGGCTAGAGCAATGCCAGAAGCTAGGGATGTGACACTATAAGCGAATCATGAACATATTGCAACACCCTACTGCGGGAATCCCTCACGCTTGCGCGACACGGAGCAATAGGAAAGCAGCATAACCACAAGCAAACTAAACCAATCATAGCAATTCATCAATCACCGGTAGGACAAAGAAAATCTACTCAGACATCATAGGATGGCAACACATCATTGGATAATAATATGAAGCATAAAGCACCATGTTAAAGTAGAGGGTACATCGGGTTGCAGGAGAGTGGACTGCTGAATATAGATGGGGGAAGGTGATGGAGATGTTGGTGAAGATGATGGAGGTGTTGGTGTAGATCGATCACGATGATGATGATGGCCCCCAGCGATGTTCCGGCGCCACCGGAAGCAAGGGGGAGAGAGACCCTGAGGGAGTCCTGGATTAGGGGGTATCCGGACAGCCGGACTATATACTTCGTCCGGACTATTGGAGCGTGAAGATACAAGACTCAAGACTTCGTCCCATGTCCGGGTGGGACTCTCCTTTGCGTGGAAGACAAGCTTGGCGATCCGGATATTATATTTCCTTCCTTGTAACCGACTCCGTGTAAACCCTAGCCCTCTTCAGTGTCTATATAAACCGGCGAGGTTGGTCCTTGGAAGGACGATCACGATCACAACCATAATCATCATAGGCTAGCTTCTAGGGTTTAGCCTCTATGATCTCGTGGTAGATCTACTCTTGTACTACTCATATCATCAATATTAATCAAGCAGGAAGTAGGGTTTTACCTCCATCGAGATGGCCCGAACCTGGGTAAACATTGTGTCCCTTGCTTCCTGTTACCATCAGCCTAAGACGCACAGATCGGAACCCCCTACCCGAGATCCGCCGGTTTTGACACCGACATTGGTGCTTTCATTGAGAGTTCCTCTGTGTCGTTGCTGCAAGGCTCGATGGCTCCTTCAATCATCGTCAACAACACGGTCCAGGATGAGACTTTTCTCCCTGGACAGATCTTCGTGTTCGTCGGCTTCGCACTGCGGGCCAATTCGCTTGGCCATCTGGAGCAGATCGATAGCTACACCCCTGGCCACCAGATTAGGTTTGGAAACTTGAACTACACGGCTGATATCCGTGGGGACTTGCTCTTCAACAGATTCGGGCTTGTGCCAGGAGTGTCGGACGGTCACGATGATCATGGCTTAGACCTGCTGTCGGACAATGCTCGAGATGTCATCCCTGCCATAGACCCGGATCTAAATCCGGAGCAAACCGCGTTGCCTAAGGATGGAGGGACGGACCCCGCCCCGCAGGACATACACTCATCAGCGGTAGAGCCGAACACAGGCCTCGCCCCCAAAGAAGCCCGTGACACCGGACCCCCGGACACGTATCTGGCTGTAGGTTCCAGTCCGCGCTCTCCTGAGCCTGCCAAATCTGGTTAGGATCCTGTAATGGAGTTCATCGCAGCGGATATCTTCCAACACTCGCCCTTTGGCGACGTGCTGAACTCATTAAAGTCTCTCTTTGTCAGGAGGCTCGTGGCCGAACTATGTCTGGCTCGAGTGGGAAGCAGGCAACGAAGGAATTCGTTGCCTACCCACCACCCACTTCATTGCCACGGTCGATGATCTGACCGACGTGCTTGACTTCGACTCCGAAGACATCGATGGTATGGACGACGATGCAGGAGAAGAACAGGAACCACCGCTCACGGGGCGGTGGACAGCCACCTCCTCATACGATATATATATATATATATATGGTGGACACTCCGAAGGAACCCAATGGCGATGAGGCAACGGAGGATAACCCCTCAGGGAGAAAAGCAAAGCATGGGCGTCGTCGGCGCCGCTCCAAGCCCCGCTACAGCAATACCGGCCCAGGAGACAAAAACAATCCGGATGGTGCCGATGAGGAATACAACCATGATCAGCCTGCCTTCGAACATGCTGAGCAGGAAGATGGGCAGGTCAGCCCAGACGAACAGGCGACGGACGGATATCTGGAGGAGGACAACTACATGCCCCCCTCCGAAGACGAGATTAGCCTCGGCGACGACGAGTTCGGCGTGCCTGAGGAACCCGTCGAGCAGGAGCTCTTCAAGCGTCGGCTTATGGCCACTGTGAGGAGCCTGAAAAAGAAGCAGCAGCAATTCCAAGCTGATCAAGACCTACTCACAGATAAATGGACTGAAGTCCTGGCAGCCGAGGAATATGGACTCGAGCGCCACACGGCTGACCGACCACCTCGTGGCCAGGATAAAATGGCGTATCAGCCCGAATACCAGCCCGCATCCCCACGCCAATATACTACGGCCCCCGACAATAGGCAAGACCTGCAAGATATATTGGAAAACAAAGCAGAACAGTCAAGATCAATCTACGGATCGCAGGGGCGCACCCCAACACGCGACGATGATTGTCATGCCGGATACACCATCAACAAGTCCGGCCGGGCCGAACACAACCACCCAGAGCAATTCAAACTGCGTAGCCACATAGACCAACACAGAGGCGCTGCACACCCCCTCTGCATCACCGACGAAGTGATGGATCATGAATTCCCAGAAGGGTTCAAACCCGTAAACATCGAATCATACGATGGCACAACAGACCCCGTAGTATGGATCGATGCTTTCCTTCTCCACATTCACATGGCCCGCGGAGACGATCTATACGCCATCAAGTATCTTCCCCTTAAGCTCAAAGGACCCGCCCGGCACTGGCTAGATAGACTGCCCGCGAATTCCATTGGCAGTTGGGAAAACCTGGAAGACGCGTTCCTCGACAACTTCCAGGGCACATATGTGCGACCACCGGACGCCGATGACTTGAGCCACATTACTCAACAGCCCGGAGAGTCAGCCAGGAAATTCTGGACTTGGTTCTTAACCAAAAAGAACCAAATAGTCGACTGTCCGGACGCCAAAGCCCTGGCGGCCTTTAAGCATAATATCCGTGACGAGTGGCTCGCCCGACACCTCGGCCAGGAAAAACCCAAGTTCATGGCAGCTCTCACGACACTAATGACCCGCTTTTGCGCGAACGAGGACAGCTAGTTGGCTCGCAGCAGCACTACACCACATTCTGGCACTTCGGATGTTCGTGACAATAACGGCAAGCCACGGCACAATAGACATAAGCAACGGAACAACGGCGACAACACGGAAGACACGACGGTCAATGCCAGATTCAGAGGACCCAAATCCGGGCAGCGGAAGAAGCCGTTCAAAAGAAACAATCAGGGACCGTCCAGTCTGGACCACATACTGGAACGCTCGTGCCAAATTCATCGCACCCCAGATAAGCCAGCCAACCACACTAATAGAGACTGCTGGGTGTTCAAATAGGCCGGTAAAATAAACGCCGAAAACAAGGACAAGAGGCTGCACAGCGACGATGACGAGGAGCCCCGGCGTCCGAACATGGGCGGACAGAAGCAATTTCCTCCCCAGGTGAAAACGGTCAACATGATCTTCGCCACCCACATTCCCAAGCGGGAACAGAAGCGAGCACTACGGGCCGTCTATGCGATGGAGCCAGTCGCCCCCAAATTCAACCCATGGTCAGCTTGTCCGATCACTTTTGATCGTAGGGATCACCCTACTAGCATCCGTCACAGCGGCTCAGCCGCATTGGTCCTAGACCCAATCATCGACGGATTCCACCTCACGCGAGTCCTCATGGACGGCGGCAGTAGTCTGAACCTGCTTTATCAGGACACAGTGCGCAAAATGGGCACCAACCCTTCAAGGATCAAGCCCACCAAAACCACCTTTAAAGGTGTAATTCCTGGATTAGAGGCCCATTGCACAGACTCTATAACATTGGAAGTGGTTTTCGGATCTCCGGATAACTTCAAAAGCGAAGAGTTAATCTTCGATATCGTCCCTTTCCGTAGTGGCTACCACACACTGCTTGGACGAACCGCATTCGCTAGATTCAACGCGGTACCACACTATGCATACCTCAAGCTCAAGATGCCAGGACCGCGCGGGGTCATAACAGTCAACGGAAACATGGACCGCTCTCTCTGAACAGAAGAGCATACTGCAGCCCTCGCAGTGGAAGTACAATGCGGCCTCCTCCGGCAAACCACCAATCCGGCGACGACAATCTTGAGCACCATCAAGCGAGTCCGGAGTACACCGCGACAGGATCATCAGGCATGCCAAGAGCGCGACTAGCAGTCCAGCCTCCGCTCAAGCCCCATCAAAGCAGCATTCGTGCCACGCGTACACAATTACGCACTCAAAATACCATGTGCGTAGGCGGAGGCTTAGCAGTGACTCAATCAACAGTATGACATAACCGCAAACATACCTTCATAACCCTTCCTTTGTATCTTTCAGGACACTGCTTTCGGGCAGCCTCTTCAGAAGAGTCGGATGGTCGGACTTACATAGGAGAGAAAACCAAGGAGGCAACAGGCTTTGCGCACAGAAGGAAATACCCAGGTGGAATCTGTTCACGATCGTTATACCTGTTTTATATACCTACATGTAGCCTGCCCTCGGATAGGACATGTTAAATAGTCCTATTTACCTCTGCTTAAACGCACCCATTGTAAACATACGCTTAAACGTATTATTCATCAATGGGAGATGATATATAGCGTCAGCTTATTATTCCTATTTGCGCATTTTTCCTACAAATGTTTATTTAATATTGCATCCGTACACCTTGGTACGGTCAGTTGGCCAGGGGCTTCTTATGATGCCCCATAATATGGCCAAACAAGTCCGAACACTTTCAACAGTGCGGCACCCCGAACTTATAGCACTATATGCATCAGCTCCGAATCACGTCTTAGGTCAATAGCTGGGTTTGCCCGAGTCCCTTGTTTTGGTACCTTACGTTCCGTTATATCGGCTAAGGTAGCGCATGGAGAACTACTGCGATTGTGTCCCGGTTCTTCCGGACGAGCACCTCAGTAGAGAAACCCGAAAACTGACCGGCATGATGCGACGAGAGCTGGTCGCTGTTCGAGAGGTCTTAAAATCCTTATAGATTTTTCCGCTTTAGGCGAGGAATCAGCCTCGTCCTATTTAGGCGTATATAGCGCCCCAATTCGGCCTTCCGAATTATAGGGGCTTCGCCGAAATTTAAAATTGTTGACTTCTATGGCTAAGTGAAAGTTATAAAGCCACATAGTCCGATTGCCTTGTTCGTTGCGCCGGATACCTCCTTAAGGGACCAAAAATTTGGATAAAGAGTGTCCGGGTTTTTCCATGAACACCCCGGTACTAGTTACGTGGGGGCGGAAGCTGACGACTGGCCTACTTTCAGCATTCTATAAACAGTCGCATAGAAGGTAATATTTTAAATTAAACAGTGCGACATAGCACAGGTTGAAGGAAATATGCGCTAGAGGCAATAATAAAGTTATTATTTATTTCCTTATTTCATGATAAATGTTTATTATTCATGCTAGAATTGTATTAACCGGAAACATAATACATGTGAATACATAGACAAACATAGTGTCACTAGTATGCCTCTACTTGACTAGCTCGTTAATCAAAGATGGTTAAGTTTCCTAACCATAGACATGAGTTGTCATTTGATTAATGGGATCACATCATTAGAAGAATGATGTGCTTGACTTGACCCATTCCGTTAGCTTAGCACTTGATCGTTTAGTATGTTGCTATTGCTTTCTTCATGACTTATACATGTTCCTATGACTATGAGATTATGCAACTCCCGTTTACCGGAATAACACTTTGTGTGCTACCAAACGTCACAACGTAACTGGGTGATTATAAAGGAGCTCTACAGGTGTCTCCGAAGGTACATGTTGGGTTGGCGTATTTCGAGATTAGGATTTGTCACTCCAATTGTCGAAGAGGTATCTCTGGGCCCTCTCGGTAATGCACATCACTATAAGCCTTGCAAGCAATGTAGCTAATGAGTTAGTTACGGAATGATGCATTATGTAACGAGTAAAGAGACTTGCCGGTAACGAGATTGAACTAGGTATTGGATACCGACGATCGAATCTCGGGCAAGTAACATACGGATGACAAAGGGAACAACGTATGTTGTTATGCGGTTTGACCGATAAAGATCTTCATAGAATATGTGGGAGCCAATATGAGCATCCAGGTTCCGCTATTGGTTATTGACTGGAAAAGTGTTTCGGTCATGTCTACATTGCTGTCGAACCCGTAGGGTCTGCATGCTTAAGGTTTCGATGACAGTTATATTATGATTTTATGAGTTTTGATGTACCGAAGGAGTTCGGAGTCCCGGATGAGATCGGGGACATGACGAGGAGTCTCGAAATGGTCGAGACGTAAAGATCGATATATTTGACGACTATATTCGGACTTCAGAAAGGTTCCGAGTGATTCGGGTATTTTTTGGAGTACCGGAGAGTTACGGGAATTCGCCGGGGAGTATATGGTCCTTATTGGGCCATATGGGAATAAAGGAGAGAGGCCAAAAGGAAGGAGGCCTGCGCCCCCCCTCTGGTCCGGATTGGACAAGGGGCGCAGCCCCCCTTTCCTTCTTCCTCTCCCCCTCTTTCCCCTTCTCCTACTCCAACAAGGAAGGAGGGAGTCCTACTCCCGGCGGGAGTAGGACTCCCCTTGGCGCGCCCCCTCCTAGGCCGGCCGCCCCCTCCCCCCTTGCTCCTTTATATACGGGGGCAGGGGGGCACATCTAGGCACAACAACAATTGATCCCTTGGATCTTTTAGCCGTGTGCGGTGCCCCCTCCACCATAGTCCACCTCGATAATATCGTAGCGGTGCTTAGGCGAAGCCCTGCGACGGTAGAACATCAAGATCGTCACCACGCCGTCGTGCTGACGGAACTCTCCCTCGACACTCGGCTGGATCGGAGTTCGAGGGACGTCATCAAGCTGAACGTGTGCTAGAACTTGGAGGTGCCGTAGTTTCGGTGCTTGATCGGTCAGGCCGTGAAGACGTACGACTACATCAACCGCGTTGTTCTAACGCTTCCGCTTTCGGTCTACGAGGGTACAAGGACACACTCTCACCTCTCGTTGCTATGCATCACCATGATCTTGTGTGTGCGTAGGAATTTTTTTGAAATTACTACGTTCCCCAACAGTGGCATCCGAGCCTGGTTTTATGCGTAGATGTCATATGCACGAGTAGAACACAAGTGAGTTGTGGGCGATACAATTCATACTGCTTACCAGCATGTCATACTTTGGTTCGGCGGTATTGTTGGATGAAGCAGCCCGGACCGACATTAAGCGTACGCTTACGCGAGACTGGTTTTACCACCGTGCTTTGCACACAGGTGACTAGCGGGTGTCAGTTTCTCCAACTTTAGTTGAGCCAAGTGTGGCTACGCCCGGTCTTTGAGAAGGTTAAAACAACACTAACTTGACAAACTATCATTGTGGTTTTGATGCGTAGGTAAGAACGGTTCTTGCTCAGCCCGTAGCAGCCACATAAAATTTGCAACAACAAAGTAGAGGACGTCTAACTTGTTTTTGCAGGGCATGTTGTGATGTGATATGGTCAAGATGTGATGCTATATTTTATTGTATGAGATGATCATGTTTTGTAACTGAAGTTATCGGCAACTGGCAGGAGCCATATGGTTGTCGCTTTATTGTATGAAATGCAAACGCCCTGTAATTGCTTTACTTTATCACTAAGCGGTAGCGATAGTCGTAGAAGCAATAGACGGCATAAACGACAACGATGCTACGATGGAGATCAAGGTGTCGCGCCGGTGATGATGGTGATCACGACGGTGCTTCGGAGATGGAGATCACAAGCACAAGATGATGATGGCCATATCATATCACTTATAATGATTGCATGTGATGTTTATCCTTTATGCATCTTATCTTGCTTTGATTGACGGTAGCATTTTAAGATGATCTCTCACTAAAAATTATAAAGAAGTGTTCTCCCTGAGTATGCACCGTTGTAAAAGTTCTTTGTGCTGAGACACCACGTGATGATCGGGTGTGATAGGCTCTACGTTCAAATACAACAGGTGCAAAACAGTTGCACACACAGAATACTCAGGTTACACTTGACGAGCCTAGCATATAACAGATATGGCCTCGGAACACGGAGACCGAAAGGTCGAGCATGAATCATATAGTAGATATGATCAACATATTGATGTTCGCCGTTGAAACTACTCCATCTCACGTGATGATCGGACATGGTGTAGTTAATATGGATCGCGTAATCACTTAGAGGATTAGAGGGATGTCTATCTAAGTGGGAGTTCTTAAGTAATATGATTAATTGAACTTAAATTTACCATGAACTTAGTCCTGGTAGTATTTTGCAAATTATGTTGTAGATCAATAGCTTGCGTTGTTGCTTTCATATGTTTATTTTGATATGTTCCTAGAGAAAATTGTGTTGAAAGATGTTAGTAGCAATGATGCGGATTGGATCCATGATTTGAGGTTTATCCTCATTGCTGCACAGAAGACTTATGTCCTTAATGCACTGCTAGGTGACAGACCTATTGCAGGAGCAGATGCAAACGTTATGAACGTTTGGCTAGCTCAATATGATGACTACTTGATAGTTTAGTGCACCATGCTTAACGCCTTAGAATCGGGACTTCAAAGACGTTTTGAACGTCATGGACCATATGAGATGTTCCAGGAGTTGAAGTTAATATTTCCAGCAAATACCCGAGTTGAGAGATATGAAGTCTCCAACAAGTTCTATAGCTAAAAGATGGAGGAGAATCGCTCAACTAGTGAGCATGTGCTCAGATTGTCTGGGTACTTCAATCGCTTGAATCAAGTGGGAGTTAATCTTCCAGATAAGATAGTGATTTACAGAGTTCTCTAGTCACCATCACCAAGTTAGTAGAACTTCGTGATGAACTATAGTATGCAAAGGATGACAAAAATGATTCCCGAGCTCTTCACGATGTTGAAATCAATGAAGGTAGAAATCAAGAAAGAGCATCAAGTGTTGATGATTGACAAGACCACTAGTTTCAAGAAAAAGGGCAAAGGGAAAGAAAGGGAACTTCAAGTAGAATGACAAGCAAGTTGTCACTCCCGCGAAGAAGCCCAAAGCTGGACCAAAGCCTGAAACTGAGTGATTACACTGCAAAGGAAATGGTCACTGGAAGCGGAGAAGCCCTGAATATTTGGTGGGTAAGAAGGATGGAAAATTGAACAAGGGTATATTTGATATACAGGTTATTGATATGTGCCTTACTAGTGTTTATAGTAGCCCCTGAGTATTTGATGCTTGTTCGGTTGCTAAGATTAGTAACTCAAAACATGAGTTATAGAATAAACAGAGACTAGTTGAAGGGGAAGTGACGATGAGTGTTGGAAGTAGTTCCAAGATTGATAAGACCATCATCTCACACTCCCTATACTTTTCGGGATTAGTGTGAAACCTAAATAAATGTTATTTGGCGTTTGCGTTGAGCATGAATATGATTTGATCATGTTTATTGCAATACGTTTATTCACTTAAAATCAGAGAATAATTGTTGTTCTGTTTACATGAATAAAACCTTCAAATGGTCATACACCCAATGAAAATAGTTTGTTGGATCTCGATCGTAGTGATACACATATTCATAATATTGATGCCAAAAGATGCAAAGTTAAATAATGATAGTGCAACTTATTTGTGGCATTGTCGTTCGGGTCATATCGGTGTAAAGTGCATGAAGAAACTCCATAAAGATGGATTTTCGGAATCACTTGGTTATGAATCATTTGATGCTTGCGAACCGTGCCTTTTGGGCAAGATGACTAAAACTCCGTTCTCCAGAACAATGGAACAAGCTACTCACTTATTGGAAATAATACATACCGATGTATGCGATCCAATGAGTGTTGATGCTTGTGGCAAGTATCATTATTTTCTGACCTTCACAAGATGATTTGAGCAGATATGGGTATATCTATTTGATGAAACATAAGTCTGAAATAGTTGAAAGGTTCAAAGAATTTCAGAGTGAAGTGGAAAAATTATCGTAACTAGAAAATAAAATTTCTGCGATCTGATCGCAGAGACGAATATTTGAGTTACGAGTTTGGTCTTCAATTAAAACTATGTGGAATAGTTTCACAGCTCACGCCACCTGGAACACCACAATGTAATGGTGTGTCCGAATGTCGTAATCGTACTTTACTAGATATGGTGCGATCTATGATGTCTCTTATCAGTTTACCACTATCATTTTGGGGTTATGCATTAGAGACAGCTGCATTCACGTTTAATAGGGCACCATCTAAATCCGTTGAGACGACACCGTATGAACTATGGTTTAGCAGTAAACCCAAGCTGTCGTTTCTTAAAGTTTGGAGTTGCGATGCTTATATGAAAAAGGTTTTCAACCTGATAAGCTCGAACCCAAATTGGAGAAGTGCGTCTTCATGGAATACCCAAAGGAAACTGTTGGGTACACCTTCTATCACAGATCCGAAGGCAAGTTATTCGTTGCTAAAAATGGATCCTTTCTAGAGAAAGAGTTTCTCTCGAAAGAAGTGAGTGGGAGGAAAGTAGAGCTTGATAAGGTAATTTGTACCTTCTCCCGAATTGGAAAGTAGTTCATCACTGAAATCAGTTCCAGTGATTCCTACATCAATTAGCGAGGAAGCTAATGATGATGATCATGAAACTTCAGATCAAGTTACTACAGAACCTCGTAGGTCTTCCAGATTACGGTCTGCACCAGAGTGGTACGGCAATCCTATTCTGAAAGTCATGTTACTAGACCATGATAAACCTATGAACTATGAGGAAGCGTTGATGAGCCCAGATTCTGCAAAATGGCTGGAGGCCATGAAATCTGAGATAGGATCCATGTATGAGAACAAAGTGTGGACTTTGGTGGACTTGCCCGATGATCGGCAAACCATAGAAAATAAATGGATCTTCAAGAGGAAGACGGACGTTGATAGGAGTGTTACTATCTACAAAGCTCGACTTGTCGCAAAAAGGTTTTTGACAAGTTCAAGGTGTTGACTACAATGAGATTTTCTCAACTATAGCGATGCTTAAGTCTGTCCGAATCATGTTAGCAATTGCCACACTTTATGAAATATGGCAGATGAATGTCAAAACTGCATTCCTGAATGGGTTTCTGGAAGAAGAGTTGTATATGATGCAGCCAGAAGGTTTTGTCGATCCAAAGGGAGCTAACAAAGTGTGCAAGCTCCAGCGATCCATTTATGGACTGGTGGAAGCCTCTCGGAGTTGGAATAAACGCTTTGATAGTGTGATCAAAGCATTTGGTTTTGTACAGACTTTTGGAGAAGCCTGTATTTACAAGAAAGTGAGTGGGAGCACTACAACATTTATGATAAGTATATGTGAATGACATATTGTTGATCGGAAATAATGTAGAATTATTTTGCAAAGCATAAAGGAGTGTTTGAAAGGAGTTTTTTCAAAGAAAGACCTCTGTGAAGCTGCTTACATATTGATCATCAAGATCTATAGAGATAGATCAAGACGCTTGATAAGTTTTTCAATGAATACATACCTTGACAATATTTTGAAGTAGTTCAAAATGGAACAGTCAAAGAAAGAGTTCTTGCCTGTATTGCAAAGGTGTGAAATTGAGTAAGACTCAAATCCCGACCACGACAAAAAATAGAAAAGAGAATGAAAGTCATTCCCTATGCCTCAGTCATAGGTTCTATAAAGTATGCTATGCTATGTACCAGACCTATTGTATACCTTGCTCTGTATTTGGCAAGGGAGTACAATAGTGATCTAGGAGTAGATCACTAGACATTGGTCAAGAATATCCTTAGTGAGGACTAAGGAAATATTTCTCGATTATGGAGGTGATAAAAGAGCCCATCGTAAAGAGTTACATCGGTGCAAGCTTTTACACCGATCCAGATGACTCTAAGTCTCAATCTGGATACATATTGAAAGTGGGAGCAATTAGCTAGAATAGCTCCGTGCAGAGCATTGTAGACATAGAATATTTGCAAAATACATACGGCTCTGAATATGACAGACCCGTTGACTAAACTTCTCACACAAGCAAAACATGATCATACCTTAGTACTCTTTGGGTGTAAATCACATAGGGATGTGAACCAGATTATTGACTCTAGTAAACCCTTTGGGTCTTGATCACATGACAATGTGAACTATGGGTATTAATCACATATAGATGTGAATATTGGTGTTAAATCACATGGCGATGTGAACTAGATTATTGACTCTAGTGCAAGTGGGAGACTGAAGGAAAGATGCCCTAGAGGCAATAATAAAGTTATTATTTATTTCCTTATTTCATGAGAAATGTTTATTATTCATGCTAGAATTGTATTAACCGGAAACATAATACATGTGTGAATACATAGACAAACATAGTGTCACTAGTATGCCTCTACTTGACTAGCTCGTTAATCAAAGATGGTTAAGTTTCCTAACCATAGACATGAGTTGTCATTTGATTAATGGGATCACATCATTAGAAGAATGATGTGATTGACTTGACCCATTTCATTAGCTTAGCACTTGATCGTTCAGTATGTTGCTATTGCTTTCTTCATGACTTATACATGTTCCTATGACTATGAGATTATGCAACTCCCGTTTACCGAAAGAACACTTTGTGTGCTACCAAACGTCACAAAATAACTGGGTGATTATAAAGAGCTCTACAGGTGTCTCCGAAGGTACATGTTGGGTTGGCGTATTTCGAGATTAGGATTTGTCACTCCGATTGTCGGAAAGGTATCTCTGGGCCCTCTCGGTAATGCACATCACTATAAGCCTTGCAAGCAATGTAGCTAATGAGTTAGTTACGGAATGATGCATTACGTAACAAGTAAAGAGACTTGCCGGTAACGAGATTGAACTAGGTATTGGATACCGACGATCGAATCTCGGGCAAGTAACATACCGATGACAAAGGGAACAACGTATGTTGTTATGCGGTTTGACTGATAAAGATCTTCGTAGAATATGTGGGAGCCAATATGAGCATCCAGGTTCAGCTATTGGTTATTGACCGGAAACGTGTTTCGGTCATGTCTACATTGTTCTCGAACCCGTAGGGTCTGCATGCTTAAGGTTTCGATGACAGTTATATTATGAGTTTATGAGTTTTGATGTACTGAAGGAGTTCTGAGTCCCGGATGAGATTGGGGACATGACGAGGAGTATCGAAATGGTCGAGACGTAAAGATCGATATATTGGACGACTATATTCGGACTTCGGAAAGGTTCTGAGTGATTCGGGTATTTTTCGGAGTACCGGAGAGTTACGGGAATTCGCCGGGGAGTATATGGGCCTTATTGGGCCATACGGGAATAAAGGAGAGAGGCCAAAAGGAAGGAGGCCTGCGCCCCCCCTCTGGTCCGAATTGGACAAGGGGCGCAACCCCCAGTTCCTTCTTCCTCTCCCCCTCTTTCCCCTTCTCCTACTCCAACAAGGAAGGAGGGAGTCCTACTCCCGGTGGGAGTAGGACTCCCCTTGGCGCGCCCCCTCCTAGGCCGGCCGCCCCCTCCCCCCTTGCTCCTTTATATACGGGGGCAGAGGGGCACCTCTAGGCACAACAACAATTGATCCCTTGGATCTTTTAGCCGTGTGCGGTGCCCCCCTCCACCATAGTCCACCTCGATAATATCGTAGCGGTGCTTAGGAGAAGCCCTGCGACGGTAGAACATCAAGATCGTCACCACGCCGTCGTGCTGACGGAACTCTCCCTCGATACTCGGCTGGATCGGAGTTCGAGGGACGTCATCGAGCTGAACGTGTGCTAGAACTCGGAGGTGCTGTAGTTTCGGTGCTTGATCGGTCGGGCCGTGAAGACGTACGACTACATCAACCGTGTTGTTCTAACGCTTCCGCTTTCGGTCTACGAGGGTACGTGGACACACTCTCCCCTCTCGTTGCTATGCATCACCATGATCTTGCGTGTGCGTAGGAAATTTTTTGAAATTCTACGTTCCCCAACACAGGTAACTTCATCTTTATATTACAACAACGACAGAAGTACATTTACTCAAGGATCTTGTCCTTGGTACATTCATCGGCCACGAGACGAGCGCCCGTCATAACACCATCATAATATTTCTCGGGATAGCAATGCGCCTTGCCCTCCAGTGGCCCGTCCTTCACTGGCTTCTCCGCATCCAGATTGCCCCAATGCACCTTCACACGGGCAAAGGCCCGGCGGGCACCCTCAATGCAAACAGATTGCTTGATCACTTCAAGCCGTGGACAGGCATTTACCATCCGCTTGATAAGGCCAAAGTAACTAGTGGGCAGGGGCTCACCAGGCCACATCCGGACTATGAAGTCTTTCATAGCCACTTCAGCCGCCCTGTGGAGTTCAACCAACTGCTTCAGTTGGTCACTCAGAGGCACTGGGTGTTCGGCCCCATCATACTGGGACCAGAATAACTTCTCCGTTGAGCTCCCCTCCTCGGCATGGTAGAACTCTGTGGCATCTGATATGCTGCATGGCAGATCTGCGAATGCCCCTGGAGAGCTCCGAATTCGGGAACTTTTATTTTGAATCATTTGGATCTGAACATTCATGCCACAATAAAGAAAATTACATTATGAATTATGCTAGGTAGCATTCCACATCAAAAATTCTCTTTCTATCATTTACCTACTCGAGGACGAGCATGAATTAAGCTTGGGGATGCTTGATACGTCTCCAATGTATCTATAATTTTTGATTGTTCCATGCTATTATATTACCCCTTTTGGATGTTTATGGGCTTTATTTTACACATTTATATCATTTGTGGGACTAACCTACTAACCGGAGGCCCAGCCCATATTGCTGTTTTTTTGCCTATTTCAGTATTTCGAAGAAAAGGAATATCAAACAGAGCCCAAACGGAATGAAACCTTCAGGAGCGTGATTTTTGGAACGAACGTCATCCAGAGGACTTGGAGTGCAAGTCAAGAAGCAGCCGAGGCTCCCACGAGATAGGAGGCGCCCCCCCCCCCCTATAGGGCGCGCCCCCCTAACTCGTGGGCCCCTCGGGCGTCCATCAACGTACTTCTTCCTCCTATATATACCTACGTACCCCGAAAACATCCAGGAGGAGGACGAAATACAATTTCCACCACCGTAACCTTCTGTATCCGTGAGATCTCATCTTGGAGCCTTCGCCGGCACTCTGCCGGAGGGGGAATCGACCATGGAGGGCTTCTACATCAGCATCCTTGCCCCTCCGATGAGTTGTGAGTAGTTTACCACAGACCTACGGGTCCATAGTTATTAGCTAGATGGCTTCTTCTCTCTTTTTGGATCTCAATACAATGTTCTCCCCCTCTCTTGTGGAGATCTATTCGATGTAAACTCGTTTTGCGGTGTTTGCCGAGATCCGATGAATTGTGGGTTTATGATCAAGTTTATCTATGAATAATATTTGAATCTTCTTTGAATTCTTTTATGTATGATTGAGTTATCTTTGCAAGTCTCTTCGAATTATCAGTTTTTTTGGCCTACTAGATTGATCTTTCTTGCCATGGGAGAAGTGCTTAGCTTTGGGTTCAATCTTGCAGTGTCCTTACCCAGTGATAGAAAGGGTTGCAAGGCACGTATTGTATTGTTGCCACCGAGGATAACAAGATGGGGTTTATATCATATTGTTTGAGTTTATCCCTCTACATCATGTCTTCTTGGTTAATACGTTACTCTGTTCTTATGAACTTAATACTCTAGATGCAGGCAGGAGTCGGTCGATGTGTGGAGTAATAGTAGTAGATGCAGGCAGGAGTCGGTCTATTTGTTATGGACGTGATGGCTATATACATGATCATGCCTAGATAATCTCATAACTATGCGCTTTTCTATCAATTGCTCGACAGTAATTTGTTCACCCACCATAATACTTATGCTATCTTGAGAGAAGCCACTAGTGAAACCTATGGCCACCGGGTCTATCTCTTATCATATTTGCTTTCAATCTACTTTATTTGCATCTTTACATTTTTTTGCATCTATATTATAAAATACCAAAAATATATTTATCTTATCTTACTATCTTTATTAGATCTCACTTTCGCAAGTGGCCGTGAAGGGATTGACAACCCCTTTATTGCATTGGTTGCGAGTAGTTTGTTTGTGTAGGTGCGTGGGACTTTTGAGGAGCCTCCTACTGGATTGATACCTTGGTTCTCAAAAACTGAGGAAAATACTTATGCTACTATTGCTGCATCACCCTCTCCTCTTCGAGGAAAACCAACGCAAGCTCAAGACGTAGCAAGAAGGGTTTCTGGCACCGTTGCCAGGGAGGTCTTCGCTCAAGTCAAGACATACCAAGTACCCATCACAAACCCATCTCCCTCGCATTTACATTATTTGCCATTTGCCTCTCATTTTCCTCTCCCCCACTTCACCCTTGCCGTTTTATTCGCCCTCTCTTTCCCAACCTCCTCCTATCTTTTTCGCTTGCCTTTTTCTGTTTTCTTGTGTGCGGGATTACTTGTTGCCATGGCACAAGATAATACCAAATTGTGTGATTTCTCGAATACCAATAATAATGATTTCCTTAGTACTCCGATTGCTCCTCTTAATGATGTTGAGTCTTGTGAAATCAATACCGCTTTGCTGAATCTTGTTATGAAAGTTCAATTCGCCGACCTTCCTAGTGAAGATGCCGCTACTCATCTAAACAATTTTGTTGATTTCTGTGATATGCAAAAGAAGAAAGATACGGATAACAATATTTTCAAATTGAAGTTATTTTCGTTTTCACTTAGAGATCGTGCTAAAGTTTGGTTTCCGTCTTTGCCTAAAAATAGGATTGATTCTTGGAACAAGTGCAAAGATGCTTTTATCTCTAAGTATTTTCCTCCCGCTAAGATCATCACTCTTAGGAACGATATTATGAATTTTAAACAACTTGATCATGAGCATGTTGCCCAATCTTGGGAAAGAATGAAATTGATGCTTCGCAATTGCCCAACTCATGGTTTGAATTTATGGATGATCATACAAAATTTTTATGCCGGTTTGAACTTTGCTTCTAGAAACCTTTTAGATTTGGCTGCGGGAGGCATGTTTATGGAAATCACATTAGGAGATGCTAAAAAACTTCTTGATAATATTATGGCTAATTATTCTCAATGGCACATCGAAAGATCTTCAAGTAAAAAAGTGCATGCTATAGAAGAAATCAATGTTTTGAGTGGAAAGATGGATGAACTTATGAAATTGTTTGCTACTAAAAATGCTGCTCTTGATCCCAATGATATGCCTTTGTCTTCTATGATTGAGAATAATAATGAATCTATGGATGTGAATTTTGTTTGTAGGAATAGTTTTGGAAACAATGCTTATAGAGGAAACTTTAATGCTAGACCGTTCCCTAGTAATCCCTCTAATAATTATGGAAATTCCTACAATAATTCTTATGGTAATTTTAATAAGATGCCCTCTGATTTTGAGAATAGTGTGGAAGAATTTATGATTTCTCAAAAGAATTTTAATGCTTTGCTTGAAGAAAAATTGCTCAAAGTTGATGATTTGGCTAGGAACGTTGATAGACTTTCGCTTGATGTTGATTCTCTTAAACTTGGATCTTCTCCTCCTAAGCATGATATCAATGAGTCTCTCAATGTAATGATAATTTCCATTGACAAGTGCAAGGAAAGAACCGCTAGATTGCATGCTAAAAAAGATAGCTTTATAAAAGCGTGTTCTTCTAGTTTCCATGAAAATAATTATGAGGATCTTAAAGTTATTGATGCATCTCCTATTAGATCTATGTTTTGCAATATGAATTTTGATAATTATGGGACTGATGATGAATCAACTTTGCCTAGAAGGCATACTAAGAATTCAGAGTCTTTAGATCTTGATGCTAAATTTGGTAAAAGTGAGATTGGAGAGTCCTCAACTTCTAATAACATTGAACCTACTATCTCGGATTTCAAGGAATTTGATTATGATAATTGTTCTTTAAAAGGTTGTATTTCCTTGTTGCAATCCGTTGTTAATTCTCCTCATGCTTATAGTCAAAATAAAGCTTTTACCAAACATATCGTTGATGCCTTGATGCAATCTTATGATGAAAAACTTAATTTGGAAGTCTCTATACCTAGAAAACTTAATGATGAGTGGGAACCTACTATAAAGATTATAATTAAAGATTATGAGTGTTTTGCTTTCTGTGATTTGGGTGCTAGTGTTTCCATGATTCCGAAAACTTTATGTGATATTCTAGGTTTCCATGATCTTGATGATTGCTCTTTAAATTTGCATCTTGCGGATTCCACCATTAAAAAGCCAATGGGAAGTATCAATGATGTTCTCATTGTTGCAAATAGAAATTTGGTGCCCGTGGATTTTATCGTTCTTGATATAGATTGCAATCTTTCTTGCCCTATTATTCTTGGTAGACCTTTCCTTAGAACGATTGGTGCGATTATTGATATGAAGGAAGGGAATATTAGATTCCACTTTCCATTAAAGAAAGGCATGGATCACTTTCCAAGAAATAAATTTAAATTACCTTATGAATCTATCATGCGGGCTACTTATGAACTTAGTGCCAAAGATGGCACCCGTTAGATCTATCTTTGCTTTTATGCCTAGCTAGGGGCGTTAAACGATAGCGCTAGTTGGGAGGCAACCCAATTTTCTTTATGTTTTTTGTTTTTGCTCCTGTTTAGTAATAAATCTTGCATCTACCTTCTGTTTAGATGTGTTTTTTTTAGTTCGTGCCAAGTAGAACCTATAGGATAACCTACGATGATAATTGATTTGATTCTGCTAAAAAACAGAAACTTTGCATGCACGAATATAATTTTGTTAAATCACAGGACGTGCTTTGGCGTTGATTCTTTTTTCTGCAGTTCAATAAACAAATTTTCCAGGACTTCCTATTTTGGTAGGATTTTTAGAGTTCCAGAAGTTTGCGTTAGTTACAGATTTCTACAGACTGTTCTGTTTTTGACAGATTCTGTTTTTCGTGTGTTGTTTGCTTATTTTGATGCATCTATGGCTAGTAAAATAGTTTATAAACCATAGAGAAGTTGGAATACAGTAGGTTTAACACCAAAATAAATAAAGAATGAGTTCATTACAGTACCTTATGTGGTGGTTTTGTTTTCTTTCACTAACGGAGCTTATAAGATTTCCTGTTGAGTTTTGTGTTGTGAAGTTTTCAAGTTTTGGGTAAAACTTTTATGGACTATGGAATAAAGGGTGGCAAGAGCCTAAGCATGGGGATGCCCATGGCACCCCAAGATATTCAAGAATAGCCAAAAGCCTAAGCTTGGGGATGCCCCGGGAAGGCATCCCCTCTTTCGTCTTTGTTCATTGGTAACTTTACTTGGAGCTATATTTTTATTCGCCACATGATATGTGTTTTGCTTGGAGCGTCGTGTATTATATTACTCTTTGTTTTTTTGTTTACCACAATCATCCTTGCTGTACACACCTTTCGGTAGAATCCTATTTGATTAGAATTTGCTAGAATACTCTATGTGCTTCACTTATATCTTTTGAGCTTGATAGTTTTTGCTCTAGTGCTTCACTTATATTTTTTAGAGCACGGTGGTGATTTATTTTTGTAGAAATTACTAGTCTCTCATGCTTCACTTATATTATTTTGAGAGTCTTTTAGAACAGCATGGTATTTGCTATGCTTATAAAATTGGTCCTAGAATGGTAGGCATCCAAGTTGGGTATAATAAAAACTATCATAGGAAGTGAATTGGATGCTATGATCAATTTGATACTTGATAATTGTTTTGAGATAGGGAGGTAGTGATATTAAAGTCATGCTAGTTGTGTGATTATGAATTTAAATAATTCTTGTGTTGAAGTTAGCAAGTCCCGTAGCATGCACGTATGGTTAAAGTTGTGTAACAAATTTGAAACATGAAGTGTACCTGGCTTGTGCATGCTTATGAGTGGCGGTCGGGGACGAGCGATGGTCTTTTCCTACCAATCTATCCCCCTAGGAGCATGCACGTAGTACTTGGTTTTTGATGACTTCTAAATTTTTGCAATAAGTATATGAATCTTTTGACTAATGTTGAGTCCATGGATTATACGCACTTTTACCTTTCTGCCTTTGGTAGCCTCTTCGGTACCGTGCATTGCCCTTTCTCACCTTGAGAGTTGGTGCAAACTTCGCCGGTGCATCCAAACCCCGTGATACGATACGCTCTATCACACATAAACCACCCTATATATTCCTCAAAACAGCCACCATACCTACCTATTATGGCATTTCCATAGCCATTCCGAAATATATTGCCATGCAACTTTCCACCGTTCCGTTTATCATCATCATGACATACTTTACTTTTGTCATATTGCCATTGCATGATCATGTAGTTGACATCGTATTTGTGGCAAAGCCACCATGCATTATTTTTCATACATGTCACTCTTGATTCATTGCACCATCCCGGTACTCCGCCGGAGGCATTCATATAGAGTCATATCTTGTTCTAGTTTTGAGTTGTAATTCATATGTTGTAATCAATAGAAGTGTGGTGATCATCATTATTAGAGCATTGCCCAAAGAAAAAAAGAAAAAAGAAAAAAGGCTAAAAAAAGAAAGGCCCAAAAAAAGAAAAAAAAGAAAAAGAAAAAAAGAAAAAAAGAAAATAAAAAAGGGCAATGTTACTATCTCTTTTTCCACACTTGTGCTTCAAAGTAGCACCTTGTTCTTCATGTAGTGAGTCTCATATATTGTGCTTCAAAGTAGCACCATGTTTTTCATATAGTGAGTCTCATAAGTTATCTTTTTCATACTAGTGAGAATTTTTCATTATAGAACTTGGCTTGTATATTCCTACGATGGGCTCCCTCAAATGCCCTAGGTCTTCATGAGCAAGCAAGTTGGATGCACACCCACTAGTTTTCTTTTGTTGAGCATTCATTTATAGCTCTAGTGCATCCGTTGCATGGCAATCCCTACAACTCATGTTGACATCAATTGATGGGCATCTCCATAGCCCGTTGATTATCCTCGTCAATGTGAGACTTTCTCCTTTTTTGTCTTCTCCACACAATCCCCATCATCATATTCTACTCCACCCATAGTGCTATATCCATGGCTCACGCTCATGTATTGCGTGAAGGTTGAAAAAGTTTGAGATTATTTAAGTATGAAACAATTGCTTGGCTTGTCATCGGGGGTTAGAAGTTGGGAACATCTTTGTCTGACGAAAATGAAGCATAGCCTAACTATATGATTTTGTAGGGATGAACTTTCTTTTGCCATTTTATTTTGAGAAGACATGATTACTTTGATTAGTATGCTTGAAGTGTTACTATTTCTTTTATCAATATGCACTTTTATTTCGAATCATTTGGATCTGAACATTCATGCCACAATAAAGAAAATTACATTATGAATTATGCTAGGTTGCATTCCACATCAAAAATTCTCTTTCTATCGCTTACTTACTCGAGGACGAGCAGGAATTAAGCTTGGGGATGCTTGATACGTCTCCAACGTATCTATAATTTTTGATTGTTCCATGCTATCATATTACCCCTTTTGGATGTTTATGGGCTTTATTTTACACATTTATATCATTTTTGGGACTAACCTACTAACCGGAGGCCTAGCCCATATTGCTGTTTTTTTGCCTATTTCAGTATTTCGAAGAAAAGGAATATTAAACGGAGCCCAAACAGAATGAAACCTTCGGGAGCGTGATTTTTGGAACGAACGTGATCCAGAGGACTTGGAATGCAAGTCAAGAAGCAGTCGAGGCTCCCACGAGATAGGAGGGCGCCCCCCCTATAGGGCGCCCCCTGTCTCGTGGGCCCCTCGGGCGTCCACCGACGTACTTCTTCCTCCTATATATACCTACGTACCCCGAAAACATCGAGGAGGAGGACGAAACACAATTTCCACCACAGTAACCTTCTGTATCCGCGAGATCTCATCTTGGAGCCTTCGCCCGCACTCTATCAGAGGGGGAATCGACCATGGAGGGCTTCTACATCAACATCCTTGCCCCTCCGATGAGTTGTGAGTAGTTTACCACAGACCTACGGGTCCATAGTTATTAGCTAGATGGCTTCTTCTCTCTTTTTGGATCTCAATACAATGTTCTCCCCCTCACTTGTGGAGATCTATTCGATGTAAACTCTTTTTGCGGTGTGTTTGTCGAGATCCAATGAATTGTGGGTTTATGATCAAGTTTATCTCTGAATAATATTTGAATCTTCTCTGAATTCTTTTATGTATGATTGAGTTATCTTTCCAAGTCTCTTCGAATTATTAGTTTGGTTTGGCCTACTAGATTGATCTTTCTTGCCATGGGAGAAGTGCTTAGCTTTGGGTTCAATCTTGCGGTGTCCTTACCCAGTGACAGAAAGGGTTGCAGGCACGTATTGTATTGTTGCCATCGAGGATAACAAGATGGGGTTTATATCATATTGTTTGAGTTTATCCCTCTACATCATGTCATCTTGCTTAATGCGTTACTCTGTTCTTATGAGTTTAATACTCTAGATGCAGGCAGGAGTAGGTCGATGTGTGGAGTAATAGTAGTAGATGCAGGCAGGAGTCAGTGTACTTGTTATGGATGTGATGCCTATATACATGATCATGCCTAGATAATCTCATAACTATGCGCTTTTCTATCAATTGCTCGACAGTAATTTGTTCACCCACCGTAATACTTATGCTATCTTGAGAGAAGCCACTAGTGAAACCTATGGCCCCCGGGTCTATCTCTTATCATATTTGCTTTCAATCTACTTTTATTTGCATCTTTACTTTTTTTGCATCTATATTATAAAATACCAAAAATATATTTATCTTATCTTACTATCTTTATTAGATCTCACTTTCGCAAGTGGCCGTGAAGGGATTGACAACCCCTTTATTGTGTTGTTTGTGAGTTCTCAGTTTGTTTGTGTAGGTGCGTGGGACTTTTGAGGAGCCTCCTACTGGATTGATACCTTGGTTCTCAAAAACTGAGGGAAATACTTACGCTACTATTGCTGCATCACCCTCTCATCTTCAAGGAAAACCAACGCAAGCTCAAGTCTAGCACTCCTCCACATGCTTGCTTTGCATAAAGAATGTCTTACCCGCCGGTATCTTCTTGACCGCCTGGATTTCTGTTGTGCCTTTTCGGCTTCGGCCTTGGCGTCTTTCACACTTGCAAGGGCCTTTGCAAGCTCAGTCTCCTTCATCTTAAGATCATGCTCCAAGGACTCGAACTTTTTGCTGAGCTCCTGGAGCTCTTGTTGTACCTCGCCCACTCTAGCATCTTGCTTCTCGCGCTCCTTGCGCTCCATAGCCGCCTTGTCCTCGGCCTTGGACAATGCTTTCTTCAGAGACGCCACTTCGGTGGTGGCCCCTGTTACAAAGTCACGACGCTTTGTCGTTAGAATAACCAATTTCATCTATACTTCATTATATGCGAACGGGGTATCACTCACCTTTGTTCTCTTCGAGCTGCCTCTTCATGAGGCCGAGCTCTCCCTGCGCTTGCTCCAGGTCCCGTTTTAGTCCGGCGACCTCGGCTGTGCGGAAAGCAACGGCAAGCAGCACAGCCTACTTATTCACATACAGACTTACTATTAGACTCCTGCGGATTTTAATTGACCCTCCGTTTGGCTCTTCTTTCCGAACACCAAACAGAGTATCAGGGGCTACTACCTATCGGGTGATAATTTCACATTTTATTACTTACCTCAAAGACCGTCAGAAGGCTGGTGCAGGCTTCGGTCAGTCCGCTCTTGGCGGACAGAACCTTCTGAATCACCGCACTCATAAGAGTACGGTGCTCGTCATCCATGGAAGCGCCGTGAAGCGCTTCCAGCAGACTATCCGACACCTCTAGCGTGACGGAAGTCATCGGCACCGACGGCTCGCCCTCCCTAACGGGGGGCCGCCTGCCCGAATCCGGAACCATCGAAGGTTCCGGCACAGTATCCGCCTAAGAGCCCGGCTGGTTGCGGCTCTCATCGGCACGATCCACGGGGATCTTGTACCCCGTGTGCCCGGCGTCTGGAATCCCGCCTTGGGGCGTCTCCAAAGTCAGCTCCCCCTGCTTCGGGAGCCTTTGGGACAACACCTCCGTGTCATCCGCAGGTCGAGGAGTGGTGGCCGTCAGGAGCGATTTCATCTCTGAATCACTCAAAGACCCATCCGAAGATGATACCTCGGGATGGGCCCTGGCCTGACTACATATATGTTCGGCGTTATAACAAGACTATGAAGCAAAGTCGCACTAAAGTGCAATAGAGTGCAGAGACAATCTCGCGAGGGGCTTCCCCCTGGGCAGCCAGTCTTCATCGCTACGAGCGGCCGTGGTGGAGTAGTCCGGAAGGGACACCTTTCCCTTCTTGGACGTCCTAGCCTCCCCCTCTGGGGCGGCTTTCCTCTTATTCTCCTCCCCAGTGCGGGAAGGCAGAACTTCTTCGTGTTTCCCCCCGCCTCCGCGGGAGGAATCTGCCTCGTCGTCTTCGGACGACGTGGGTATGATGGCCTTGCGCCTGGGGCCTTTCCCGGCCCCTGGTCCGCCTTCCTAGGTCCCCCATCCTCTCCGGATGGGGCGGCCTCTTCCTCTTCCTCCTCCCCTTCGGGGGAGGAGTGTCCCTCGTCGTCCTCGGACGAGGCGTCCGGTACGACCTTACGCCGCAGACCCTTTCTGGCCCCTGGGGCCTTCTTTTTCGGTGCCTTGTAGGGCGCCGGGACTGGCATCTCCGTCAGGAGACCGTCGGCTAGACCTTTTGGCAGCGGAGCCGGACAGTCAATCCACTCCGCTGTCTCCACATAATCCTGATCAAATACACACAATGACTTAAGACTCCCCCATCAATATATTGGGAAGAACTGAATCCCGTGGTAGTCAGAAAACTCATCGGATGGGGGGGCCACGCGGCATGAAGTCCGCGGTCCATGGATGTGGGAGGAGGTACTTCGGAGGCCTTGAATAGCGCCTTCCATGCGTCTTTGTGCGTCATGTCGTAGAGCTTTCGAAGCGTCTAGTGTTCGGCCGAGACGAACTCCCACAGATTGAATACCCGTCTTTGGCACGGAAGACTCCGGCGGACAAGCATGACCTGGACCACGTTGACAAGCTTAATGTTCTTGTCCTTCATATTTTTGATGCAGTTCTGGAGTCCGGTTAGCTCTGCAGGTTTGCCCCAGGTCAGGCCCTTCCTTTCCCAGGAGGTGATCCGCGTGGGGATTCTGGATCGGAATTCGGGGGCCGCTGCCCAGTTGGCGTCGCGCGGCTTGGTGATGTAGAACCACCCCGATTGCCACCCTTTCACGGTCTCTGTGAAGGAGCCGCTAAGCCAGGTGACGTTAGGCATCTTGCCCACCATGGTCCCTCCGCACTCCGCTTGCTGGCTGCTCACGATCTTCGGCTTCACGTAGAAGATTTGTAGCCATCAGCCAAAGTGAGGCTTGATGCGGAGGAAGGCCTTGCACATGATGATAAACGCCGAGATGTTGAGGATGAAATTTTGGGCTAGATCATGGAAATCTAGCCTGTAGTAGAACATGAGCCAGCGGACGAAGGGATGAAGTGGAAATCCTAGTCCATGGACGAAGTGGGCGACAAACACAACCCTCTTGTGAGGTTCTGGAGTTGGAATGATCTGCCCGGGGTCCGGTAGCCGGTGCGCGATGTCTGCGGCCAAGTATCCGGCCGCCCAAAGATTCGTGATATGCTTCTCCTTCACGATGGAGGCCACCCACTTGCTCTGGACATGTTTAGCTGTGCGGAGAAGACTTGGGCTAGGGCGCTAGAGCTCGAGGAGGCAAGGGTGAGCAAATGAGGAAGAAGGCGTGGGTAAAAATGGAGAACCCTTATCCCTTTATAGAGGCGACGAAAGCGGTGCGCCTCCCCACTTGCCCGTTGAGAATTGCTTACTTTCCAAGCGCCACGATTGATGGCGCGGTGGGATTACCCATACCCATATTGATGAGAATCCCGTGATAAGGGGACACGATCTCTGCTTTGACAAGACGTGTCAAGAAAATCGCCTCGCAATATGCACCGTGGCTGGTTGTAGGAAAATGGTTCGAATAATGACCTGACCATAATGACATGTCATGTTATCTAAAAAGTTGTCAGCATATTGCATTTGTGAAATATCATTCTCTCTATGATGGTATGTGAAGATCGTTTTTGCAGATCCGGACACGATCTAAGTGTTCGATAAATACTTTGGAGTATTCGGGGATGGAACCCACCTTGTAATGCCGAAGACAAGACTGCGCGCCAGACTCATCGTCATTGAAGCCTGGTTCAGGGGCTACTGAGGGAGTCCTGGATTAGGGGGTATCCGGACAGCCGGACTATATACTTCGTTCGGACTATTGGAGCGTGAAGATACAAGACTCAAGACTTTGTCACGTGTTCGGGTGGGACTCTCCTTTGCATGGAAGACAAGCTTGGCGATCCGGATATTATATTTCCTTCCTTGTAACCGACTCTGTGTAAACCCTAGCCCTCTCCGGTGTCTATATAAACCGGAGAGGTTGGTCCTTAGAAGTACTATCACGATCACACTCGTAATCATCATAGGCTACCTTCTAGGGTTTAGCCTCTACGATCTCGTGGTAGATCTACTCTTGTACTACTCATATCATCAATATTAATCAAGCAGGAAGTAGGGTTTTACCTCCATCGAGAGGGCCCGAACCTAGGTAAACATTGTATCCCGTGCTTCCTGTTACCATCAGCCTAAGACGCACAGATCGGGACCCCCTACCCGAGATCCGCCGGTTTTGACACTGACAGCCCCCTTCTTCTTCTTCTTCCTTGACCTTCTACTTAGATGAGAGAAGGGTTTCCCCTCTGGTCCTTCGCTCCCATGGCGTGGGAGGGGTGAGAGCCCCTCCGAGATTGGATCTGTCTATCTGTCTCTCTCTGTTTCTGCGTTTTTAGATTCTGCCCTTTCACCGTTTCTTATATATCTGGAGATCCGTAACTCCGATTGGATTGAAACCTTCACCTAGATTTTTCTCTGAAAATTAGCTTTCTTGCGAAAAAGAAGAGCATCAACTGCCTTACGGTGTGCCCACGAGGGTCAGGGGGCGCCCACCCCCTGGGGCGCCCCCCCTGCCTCATGGCCCCCTCGGGCACCGTCTCGCGTTGGTTTTTCTTCCCAAAAATTATAAATATTCGAAAAATATTCTCTGCCTGTTTTTATCCCGTTTGGACTCTGTTTGATATGTGTTTTCTGTGAAACAAAAAAATGCAACAAACAGGAACTGGCACTGGGCACTGGATCAATATGTTAGTCCAAAAAATAGTATAAAAAGTTAACAAAAGTATATGAAAGTTGTATAATATTGGCATGGAACAATCAAAAATTATAGAGACGACGGAGACGTATCGGCATCCCCAAGCTTAATTCCTGCTCGTCCTCGAGTAGATAAATGATAAAAAAGATAATTTTTGATGTGGAATGCTACCTACCATAATCTTGATCATATATCTAATCATCGCATGAATATTTAGACATGAGTGATTCAAAGCAATAGTCTATCATTTGACATAAAAACGATAATTCTTCAAGCGTACTAATAAAGCAATCATGTCTTTTCAAACAACATGGCCAAAGAAATTTATCCCTACAAAATCATATAGTCTGGCTATGCTCCGTCTTCATCACACAAAGTATTTAAATCATGCACAACCCCGGTTTTAGCTAAGCAATTGTTCCATACTTTAGTATTCTCAAACTTTTTCAACTTTCACGCAATACATGAGCGTGAGCCATGGATATAGCACTATGGGTGGAATAGAATATGATGGTGGAGGTTATGTGGAGAAGGCAAAAAGGGAGAAAGTCTCACATCAACGCGGCTAATCAACGGGCTATGGAGATGCCCATCAATTGATATCAATGTGAGGAGTAGGGATTGCCATGCAACGGATGCACTAAGAGCTATAAGTGTATGAAAGCTCAAACTGGAAACTAAGTGGGTGTGCATCCAACTTGATTGCTAATGAAGGCCTCGGGCATTTGAGGAAGCCCATCATCGGAATTTACAAGACAAGTTCTATAATGAAAATTCCCACTAGTATATGAAAGTGACAATATAGGAGACTCTCTATATGAAGAACATAGTGCTACTCTAAAGCACAAGTGAGGTAAAAGGATAGTAACATTGCCCCTTTCCTCTTTTTCTCTCATTTTTTTATTTTCTCTTTTTTTGGTGGGCTTCTTTGGCCCCCTTTTTTTATTTGGGCTTCTTAGCCTTTCTGTTTTTTCATTAAGTCCGGAGTCTCATCCCGACTTGTGGGGGAATCATAGTCTCCATCATCCTTTCCTCACTGGGGCAATGCTCTAATAATGATGATCATCACACTTTATTTACTCACAACTCAATATTACAACTCGATATCTAGAACAAAGATATGACTCTATATGAATGCCTCCGGCGGTGTACCAGGATGTGCAATGATCTAGCATAGCAAAGATATCAAAAAATGGACAAGCCATGAAAACATCATGCTAGCTATCTTACGATCATGCAATGCAATATGACAATGAATGCTCAAGTCATGTATATGATGATGGAAGTTGCATGCCAATATATCTCGGAATGGCTATGGAAATGCTATGATAGGTAGGTATGGTGGCTGTTTTGAGGAAGATATAAGGAGGTTTATGTGTGATAGAGCATATCGTATCACGGGGTTCGGATGCACCGGTGAAGTTTGCACCAACTCCCGAGGTGAGAAACGGCAATGCACGGTACCGAAGAGGCTAGCAATGATGGCAGGGTGAGAGTACAAACGACAATCCATGGACTCAACATTAGTCATAAAGAACTCACATAATTATTGCAAAAATTTATTAGCCATCAAAACAAAGTACTACATACATGCTCCTAGGGGAAGGGTTGGTAGGAGTTAACCATCACGCGATCCTGACCTCCACACAAAGGATGACAATCAAAAAATAAATCATGGTCCGACTTTATCACATAATGGTTCACCATACGTGCATGCTTCGGGAATCACAAACCTCAACATAAGTATTTCTACTAATCCATAGTCACCCACTAGCATGACTCTAATATCACCACCTTTATATCGCAAAACTATTGCAAGGAATCAAACATATCATATTCGGCGATCTACAAGTTTATGTAGGATTTTATGACTAACCATGTGAATTACCAATTCCTGTCATCTCTCTAAATACATATAAGTGAAGCAAGAGAGTTTAATTCTTTCTACAAAATATATGCCCACGCTCTAACAAATATAAGTGAAGCAAAAGAGCATTCTACAAATGGCGGTTTTCTATGTGAAGAGAAACAGGCAATCCAAACTTCAAATGATATAAGTGAAGCACATGAAGCATTCTATAAAGCCACACTCAAAAGATTTAAGTGAAGTGCAATGAGCATTCTATAAATCAACCAAGGATTATCTCATACCAGCATGGCGCAAAAAATAAAAGTGAAAACTAAATGCAAAAGACGCTCCAAGACTTGCACATATCGCATGAACGAAACGAATCCGAAAACATACCGATACTTATTGAAGAAAGAGGGGCTGCCTTCCGGGGCATCCCCAAGCTTAGACGCTTGAGTCTCCTTGAATATTTACTTGGGGTGCCTTGCGCATCCCCAAGCTTGAGCTCTTGCCTCTCCTCCTTTTCCTCATATCGAGACCTCCTCGATCAAACACTTCATCCACACAAAACATCAACAGAAAACTCGGTAAGATCCGTTAGTATAATAAAGCAAATCACTACTCTAAGTACTGTTGCAAACCAATTCGTATTTTGTTTTTGCACTGTTTCCACTGTAATATAACTTTTCCATGGCTTAATCCACTGATAGAAATTGATAGTTTCATCAAAACAAGTAAACTATGCATCAAAAACAGAATCTGTTAAAAACAGAATAGTGTGTAGCAATCTGAACATTCACCATACTTCTGGTACCTCAAGAATTATGCCAAAAGTAGGAAAAATAAACAATTTATACAGCGAGACAGTGCAAAAAGTTCCATAACAGTTTGATGTTCCAGTAAAAAAATGTAAAATCACGCACTACATCCAAAGTTTCTATCCTGCACCGTGCAAACAAACAAGCATTGTAAACATCCTCAAGGCAAACCTTGGCACATTATTTTTATAATACAATGGAATTGTACAAGGGGATAATTATTTTTGTGAAAATTTTCTGTAATTAAGATTCACAAAGTTTCCGTGAGCATGAACAAAGTTCAAGGAGCTCCCCCACTTCAACAATGCTTGTCTTTCTCACTTTCACTTTCCTTTTTGAAAAGTTTTGGGTTCCCCTCTTTATTTTTTGTTTTTAGACTATATGAATGCACACAACAAAAATAAATGACTCTCTAATACTTTCGGGTTGTCTCCCTGGCAACGCTTTCTTTAAAGCCATTAAGCTAGGCATATAGTGCTCAAGTAATGAATCCACCCGGATCCCAATGTATATCAAAGACAATATTAATTAACAGTGATTTGTAATTTAGTAGTGAGCACAAAGTAACATATATCATGCAACATCAAAGTCTAACTCTCTTCCTATGCGTCGGCATGTCATAAAAGAACAATTCATGCACACCAAGTAAAGGCCAATGCATAGTATAAGCAGTTTCTTGCAATTTTATCATATTGGAAACGTAGAGAGGTGGAGATATAGTTCTTCTCTTATAATAATTGCAAGTAGGAGCAGCAAGCACATGCATATTACATTCATCAAAATTATCATGTGCAACGGTAAAAGGCAACCCATCAATATAATCCTTAATAAGCAAAAACTTCTCTGATATAGTGTAGTTTGGAGAATTCAAAAAGATAATAGGACTATCATGCGTGGGTGCAATAGCAACAATTTCATGTTTAACATAAGGAACTATAGCAAGTTCATCTCCATAAGCATAATTCATATTGGCATCTTGGCCACAAGCATAGCAAGCATCATCAAAAAGGGATATTTCAAGAGAATCAACGAGATCATAACAATCATCATAGCAATCATCCTTCGGTAAGCGTGAAGGGAAATTAAATATGTATGAGTTGAAGAGTTACTCTCATTATAAGGTGGGCACGGGTAGCTAATCCGCTCTTCCTCCTTTTGTTCTTCGCTCTCCTCATCATCTTTTTCATCCAATGAGCTCACACCTTCATCAATTTCTTCTTCCATAGACTCCTGCAAAATATTAGTCTCTTCTTGGACAGCGGAGACTTCCTCAATAAATGCATCAATATCGAAATTGTATTCATAATTCTCATAACTATATTTAAGTATAGAATTTTTTTAGGTCTGTAAACAGCATCATCAAGATTTTCACACTCTTTAAACAAAGATTCAATCTCATAAGCACCCATAAAAGCAAAGCATTCTTCTATTTATTCCACATTTTAGTAATCATATATACCATTAGCATAAGAAGCTAAGGTTTTATCATCATTAAAATTGCATGAAAAGGAAAGGTGTGGAGCCTTCATCCTAGAGCAACAAGTATAATCATATCTCAAGCATAGTTGACGAGCATACCAATGCAACATATGAATTTGATCCCATAATAGTTTCCCTTTTTGTGTTAAGCGATAATCCCTAAAGTATTCACGTTGATCCAACGTGTCTCCCATAACATAATTGAATGGATCAAGGTCATGGCCGCTCCTCTCCTCCCCTCTCCTCTCCTCTCCTCCCACCTGCTCCACCTTCCACCTTGGATCTAGCCTGTGATCCACGCCATGGATGGGCTTCTTCACTGGGATTTCAACCCTGGCCTTGCAGTGGCCGATCAGGTACGTCGTCGGTTTGGAGAAACGGTGCACTTCTCTCCTTCACGCAAGACCAAGGAGTTTTTCTTGGTTGTCTCCTTCTCCTCAGCCTCTTTCCCCCTCAATGAGGAATCTGTGGGTGTGGCTCTACAATGCTGCATTGGTGGTCATCACCTTGGTTTTAAAGTTTCTAAGATTTTTGAGAGATCATTTCGCTTCTCAGTGGCTGGCAACAAGGTTGGTCATTACATACATGGCCTCAAGGATCGTATTTGGCCGGACTTCATCTGTCACTTTCATCTGTTCAATGGTTGTTTCAATGGTTTTAAGCATTTGGATTTTCGTTGGCATGCGGATGAAAGACTAGAATCCATTGCTCATCGTAGTCCAGTGGCAGTGCGCACTACTTCTACGGTTTTCTCACAGCCATCTGGAAATGATCATTCTACCTCCAATGAGTTGCGCAAATTTGGACTTGTGCCTATTGCTTCTATGGATTTTGCTGACAAGAATAAGCATGAAGCTTCATGCTCTTACGAAGCACAGCCAGCTCAGGAACACGTCGTTCGTCCCTTGGTAATTTCGGAATCACCAGACACGGACATTCAATGCCCAGAAAATTCTACAGAGCCTTTACTTCGGGTTGGATCTTTCCAATTCCCTTGTAATATTGTTTACCCGAAATTACCGCAAAGTTTCCATGTGTCGGCCTTCAAATATGCACCTCCTTTTAATTCTTGGCCACCTCTGCTCTCCAAGCCCCATATCGCGGATTTGTCGCGGGCAGGATATAATCCCAGGGAAGTAAATGATTTGATTCTTGCATGGGGTGTCCTTTGTGCTAAATGTTTACAATGGGGGCACGACAAATTTAACTGTCACGCCCAGATTATTTGCTTGCACTGTTCGGCCCGGGGCACAAAGGAATTAATTGTCCGTCGAGACTCCGGGCTTCTTTGAATGGAAAGGCTTTTATGGGCTCGGATTTGGATTTTCCAGTCAAATCATCTCACTCGGGGCAGTCAATCAATCACCCGGCTGTGCAGCAACCTCGCCCATCTACGGCTTCCAAGAGCCAACCCACCTCCACCGTTCGATGTACTGCATGCGGGCACTACGAACACCTGGCGCAATCTTGCTGGCGGCGTCGCTGGGCCCAACGCTGGCAATGGAGACCAAAACCCGCCCCGTCCACCTTTGACGCCCCGCCTTCTCCCCCATTGCCCGCCCCGCTTCCCAATGAAACAGAGCGCTCTGCTCTAATGCCACCTCCGCCCCTGCAAAACTCCGCCGCCGTCGGCATCCCCGCTCCGTCCACCTCCATGGCCAACTACCCTGTTAACCCACTCCCCTACCTTCCTCCGGGCTGGTCCATTGAGCCAGGGCCAGCAGATCGCAAGGTTAGGGCGGACATGGCTGTCAATCCCATCCCGCCCCTCAACAACAACTTCCTCGCCATTACCGAGGCCAGTAGGTTCGTGCCATTGCATCTTCGGGAAGATCTTCGCAACACGATTGAAGGTATGCTGCACGAGGCTAGACTGCATTCCACTGAGACCTCTGACCATCCATTGGGAGTGGGTATGTTTGCTTTCGCCAATTCTTTCATCCGCGACACTACAGTAAACACCACTTTTCAGCTTGATGATGAGGATCTAGTGATTTCTTTTGTGCGTCACAATGCTGCTCTGAATATGTGCAACACTACCTATGGCCCTGAACTATGGCTTATGTACATTGGATTTCCGGATGATTATCAGACTGATTTCTATCTTCAGCGCTCAGTGGATGATTATGGCAGACTAGTTACTTGGAATAGCCCTAATGCTGATCGATCTGTGGTGCTGATTAAGGTCAGAGTGATTCACATGCGTCTCATTCCCAAGAGTATTGTCATCCGTCAATTAGGTGGTGATAGAGCTTGTTGGACCGCAGCCGTTTTCATTCTCCGTGGCACTGATTGGAATGCCCACGACCCTGAGGTCCCAGTTGCTGATGAAGAACCACCTCCGGCTAATGGTGTTCCTCACCCTATGTTCGGAGAGAGCCTCACGGCGGAGCAGCTATACCAATAGCAACTTCAGAATTGGCTGTTGCAGAATGGGATTGGGCAGGATCATGCGCCCCATATGGCTCCTCAGCAAGATGGGCCGCAAGATGCTTAGTGGGATCCCTGGCCGCAGCCTCTGGCCCCGCAAATGCCTGCTGCTCTGGTTAATTTTCAGTCATGGCTTGCTGCTCAAGGTCTCCATGTTCAAGATGGCATTCTGCCTGAAGATAATGTGTCCGACAGTCTGAACTCAGCTTGGTACGAAACTGCTTCCCCGGCAAGCACTCATGGCTCTTCTTTGGATTCCATCAGTCAAGTCAGCACCTTGCTTGTGGCTCCTCAAGAGACTCAAAATGTCATCAATGTGGATGTTGCAATTTCGGCTGAAACTATGAATATCAGTATCACTGTTGAGGGCATGGAGCTAGCGACAGTGCTAACTTCAGATTGGATCCCGAGGAATGTCTTCACTGCTTATCTTTCCAGGTCCATTTTTTCTTTAACTGCTGCTTTTGGACCCTGGAGCTCTGGATATGGCTTGCCTCCCCTGGAATTTCAGTTGGCACCTACTCGCTCTGTCCTTCAAGTGACCATTCAGTCCACCACCCATATCCTGTGTTTCTCACCACGCATTATGCAGGCTGCACCATCTTCGGCGCAGGTCAGTGAGGTGGCGCCGGCTGAAGAGCATCTTGCAATTCTACATTCTGAGCAGCCTGGTGTTCTCCCTCTGGACTCTGTTGACAATACTGAAATGATTCTGATGCCCACAAGCAACAATATTATCATGGATGCTGAACACTCTGATACGCTCTCTAGGCCGTCAGACGCTGCTTTTTCTGATACTGCTTCTAGCTTGGCGCCACCTGCAGTTTCTTTGGATGGGCCTCCTTTGGTCTCCAACTCCCACCTGGATATTACTTCTGAGTTGGGCCTTGCGCAAGTCTTGTTTGATGCGCCAGGTACTTCTGTAGCCCGTACTAGACGCTCAAAGCTCAAGGCACCTGTTGTAACTACTGAGGTTAGGCGCAACACTAGATCGACGCAGTTTGATGGCTTCAGAGTGCCTCAAGTTACTGATGCCCGCCCTCCTGTATCCAAAGTGAAGCCCAGGGTGATACCCTCTGCTACGGCCTCCAGCTCTGCGATCATGGATCAGGTCCCGCCACCTACCCCTCTCCGCACCATGCAGGAAATCGGAGTTACACGTTGCACTGTCCCGCCTCAGGAGCTCACCAAAGCTGCCCTGCTTGCTACTGAAGATACGGCTACCATCCAGAATAGCCCGCCTGAAGGATCATCTTCAGCTTCGGCTTAATTTCGCAGTTTATTATGCCTCTTTTGCGTAGTTGGAATGTACTATGTTGGAATGTGCGTGGGTTAAATTCAGACAAAAATTTGTTAGCGCTGTCGAATGCGATCTCTGTTAGTGGGTGTGCCATCGTTTGTTTACAGGAGGCTAAAAAACCTGTTATCGATCTAGCGTTTATTAAAACTTGCTGCCCTAAGCGTTTTGATAAGTTTGCTTATACTCCTTCTCGTGGGGCGTCGGGTGGATTACTCACAGTTTGGAACAGCTCCATGTTCTCAGGATCAGTTGTTGTCCAGGAAGATTTTGTTCTTGGCATTCAGTTCACTAGCGCCATTTCCGCCCGAGCATGGACACTGTTTAACATCTATGGTCCCTGTACTGGGCCTGCTAGGGACATCTATACCCAGTGGCTATATGACAGGGACATTCAGGCAAATGAAGATTGCTTGTTCCTTGGGGATTTTAATTACATCAGAGGGCCAGAAAATCGGAACAAGCCAGGGGGTGATATCAATGAAATGTCCACTTTCAACGACATCATTCGCAAACTAAACCTAGTTGAATTACCCGTTAAGGGTAGGTTATACACATGGAGTAACATGCAACATGATCCACTCCTCGAGCAGCTCGATTGGTTCTTCACTTCCATGCACTGGACAAGTATTTACCCCAATACAATGGTCAAACCCCTATGTAAACCCACATCTGACCACACGCCTTGCGTGGTCACCATTGAGACTAAAATCCATCGTACAAAGTTATTCAGGTTTGAATCATATTGGCTTTTGCATCCGGGCTTTATGGACGTGGTCAAACGTGTTTGGGATAAACCAATTGCAGAGCAGAATGCTGCTACTGTGCTCTGCAGAAAATTCAAACGGTTGCGACAGGAGCTCAAAACTTGGGGCAAAAGTATCTCATGTCTATCGGTGGCTATTGAAAACACTAACAAAACATTGGAAGAATTGGATGCACTGGAAAATCTTAGGGCTCTCACAGTACCTGAGAACAATTTTCGCAAGATCATTAAAAGCCATCTTCTCCGGCTCCTGGGGTACCAGAAACAGTATTGGAAAGAACGATGTACTGTCAGGTGGGTTAAATTTGGTGACGAAAATACCAAGTTCTTTCAGGCCATGGCTACTGATAGATATCGTAAAAACAACATTGCTACACTGCAAACCCCGGAGGGCTTAGTCGTGGAAGATCATAATGGAAAGGAGGCCATGCTCTTTCATGCATACTCGGACAGATTAGGCACTTCTAGCCCTACCCAGATGCACTTTGATCTCCCATCCTTAATCAGACACAATGCAAATTTGGATCACCTCACGCTTCCTTTCATGCATGAAGAAATTGACTTGGTTGTTAAAGAAATGCCAGGTGATCGGGCACCTGGCCCTGATGGTTTTAGTGGTCTTTTTCTCAAAGCTTGTTGGCCAATCATTAAAAATGATTTCTACACGCTGTGTCATCAATTCCATGTAGGAACACTTAACCTCCAGAGCATTAATGAGGGATTGATTACTCTTATCCCGAAGAATGGATCCCCATCCACAGTTAATGTCTACAGGCCAATCACTCTACTAAACTGCTGTCTTAAGCTCATTACCAAACTGTTGGCTAACCGTCTACAGAAAGTCATCTTGCAAATTATCCACCGTAATCAATATGGATTCATCCGTGGGAGATCTATACAGGACTGTCTTGCGTGGACTTTTCAATACATTTACCAATGCCAGGCCTCCAAACGACCGATTGTTCTGCTTAAGCTGGATTTTGCTAAGGCATTCGACACAATTGAGCACGATCCCATGCTCAACATCATGAAGCATATGGGCTTTAATGACAGGTGGCTTTCGTGGATAAAGACAATTTTCTCCTCCGGCCGATCCTCGGTGCTCCTAAATGGTGTCCCCGGAAGACAGTTTCATTGCAAGCGTGGTGTTCGGCAGGGTGACCCGTTATCTCCTCTAATCTTTGTATTGGCTGCCGATCTCATGCAATCGGCCATTAACGAAGCTTATAGAGAGGGCAGAATTCAACTACCTTTTCCAGCCACGGGTCAAATGGACTACCCGATTGTCCAATATGCCGACGATACAATCCTGCTTATGCCTGCGTGCCCTCAATAAGCAATGATCATTAAAGACATACTTACCAAATATGCACAGTCCATCGGCCTTAAAATCAACTTCCACAAGTCCACACTTATCCCCATAAACTTGGAGGATGATCTAGTTGCCCAACTTGCTGCTATCTTTGAGTGCACAATTGGATCCATGCCATTCACCTACTTAGGGCTACCTTTGGGCACGTCTCGACCTTCACTGCAGGACTTTATGCCACTTGTCAGCACGATGGAAAGAAGCTTGTCATCAATGTTGTCCCTAATGTCGCATGCTGGCAAGCTAACTCTTCTCAACTCCACAGTTACCTCACTACTCATTTATGCCATGTGCACGCTACATTTCCCTCCGAGACTCATTGAACTCTTGGACAAAATTAGGCGTCGATGCTTATGGCTTAAAAAGACTGAACAAGGTGATAGGTCTAACTCGCTTGCGGCCTGGGACATGGTATGTAAACCTAAAAAGAAGGGAGGGCTAGGAGTGCTTAATTTGCGTGTACAGAATGAAGCATTACTCATGAAGTTTCTGCACAAGTTCTATAACAAGTTGGATATACCATGGGTGCAGCTCACATGGGACTCTTATTACACCCAAAAAATACCTCATGCCTCGGATCCAGTCGGCTCATTCTGGTGGAAGGACATAGTCAAGCTCACACCTAAGTTTCAGGGGATTTCTCAAATCAATATTGTGTGTGGCACCACGGCTTTGTTTTGGAAAGATCTGTGGTCAGGGCAAATCCTTCAAGACTCCCATCCAAGGGCCTTCTCCCACTCTCTTGACGCGGATGTTTCGGTCCAAAAGTTACTGGGAATAACTTCTCTGCAAGAAACGTTCCGCCTGCCCTTAACCCTTCAAGCCCTGGACGAGGTTAGAGACTTGCAGACAATCACGGCTCATCTACAACCGTCCTCATCATCCACGGATATTTGGCACTACACGTGGGGTAACACAATCTATAAATCAACGGACTACTACAAATTCTTCTTCAGAACTGTCCAAGTGCAGCAGATATTTGGATGGATTTGGGATTCAAAATGTACGATGAAGTTGAAAGTCTTTGCTTGGCTGCTCTTCCATGACAGACTCAATACGAGGAACATGTTGAAACGGAGGCACTACAACATAGGAGATGACCACAATTGCCTCCTATGTGGTTTGATCATTGAGGAAATAGTGGAACACATGATCTTCACATGCACTTTCAGTAAGCTTTGTTGGGCAAAACTTGGGCTTAACTGGGAACCTTTCCTGGGCCGAATACAAGCTGTTGAAGATCACAGAAACTCTCATCCCACCCCACTGTTCCTGGAGAAATTCATTGTGGCAGCCTGGAGTATTTGGAAGGAGAGGAATAACAAGCATTTTCGAGCAATAGCGCCTTCACTAACCTCCTGGCTGGACAGATTCAAGAAAGATTTTGGTCTTCTTCAACATAGAGTCAAAGAGGAGCATAGGCTCCTTGTGCTGAACCTCGTGCACTCCCTTTAGCGGTTTCACTCTCTTTTCTTAGTTCTACTTGCCACAAAGTTGGCAACTTTGTATCTTCCACCCCCTCCCCCATCATGTAAATACCCTTTGTACAACCTATTTTTATTATAATATAGTAACACAGTAGGAGCCTTTCCTACTGTTCCTGGTCAAAAAAACATAATTGAATGGGGTTTTCTCAAAATTATCAAAGTAGTACATAATATCTGTCACATAATGAGCATCGAGGGTTTTAGGAGGTTCCCCATCTCCATGAGTAGCAAGTACACCTAATTTTTTTTGGTATTTCGTGTTCCATATCCATAACTAAAGATAGAGAATAACTTAGAATAGCAAATAAAAATTACTTAGTGATAAAGCATACAAGCACACACGAGAATATTCACCCCACGATATGACTCCCCGGCAACGGCGCCGGAAAAAGGTCTTGATAACCCACAAGTATAGGGGATCAATTGTAGCGTCTTTCGATAAGTAAGAGTGTCGAACCAACGAGGAGCTAAAGATAGAACAAATATTCCCTCAAGTTCTATCAACCACCAATACAACTCTACGCATGCTTAGCGTTCGCTTTACCTGGAACAAGTATGAAACTAGAAGTACTTTGTAGGTGTTGTTGGATAGGTTTGCAAGATAATAAAGAGCACGTAAATATAAACTAGGGGCTGTTTAGATAAATAGCAATAAAGTAAATATAGAGATTGTGGAAAAGTGGTGGTAGGAGTTGTGGAATTGTCCCTAAGCAATTGACTACTTTACTAGACTGATAGCAAGTTTTATGTGGGAGAGGCATAAGCTAACATACTTTCTGTTCTTGGATCATATGCACTTATGATTGGAACTCTAGCAAGCATCCACAACTACTAAAGATCATTAAGGTAAGACCCAACCATAGCATTAAATCATCAAGTCCCCTTTATCCCATATGCCACATCCCCCTTACTCGGGTTTATGCTTCTGTCACTCAAGCAACCCATTATAAGCGAATCATGAACATATTGCAACACCCTACACCAGGAATCCATCCCGCTTGCACGACACTGAGGGCACATTAGGACAACAACATAACCACAAGAAAATTAAACCAATCATAGCAATTCATCAATCACCGGTAGGACAATGAAAATCTACTTAGACATCCTAGGATGGCAACACATCATTGGATAATAACATGAAGCATAAAGCACCATGTTCAATTAGAGGGTACTGCGGGTTGTAGGAGAGTGGACCGCTGAATATAGATGGGGGAAGGTGATGGAGATGTTGGTGAAGATGATGGAGGTGTTGGTGTGGATCGTGGTGATGATGATGGCCCCTGGCGGTGTTCCGGCGCCACTGGAAGCAAGGGGGAGAGAGAGCCCCTTCTTCTTCCTTAACCTTCTCCCTAGATGGGAGAAGGGATTCCCCTCTGGTCCTTGGCTCCCATGGCGTGGGAGGGGCGAAAGCCCCTCCGAGATTGGATCTGTCTCTCTGTCTTTCTCGGTTTCTGCGTTTTTACTTTTTAGATTCTGCCCTTTCACCATTTATTATATATCCGGAGATCCGTAACTCCGATTGGATTGAAACCTTAGCCCAGATTTTTCTCCGAAAATTAGCTTCCTTACGGGGTGCCCACGAGGGTCAGGGGCGCGCCCCCCTGCCTCGTGGCCCCCTCGGGCACCGTCTCGCGTTGGTTTTTCTTGCAAAAGTCATAGTATTCCAAAAATATTCTCCGTTCGTTTTTATCCCATTTGGACTCCGTTTGATATGGGTTTTCAGCGAAACAAAAAAATGAAACAAACAGGAACTGGCACTGGGCACTGGATCAATATCTTAGTCCCAAAAATAGTATAAAAATTTGCCAAAAGTATATGAAAGTTGTATAATATTGGCATGGAACAATCAAAAATTATAGATACGACGGAGACATATCAACGCTAAATGCCTAGAAACTCAATTAATACATAAAATGTTGAACGTACCTGGAATAATTCCAAATTTTAACACGACACTCATATAGTTGCATGTTCATTGTAGATAAATGTTCTAGCAATTCAAACACCATCCTTTCCCTCCGTAACACCATTTTGTATTTCAAAACAGAATGAAAAAAATCAGGTATACCACAAACAGTTTACTAGCAAGAATCGTGTGGGATGCGATATAAAATATCTTGGCGCACCGTCTTGTTTGGCTTACGTAAGAAGCTTCGTCATTTACAGTCCACCGCCCGCGCTTGAACCACACTTGCGCGCTAGTTTCTCGCGGCAACGAGCGAAAATTTTCTACCACCACAGAAATATCTATCTCCCCCTCCAAAAGCCACATTTCCACTGTTCCTCCTTGCTTTCCAAGTTCAAACCTTCACTGCTGCTTACAGGCAGTGCCACCTCCTCGCCGGTGACCCTTCTTCTTGTTGCGCGGCCTTGTCAATATGGTCAGGTAATCCCCACCCTACCCACACAATCCTCCTCCTTCCCCGTTGTAGCGCCCACGATGCGACTATATCTCCCACGTGTTGAAGCACGACTTAGAGGCATAACCGCATGGTGGTTTTGTCGCAAGAAGGGTCATCTTCACACAATCCCATGTAATGAACAAGAATGGGATAAAGAGAGTTGGCTTACAATCGCCACTTCACACAATACATAATTTAAGGTTCATACATCATTCAAAATACACTCAAAGACCGACTACAGTCAAATACAAATAAAAATAAGACAACCCCAAATGCTAGATCCCCGATCGTCCCAACTGGGCCCACTACTGATCATCTGGAAACGAAACATAGTAATGACCAAGGTCCTCTTCAAACTCCCACTTGAGCTCGATTGCGCCACTTGCACTGGTATCATCGGTACCTGCATCTGTTTTGGTAGAATCTGTGAGTCACGAGGACTCAGCAATCTCACACCCGCGAGTTCAAGACTATTTAAGATCATAGGTAGGAAAAGGGGTAATATGGTGGAGCTGCAGCAAGCACTAAGCATATATGGTGGCTAACATACGCAAGTGAGAGGGAGAAGAGAAGCAACGTGTCGGTCGAGAAGCTAGAAGTGATCAAGAAGTGATCCTGAAACTACTTACGTTCATAAATAACTCAAACCATGTTCGCTTCCCGGACTCGCCGAAAAGAGACCATCACGGCTACACACGCAGTTGATGTTTTTTAATTAAGTCAAGTGTCAAGTTATCTACAACCGGACATTAACAAATTCCCATCTGCCTCATAACCGCGGGCACGGCTTTTGAAAGATAATACCCTGCAGGGGTGTCCCAACTTAGCCCATCATAAGCTCTCACGGTCAACGAAGGATATACCTTCTCCCGGGAAGACCCGATCAGTCTTGGAATCCCGGTTCGCAAGACATTTCGACAATGGTAAAACTAGACCAGCAAAGCCGCCCGATGTGCCGACAAATCCCGATAGGAGTCGCACGTATCTCGTTCTCAGGGAACACCGGATAAGTCAAGCTACAAGTAAAACCAGGCCTCGAGTTTCCTCGTGGAGGCCACGCAGGTTGCTCGGTTTGGACC
>LT934122.1:430352210-430415115 GCA_900231445.1 Triticum turgidum subsp. durum
GCCGGGCCTCGCGGGCCTGGCGCGGCCGTCTGTGATGTGGGGCGCGGCCCGCCACGTGGCAGCGCGCGGTTGGACGGGCGGCGGCGGACGGACGCGTCCGGTCCGATCCGGACGTGTCCGGCGGCGGAGCAGGAATTTTGTCTATGGTTAGGGGTGGAATTGATCCGGGATTTTTGGGGGGAGTCACATATTTATAGGTAGGAGGAGCTAGGAAGCTCCAAATGAGGTGCTGTTTTTGGCCACGCGATCATGATCGAACGACCGAGAGGATGGAGGTGACTTAGATGGGTTATTGGTCTGTTTTGGAGGGGTGTTGGGCTGCACAAAAGAGGGCTTTACGGTTACCCGGTTAACCGTTGGAGTATCAAACGACCTCCAAATGGCACGAAACTTGACAGGTGGTCTACCGGTGGTGTACCAAAGCCACTTGGCAAGCCTCATCCCATTCCGAGAACGTTTTAACACCCGCACACGAAAAGAGACAAGAGGGGTGCGCCGGTGCACGTGGGAGTGTCGGATTGCAAAACGGACAACGGGGAAAATGATCAGATGCATGAGATGAACACGTATGCGACTGATATGCACATTATGACATGATATGAGATGCATGACATGAACAAAATGCAAAACGAAAAACAAAACCCAACCATGGAGGGAATATCATAGCACATAGCCGAAAATGGCAAGAGTTGGAGTTACAAATATGAAAAGTTACATCCGGGGTGTTACACCCGTCCTACATGCCTCGGCCGATGACGCGACACCTTCTGCCAAAATCATTGGCCCTGTCCTCCAATTAAGCGCCGCCCATACTCATTTTGCATGCAGTATAACATGGAGATCATTAGCATATTGCAATGGAGAAGCAAATCGCGGCCGCACGCGTGCACGAGGTAGCTATGGCTACCATGCATACCGCCAGATCTTGGAGGAGCACCTCGTCTTCGAGGCCACCGTCGACACCACCACAGGGTTGTCTACTTTAAAATAAAGTTTGTGCTATTTTCTTGAGGCCACTGCCAGTGCCTTCTAGTGATTTGTCCTTTGTAATGTTAATATGCAATCTGATATTCTAAAATGTAATGTTCAGTTAACACTTTGGACCAACAATTTCTACATTTCATAGTACCATTCTCAAGCATTCTTGGTTTCGTTAACTGTCTTATCTTCTAGTATATGTTCTATTCGGCAATGTCGTGCTTAGTTAACTATTTTAGTTCATTTGGTCTACTGTCCAGTTAGCTGTTTGGTTCAATTCTGCAATTTGATTTTCATTTGTTGTGGGTACAATTTTGTATTGTTATGCATGTGAGAAATAAATCAAATTTGGCTGTACTAAATACATATTCTACTAATAGTATGGCAACTCTCAGCTAACCTGATCAAGTTCTTCCTTATATGTGTTATGGGAAACAATGGGAGACACTATGGTTTACCATCGAGGTTTGCTCATGCATGGTCTTTTTGCTAATAGCACATTATTGTGTTGTTGCAGGAATCATTCTAATATTTAGGTTTCTTACAATTTGATCTTGCACATGTAGGTCCTGCTGTCAGAGGCTTAGACCCACTGTTTGACCCATTTTGCATATGGGGAAATGAGATGTCCATGAATATTAATTAAGTCAGGAAACTTAGAAAGATTGTTAAGATACAGAAACTTGTGACGAAAAACAACAAGATCTCTGTTTGCACAATGAAGAAGACATCAGTCAACTATAGGATGGTACTAACTCTTTTACCTTGTTTTTACCCCTTGCGCCTTTTCAAAATTTACAATAGTGATTTATGCATATCTTTGTTTTTAGTTCTTTTCAAAGCAGTTCACCGATGATTACCTCTCAAACCACATGCATGGTCAAGAAGCGAGGAAGGTATTCATTCAACATCCACGGTACAATATTGAAGTCTTCCTGAGGAGGACGAAGGTTGGGCGGGAAATTATCCATAGCCACTGGCCTGAAGTTGCAAGGACATTCAACATCACAGAAGGCTCAATATTCGCCTTCAGCTTCTGCAGTTTCCCAGATGAGATTCATCTATCTATTTACCATGTACAATGCTACTTTTCCAAAGGTTTTTGATGTTGCTTGTGAAACTTGGTGTTGTTGTGTAATGGCGTAGCTAGCTATATCCCTCTTTGGTGTAATTGAGTGATGAATCTATCTAATGTAATTTGATTATGAAATCCTGGTTGCCGTCATACGAATATGAAATATCTGGTGTGTTTTTATAAGAAATGTGAATTTGATTACTACATGGATTATCAATAATAGGCTAATTAACCTGCTTATTGGGGTTTTCTATTATAGACGATTACTCGGACAACACCGTGAGGAATGAACTCAACCAACCCACACGGTTTCTAGAAAGTAGGCATGTTGGATCAAATAACAATCACACACGGTTTCCGGCAGAGAACTGTTTGCGTTAGGCCAACTTGCACAAACGTTTCCACACAAAAACTATGTGTGATGTACATACGAATGGAAACATTTCTCTAGGATTCACTATGTGGGATGTACATATGAACAAAAACAAATGGGTTCGATGCCTCACCCGATCGCACACGAGCTCATTTTGCCCCGCGTGTTTGGCCGGAGGGCCTATCCCCGATCGTTTTTGCGTCATGTGGGAAGGACCCATCCCCCTATCGCACACACTCACTCGGCAATGGTTCAGAATGCCGTCACGGAAATGGGTTAAAAACCGTCTGTATAGCACGTCTCTATACTAGTGTATTGCTGCTTCCGAATCAGCGAATGAAGGAGTCTGGATGAAGGAGTCCATATCCGATCTAGGAGTTGTGCCTAGTGCATCAGACCAAATGACTATTTTTTGTGAGAACACTTGTGCAATTGCCATAGCCAAGGAGCCCAGGTTTCATAAGAAGACCAAGCACATCAAACGGTGCTTCAACTCCATTCAAAATAACATTAAGGATGGATACATAGAACTTTGCAAAGTACATACAAATATGAATATGGCAGACCAGTTGACTAAACCTTTTCCACAAACAAAACATGATCAACACCAGGACTCCATGGGTGTTAGATTCATTACTATGTAAACTAGATTATTGACTCTAGTGCAAGTGGGAGACTGTTGGAAATAAGCCCTAGAGGCAATAATAAATTGGTTATTATCATATTTCCCTTTCATGATATATGTTTATTTTCATGCTAGAATTGTATTAACCAGAAACTTAAATACATGTGTGAATAGATAAACTAGACAATGTCCCTAGTAAGCCTCTACTAGACTAGCTCGTTGATCAAAGATGGTTATGGTTTCCTAAGAATAGACATGAGTTATCATTTGATAAAGGGATCCCATCATTAAGAGAATGATGTGATGTACATACCCAACCATAAGGTTAGCATCAGATCGTTTAATTATTTGCTATAGCTTTCTTCATGTCAAGTATCTGTTCATTCAACCGTAAGATCATGCTACTCCCGGATACTGGAGGAATACCTTATGTGCTATCAAACTTCACTTCATAACTAGGTGATCATAAAGGTGCTCTACAGGTATCTCCAAAGGCATCTGTTGGGTTTCGTGGGTCGAGACTGGGATTTGTCACTCCGTGTGATGGAGAGATATCTCTGGGTCCTCTCGGTAATACAACATCATAGGAAGCTTCATGTGACTAATGAGTTTAGTCACGCGATCTTGTATTACGGAACGAGTAAAGAGACTTGTCGGTAACGAGGTTGAACTAGGTACGGAGATACCGACGATCGAATCTTGGGCAAGTAACATATCACTAGACAAAGAGAATTGTACACGGGATTAACTAAATCCACGACATCGTGGTTTAATCGATGAAGATCTTCATAGAATATATATGAACCAATATGAGCATCCAGGTTCCGTTGTTGGTTATTGGTCAAAGAGGAGTCTCAGTCATGTCTGCATAGTTCTTGAACCTGCAGGGTCGCATGCATAACGTTCGTTGACGCTAGAGTAGTATTGAGATATGTACATTGGTGACCAAAGGTTGTTCAGAGTCTCGGATGAGATCCCGGGCATCACGAGGAGTCCCAGAATGGTCCGGGGGTAAAGATTTATATATGGGAATGTTTTGTTCGGGTTTCGGAAAGGTTCCAGAAGACCACTATAGGGACCAACCAGCCTTAGAGGGCCACACGGGCCCTTAGTGGGTGCCCTAGGCCTACATGGACCAGGATAGCCTCACCGCACAAGGCCCATACGACCAAAGGGGGGCATCCACCCCCTGACTTGGATTGGAAGGGGGTTGTCGCCCTCTGGCTTGGAGGGAGGCATCCCCCCACACCCCTATATTAAGAGGGGAGGGGCGCAGGGGCGGCATGGATACCAAGCCCTTCCCTTCGTGCAACCCCTTCCTGTCTCTCCCACCACCTTGTCCCGGCTTGGCTTGGCGATGCCCTGCCGGTATACCACCACTATCACCACCACGCCGTCGTGCTGGTCGTGATCCCATCTACTTCTCCCTCTTCGCTTGCTGGATCAAGGAGGAGTAGACGTCACCGAGCCGCACGTGTGCTAAACTCGGAGGTGTCATCCATTCGGCGCTAGATCGTGATTGGATCGCGAAGAGTACAACTACATCAAGCGCGTTATATACGCTTCCTCTTTCAGTCTACAAGGATATGTAGAGACACCCCCTCTTATAGCTATGCATCTCCTAGATTAGGTCTTCGGTTCTTCATAGGATTTTTTTTATATTCATGCTTTTTCCCCCTTCAGATTAATCATCTGAACATAACAATTTTCCACGAGTTAAACCAACTAGCTTCAACTACTAGATGTAATCAACACTACTAGCAACCCCAAGTACCAATCTAAGGTTTGATACAAAGATTAAGCACAAGAGATGAACTAGGGTTTATAGATGAGATGATGCTGGTGAAGATGTTGATGAAGATGATGATCCCCACGATGATTGGAGCGTTTGTGTTGATGAAGGCTTTGAATTTCCCCTCCTAGAGTGAAGTATCCCTGGCGAAATTGCTCCACCTAAGAGCAAAAGTGCTCTTGCTCTGGTTCCGCCTTGAGACGGTGGTGGAAAGTGTCGAAACATTTCTTTAAGTTTTCTAGGGAAAATGAGATTTTATGGCCAAAGGATGTTGGGAGGCAAGCCGCCAAGGCTCCACATGGACACATGGCGTGGCCAAGGGGTGGCCATGCCATATGTCTGTGTGGGAAGGTTGTGGGCCCCCTATAGCATATCTTTGCTCCAAAATAATTCTCCAAAAATACACGCTTCATTTTGAGCTCCGGAGAGTTTCTTTTTTTCCAGTTGATATTAGGTCCAAAATTCCAGTTGCCAGCAATCTCCCTCCCTTGATGTATCTTGCATTTTAAGAGAGAAAATGCATTGAGAGAGAAAATGCATTGCATTACATTGCATCATATCTGTCGATTTTCCTTTTTATATTTTCTATCTACCACTATCATATTTGATCCTTGCAATTAACGAGTACAAGGGGATTGACAACCCTCTTACCTGTGTTGGGCGCAAGTATTTGCTATGTGTGTGTGCAGGAACCGTTTATCTTGTTTGCTTGGTGTCTCCTACTTGTTCGATAACATTTGTTCTTAATTGAGGGAAATACTATCTGCTACTATATTACATTACCTTCCTTTTCGGGAAAATCCCAATGCCTATCGCAAGTAGCAGGTTCCCTATTAGACTTTTGGAGCGGCGAGCCTTCCGTCAAGGGTAGTGGCCTCATCTAGACCTACTTCCTCGACCACCACAGCGAGGGTGCGATCATCAGACGCTTCGGGCTCCGTCTCTCCTCCAACATCCTTCTTCTTGAATCTTGTTGTTGGAGCTTTCTCCTTGTATGCCTTGGCTTCTCATCAGGCTCACTTTGAGGCCATCTAGCTGATATTGTTGAGGTGACTTCTTACACACGATGAGGATTCCCCATGATCAGCGCGAATGTTTACGATCGAAGATCAATTTTCGACTAGCGGGAATCCAAACTAATGTGGTCAAAAATTAGCGACGACATGTACGAAGGCTTTATATCAAAGGTTGTCATCCCATTCGACAAAGTGGCGCAACGATGTTTTTAAATAAGTTCAGTCACCTCATATGGGAGTGCGATCTATGTCCTACGAGAGGGATTTCAAGAGTGGTGTCTAATGCATGGGGCACTTAGAGTCTAGCCGCTTACGGTATCCCACAACTACCAAATAGCTTGAACTTTATAAGGTCCCTCGGACTCTGAGCTCTCATCCTTTGTTTTCCCTCCCGAAGGGGCTTGGAAGGGGATAGTGACCCTCCACTTGAGTGTATTCAAGTGAGAGTGAATTGGGTACTTATCCATTGGGGCTTGATATAGCCAAGGGGTCCTTGCCAAAATGTCCAAGGCTAGCCTTAAATTAAGGAGGTGGGAGGGTAGAACTAGGTAATCTTTTGTCCTTTGGCCCATGTGCTCCTTATTGGGCAAGGGGGCGGGATGTGGCCCACTAGGGGGAGAACCCTACACTAGGAGAGGCCTTTCTGCTTGGGATAGAGACTCTTTGCTCCCTTTGTTCCATCTCTTGACTCATTATTTTTTGGTCCTCCTTTGAATTGCTTTGACGGGTGATGTGGAACTACACATAGGATCGGGCGTGGCACCTTAAGTAGGAATAAAATCCACTACTACAACATGTATTAAATGAACAGTTATAGATTATGAGCCACATATAAACTAGCAGGACAATTGGTTAATAGACTTCAGCGCTTCATGCACACTTTGGGAAACTAATGAAATGGCCAGGCATTTAGTAATGACACGTAATAGTTATATAAGTACACTACATCAAGCAGCACTGTTTGGGAAACTCCTTAAGTGTGTGGCAAACAAGACGAGCAATTTAACCATGCCTGAAGCAAACAAGGAGTTAAACTATTGTGTTGGCAGCATGCATACATGGATGCTCCAGTAAGACCAATGGAAAGAATAATTTCACATCATGTGCATGACATGAAGTAGTTGGACCAATATGTACTTAATATCCTACAAATGACAGGAAGCCTAATGAAGTGCACATGTGTTAACTCACCAACACCGACGCCGCTCTGTCTCACCTCTAGTGCTCTTAGGGCCATGGGGGTGTGGGGGATCCCATCCCTTGCAGACAGGAGGGCTTCATTTCTAGATGTTTCTTTGAGTTTTCTTAGGATTTGTGTTGTAAGTGCATCTAGTGCCCCTTAGTGATTTTGGTGTATTGAAGACTTATAGGATAAGGGACTACTATGTTTGTGAGTGTACACAGGCTCTATAAGTTAATGAGGAGTTTGATATTTACAGTGAAAGTCGACCCCTAAAAATGAATGTCTTCAACTGAAGACTTTGGTTCCCCTGAAGACTTTGAAAGTAAAGAAATTGGTGTGACCGTGAAGATTTCGATAATCATGCGAGGAATCTGAAGCGTGAAGACTTTTGTTTTCGTAGTTTCATTTTCTGCTTCCTGAGTCATAGGAAACACCGTACTGTTAAAGGGGGTCGAGGTAATACTAAGGAAACAGATTTCCAAGTGATGCTCATCTCAAAATCCTACACCTACCCAATCCTTCGAGTGAAGACATTGGAAATCTCATTTTAGTTCATTCAATTTCTTCAGTGACAGAGACGAAGATCTTCTGGTCTTTTAGGAATTTGTCCTGACTAAGGAGTTAGGAATTCGCCAGTGCGGATTGCCTACACAGTGAGGAACATGATAGCCTTGAGGAATTCAAACCTCAAAGTATTCGACCATTGCTGAGCCCCGCGCTAGCGGTTCTAAAATATCTACCACCTAATGGTCATATCATTGAAGGGCATTTATGTCTTATCATGTCAGGTCCTCCCTAGGCTATAAATAGCCGCCCCCTAGAACCACTAGCTGGTTGGCTGCTCCGAGAGAAACTGACACTTGTCAATTGAGAGCATCCCATCCCCCGAGGACTTTGAGCGAAAATCATCAAGTGAGGAAAACCCAAATTCCAAACCCAAACCTACAAACCCCAAAGTGATTGAGCATCACTGAAGAGATTGTTCCTGTGTGGAACCGACGCTTGTTACCTTTGAGGACTGTGTATCCTCCATACGGTTAGGCGTCATGGTCCGAGCATCCAAGAAGAATTGTGGATTGCCAAGTGGCTTAGTCTGTGAAGGTTTGGAAGTCACCTGTGAAGACTTACCACTACTGTTGGGCGAGATTTGCGAGATCTTAGCTCAAGGAGAATACAGTGAGGACTGTGTGTCCGGGACTGTGTGTCCTCGAGTTTAAATACTCAGCCACTCCAACCAGACATAGAACTATCACAACAGTTGGAATTAGTCGATCAAATCATTGTCTTCACCAAGCCAACTGGTTCTATTTCCTCAACCCTTTCATTTCCTCTGTTATGTGTTGATGTACCTGATCATTACTGCTTGAAGACATTGACTGAAGACTTTCTCTATTTCCTCAATCATAATTCTTTAGTCTGTTTGTCTTCATCCTGCTTATCCTGTGTTTACGCTTTCTGTACTCAGTGCGTGTCTTTCATTTCATCATGATGACTATGCTGTTACTCTGTTTTGCTTATACCCGAATACTTATTCAGCTGCAAGTAGTTCTTCACTTAGGAATTTCCTCACCTTGAAATTCCTCAGTGAAGTTTTCTTAAAAATTGCCTATTCACCCCCCTCTAGTCGACGTAACGCACTTTCATGTGTCCTTCGCAGGAGGACGAGATGGTGGCGGCTCCATGAAGATGGTATAAGGGTCTACATGCCTAGCCCCCATCCTGGTGATGCATCTAGCATCTTCCTTGGGTGTGTGGAGGTGTGTCTCCAGCGGATCTATCTTTGGTGGATTTGCTCAGATCAATTTTTTGTTCGTCTACGTTCATGTGTTTTCGAATTGGATCTTTCCTAGCTATGCTACTCTTCATCGGCGGCGGTTGTTGTCCTGGTGTGCTGGTCCTATGTGGCCTTAGCACGATGATTTGCCGACTATGTACTACAACAAATGTTTTTCGGCTCCTGCGAGGTATGGGCAATGACAGCGGCACACTTTTGGCTCGCTTCAGTGCTTGTACTCGTCACTAGGTGGTCTGCAAATCTAGATGTAATTTTATTATTTATGGTGTTCATTGTACTCCCATGACTGAAGATGAATAGATCATAGCTTTTCTCACAAAAAAGGAAGGAACTACTTCCTCCGCTCACTATTATAAGATGTTTTCAATATTTCAATATAGACTAAATACCTAATGAAATGAGTGAAAAACACACTAAAATGTGTCTACATATATCTGATATAGAAAAAAGTTAGAACATGTCATAATAGTGAGCGAAGGGATTACTAATCAATGGTCGCACAACTGTTTTGTAGGCGGAGAACCTTAGCCAAGTACAATAACAAAAAAAATTAGCAGGTGATGGTAATTGAATGCAGTGATTTAACATAACTGATCGTACAGGCTCAGTGCTCCATTCAGGATACCAAATTGTTAGATCTAACAAATAATATTTGTCGACCAAATTGGAAGTAGGGTACCCTGGGCCGATGGACCTGGGCCTTGAAAATGGTGCCCAACAAGCAATGCCGCATGGGTCAGTATGGCGGGAAGCGTCGCACTCGTCATTGGGGGCCAAATTCACTGTTTTGACCCTTTTGCCCTCTTTTAGCCGCATGTGACCCCTCTCCGGATTTTTTTTCGGATCTCCATTTTCCTACTGCCACCCGAGCTAGCGGTAGGCTAAAACGCCCTACCGCCATAGCCTATGGCGGTAGGGATCTGGTCAACGTTGACAGCGCCGTCTGCCTGCTGACGTGGATAAGTGGCTACGGCCACAAACCGTGGCGGTAGGGTGTCACTCCCTACCGCCAGATCAGGTGACGGTAGGTGCCGAACAGGCAATTCCGTGCTTGGTGGCTGCGGGCGGGCCCCACCCCACCCACCAGGCTGTTCTTCCTCCTCTCCTCATCTCGAACAGAGGCGAGCGCTGGCTCTCTACTGCTCTCGATCCCCTCCCTCGATCTCCCTCTTCCCTCCACTTCAGATATTTGGGGCAAATCAAAGAGTCCGGGAAGCTCCTCCACTCCTCCAATCTCTTATTGCAATGCTTTTTTATTTGTGAAGCTATTTTTGGCACTAGGTGCAACCTAGGTTTTGATGTTGACTTTTTAATTATGTTTTAGTTGTTTAGTAGTATATGATTTAGTAGTAGGCTTATGTAAGGATGTGTGGGTGAAAGCATTGGAAGATATGTGAGGATATGTTGGTGAATGCATATATGTTGGTCCATTTTTTTTGTTATGTAGATATGAATTGTATGATAATTTTTTCTGTATGGTGAATGCAAGATTGTGAGGATGAAGTCGCAAATTCGTAGATGGTTAATGTATTGCAAAATTTTGAGGATGATTTTTTTGCAAAATTGGTAGGTGGTTAATGCATAGTGTGAAAATTTCTGTATTTCATATATTTGCAAATGTTGTGACCGAGAATACATATAAATATTATGGTATTTTCATATTTTGCAGTTTATAATTGAAGATGTATGGTTATAGTTTTATTTATTCATATGTATAGACGATGTTGTCTAATAAGTGAAAAAATTATATATATGTTAGGATGGTCGAGGATGAGGACAATGGGCGTTTGTATACGGGGCTTAACCTTGATTTTGACAAGGATCATCGTGCCCGTGCTGCCGAGCGTGGAGAGGTAACAATTTTGATAGACTTGCTTTTTGACATTTTCATGCTTTTGTTTTTTTTAATGAAGGAAGTTTCTGACATATTTCTTTATTTTTACATACACTTGATGTGGTGCGAGTTAGGAGCCACACATCGGCAAACCCGATGGTATCTGACGTGCTCTACGAGCCGTACTTTGAGCGTGTCGGGCTCCTATCGTTTGTTCTTCAATTCAAGCGTGTGCCACTGTCGATGTGCCATTCAGCTCTCACCACCCTCGTTGATCATTGGCGGACGGAGACACACATCTTCCATCTCCCTTGTGGCGAGCTGACGGTGACGTTGGAGGACTTTGCCATGATCACCGGGCTTCCCATTGACGGCAAGGCTCTCACCGGATGAGTGGACAGCAAGAACTGGCGTGCAAGGGTTACCTCTCTCATCGGTGACTACTCGACCTCTCTTAGTGAGCAGGGAAGGACTGACAACAGGACAAACGGCGTCCCATTCCCTTGGCTCCAGCAGCATAGGTTGGGATGCCTTGCAGATGCCAATGAGGAGATCGTGGAGCAGTATGCTCGAGCATACGTGTGGCACCTCCTATCATAGGTGGTCTTTGGAGACTGCTCTGGAGACGTAGCTCCTTGGATGTTTCTTGACTTCTTGGCCGACAGGGACAAGAAGTACAGTTGGGGGTCTGCTGGGCTCGCCTACTTATACCGTTAGGTAACAAGTTATGCAAATATCCATTAAGCATGGTAGTATGTTTTCATGAATTCCTATAAATAGCACTCCTCCAACTCTTATAAATGTCATTTCAGGATCATACAAGACATCCAATCCATAATTCTATGCTAGTACATTTTACTAGATGAACTTTTATAAAAATTCCTAGGAGGATGTAAACAAGCACTAGTCCTACCTATAGGCCAAGTGTGTGAAAAACAGAATTGTACTACATATTCTTCTTCTATTTTTGCGAATAGAATTGTACAAGAAGAAAGAAATCACAGTTTGATTGTTGGTTTGCAGCTCGACGTCACATGTTGGAAAACCACCAAGAAGCCATGCATGGGCGGATGTATTTGGGGCGTATTTGGGGCCTCTTGGTCTGGATGTGGGAGCATTTGCCGGTTGGGCATCCTGAAAAGCATCCTTCACCGCACGTGTGGGTAGGCCTTGTTGAAGAAGATGCTGTTTTTCGACTCTCAACCGTGGCATTCTCTTGGGGAAGGGTTAGAATTTTCGGAAGCAATAACAAGTCTTTGTAGAAGAACTTTGTCAACGAGATGGACAGCCTCACATATCATCGGGTATACCAATTCAATATTTTCTCTAAGCTTTCATAAAATGCATTGGACGAACTAATAGCTCTTTCACAGGTTAACTGGAGGCCTTACGAGGAAAATAGGGGTTTCACATTGAACCAGATGTGCACTAGGGACTCTCATCTTTGGTGGTACGTCATAGGCGTTTGTTGGAAGCGCCCGATCATGTGCATAGTTGGGACACACACAAAAACTTCTCCCTTCCATCCATGACTTCTTGCGGTCAGAAACCTTCACCTTGCAAACATCTCCACATCAACATGGTGGGGTTTTCATATCTTTTTCCTTCACCTTGTCCAGTTTGGCATTCTCCCACTTGTTCGACATGTCTTCACGGTCAGCACACGGCGGCCTCGTCATGGAACCGGATGAAGCCATGACTACAAAATTAAGAGTGGTTGTTAGTGAAAGATATCAACATAATGAATAGAGGAAATGAAATAAGAGTGACTAGAAAAAACAACAAGTACCATTCATATTATTTCAACCATCCAGATTAAGCAAAACGTCAATAGGGCTTAATCTATCGATCCTCCTCATCCTAGTAAGTCTAGAAGCACGACCACCTCCACTGAGGCCTCTAAGACTCGCATGTCCTACATGCCCACGAATAGTAGTCCCACTATCGGTGTCAAAACCGGCGGATCTCGGGTAGGGGGTCCCGAACTGTGCGTCTAGGCGGATGGTAACAGGAGACAAGGGACACGATGTTTTTACCCAAGTTCGGGCCCTCTCGATGGAGGTAAAACCCTACTCCTGCTTGATTGATATTGATGATATGGGTAGTACAAGAGTGGATCTACCACGAGATCAAGGAGGCTAAACCCTAGAAGCTAGCCTATGGTATGATTGTTGTTCGTCCTACGGACTAAAATCCTCCGGTTTATATAGACACCGAAGAGGGTTAGGGTTACAAAGAGTCGGTTATAATGGTAGGAGATCTACATATCTGTATTGCCAAGCTTGCCTTCCACGCCAAGGAAAGTCCCATCCGGACGTGGGACGAAGTCTTCAATCTTGTATCTTCATAATCTTGGAGTCCGGCCAATGATGATAGTTCGGCTATCCGGATACCCCATAGTCCGGGACTCCCTCAGTAGCCCCTGAACCAGGCTTCAATGACGACGAGTCCGGCGGGGCATATTGTCTTCGGCATTGCAAGGCAGGTTCCTCCTCCGAATAATTCATAGAAGATTGTGAACACCAGGATGGTGTCCGGCTCTACAAAATAAATTCCACATACCACCGTAGAGAGAATAATATTTACACAAGTTCAATCTGCTGACGTATTTCGTGGCGTGACGTCACACCACGGCCAAGCCTTTACTCGAATCGTTTTTGTCATACCACCTCAGCGCGTTTAGCGAAGCGGTTTCTTTGGCATGTCTTATCAAAGCAGAGATCGTGTCCCCTTATTCCGGGATTCTCATCAATACGGACGTGGGTAACCCAACCGCGCCCGTTGCCACGCCTCCTCCATCGGAGGCGAGTTCCAAACGGTCACGGGGACGGCTCTTGGTATTCTACCCCTTTATAATGAGACCAAGGCCTGTTCCTTTTCTTCAATCCTTAATCGAATCCGCCCCTCGCCCCGAGTTCCAACACCCAAGGCTCTAGATTCGGGCGCTTCGGACCTTCGACAATGTCCGGCTCCGACCTACAGGGCCGGTGGATGCCCTCTTCCGTCACGGAAGAGGACGTGCTAAAGCTGAGAGAAGCCAGGTATCTAACCTGCGAGATTTCGCATAGGCTGCCCGCACAAGGGCATGTCATTCCCACCCCCGAGCCCGGTGAGAGCATGGTGTTCATGTCTCACTTCCGTCGGAGTTTAGGCTTCCTGATGGACCCCTTCGTGAGGGGGCTCATGTTTTATTATGGGTTGGAATTCCATGACTTGGCTCCGGAGTCCATACTCCACATCTCATCTTTCATTGTTGTCTGCGAAGCCTACCTCTGCACTACCCCTCACTTCGGATTGTGGCTCAAGACCTTCAACATGGAGCCGAAGATGATTGAGGGGCGACAGGCAGAGTGCAGAGGGGCAGTTATAAGCAAGAGGGCCGATGCTCCATGGCCCGAGGGCTCTTTTCAAGAGGAGCTTGGTTTGTGGCAACAGGAGTGGTTCTACATCACCGCTCCCAGGGGCACCAGGCAAGTGGCGCCACCTGCCTTTCGCCCGGGCCCTCCACAGCGGCTGGCGTCATGGGTCAATAAAGGGCTTGACTGGGGGCTGTCCAAGGACGTACCAATTCTGCAGGGCCGGATTCAAGACCTTCAAGAGAGGGAGATCAATCTGGTCGTAGTGGCACAGGTTATGCTGATCCGGCGCCTTCTGCCCTGCAAATGTCGCCCTCACTGGCTGTGGGAATTCAATCCGGAGGGACCACGAGCTCTCCGCCGCTTCATGGGTGCGACGCCCGTGGAGATGTATAAACTGTTCTTCGGATCACAAGGGATGTGTCCGGACTTGACCGAGGATGCCGGCCTAAGCTGCAATCGCCCAAATACTCAAGTAAGTAGTTCCCATGCCCGGACGTGCTATCCGTATATTCATCATAATTCTTGCTCTTTAAGAAGCTGTCTCCTGAACAGGAGTGGATAGCAGAAGCAAAGCTAATAAGGTGTCCGGCCCCCCTCCCTAGGACCACGCCGGATCCTGTGTTAACCAAGATGCTGGAGGCTGTGCCTTTAGAAGAGGACAAAGGGGGAGACAGGGAAGCTACCGCCTCTGTGAAAGTGGCTCTCAAAGGGGGGATCGAGAATCCCTCCCTCCAGGGGGAGAAGAGGACCGCTTTCGAAGATCCGGAGGTCAAGGCCTCTAAGCGGGGGAAGAAATCTTCCCCGGAGGGTCCTGCGCCAGGAGAAACCCCGGCCGCACTATTTCCCCAAGGGAGTCGGCCCTCTGGCGATCCGTAAGTAGAAAAGAAGAGTTTTGTAATAAGGGACATTCTTGTCTTTATTTCTGAGGATAACTGAAGTTCTTACCTTGTAGTTCGGATCTCAGCCCTTCTCAGCAGAGCTCATCTTCAGGGGATCTTCGTCCGGAGATGATGGAGAGCGAGACGCCTCCATCTGCCACACCGTCAGGTGGGGCGGACGACCCTGAGGTGTCGTCGCGGATGATCTCCCCGAGTCCGGCGGGGCCAGAGAGTTCGGCACCAACTGGTGTATGGCCGGAAGAGCTGAAGGATCCACTACTAGGGAAAAGCCTAGCAGCAGCGCGGGTTTTGGGCCTATTAGTAGCGCGGGGACCGGCGCTACTAATAAGGCGCTACAGCTAATGTATAGCAGTAGCGCGGGTGCGACCCGCGCTACTACTACGTCCTTTAGCAGTAGCGCGGGTGCCAACCCGCGCTACTACTAATCTCTAATCTCTGATTTTTTTTTTGAATTTTTTCGAAAAAAAATTCGATTTTTTTTCACTAATTTTCAAATTTCTAAATTATTTTAACCTCAAATCTCTAATCACCCCTCAGCGCTGCTCAATTTAATCTCTAATCATTCCAAATCATCTAACTTTCCGGACGGTCACCCATCCTCTCAGTACTCCAGCCTGAGCACGCTTAACTTCCGGGTTCTATTCTCCCTCGTTTCCAAGTCTACACTTGTTGTTTTCCTGACAATAGTAAGATGTCAATCCTAATAACCTCAGGAATTTAGCTTGAGCATGAAGTCACACATTTCACTGTTTGAGTTTGAAACTATTGTTCCAAAAAATTAGTAACACTAATATTTCTAGAATAATTAGTTTGACCATAGTTTGACCAGATTTGACCACAATTTGACCTTAGTTTGACCAGATATGACCAAAATTCAAAAAAACTAAAATAATTATTTAGTAACACTAATATTCTTGAATAATTAGTTTGACCATAGTTTGACCAGATTTAACAAAAATTAAAAAAAACTGAATTTTTTTTGAATTTTTTTGCCTCCAGATCTTAAAAGCCCCGTAACTTTTTTCTGTTAGGTTTTTGAGGATTTTAAAAATGTTTAACGGGGTTCCACATCTTAAATTCGGATGTAACTTTTCGAGTAGATGATTTTTCATATAAAAAACTTTTTCATCCGAGTTAGTATGCAAAAGTTATGCCCATTTTTACAAATTCTCGAGAGATTTTGCAAATAAAGTCGAAGTTCATATTTGCAAATTTTCCCAACAACTAGACCACATATCACATGGGAAACTTATTTTCTTTTATTTTTTTGACATTTTCATCATTTTCTTTTATTTTTTTTAAAACTGAAAAGGCGATCCACAGGGGGGGGGGGTGGTGTTAGAGTTTGAAAATGGGACATTTAGTAGTAGCGCGGTTTTTTACCCCCTCGCTAGTACTATGGCACCACTTAGTAGTAGCGAGGGCTAAAAACCAACGCTACTGCTATCAAACTTAGTAGTAGTGAGGTTTTAAAAACCCGCGCTACTACTATGGCATGTCCCGGGGGGCATGGTACAGACCGCTTAGTAGTAGCGAGGGTTAAAACACGCGCTACTGCTATCAACTTAGTAGTAGCGAGGTTTAAAAACATGCGCTACTACTAAGTAGCAGTAGCGAGGGTTTTTAACCCTCGCTACTAGTAAGATTCTGTGTATAGGCTTTTCCCTAGTAGTGATCTGCTCGAGAGGGCGTCTATCCCAGAAGACCACCGTACATTAATGAGTATGGTGATTGAAAGGATTCCATCCGCTGAGAGCGGGTTGCATGAGGCCGTCAGAAGTTTACTGACGGGGTTTGAGGTACGTAAAAATGACCATACTTTTTGACAGTTTTGCGCTTAGAATGCGCCCTGTATAGATAGTAGCCCCTGAGACTCGGTATGTTGCCGAAAACGACAGCGTGCCGAGGATCATAGTCTCAGTTATAAGGTGTCGCCCTTCCCGTGCAGGTGGCGGGGCGTTCGGTGGCCAGCCGGACTAATGTAGTTGCCGAACTGAAGCGGCAACTTGACGTTGCGGATGCGGACATCGCGCTGGTCAATAAACGACTTGACGAGTCACAAGGTAGGTGGCTTCTCTGCGGTCACCTAGTAAGGGAGCTGATGCCCACGCCTTACAACATGTATGCTTGATGCAGATGGCGCTGCTGCTATGGAGGAGCTTCAGGCGGAGCTTGCCCGAGCCAAGGAGCAAGCCAGAAAAAGTGATGCGGCTGCCTCGAAGGCGGCCGAAGAGCTGAAAGCCGAAAAGGCTGCTCATTCCGAAGTAGGGAGGAGATGGCTGAAATGGCCGTGAAGCTGAAGGATGCTACTGACCGCTATGAGTTTCTTGAAAGAGAACGCCGAGTGGAGCAAGAGGTCCTGAAGAAGGCCACTGCCGAAGCCAAAGATGCCCGCTCTGCTATGAGGGCTATAAAGGAGGAGCTGCGTCAGGCCGGGGATATTGCGGCTGGAAAGCCCTTTCTTTTGCGTAGGAAGTTCACGGACCTGAAGTATGCTCAGTTGGGCCAGTTTTGGGGTGCGGAGGATGCTTATCTGAATTTGGCAACGAGTGCGGCGGACGCAGTCGTGCACTTCCGAAGCCAAAAGGATCACGAAATGGAAGAGCTTTTTTGGTCTCAATTCCATAATCCGGAGTGTCCACTTCAGTTAACCGATCGGTTGGCTGAGTGGGCTGAGCTGAACAGGTTGTCCGGACTTGCCATGAAGGATGTCGTGGCTCATCTATGGCCGGACAGGCCCAAGCCGAAGAGTTATTTTGGCTTGGTGCAGCAGTTCCTTGATGCGGTGCCGCATATCAAGGCGATGAAGCGGTCGTCATGCATAGAGGGTGCACGGATGGCTCTCGCCCGTGTCAAAACATACTAGGCAGAGATGGATGCCACCGACGTTGCATCCCGGGTTTCGAACAGAAGCCGATTACCCGTCGAACACTATTTTGAGGAAGTCCTGACGGGCGCTTGTTTAATAGAGTCGCAGTGCTCGGAAAATGGTATATTCAAATGACATGTATGATTTGTAAAACCATATTTATAATATAAGGGCTTTTTATACTTGTGCGTTCAAGTATTTAAATATCTCCTGTGCGGCCGTTAATGTATATATATATATAACCTGAAAGATGGCAGTCTTCGGCTTCAGCTCCCACGCACATGGTGCGGGGGTGTTTGCAAAAAAAGCGCATTTTCACACTTAATCCAATGTCATGGTCCTATGAAGGAGGTGATAGCGTAGCAAACTAGGCAACCGGACTCTAATGCTTTATCGCTTTCGCTTAGCCATAGGAGTTCGATGGTGGGGCTACTATATAGCCCCTAGGGGCACCGCGCTCTCCGAACTCGGGGCGCGTGTGTGCCTGACCGGGAAACGGTCCTTCGTCAAAGCGGAGGAATTCTAAACATTCCGATAGTCGATCGAGTGGTTGACCAGTCTCTCGCTATATCATGACAGTCAGTTTTCGGCTTTCTCTACTGAGGCGCTCACCTAGCCGAACCGGGGCACAATCACAGAGTTCTCCTGGTGCCGCATTAGCCGATAGAGCGGAACGTAAGGCAGCAAAACACAGGAGCTGGGCAAACCCAACATTTGACCAAAGACATGATTCGGAGCTGATGCATATAAGGCCTAACTCGAGACGCCGAACACTCCCTAAGGTATTCGGTTTTTATGATAACAGGCAGAACAATGCCCTAAGCCCCTAGTGTCCAGGTACGTGCGAAAACTTCTGACGCGGCCGATGCCAAAACGCCAGCCTCCTCCTCGGTTATGGTAAGAAACCGGGGGATGTGTATCAACAAGAGACAGTAAAAAAGGTTTACGCAGGGTCTTAATCTGAAAACAATCCTTGTAACGGGTCCCTGCTGCACGTCTGCGCCTGTGTCTCCATTGTGCTGTATCCTGGACGGGTGTAGCACGTTGTTCATATGTAAAAAGAGAAGAACTTAGTTTGGAAAAAGAGCGTGCGAAAAATGTATTTAAAACAGAGCATGACTTAAAAAATGAATAAAATTGAGCTTTATTGGCTCTCATTGTTCATGCGTGCAGCCCCTTGTAAAGGGGAACGTGGCTAGTAAGCCCCTTGTTTATTGATACCGGACTCGTCTAACCGTGTCCGGGGTCTGAATGACCTGTTTTAGGAGCTTTGATCAGCAAAGCCGGAATAGTGTGTGGCTGTCAAGGCAGTCTCACGTTCTTCCGCGGTTGAGGAACACTCGAAGTTACCTTTTAATGAGATGATACTGCGTGGACCAGGCATTTTAAGTGTAAGAGACACGTAATGAGGTATTGCGTTAAAGCAGGTGAAAGCTTCACGTCCCAATAGTGCTTGATGGCTACTTTTAAATGGGGCGATATGGAAGATTAGCTTTTCGCGACGGAAGTTGTCGGATGAACCGAACACGACTTCTAGTAGTAAGGAGCCCGTACAATTGGCATAAGGGCCTGGCGTTACTCCTTTAAAGGAAGTGTTGCTATGGCGGATTTTGGTAGGGTCTAACCCCATTCCGCGGATTGTGTCCTGGTATAGCAGGTTTATATCGCTGCCGCCATCCATTAGGACTCGTGTAAATTGTAGTCCGTCGATTATAGGATCCAATATCAAAGCAGTCCATCCTGCGTTTCGAATACTTCTGGAGTAATCCTGATGGTCAAAAGTAATTGGCTTTGACATCCAGTTTCAGGACTCCGCTGGGGTGGACCGTGCGGCGCGTACTTTAGTAGGTGCCACCCTTTTTTTCCTTGTTATCACTTGAAGTGAATTCACTGTTTTGACTTCTTGTGGGAAAGTCTTTTGTTTTCCGGCGCTCTGCTTGTGGGGTTCCTCATCGTCCTCACTTGGTGTGTCGAGCCCCTTGTGTTCGGTGTTAAGTCGGCCGGACTGCTTGAAGACCCAACAATCTTTGTGGGTATGGTTTGCAGGCTTCCCGGGGGTACTATGGATTTGACATATCCTGTCCAAGATTTTGTTTAGGTTGGATAGCTCGTCACTGTTGTCCTTAAGAGGCAGTGTTTTGTCGTTCGGCCGAGAGCTTTTGAACCCGGCATTGACTGTCGTGCTCTTTGGGCTATTTTCCTTAGTTCGGCGCTGGTCCTTTCTGCGTCGTGGTTTCCCATTTCCATCCCTGACCTCGGACGTACTCGGGTCGCTGGTGCTGCGTCTTGCCAGCCAGCTATCTTCTCCCGCGCAAAAGCGGGTCATGAGGCTTGTTAGTGCGGCCATTGTCCTTGGCTTTTCCTGGCCGAGGTGTCTGGCAAGCCATTCATCTCGGACATTATGTTTGAAGGCTGCTAAGGCTTCGGCGTCCGGACAGTCGACTATTTGGTTCTTTTTGGTAAGCAGCCTGTTCCAGAATTTGCGGGCTCACTCTCCGGGATGTTGAGTTATGTGACTTAAATCGTCTGCATCCGGAGGGCGGACATAAGTCCCCTGAAAATTTGCCTGAAACGATTCCTCGAGCTCTTCCCAACTTCCAATGGTATTTTATGGGAGGCTTTTAAGCCAATGCCGGGCTGGCCCTTTGAGCTTGAGGGGTAGGTATTTTATGGCATGGAGATCATCTCCTCTAGCCATATGTATGTGTAGGATGTAATCCTCAATCCAGACTCCGGGGTCTGTTGTTCCGTCGTATGCCTCTATGTTTACGGGCTTGAATCCCGCTGGAAATTCATGATCCAGTACCTCATCGGTGAAACATAGGGGGTGTGCGGCGCCCCTGTACTTAGGTGTGACATTATTTTTGAACACTCGACGTGTTGTTTTGCTCCCAGGAGCCTTCCTTCTTGGCCCATAGATGGACCTGACCGGGCCATCCTTTTTGTGAGGATCCTTGTGTGGATCGTGTGCCAGCTTGTGTGCGGCGCCGCTTGCCGCTCTTTGTTTGTCATGTGGTCGTCTATCCGACCGGGCAGCACCTTTGTTTTCTGATTGTGGGGGCTCTATGGCCTCTTCGTCAAATTTGGGCAATAGTTTGCGCTCCGGGTAGCTCTTTGTTTGGCGGCTATCGGCGTACTTGTCCGCGGTCTTGAGTACCTTGCTCCATCTCATTCTGAGTATGTCTTCCGCTGTTTTGAGCTTCCGCTTCTGCTTCTTCAGACTTCGTGCAGTGGTGACGAGCCTTTTGTGAAGGTTTTTCTGTTCTAACGATGTGTCCAGCGTGAGATCATTCGGAATGTTGTTTTCGCCAGGGATGGACTGTTTATCCAATTCATCTTGTTCGGATGGTTGCTTGGTGGCATGTTCGTCGTCCACTGGTTTGCCCTGCTCTATGGCTGGGTCTATATGGGTGTTGTTGTTGTCGAGGCGGGACTTCGGGCGGCGCTTGCGTCGCTGTTGTGGCTGTTTTTCGGGGGAATTATCCTTCGTAGCGTCCCATTGTTCCTCGTTATCACTTCCTTTTTGTGTATCCACCATGTATACATCGTGAGTTGAGGTGGCTTTCCAGTGCCCTGTGGGCGCTGGTTCTTGGTCGTCTCCGGCATCGTCGTCCATACCGTCGATATCTTCGGAGTCGGGATCTAGCATGTCGGTTAAATCATCAACAGTGGCTACGAAGTGTGTGGTGGGTGGGTTTTGAATTTCTTTGTCGTCCGCATCCCAACCATCCTGGCCATAATCCGGCCAAATCTCTCCTAATAGAGAGAGGCACTTTAGCGAATTCAGGATGTCGCCGAAAGGCGAGTGCTGAAAGATGTCTGCAGCGGTGAACTCCATGATTGGCGCCCAATCAGATTCGATTGGTAGGGGCGCGGGAGGTTCGGAGTCCGGCAAGGAATCCGGCACCTCGGAGTCACGAGCTTCACAAGGGACAGGGTCGGTATTCGGCTCCATCACCGTAGAGGTAGCAGCCCTCGAGGCAGTGTCTAGCCACCCATCCTCGATCAGCGCAGTCGGCTCCGAATTAAGGGTCGGAGCGGACTCTCATGCGGCCTCCAGGGCACTGTCCGGCAGCAGAGCTAAATCATGCCCATCGCGACAGTGCGGCGCGCTCCGCTGTGGCTCGAATCCGTCGAAGATCAAGTCTCCGCGGACGTCGGCCGTATAGTTCAAACTTCCATATCTGACCTGATGGCCAGGGGCGTAGCTTTCGATCTGCTCCAGATGGCCAAGCGAATTGGCCCGCAGTGCAAAGCTGCCGAATACAAAGATCTGTCCGGGGAGAAAGGTCTCACCCTGGACCGCGTCGTTGTTGATGATCAAAGGAGCCATCGGGCCTATGGGCGATGACACAGAGGAACTCTCAATGAAAGCACCAATGTCGATGTCAAAACCGACGGATCTCGGGTAGGGGGTCCCGAACTGTGCGTCTAGGCGGATGGTAACAGGAGACAAGGGACATGATGTTTTTACCCAGGTTCGGGCCCTCTCGATGGAGGTAAAACCCTACTCCTGCTTGATTGATATTGATGATATAGGTAGTACAAGAGTGGATCTACCACGAGATCAAGGAGGCTAAACCCTAGAAGCTAGCCTATGGTATGATTGTTGTTCGTCCTACGGACTAAAACCCTCCGGTTTATATAGACACCGGAGAGGGTTAGGGTTACACGAAGTCGGTTACAATGGTAGGAGATCTACATATCCGTATTGCCAAGCTTGCCTTCCACGCCAAGGAAAGTCCCATCCGGACACGGGACGAAGTCTTCAATCTTGTATCTTCATAATCATGGAGCCCGGCCAATGATGATAGTTCGGCTATCCGGACACCCCCTAGTCCAGGACTCCCTCACCCACCTCGTGCACTACCTCTAAGACTAGTCCGTCCTCCACGGCCACCAGTCCTACGTCCTCATGTGCCACAGGAACCTCCTCTACGAACACCCGTTTGGCTAGAGCTCGTGTTGGCATCGGTCCTTGGTTTTTTGCTGCATGTCCTAACATTGTGTCCCGGGTCGTCACATTGTCCATAGTTGTTGATGTCCGGTGGCTCCATGGAATGACCGCTACCAAACTGTTTCATGCCGGTGTATCCAGCTAGATCATCCATGTCACTCCTAAACCTCCTCTTTCTTCTTCTTCCCTTTGTAGGCACCATGAGTTCAGGATCAGGCACGATATGTGGGCCATCATACTCAGGCCACTGTGACTGGTCAAGGAAAGGATGAAATCAAGGCGCCCATGTCAACCTCGTGGCTTCCAATGTGAACTCCAACAACCGCACGGTCCTCCAATCAGAAACATGCAAGTTTCTCGCCTTGGCCGCCGTCATCAAATGCGAGCACGGCCAGTGGTACTTACAAGGCCTCTCACACTGACACCACCAGTTCTTGAGGTTCACCTCATACGCAACACCACCGTAAGCCACACCATCTCGTGTTGTGCCACCTGGCTCGTCCACTTGGTAGATCATTTCTTTGTGTTGAATCTAATGATTTGTTGATGCAAGGACTTGCCTCCTTGAAACCTCAACCAATCATCAACCTTGTTGGGATACTCTTTTTTCTCACCTATCCATTGACTACTGCGGGATGCTGCTAAGGTGGCACTACGATCAGAGACCCTTCGAGAAACTGTGTGTGATGCAATAATCGCAAACGGTGGTGTCAGAGAACTGTCTAAAATGTGCAAAAAGTTTGAAATGATGGATGCATCAAACACGGTTCAGATTTTAGTTGCGTGTGTGATGCAGGGCATATGGTTCAGTTCAATTAACTTTTTGCGACGAGGAGGAGCAAAAGAAAAGGGCAGCCAGATGAAGGCGTGTGCGATACACATCATACGGTTCACTCAGATGAACTATTTGTGATTAGGCAACACAAAAGAAACGGTCAGCCAGATCAAGGTGTGTGTGCGATATACAACATGTGGTTCACTCGGATGAACTGTTTGTGTTGAGACAATAGAACAGAAACGGTTCAATATAACAAGATGTGTGTGATACGCAGCAAACATGTCTGTAATCAGAAATGTGTGGGAAGACTGATAACAACACAGACGATTCCTGTTAACAAGCCATGTGTGTTGTGAGCAAATGATTGCTAGTATACAATTGTCAATGATTGATGAAATCATCACCAACAGGTTCCCTTGTTTAGTCCATGTGCGATGTGATTTTCTCTGTATACAGAGCATCAACAAATATACTTAAAAATACAGCATTGCATAACAAAATTAAGCATACAATTAGACAAGTGACTACACAGATAACGTTTTCACACACCAAAGTAAGCAATTACATGCATACTAAACTAGGAGAAATGAGGATCTAATTAATCATCTACTTCTTGTTGCGACGACGCTTGCCATTGCTCTGCTTCCAGCTGGATCCCTAGACGTTTTGGGGAAGAGGCACTTCCTCATGTCAATGATCCGCCTGTACATGTCGTAGCACATGTACGCCTCCTTGGCCGCATACATGACGTGAGCTTTGTCGAGTTTCTCCATCTAGGCCGAGTGCCAGGCACGCTTGTCCTTGTTGCAGGAATCCTTCATGTCTCTCTCATCCACATAGGCAAAATTGCCATGTAAGCAGTCTATAAGCCCACTATTGTATACTTGCTCTTAGCAGCATGGTGGACCAACTGTGTAGGGTGCAAAGTGGCTTCGCTTGTGTGGATGACGGAGGCCATCCCACATGGGCGCTAGGTCTGAGAGGACGGGCTTGTCATTAGTGTGTGACCTCTCTATGGCAACCGTTTGCTCCCCACTAGCATCTTCATGTACCATGGCAACCGTCCACCGCCTCTTCGCCTTTCCCTCTCAATTTGGAAATGTTGTCGCACACTCTTCCTCCCTCCATTTGCCTTCACACTTCCTTCTGCCAATGTTCGATCGCCTTCTCCATGGAGGGAACAGGCCGGAAACGACCCTATTATTCTTGCCCCGATCTAAAAGATGGCGTGGTGGAGGAACTCATTGATCGGTGCGATGTCATCACCTCGGCTAGCATGGCAGGTTCGTTCAAGTCCATTCTTGACTCAACAAATAGGGTTCAGGAGCGGTTTGATCTCCCCTATCTTCTTCGCCATGATGCTAGTCGCCGGTGTGGGGAAAACGGAAGCCTCGCCTTCTGCAAGTTGATGCCACTTGATAATGATACGTGTGATGTTAACATGCCATCGCTTAATATTGGATATAACTGTGAGTGGGAACTTGTGAATGTGTACACTCGTCACCGGGTTCCACTTTCAAAGATCACAGACTGCCCTGAGGTTGAGCACACATATGATCTATGTACGTTCAAATACGATCATGCTGACTGTCGTCTACGGAAGATAGCAATTTGTCGAGTTCCCAACCGCTCTTGGGATTACAAGAACTATGAAGTTGTTGCTATCTTAGACAAGCTTGTTGCCATCCTTACTTCCATGCCTCGATGGATATTGCTCAAAAATCAATTTCTGTACACAGATGAGTACTATGATGCAATTTAATATGAGGGTCTTGTGTTTGCCGCCACCACTCGTGGCACTATTTTTGCATGAATCCTTATGATTTCGGTACGTTGTCTTCCATCGTAATTATAATTGTTTCATCCACATGCATGCGGGTTAGCTAGTTTCCCTTTACTAATTAACCTTCTTGTGTTTCCAAGGTCCTGTGAACATTCCACCACCTATACTTGAAATTTTTTATAACCAAGGGGCAGATAATGATGGTGATGATCACCAACATGTTGAAAAGCATGACCTATATACTCAGTGGTGCCTGGCTACTTATTCCGATGGATCACCTCTTCTTGTATGTATACATGGCACTGCTGATGTTTTTTTGACCTTGAAGACTGCAGGGCTTACACCCCACAACATTTTATGAAAAAAAGAACAAAGAATAATAACAGAGTTCCTCAAGAGGGGGAACAAAAGAAAGAAAAAGCTATACAAGTGAAGCTACAGTACTCTAGGAAAGTAGTAAGAGCTACAACTAAGAAAGATAAAAGTTACAAGGGGGGTCCTCAAGGAGGCAGGAAATCAATCCATTTGAGTAGATCATCCTTGTATCTGGCCTTGATCCTTTGTGAGAGAAGAGTAATATCATGAATAAACCCATTTCTCCACTGCATAAAAGTTGGGTGGACATGTCTAAAAGCCCTGTCATTCCTAACTTTCCAGATATTCCACCAAGCAAGGAAAACCACCTCTGCAGAAAAAGGCTTATCAAACTCCTTCCTTGCATGTAAGGCAATTTGCACCATATCATTGCTATCCAACAAGGAAACTTGAAGGTAGTTCCAGATTCTCATACTGAAGTTACACTGGAAGAATAGGTGATTCCTATCCTCAATTACTCCAGTCGGGCATATGACACAACTAGGTCCATCATTTATTCTCCAATGGCATCGCTGAATCATATCCTTGGTGTTCACTCTATCCATAATGACCATCCAGGCAAACATTTTAATTGTCATTGTACAACAGCTTTTCCAAACCCAGCTGAGTATGGCATTGGCAATAACAGGCTGGTGGACAAACTCATAGTACTTCTTTGCCGAGTACTCAACCTTTTTCCCATGTCTCCAAGCCCATATATCATTACAATAATTATCTAAAGATCTCCCAGATAACAAGGTTGAAAGTCGATTAAACTCCCTATAAGCCAGTTCAGACAAAGGCAAAGAAAACATTTGCTGCAAATTTCCTGCCTGTATCACTTTCCATAACAGAAAGGTTCTTCTGAAGGCAAAAGGAAAAAAGCCTTGGAAACCTTTCTTGCAGGGGAATACAAGATTGGCCAATCTCCCAATGATCAGACCAGAATAGAACAGAATCTCCTTTGCCAACAGTTACAGATGTTACAGCCCGATACTTGTCCACCAATTGACAAATGTCCCTCCACCAAAATGAGCCACAGAGAGTAGAGTCATGAGGAATTCTCTGAAAGTAATATGAGTCCCACACCAAACGGACCCATGGCACATCAGCTTTATTATAGCATTTATTCAGGGACTTAAGGAGCAGTGCATCATTTTGCAATCCCAAATTCAGAATTCCAAGCCCACCCTTCATCTTGGGCCTATAGACAAGGGGCTAAGCAGCCAAAGAGTGTCCCTTTTCCTGACCATATTTCCTCCAGAGGCACTGTCTTTGTATCCTTTCTAGCTGCTTAAGAATACCCTGTGGCAAAGATAGACTGCAAAGGAAGAATATGGGCACTGAAGATATCACTGAATTTACCAACTGCAGTCTACAGCCTTGAGGTAAAAACCAGGAACTAGCAATTAGCCTCATTTCCATGCAGTCCACCAAAGGGAGAAAATCAACAATTTTTTGCCTAGTGGTTCCAACAGGAAGTCCCAAATAAGTGAAAGGCATAGAACCCAGCTAACAACCAAAAAGAGCAGCAAGTGTAGAAGCAACAGAGGCTTCCACATTGATGGGGTACATTGAAGACTTATGGAAGTTGATTTGCAGTCCAGTTGCCAAGGAAAAGGAATTGAGCACTGATTTGAGAGCCTCCAACTGAGCTGGGTCAGCATTTACAAACAACAAAGTGTCATCTGCATACTGAACCACTGGATAATTAGGATCATTTGTTGACAATGGCAAGGCAATCTGTCCCCTAAACAAAAGATCATTGATCACGGTTTGCAGAAGGTCAACAACAATAACAAAAAGCAGAGGGGAGATAGGATCTCCTTGCTTAACACCACATTTGCACTTGAAATGATTTCCAGGCACACCAGTTAACAAGATAGAGGAGGTTGCAGAAGTTAACAGTTGTTGAACCCATTTGATCCATTCACTATCAAAACCTTTTGCCACAAGAATTTTCAAGATTGCCTCATGCTGAATAGAGTCAAAAGCTTTTTCAAAGTCCATCTTGAGCAATATAATTGGCTTCCTGGACTGATTGCATTGGTGAATATACTTAAAAGTCCAGGCAATACAATCTTGAATTGTTCTTGATTTAATGAAGCCATATTGATTCTTATGAACACAGTTGGTGATTTCCTCCTGAAACCTATTAGCTGCCAGTTTTGTCAGAAACTTCAGACCCACACTTGTCAAAGAGATTGGCCTAAAATCTCCAACACCCTCAGGTGAATGCTTTTTTGGGATTAAAGTGATGAAAGCTTCATTGAGGTTTTCCAGAAGAGCAGTTCCTGCATGAAACTCATTAACCAACTGAATAAAGTCAGTTGAAATAATTTACCAGCATCTCTTCATAAAAAGGCCATTAAAACCATCTGGCCCATGTGCCTTATCAATGGGCATTTCTTTTATGACCTTTTCAATCTCTTGCAGCTGAAAAGGTTTTGTGAGCACCTCAAGGCCTTGAACTTTTGGAATTAAAGAGAGGATTTCATTACCCAAAACAATTGGTTTAAGGGTTCCCATTTTGCCCTTGAAAGCAATCAAAAATTCTTTAGCTATCTCCCCATGATCTGAAGAAACTGTCCCATCAGACAGTTGCAGACTAGCAATAGAATTCTTCCTATATCTCTCTGTTGCCATGGCCTGGAAGAATTTTGAATTCTCTTATCCCACCTTGATATATCTGATAGTACACCTTTTCCTCCAGTATAAAAACTGCAAATGTAAAAGGTGCTCATGATGCATCTTACATATCTTCCTGAAATTTTGCTCTGGTATGGAAAGAGGCCTCCAATCCTCTAAATCATCCAGCCACAGAATTACCCAATTGCACTTTTCAATCAAAGATTTAATGTGTGATAGCCCCTTCTGCCATTTCTTGAGTGCAAACCTCAAGGATTTCAATTTGTCCATAATAACTGCAGATATATGAGGCTTATGTGAAGGTTTGTTCCAGACCTCCCTCACACAGTCCATGAAACCAGGTTGATGCACCCAATCGTTTTCAAATCTGAAGATATGGGCTTTAGGAATTGTGGTGTAGATAGATAGTACACAAGGAAAATGATTAGACGCAGTTCTAGCAAGAGGAGCAACTTGTGTCATGGGATATTGATTTATCCAACTAGCAAAAGTAAAAGACCAGTCTAATTGTTGAAGAAGTGGGACATCCTGCATGTTAGACCAGGTAAATCTTCTACCTTTTAGGGGAAGATCAAGTAGTCCTAAATGACCAATGATCTCATTAAAGATAAAAATATCATTAACATCCCCTCCTGGAAGATTTCGATTTTCCATGGACCTGATGAAATTAAAATCTCCCACTAACAACCATTTTTGTTCAGGTTCCACCTGAAGATTATACAGCCAGCTAACAAACTCATCCCTCATAACACCCTGACAAGGCCCATAAACATTTACTAAGAACCACTGATCGTTATTATGCACCAAGGTGAAACTGATGACAATTCCAAAAGGCTTTACTTCAATTAAGACCCCCTTAAAAACATCTGAATGTCATACTGTCAGAATCCCACCTGAGGCTCCTCTGGAGGGTGACTCTATAAACTGATCAAAGCTCATAGGACAGATGCTCTTAACTAATGAATGAGAGCAATCAGATAACTTAGTTTCTTGCAAGCAAGCAATCGCACACTAACTTTTAGAAATTTTCTCTCTAACAGAACGCTGTCGTGGTTCAGAGTTTAGACCATGAACATTCCAACAAAGTACCTTCCAATTATGCATAGATATTTGATTCATGATATAACCATAATCGAGGTATCAGCCATTGCATGACATACAATGCCATACATCCCACGCCATAAGAAACAAAAGGCATCCAGTTCTGACCGCATAGCATAATTCAGAAACAACATAAACGACAACGAATTTAAAAGGCTCGCTACACCTAGCTAAAGTTTTACGCATCAACATTTAAACACCACTGGAAGAGGAATCATCCTTGGGATTAGCCATAAGCTTCTCCTTGTATAGCAGGTTAGGGTCGATCTCCAGCTCCGCTCCAATTGCTTGCAGAACATTGAGCAGCATGGGTGGAGGAGCATCTTCAGACTTGTTGCCATTATCGCCAGCATCGCCAGGCTTGGGCTGGGCCTTCACTTGGATGGGCTTGGACCGTGGACAGACGCCTCATGGTGGGCTGAAGAGAAAGCTGCTCAAAACCGACGGGTTTAAACCCATCAAGTTTTGTCGCGTTTCTTGTACATCATCGAACAGAAGTATCCACCAAAGAGGCCACTGTCTTCTTTATTCTTGTCTGCTTCTTGCCCTTGACCTGCGCAGAAGAAAATACCACAGAAGAGGAGGAGATCTCCTCCAGGCCTCCAGGCACAACATCTTCAGGGTGCATCTCACCAGACACATCCAAATCAGCCATTACAATGTCATTAGCAGTGAGAACTTCTTCAGATGAACTTCCAAAAAGAGCTCTGGCAACTGGGTGTTTAGCCACAAATGGCTTCCTTAGAACAAGGCTTCTAGGCAAGCTCAGCACCAAAGAAGACCTCCTCTATGGATCATCAAAGGCAATGGTCCATGTGCGCTTGGAATATGTCACTGTCCCGAGTGGCTTGAAGAAGATTGGTCTCGGCACCTCCTTGACAAAAAATTCAGGCAGCAGGTTTTCAAAAGATCTCTTCGAGATCATCTCTGGAGGAAGCGGTGGCTGTCGGTGTCAAAACCGGCAGGTCTCGGGTAGGGGGTCCTGATCTGTGCGTCTTATGCTGATGGTAACAGGAGGCAAGGGACACAATGTTATGCAGGTTCGGGCCCTCTCGACGGAGGTAAAACCCTACTTCCTGCTTGATTGATATTGATGATATGAGTAGTACAAGAGTTGATCTACCACGAGAACGTAGAGGCTAAACCCTAGAAGCTAGCCTATGATGATTATGATTATGATCGTCCCTCTAAGGACCAAACTCTCCGGTTTATATAGACACTGGAGAGGGCTACGGAGTCGGTTACAAGGAAGGAAACATAATATCTGGATCGCCAAGCTTTTCTTCCACGCAAAGGAGAGTCCCATCCGAACACGGGACGGAGTCTTGAGTCTTGTATCTTCACGCTCCAATAGTCCATACGAAGTATATAGTCCGGCTGTCCGGATACCCCCTAATCCAGTACTCCCTCAGTAGCCCCTGAACCAGGCTTCAATGATGATCAGTCCTACGCGTAGTTTTGTCTTCGGCATTGCAAGGCGGGTTCCATCTCTGAATACTCCAAAGTAATTATCGAACACTTAAACTGTGTCCGGATCTGCCAGATGATCTTCACATACCACCGTAGGGAGCATAGCATAAATCTGATCTGCTGGCAATCTTTTAGACAATGTGACATGTCACCATGGTCGGGTCATTATTCGAACCGTTTTCCCACAACCAGCCTCAGCACATATCGCGAGGCGGTTTCCTCTGCATGTTTTGCAGCAGTAGAGATCGTGTCCCCTTATTGCGGGATTCTCATCAATACGGGTATGGGTAATCCACCCGCACCGCTAATTGCGGCGAGTGGGGAACGAGTGGGTTCCACCAGGCAAGTGGGGAGGTGCAAAAGCTTTTACCGTCTCTATAAAGAGATAAGGTCTCTTCCTCTTTACCCACGCCTTCTCCTTCCGCTAGTCCATTCCCCTCTGTTCGAGCCCTAGCGCCCAAGCACCCTTCTTCTCCATTGAAGAGAGGTTTTCCGAAGATGTCCAGATCCGGAGCAGGAGGCAAATGGATGGCCTCTACTGTCCAGGATAAGGATATCAAGAGGCTCCGAGAGGCCAGGTACCTGGCCAAAAAGATCGGCCACCGTCTTCCGCCGGCGGGACAGATCGTCCCCACTCCAAAGCCCCATGAGAGGGTCGTATTTCTTCCTTATTTCGTCCGTGGGCTCGGGTTTCCCCTTCACCCATTCGTTCGCGGTATCATGTATTATTACGGGATTGACTTTCATGATCTGTCCCCCAATTCTTTCCTTAATATCTCGATGTTTAATGTCGTGTGTGAGGCTTTTCTCCGAATTTCGCCTCTCTTAGGCCTATGGCTGAAGATTTTCAATGTGAAGCCCAAGGTGGTGAGTGGCAAGCACGCCGAGTGCGGCGGTGCCATGGTGAGCAAGATGCCCAAGGTTATATGGCCGACGGGCGCCTTCAATGACTCCTCAAGGAGTGGCAGCAACAGTGGTTCTATATCACCGAACCGCACAGAATAAGGTGGGCTGCGGCTCCTGAGTTTAGATCCGGAGCCCCACTGTGGCTCACGTCCTGGCCCGAGAAGGGCCTGAACTGGTCCTCGTCCGATGAGCTGTTACTGCTCCAGACGCGCCTCCAGAGTGTGATCGACAAGGACGTCAAACTCGTCGACATAGTCCAGCTGATGTTAGTTCGTCTGGTTCTCCCTTGCCAGTGTTGAGCCTGCAATTTGTGGGAATACGACCCAATGAGCACCAGACCCTTCGGGAGCTCTATGGTTCCTCCCACAAGGATATCTGGAAGGTGCTCTTTAAGTCCGGCAAATCATGGCCGGGCTCCGCCGAGGATCGTGGGTATCAATTATCCCATTCTACAAGTTCGGTAAGTTATTGCTATGCTCTGTCCATCCGTGCTTCAGTTGGAATGTCCTGAGGGAGACACTTTTATCATGCTTTATCATAACCCCAGAGATGGATAAAAAAGGTGGAGCGGATACATTGTCCTGCCCCGCTGCCGGAGGAACCGGCCGGACCTTTTCTGATGAAGATGCTGGTCCCGGTGCCTTACGAGGCGCCAAAGAAAGAGGCCTCCAAGAAGGTCAAAAAGCCCCGGAGTGGCCTCCGTCGTCGTGATGCTTCGGACGCAAAATCCAAAGATTCCAGTGACCATCCTTCTTCCGAAGATGAAGAGGAGGAGGCGGAGGAAGACGAGCCTCTTGCAGGAGGTGGGAAGAAAAGGACGGCTTCCTCATCCCTGGAGGCTGAATCTCCCAAGAGGGGGAGAGGTTCCCTCCCATAGGCATCGACCATAGCTGTCGATAGCTGCCCAGAGTGGGGTCCCAGGGCCCAGCCCCTAGAAAAGCCGTAAGTATATGAAATTCGAACACGCATATGCGTCCCGGGTTGTTTGGGTATAGTAGTTTTAAATGTCGCCATATTTCATACAGCCCAGCGAGGTCCCATGCCGGACAGTCCTCATCGGAGGATTCGCTGAGCTCAGATGACCTAGCGAGCAAGACGCCTCCAGAGGCCCCTTCCCCGAAGCCTAGGCGCGACACCGAGTCACTGTCTCGGCGGGACCTGGACCAGGGGGGCATATCCCTGGGGACGGACACACGGGAGCAGCGGCTCCCATGCGTGTCGATGGCGAGGGTGATCTTAGGTCCGGACCCCAGCCAGACACGGTCCTGGAGACCTTTACAGCTCCAGGATCGGGTGAGTAGCCGCCTTTGGGAGGCCTTCCTGCTCCGCCAGTGGCCTCTGTCCAAGAAGAGCTGCCGGGCGGCCTATCGACAGCACTAAGAAGCGCATCTATCGTTGATGAGCATCGTGCCCTCATGGGTGCGGTGATTGAAAAGATTCAGTCCGCTGAGAGCGGACTGAACAGATCCTGCCTTAATCTTATAAAGGGCTTCGAGGTATGTTTTCTAAGAAACCTTTAAGGGATTGTCATAATATGAGTAGTAGCCCCTGATGCACTGTCCGGCGACGGAGAGGGAAAGCCGTACAAGGGATCAAATCATCCGCGTTGCAGGAGACTCAGTTAATGTCGTGTAGCCCTTTGTTTGAAAAACAGACGTCTGTAGGGACGACCGCCACTCACAATGCGGAGGTGTCCGAACTAAAGCATCGTCTGGAACAGGCCGAAGAGGAACTTGGCCGCGTGAAGAAGTAGCTTGAGGACAAGCAAGGTATGTCGAAACCTTGTGCCAAGTTTGAGCACGAATTAGAAGTTGTGTCTGACTAAGATATCTTCATTGTATGCTCTAGGGGCGAGTGCCAAAATTGAGGCACTGAAGAAGGTTGTGGCTGAAGCCGATAGTAAGGCCACCGCTGAACAGGCTCTTCGTGAGAAGCACGAGGCCAGGGTCATTGAAGCTGAGCGAGAGCTCCTGGAGGCCGTGAAGAAAAGCGAGGGCTTGGAGTAGAGTCTAGTAGGGAAAGAATCCGAACTCGCCCAAGCTCTCCAAGCCGTGGAGGATGCTCGGAAAGAAGCCCGAGGTGCTTTGATGGACATTCAGGAGGCCTGGAAGGTTGCAGCTGGTAAGGACTTTTGTATTCATGGCCATTTTTACATGATAATGGGAGGAACTCTAAGCGATAAGCTGAATTCTTGTTTTTCCAGGGGCGTTTGCGGATCTGCCTCGCAGCATATCGGATGCCGCCCAATTCTACCGGCCCAAGGAGAAGAAGTCTGTGGAGAGGAATTTCTGGTCGCAATATTTGGCGCTGAATTATCCGGTGCCCTTTATCGATCAGCTGAAGCAGCTAGTCGAACTGCACCAGGCGGCCAAACAAGCCATGAAGGACTTGGTTGTCCGGCTGTGGCCTGCGGAGCCAATTCCAAGCAGTTACTTCGGACTCGTGAAGCGGATTGTTGGTGCTTGCCCTCGGCTTGATGTCATTAAGCGATCGGTCTGTATAGAGGGTGCACGCATGGCGTTTGCCCGTGCGAAGGTGCATTGGGGGAAGCTTGATGCTGAGAAGCTGATGACTGAGGGGCCGCCGGAGGGTAAGGAGCATCGCAAGCCCGAGTTGTACTATGAAGGTGTACAAAAAGGAGCCCGCCTTGTGGCGGATAAGTGTACCAAAAACATTGTATTTCCCTGAAGGCAGTCGTGCCATTCTTTGTAATGTGGGATAATGGCACTTTTATTATTTATTACCTGTTTTGTTTGAATGTTTGTTCTTCCTGTGCGGCTGTTTAGTGTATGTAAATCCTAAGAGTTGGCCAATCATCGACTTCTGCCCCCATGTAAAAGGTATGGGGGTGTTCGGGACATACCTGAACACTCTTTATCCCATTGTTGGGTCCTTTGAAGGACTTGTTCTTCACCACGAACCAGGCAATCAGACTATAGGGCTTTATCACTCTCACTTAGCCATAGGAATCCGACTATGGTGGGCGCAACCCCTAGTGTCCGGAAGGCCGAACTACGGGCTCTATCGGCGCCTGATCGGAAGACCGATCCGTCGCATTTTGCATTTATAATGGCATTATGCGGAGTGAATCTTTAAAGATTTTACAACCTCTCGAACAGCTGACCAGCTCTCGCTGTATCATGATAGTTAGTTTTCAGCTTTCTCTACTGAGGTGCTCATCCGGAAGAACCGGGACACAATCGCAGTAGTTCTCCCAGCGCTACCTTAGCCGATGGGGCGGAACGTAAGGTACCAAAACATGGGAGCCGGGCAAACCCAACCAATGACCCAAGACATGATTCAGAGCTAATGCATATAGTGCTATAAGTTCGGGGTGCCGAGCAACCGAAAAGGTGGTCGGACTTTATTGCCGTACTATGAAGCCCCTGGCATAATCGGGCATAACACAAGGCAGGGGTGTCGTTTGTGAAAAAGAGGCGTCAATGAGAAACGACGGATGGTAAATGTTATTTAAGCTATGCATTGTAGTAAAATGACATGTCTATGCATATGAGTGCGGTTTATGCTTATGAAAAGGAGTATTTTTGGCGGAACCTGTCGTGGCCGGACTGGAGGAGGCTCTGTGTGGATCTGAGGTGTGTCCGGACTGAGTGCCTTGTGCGTTCGGGATGATTCCGTGCCGCCAGTCCTGTTCTGCGCCAAAGTTAGTCTGTAAAGACAAATGCTTTAAAGGCATCTGCATATACCGGTGTGGTTGAACCGCGGGTGCCTGAGCGGAGCCTGGCTGACCCATGCCATAAAGTAGTTCGGATTCCTCAATTGGTGTCCGGGTGTTTGGCTGCCAAATCAAAATTTGATAAACAGCCACGACTCGCTATTCCAGCGGCGGTATGACTTCCACTCTAATGGTGGGGCTCGGCCTGGCCCATAGCTGTGACTATGTCACGCGGGACGGGCCTGATGTTGTACCTCGTTGAATCTAGCCAACGTGGTTCGTCCCGGTATTATGTAGTAATTACTATATGAGGGGATAATGCCGAAGACTTATTCTTCGGTGTTGTATTTGTTTGGTGATCCGAAGATAACCTTTAATATGGTGGGTCAGTAAAAACCTGGCCTTTGCACCTTGCATCTTTGAGGAGATGTTGTTAATAGTTTTCTGCCTATGGGGGCTCGTGTAAAATGGAGCCCCCAAGCCACTGGGTAGATAGTGAGTGCAATAAAATTGCTATGGCTGGTGTTGTCCGGACGGTCGATTTGATCTGGTAAATCGGCCGTACTTTTGTGCTGTGGGGGATCTTCTTTTGACTTCGCCATGTCTTATTGGTCTTTCGTTGTATGAAACCTCCCTTCATTGTTTCCGGCGTACGACCGGCCGCTTTGTTTTGAGGATCCAGCATTCTCTATTGGTATGTTTGGTCGTCCTTCTGGGGGTACCATGAATTCCACATGGTTGATCAAGTATGCTGCCAGGGCCGAATGGGCCTGAGCTATTCTTTTTCCGCTGACCGGACTGGGGGCCGCTGAATTCGGCACCAACTTCCCTGACTTGACATTTACGATGATTGCACCGAGGCTTGAGGATGCCTCCTCGTGTTTCCTTCGTATTGTCTTGGACCGTGATGGTATGTTGACGTCGGGGTATGTGCCTTCTGTTCTCCTTCTTAGGTTGAGGTAGCAAATTATGCCGTGTGTGCCCTTTGTCGGGGCGGTCAAGTCCGTATTCTTTGGTGGCCAGGACCTTGGTCCATCTATCCACGAGCAAATCTTGGCCAGCTTTAAGCTGTTGTTGCTTCCTTTGCAGGCTCCTCGCAGTGGCCATGAGCCGTCGCCTGAAGTGAACTTGTTCCACTAGATCCTCAGGCATGCCGAATTCGTCACCGCCGAGGCTTACCTCGTCTTCGGAGGGGGGCATATAGTTGTTCCTCTCTAAGTATCCGACCGTGGCCAGTCCGGCCTGCTTGAAGGTAGGCCGATCAGGGTTGTATTCATCTTTGGCACCATCCGGATTATTTTGGTCTCCTGTGCCGGTATTGTTGTGGCGGGGCTTGGAGCAGCATTGACGACGCCCATGCTTAGCTTTCTTCCCTGAGGGGTTATCCTCCATTACCTCGTCGCCATTGGTTTCCTTCGGAGTGTCCACCATATATATATATATATATATATATATCATATGAGGAGGTGGCTGTCCACCGCCCCGTGAGCGGTGGTTCCTGTTCTTCTCCTGCATCGTCATCCATACCGTCGATGTCTTCGGAGTCGAAGTCAAGCATGTCGGTTAAATCATCGACCATGGCAATGAGGTGGGTGGTGGGTGGGCAATGAATTCCTTCGTCACCTACTTCCCACTCGAGCTGGACATAGTTAGGCCGAGAGACTTCTGACAAAGAGAGAGACTTTAAAGAGTTCAGCACGTCGCCAAGGGGCGAGTGCTGGAAGATATCCGCAGCGGTGAACTCCATTGCCGGAGCCCAACCAGGTTCGGCGGGCTCGGGGGCGCGCGAACTGGAACCTACAGCCGGATACGGGTCCGGGGGTCCGGTGTCACAGGCTTCTTTAGGGGTGAGGCATGTGCTTGGCTCTACCACCGATGAGTGTGCGGCCTGCGGGGCGGGGTCCATCCACCCGTCCTTGGGCAACGCAGTCTGCTCCGGATTTAGGTCCGGGGCCACTGCAGGGGTGATATCCCAAGGATTGTTCGACAGCAGGTCTAGGCCGTGCTCATCGTGACTGTCCGGCGCTCCCAGCACAAGCCCGAATCCGTTGAAGATCAAGTCTCCGCGGATATCTTCCGTGTAGTTCAGGTTTCCGAACCTGACCTGGTGGCCAGGGGCGTAGCTGTCAATCTCCTCTAGTTGGCCAAGCGAATTGGCCCGCAGTGCGAAGCCGCCGAACACGAAGATCTGTCCAGGGAGAAAAGTCTCACCCTGGACCATGTTGTTGATGATTGAAGGAGCCATCAAGCCTTGCAGCGACGACACAGAGGAACTCTCAATGAAAGCACCAATGTCGGTGTCAAAACCGGCGGATCTCGGGTAGGGGGTCCCGATTTGTGCGTCTTAGGCTGATGGTAACAAGAGGCAAGGGACACAATGTTTACCTAGGTTCGGGCCCTCTCGACGGAGGTAAAACCCTACTTCCTGCTTGATTGATATTGATGATATGAGTAGTACAAGAGTTGATCTACCACGAGATCGTAGAGGCTAAACCGTAGAAGCTAGCCTATGATGATTATGATTATGATTGTCCCTCTAAGGACCAAACTCTCCGGTTTATATAGACAATGGAGAGGGCTAGGGTTTACACAGAGTCGGTTACAAGGAAGGAAACATAATATCCGGATCGCCAAACTTGTCTTCCACGCAAAGGAGAGTCCCATCCGGACACGGGACAGAGTCTTGAGTCTTGTATCTTCACGCTCCAATAGTCCGGACGAAGTATATAGTCCGGCTGTCCGGATAACCCCTAATCCAGGACTCCCTCAGTGGCCCAGCCACAATCCTTGCCATGCCAATGAGTATCTGATGCTGCTGAATGACAGGAGGTTGATATGGAACAATTTCCAAAGGATTGTCCTCAACAGCCTGCTGCACATTACCCTGTAACTGCTGCTCTAGCTGTAACTCATTTTGTTCCTCCAACTGAATCTCCACATGTTGCTCCACAAACCCAGAGCCCTCCAGCTGATCAATGACAATAGAGACCTGGTCCTGCTCTGGCAGCGCAGGTTGAGGCGGCTGCTGAAGCTCATCCTCATTATCCCCCCACTTTGCATGTCCCCATCCATCATCACCAATGTTATTGTCCTGAGCCACTGGAGGTCCTATAGGCGCATCATTCCACCCCAGCATCGGGTATGGTGGAAGAACAAACATCAAATTATCTTGCAAGAGATTTCCAGGCAGCGGATGTGGATTTCCATCCAGCAGCATTGGATCTTCGTCACTTGGCATCTGATCAGCAAAATCAGCGCCCAACACATAACAAGCTGCAGTCCATGAAACTTGAGCTCCTCCCCATTCAACATAGTCTCCAAATACCACATCACGTGGCACTAATGGTGTGTCAGGGAAACTTGCCTCCACTAGAGTCCTAACCAAATATGGATCTTCACTATCCAAAGAGTGAAATTTCCCAAAGGTGCCAACCGCCTGAGATATGAACTCCGTATTGCAATAATCAAGAGGAATCCCAATGAACATAAGCCAACCCTTGCGGAACCCATGACTCCCCTTAAAATTCTCTCCTTCATCATGCTTCAGAAATCTAACAAAATAGTCATTGCCCAAAGGGAAAGGGGGATGAATCAACGTATATCTAACAGATGGATCCATGACTTGAAATAGTCCTACCCCATGAAACCAAGGCTGCGCGGAGCGAACCAGAGTACCTCTGTCTTGAAGGAACTGAACAATCTCTTCCCTGACCGGTCCGATTGGGCCCTCCGGAGCCGGCATGACCTCAGCAACCATGTAATCCTCATGGCGGCAAGGAGGACGAGCCGCAGGCATGATGAAGGTGCGAGGAAGCCGCCTGTCTCCACCATCGATGATGTGATGGCCAGCTGGAACGAAGCGCTGTAGATCAAGCTCGAAGTTCGCCATTGTTGGCCGCTTGGAGGAGGGGATGGGGTTTTCGTTGGAAGAAAGAGGGAGGGATTGGTGCAATGTGGGCGGCGACGATGTGACTGGGCAAGCTATCCCAATAACTCCGGCACCGTTCCCCTGACCGGCAGGATTTTCCGAAATACTCATGCTTTGTTGCAGAGAAGTTGGCCTCCAAGCCAATCCATTGGAGCGCGCGAAATCAGTACAATCCCTGCTAAAGTGAGCCATGCGCGAGCAAGCTAAAAAAACCGCTAGCATTCCACAAGAGGCTGCTAGGTGGCCCCTGAGAGAACAGATGGTACAAGTTAAAGCCCGGTCCACCATGTCATTGACCATGGCATCAAAATGATGCGCTGCTTCTTGTGAGGTGGGTATTTCCTGTAGAGGATCTAGTGGGCTTGGGTTAGAAGATGCATCTAACATGACAGAAACTGGGGTATTCTGCGATGAGGCAGGCCCATTAATCAGAGAACCAGAAATTGGCCCAACAGATAAATCTGGAGACATTGGACCAGAATGGTGGGCTTCCAAAGATGATGGGCTAGATTCCAAGCTTCCATTTTGAACTGGAGAGATTCCCGCTTCCTCAAATTGTGCAGAAAGATTACCAGAAACCACGGGTCGCGGATCCATAGTTACCAGATCAAGTGGGGGCGACGTAATCGACCGGTGCAACTCCGGCAATGGCTGAACATTACCAAACACGATAGGTGGCCGAGCCACCGTCCAATGCAAGTCAAGGGGGCGCTTGTCTAATAACAACACGCTCATGAGCAGAAAGAGTATAACCCCCATCCATAATAGTATCAATGCAATTTTGAGAAGCAGGATATCTATAACCCTTGCAGGCAGAGTACTGTTCAAAAGTGGCAAATGACAATTTCTTCCGAACTGTGGAAGCTAACTTAAGAGAAGATCTAACCGGAGGCCTGTGCATCGCCAAAGGACCCAAAGAAGATCTACGTTTAGTAGGACTAACCAGAATCCACTCAGCGTCACATTCCTTATGCGAGATCTTATGTTCCCGAACACAATTAGGCCCTCCATTGCCCCAGAGATTGAAATAACATTTGAACAGATCGCAAGCAAAAGAACACAGATCCATAATAATAAAATCAACTTGCTTGCATGAAACTTGCAAAGAGAAAACCTTGTATTTGACGTGAAGAACCCGTAGATCAATTGCCGATCCACCAATTGCAGTCTCCAAAGCTGCCGCCACCGCCGACAACCAGAATGCATGGCGGCTAAAGGACACAATCAATGTGAAAGCCCTCCTTCGTCCCATTGGATAGATCATTTGACCAGTGAATCTGAAAACCTCATCAGAAAAAGTCCTACCCTTGGAGAAATCCAAGCCAAGAGTAGATCCACCAGACGAACCCATAGGAGATGGGTATTGCCTTGATCCAAAAGAGACACTGGAGAGGATGATCGGAAAGGATCCACATATTAGCGGAGGATGATGGAGATCGCCGGTGGTGAGGTCAGCACCGCGGTGGGAGGTGGGAGCGCCATCATTTTTTCTAGTTGTCTCCCATGTCTCCTATGGATTGGCACTGCTGATGTTACTAATGAAGCAGGTGTTGCCTCCCATGGTCGCACTCTCCGAGCCTATTCCAACATTCGTTGCAGGGTATTTGGGATGGATACTCGTGTGCTAGCGCCAACACCTTCTCCCTAGTTCAGTATTGATAGTCTTGGAGAAAACTCGCTCTTCCTTGGACAAAACTATCTAATGATGGTGAAAGGCGATCTAGCTGCTGTTGACACAATATTACTACAGTTTATGAGAAGCAACTGTATCTATATCTCGGACATTGCTATGGTTCCCTACCATGGCTATCACAATATGAGTCCTGATATAGGCCGCTTCAGCCTGGATGATCAGTCTATGTTGGTCTCGGGATTGACAATAGCTGGCCCTTCATAGAGAATCATTTGTGGTTCAAAGCCGAGGATTGGTTCAGCTGCAGTTTATTTCATTGCTTTGTTATTTGTTGTGTGAGAAAAACTTTAGTATTTACTAGAATGTTTTGTTGGAAATAATCTATAACCCAACATGTATCCTCGTTGTCGTTGAGTGTTGATGACTTGTTGTATATAATCCAAAGTATATTGTTTTTCTATTTGGATGATTAATGTTGTCCAGAAGGGTGAAACATTCCCTACCGAAAGCATCAGGCTTGTTGTCAAAAGCTCTGGTTTGTGAGAAGCTTATATACCTCAACCTGTCCCAAATGGGACAATATTTTTACCACTGCATGTTGATGCCGTTCCATGCTAGCGTGTCAAGGTTCATAAATTTCAAAAGCATTTTCGATTTACTAGAATTTAAAAAGTAAGTATCTCAATGTTTGCGGCCGAGTGACGATGGCAGGGTGTTCAACATTCAATCATATTTCTTGCATGGGACGTAAGCATGCAACCAAGGACACAGGTTTGAATTTTCAACCAATTTATATGCATTAGAGCATGTGCATGTAGTTCAAATTTGAATTATGCACATAAATGTATTGAAAGGTCAATTAATGCATACAAATGTCCAAACAAACCCTGATAAATTCCAAAATTTAACACAACACTCATGTTGTTCTATGTTGTCACTAGAAAAATAATTGAAATCAAGAAGAGGCAACGTATATCGTTTCATCCAGAAAGGTGAGACATTCCCTATTGTAACCATGAGGCTTGTTGTCAGAAGCTCTGGTTTGGGAGAAGCTTATATATCCCAACCTGCCCCAAATGGGACAATATTTTTACCACCGCATGTTGATGCCGTTCCATGCTAGCGTGTCAAGGTTCATAAATTTCAGACGCGTTTTCGATTTACTAGAATTTAAAAACCAAGTATCTCAATGTTAGTGGCCGAGCGATGGTGGCAAGGTGTTTGACATTCATTCTCATTTCTTTCATGGGACTTAAGCATGTAACGAAGGACACACATTCCAATTCCAAACCACTTTATATGCACTGGAGCATGTGCATGTAGTTCAAATTCGAATTATGCACATGAATGCATAGAAAACTCAGTTAATGTATAAAAATGTCTAAGTGAACCCCGAAAACTCCCAAAAAATGACATAACACTCGTGTTGTTCACGTTTACACGAGAAAAATTTAGAAAGTAAGAAGAGGCATCATATATCGTTTGTCCCCCAAGGTGGCACGCTCCCTACCAAAACCATCTGGCTTGTTGTGAGAGAAGCTCCGGTTTGTGAAAAACTTGTACCCAAACCTGGCCCAAATGGGAAAATATTTTTAACACGGCATGTCGATGCCATTCCATGATATCGTGTCAAGTTTCATGAATTTTAGCCGAGTTTTCAATTTAGTATAATTTTAAAACCATGTATCTCAATGTTAGCGGCTGAGCGACAATGTCAAGGTATTTGACATTCATTCTCATTTCTTGCATGTGACCTAAGCTTGCAACTAAGGACAAACATTTGATTTTGCAACCCGTTTTTAGGGACTGGAGCATGTTCTTTGATTTTGAATTGTGCACCTGAAATTGCTAGAAAACCAATTTAATGTATAAAATTTCCGAATGAACCCTTAATAATTCCAAATTTTTTACGACACACATATATATAGTTGCATGTTCACTGCAGATAAAAGGTCTCGCAATTCAAACACTCTCCATTGCCGCTTTGACCCCATTATGTAATTCAAATCAAAATAAAAAATCAAGTAGATCCCACATAGTTTATTATCACCAACTGAGGGAGTCCTGGACTAGGGGGTGTCTGGATAGCCGGACTATCATCGTCGGCCGGACTCCAAGACTATGAAGATACCAGATTGAAGACTTCGTCCCGTGTCCGGATGGGACTTTCCTTGGCGTGGAAGGCAAGCTTGGCAATACGGATATGTAGATCTCCTACCATTGTAACCGACTCTGTGTAACCCTAGCCCTCTCCGGTGTCTATATAAACTGGAGGGTTTTAGTCTGTAGGACGAACAACCATTACAACAATCATACCATAGGCTAGCTTCTAGGGTTTAGCCTCCTTGATCTCGTGGTAGATCCACTCTTGTACTACCCATATCATCAATATCAATCAAGAAGGAGTAGGGTTTTACCTCCATCGAGAGGGCCCGAACCTGGGTAAAAACATCGTGTCCCTTGTCTCCTGTTACCATCCGCCTAGACGCACAGTTCGGGACCCCCTACCCGAGATCCGCCGGTTTTGACACCGACATTGGTGCTTTCATTGAGAGTTCCTCTATGTCGTCACCGATAGACTTGATGGCTCCTTCGATCATCAACAATGACGCAGTCCAGGGTGAGACTTTTCTCCCCGGACAGATCTTCGTGTTCGGCGGCTTTGCACTGCGGGCCAATTCGCTTGGCCATCTGGAGCAGATCGAGAGCTACGCCCCTGGCCATCAGGTCAGATTTGGAAGCCTAAACTTCACGGCTGACATCCGAGGAGACTTGATCTTTGATGGATTCGAGCCACAGCCGAGCGCGCCACACTGTCATGATGGGAACGATTTAGCTCTGCTGCCGGACAGTGCCCTGGAGGCCGCACATGAGTCCGCTCCGATCCTTAATTTGGAGCCAACCTCGCAGATCGAGGACGGGTGGCTAGACACTGCCTCGGGGGCTGCAACCTCTACGGCGATGGAGCCGAATACTGACCTTGTCCCTTCTAAAGCCCGTGACTCTGAGGTGCCGGACTCCGATCCTCCCGTGCCCCTGCCAATCGAATCCGATTGGGCGCCGATCAAGGAGTTCAGCGCTGCGGACATCTTTCAGCACTCACCCTTTGGCGACATCCTGAATTCGCTAAAGTATCTCTCGTTATCAGGAGAGCCCTGGCCGGACTGCGGTCAGGATGGTTGGGATGCGGATGACGAAGAAATTCAAAAACCTACCCACCACCCACTTTGTAGCCACTATCGACGATCTAACCGACATGCTAGACTACGACTCCGAAGACATCTACGGTATGGACGACTATGCCGGAGACGACCAAGAACCAGCGCCTACAGGGCACTGGAAGACCACCTCGTCATACGACATATACATGGTGGACATCCCAAAGGATGGGAACGGCGAAGAAGCAGCGGAGGTAGATTCCTCTAAGAAACAGCCCAAGTGCCAACGTCAGCGGGACCGCTCTAAATCCTGCCACAGCAAGAATAGAGATTCCGGCACCGGAGATAATAACACCCCAGAGAGTGCCGAAGATAACCCCCTCCAGCAAGATTCAGCGCAGGAGGACGAAGAAGCCAGCCCTCACGAGAGAGCGGCAGACGAAGAGGTCGAGGATGATAATTACATGCCTCCCTCCGGAGACGAGGCAAGCCTCAACAACGACGAATTTGTCGTGCCCGAGGATCCCGTCGAAAAAGAGTGTTTTAAACGCAGGCTTATGGCCACGACAAACAGCCTAAAGAAAAAGCAGCAACTGCTCCGAGCTGATCAAGACCTGCTAGCCGACAGATGGACCGAAGTCCTCGCGGCCGAAGAGCATGAACTCGAACGCCCCTCCAAAAGCTACCCAAAACGCAAGTTACTCCCCCGACTAGAGGAGGAGGCATATAAACCTTCATCACCAGCGCACAATACGGCAAACCGACCACCTCGTGGCTGCGACAGAGAGGCGTCAAGGCCCTCCATCAGAACCGTACCACGGCACCGCTTGAAAAGTACGAAGCCACGGGGGAATGCGCTGGACTTGCGAGACATATTGGAGGACAAGGCAAGACAATCAAGATCTATCTACGGATCACATGGGCGCCCCACGATGCACGACGAGTACCGTCGCGCCGGACAACAACTCCGGCCGGGCCGAACAGAGTAGACAAAGCTTGCTTGAGCTACGGCGTGATATTGCCCAATATAGAGGTGCCGCACACCCACTATGCTTCATAGATGAAGTAATGGATCATCAAATCCCTGAAGGGTTTAAACCCGTGAACATTGAATCCTACGATGGCACAACAGACCCCACGGTTTGGATCGAAGATTATCTCCTTCATATCCATATGGCCCGCGGTGACGATCTCCACGCCATCAAGTATCTCCCACTCAAGCTTAAAGGACAAGCTCGGCATTGGCTTAACAGCTTGCCAGCAGAGTCAATTGGGTGTTGGGAGGACCTGGAAGCCGCATTCCTTGACAACTTCCAGGGCACATATGTGCGACCACCAGACGCCGATGACCTAAGCCACATAATTCAGCAGCCAGACAAATTGGCCAGACAGTTCTGGACACGGTTCTTAACAAAGAAAAATCAAATCGTCGACTATCCGGATGCAGAGGCCCTTGCAGCCTTCAAACATAACATCTGAGACGAGTGCCTGGCCCGGCACCTAGGACAGGAAAAGCCGAAATCCATGGCAGCCCTCACATCACTCATGACCCGCTTCTGCGCGGGAGAGGACAGTTGGCTAGCCCGAAGTAACAACCTCAGCAAAAATTCTGGCTGTCCGGACAACAAGGACTACAATGGCAGGTCGCATCGCAACAAAAACAAACGCCGCGTTAACGGCGATAACACTGAGGATACGGTAGTCAACGCCGGATTCAGAGGCTCTAAACCCGGTCAGCGGAAGAAGTCATTCAAAAGAACTACTCCGGGTCCGTCCAATTTGGACCGAATACTAGACCGCTCTTGCCAGATACATGGCACCCCCGAAAAGCCAGCTAATCACACCAACAGGGATTGTTGGGTATTTAAGCAGGCAGGCAAGTTAATTCCCAAAAACAACAACAAGGGGCTGCATAGCGATGACGAGGAAGAGACCCGGCCGCCGAACAGTAGAGGACAGAAGGGTTTCCCCCCACAAGTGCAGACGGTAAACATGATATACGCAACCCACATACCCAAGAGGGAGCAGAAGCATGCACTTAGGGATGTATATGCGATGGAGCCAGTCGCCCCGAAGTTCAATCCATGGTCCTCTTGCCCGATCACTTTCGATCGAAGGGACCACCCCACCAGTATCCGCCATGGCGGATTCGCTGCATTGGTTTTAGACCCAATCGTTGATGGATTTCACCTCACCAGAGTCCTGATGGACGGCGGTAGCAGCCTGAACTTGCTTTATCAGGATAAAATGCGCAAGATGGGCATAGACCACTCAAGGATTAAACCTACAAAGACGACCTTCAAAGGCGTCATACCAGGTGTAGAGGCCAATTGTACAGGCTCAGTCACACTGGAAGTGGTCTTCGGATCCCCGGATAACTTCCGAAGCGAGGAGTTAATCTTCGACATAGTCCCGTTCCGCAGTGGCTATCACGCTCTGCTCGGACGAACCGCGTTTGCAAAGTTCAACGCGGTGCCGCATTATGCATACCTCAAGCTCAAGATGCCAGGCCCTCGTGGAGTCATTACGGTCAACAGAAACACTGAACGCTCCCTTCGAACGGAGGAACACACAGCGGCTCTCGCGGCAGAAGTATAGAGCAGCCTCTTAAGGCAATTTTCGAGTCTGGCCGTTAAACGACCGGACATGGCCAAACGCGCCCGGAGTAACATACATCAAGACCACCTGGCACGTTCCAAGCACGCGTAGCAATGCAGCCCCAACCCCAGCCCTTGCATGATTGCAAGACTAGTCCTTCGCGTACATCATTACGCTCTGGAGATACCATGGGCATAGGGGGAGGGGCACGACCACGACAGGCCTAGAGTGCGGCTCAACCACACCAGGGGCTCCCAAGTGTGTTGCTCTTTTTGTTTTTTGTTTTTTTTTATCCACAGGACTCTGTTCACCAGAGGCCCTGTCCGGCAGTGGACCTGCCGAACTCACGATGCAACAGCCAGGGAAGGACAAAGGCTATGACAAACACTCAGGTGGTCTCCATTATGAGCATTAAATATGTTTAATACACCATTCCGCAGCCTACCCCTGGAGGGGGACATGTTTAATAGTCCAATCCCTTGCTTACCGCACTATTTGTATCGTTCTGCACTCATGGCAGAATTCCATGAATAAACAATGCATCACTTTTCGCTTATAATTGCATTCCTTTCTTACATATATGTTCATTTATGACATTTTGCATCCGTACACTTTGGTACGGCCGAATACACCAGGGGCTTATGTTCCCCGCATTATGGTGTGATAAGTCCAAACACTTTCACAAGTGCGGCACCCCGAACTTATAGCACTATATGCATCGGCTCTGAATCATGTCTTGGGTCAATAGTTGGGTTTGCCCGGCTCCCATGTTTCGGTACCTTACGTTCCGTTCTATCGGCTAAGGTAGCACTAGGAGAACCACTGCGATTGCGCCCCAGTTGAGCTGGGCAAGCGCCTCAGTGGAGAAAGCTAAAACTGATCGTCATGATAAGGCGAGAGTTGGTCGCTGTTCGAGAGGTCTTTTCGAGTCCCTAAAGACTTATGCCGCTTAGAGTGAGGAACCGGCTTTGTCCGGCCCAGGCGTGGAAAGCGCACCAAACTCGGTCTTCCAAACACTAGGGGCTTCGCCGAAATTTAAAATTATAGAATTCTATGGCGAAGTGAGAGTGTTCAAGCATTATAAGTCCGGTTGCCTTGTTCGTCGTGTTGAGCGCCTCCCTAGATGGACCCGAAAATGGGAACAAGAGCGCTCAAGTTTATCCCGAACACCCCAGCACTCGTGGCATGGGGGCTGAAGCCGACGACTTGCCATCTCTCAGATTTGATAAACGGCCACACAGAAGGTAATATTTTAAATTAATAAGCATTGCTTAGCGCATATGAACAATGTTTTGAGCGCACGGGATAACACATTGCGAGTCTACTCAAATATTACATCTTTGGAGCACTCATCCGCAATCTTGCGGGCACCCTTCAGGACACTCTTATAATACATTTCGGGTGTGCGATACTCCTTGCCCGCCGGCGGCGCGTCCGTCAGAAGCTTCTGAGCATCCAGCCTGCCCTAGTGCACTTTTGCACGGGCAAGGGCCCGACGGGCACCTTCAATGCAGGCGGAGCGCTTGATGACTTCCACCCAGGGACACGCATCCACCAGCCGCCGCACCAGGCCGAAGTAGCTCCCAGGCATGGCCTCCTCGGGCCACAGCCGAACTATGAGGCCCTTCATGGCCTGTTCGGCTACCTTGTGGAGCTCGACCAGCTGCTTCAGCTGGTCGCTAAGGGGCACCGGATGTCCGGCCTCAGCATACTGAGACCAGAAAACCTTCTCCGTCGAGCTCCCCTCCTCGGCCCGGTAGAATGCGGCACCATCGGACACGCTGCGAGGCAGATCTGCAAACGCTCCTGGAGAGCTCCGAATTCGGGTAAGTAACAGTTAATTCACATTCACATGCTTGCTTTGCATGAAAACTGCCTTACCCGCTGCTATTTTCTTCACCGCCTCAATCTCCTGGAGGGCCTTATGGGCTTCGGCCTTAGCGGCTTTGGCACTCTCAAGAGCCGAGGCAAGCTCGGACTCTCGAGTCTTTGAGTCACGCTCCAAACTCTCATGTTTTTCCACGAGAGCCTGGAGCTCTTACTGCACCTCCGCCACCCGCGCCTCCTGCTTCTCTCGCTCAGCTCGTTCCGCGGCCGCATTACGCTTGGCCGCGGACACGGCCTCCTTCAGGGTCGCCACCTCGTTCGTGGCCCCTGCAGTGCCCACGTTATCCTTGTTATTTCTCTTGCAACCAAAATCCTTTTCTGTAAGGTACAAATTTAATACGGTGTTACTCACCTTCTTTGTCCTCGAGCTGCTTCTTGGCAAGGTCGAGCTCGCTCTCGGACCACTCAAGGTTCTGCTTCAAAGCATCGACCTCCGCAGTCAGTGCGGCAGAGGTCAGCAGCGCAGCCTGCAATCCCATATTGACATAATTTTTAGAACTCCTGCATATATCTTTATGAGATCCTCAGTCCGGCTTTTCTTTCTGAACACCGAACCGAGCATCAAGGGCTACTATCTATGCGGTATACATATTTTAAATTTCTTACCTCAAAGCCTGTTAGGAGGCTGCTGCAGGCTTCGGTCAGCCCGCTCTTGGCGAGCTGAACCTTCTGAATCACCGCACACATGATAGTGCGGTGTTCTTCCTTGATGGAAGCGCCATTGAGCACCTCCTACAAGTTATCCGGCGCCTCTGGTTGGACGGAGGCCGCCGGCATCACGGTCTTGCCCTTCTTACGAAGGGGCTGCCTGCCGGACTCTGGAACCACTGCTGGTTCCGGCACGGAGTCCGGTGCGAAGTCCGGGAGGTTGCCTTGCGGCACCTCCGGAGCCTCCCCCTCCTGGTGGGTCCCCTCCTGGGATCCCACCTCGGCGTCATCAGCGTCACGAGGGGTGGAGGCGGTCGGAAGGGAATCCACATCCGACGGAGCCAAGGACCCGCTCGACGAAGCAGGAAGATCGTCCTTGGCCGGACTACAGGTTGTATGCGGCATTAGAAGGACACCACGTGGCCAAAAGAGAAATTATAAATCATTCAGGAATCCGGATACTTACGATCTCGCTAGGGGCTTGCCCCTTAGGGCCACCCCTCGTCGCCGTCGTCGGTGTTGGCAGAGCAGTCCGGAGGAAGGGTCCTCCCCTTCTTGGAACCTTCGGCCTCCCTCGTTGGGGAGGCCTTCCTCTTCCTCTCCCCCCCCCCTCTTGGGGAGAGTCCTCTTTCTCCTCCACGTCTTCGAGGGAGGAGTCCACCTCGGAGCCATCGGACGACGAGTCCGATACCACCTGGCGCCGGGAACTCCTTCGGGTTCCCGTGGCCTTCTTCTTGGCCTTCTTCTCCGGCACCACGTAAAGGGCCAGAACCAGCAGCCCCATTAAATGGGCGTCCGCTGGGTCTTCGGGAAGGGGAGCCGGACAGTTAACCTGTCCGGACGTCTTCTGCCAGTCTTGTTAAAGGCATTGGGAGTTTTAGATCCCACATAGAGTCAAACTATGAAAGTAATGAGTGTCCCATAAAGGATAACAAAGCTTACCTCACCGGCCGGGCGCTTCGTGCTGAATCCGCGATCTTTAGTTGCGGATGCGGGGGCTTCTCCGCCCTTGAATAGCACCCTCCAGGCAGCTTCGTACGTCGTGTCGAAGAGCCCGCTCAGGGTCCGGTGCTGTGCCGGATCAAACTCCCACAAATTGAAAGCCCGTTGCTGGCAGGGGAGAATCCGGCGGACGAGCATGACCTGGATCACGTTGACAAGCTTGAGCTTCTTGTTCACCAGGTTCTGGAGACAGGACTGGAGTCCGGTCAGCTCCTCCGAACTACCCCATAGCAAGCCCTTCTCTTTCCAGGAGGTGAGCTGCATGGGGATACCAGATCTGAACTTGGGGGCCGCTGCCCATTTAGGGTCACGTGGCTCGGTGATGTAGAACCACCCCGATTGCCACCCTTTGACGGACTCCACGAAGGCACCCTCGAGCCAGATGACGTTGGGCATTTTGCCCACCATGGCGCCTCCGCACTCCGCTTGGACGCCCTTCACCACCTTCGGCTTGACATTGAAGGTCTTTAGCCAGAAGCTGAAGTGGGGCTGGATGCAGAGGAAAGCCTCGCACACGACGATAGATGCCAAGATGTTGAGGATGAAGTTTGGCGCCAGATCATGGAAGTCTAGGCCGTAGTAGTACATGAGCCCCCGAACGAAGGGGTGAAGTGGGAAGCCCAGTCCGCGGAGGAAGTGGGGAAGAAATACGACCCTCTCATGGGGCCTGGGGGTGGGGATGAGCTGCCCCTCGTCGGGAAGCCGGTGCGCGATGTCGCTGGACAGGTATCCGGCGCCGCGCAGCTTCTCGATGTGCCCCTCCGTAATGGAGGAGGCCATCCACTTGCCTCCCGCTTCGGACATGGCTAGAGAAGGTTGAGGCGAGATGTGCGGATTTGGGCGCTGGAGCTCGAGTGCACGGAGATGGATAAGCAAAGGAGGAAGAAGGCGTAGGTAAAAAAGGCGGATCCTTATCCCCTTATATGGGGGCGAACGAAGACTATGCGTCCCCACTGGCCTGGTAAAACTCGCTTATCTCCCAAGCGCCACAATCAATGGCGCGGTTGGGTTACCCACGTCCGTATTGATGGGAGTCCCGGAATAAGGGGAACACGATCTTTGCTTCGACAAGACGTGCCAAGGAAACCGCTTCGCTAAACGCGCTGAGGTGGTATAACAAAAACGATTCAAGTAAAGGCTTGGTAGTGGTGTGACGTCACGCCACAAAATACGTCAGCAGATTGAACTTGTGTACATAATATTCTCTCTACGGTGGTATGTGGAATTTATTTTGCAGAGCCGGACACTATCCTGGTGTTCACAATCTTCTATGAATTATTCGAAGGAGGAACCCGCCTTGCAATGCCGAACAATATGCGCGCCGGACTCATCGTCATTGAAGCCTGGTTCAGGGGCTACTGAGGGAGTCCTGGACTAGGGGGTGTCCGGATAGCCGAACTATCATCATTGGCCGGACTCCAAGATTATGAAGATACAAGATTGAAGACTTCGTCCCGTGTCCGGATGGGGCTTTCCTTGGCGTGGAAGGCAAGCTTGGCAATATAGATATGTAGATCTCCTACCATTGTAACCGACTCTGTGTAACCCTAGCCCTCTCCGGTGTCTATATAAACCGGAGGGTTTTAGTCCGTAGGACGAACAACCATTACAACAATCATACAATAGGCTAGCTTCTAGGGTTTAGCCTCCTTGATCTCGTGGTAGATCCACTCTTGTACTACCCATATCATCAATATCAATCAAGCAGGAGTAGGGTTTTACCTCCATCGAGAGGGCTCGAACCTGTGTAAAAATATCGTGTTCCTTGTCTCCTGTTACCATCCGCCTAGACGCACAGTTCGGGACCCCCTACCCGAGATCCGCCGGTTTTGACACCGACACCAACCATGTGAGATGCAGTACAAAATATCCTGGAGCACCGTCAGTGTATAGTACGCCTATGGCTTACACTAGAAGGTGCGTCCTCTATAGTTCACAGTTGGCGTGTCAAACACACTATCTCGCTCCCCAAATACTCCCGCCTCTGCATCGCTCGCAATCTCAAAAATATCTGCACACCCTTGATCCAAATTTTCAGTAACCCCACCTTGTTACTCCTGCCTAGTAAAATTTTCAGTTGCCGCGGTATTTCCTCAAACACCACCTTAACCCCCCCACCCCCCTCCACACACACCACACACTCCATAAAACCTGCGCTCACTGACACACACCATCCCTGTAACCATTGGTAGGTTGCCATCATTGCTGTCGCCTCCATCCTCAACCTCTGCCTGTGTGTCGGGGAGCTCGAGGAGCCAATGGCCTAAGAGAGGTCTATCACGGCCTCTTTGCCCGACGCCGGCGAGGTGGCCGCCGAGGTGTCCCCTCGTCCTCTGGGGGCTCTTTATCAATCTGTCGTCACCGGCCCGTGATCCGCCAGCCGCCTCACCCCTATGCCGGTTCAGGACTTCCCCGTCCTCCCTTGGACCCGGCAGCCGACGAGGTCCTACCTTGGGGTCTGGCAGCGGCGATGGGGGACGTGGGTCGTCGAGATTACAGACCGGGAGACCCACACCTGCCGATGGCTCGGTAGCTTCCACACGGACGAGCTCGCTGCCATGGAGTACGACCGCTGGCAGGTCCTCTACCACGACGCGGCGGTCCGGTCCACCTCATTCCGCTGGAGCCAGGGGTGGTGAGCTCGACTATGGCACGGGAGGACCACGAGGCGTGGGAGCGCCTCGAGGCCGAGGTCGCCGCCGAGGCCTACATGCAAGAGCTACGCCGGCAGAACCCAGAGCTTGTGGAGGCGGAGCGGGCAATCTTTGCCGGAGCGGAGGGTGGCGAGGTTATCGCGCTCTCCTCTGATGAGGAGGTCGAAGGCGGCGAGGATGGCGGCGCAGAGGGCATCCAGGTGGGCAGCGAGGACGAGGAGATCGACGTCGATGACTGAAGGAGTGCCTGACCCGACTCGTGGCACACCGTACCTGACGAGGAAGGATTGGCTCGTCCTCTACTTCGACCGAAAGCAGTCTAGTTGTTTTATGTTCGGTTATGCAAAATTATTTATGTTTATGTTTGAATGGATGCTACTTTCACTTGAACCTACTTTGTACTTTATTAAATTGAAGTTTACAACAATAAGTTTAGGCGATCGACTAGAAACGGCCAAAAATTCAATTTCAGTTCTTCACAATGTGATGCTCTATATGTGCAACTATTTGCCATGCAATTCAATTTCATCAATAATAGTTTCAACTATACCACTATGAATTATGATATTTGGTTGCTGTAAAGGATATTGTAGTTAACATGCCTTTTCGTTTTTTAACAATAACTAGTGTACTTTAGACCTGCACAATACCAGTTTGAATGACTATTTGCTTTATAAATGTTATGCCTGATGCAGTTAACACACCTTTCCACTTATTGTTTTGCTGAACTAGCGTGCTTAAGCCTGCACACTGAAGCTATCATTTGTAGATTATGTTGTATACCATGGATATATTTGGTTGATGTTTAGCCTGTTGTGCTTAACATGCATTTATATGTACTAACACAAGACAATATTGAGAACAGTGCTGTTTTTCCATCGAGGTTAGTTTCATCGCATTGCTTATATGTACTCACTATTCAGGATCTCGGTAGCTTGTACCATATAGCCCGGGGGCTAATAAGGGATTAATCGTCAAATCGGACATTTCGCTGAATATATCTGTAACCCATTTATTAGTAGGTTAACTAGGGCCATATTTAATATATATGAGGCTACATAGCAACATGCATCGTACTAAATGACTAAATATGCAATCCCAGGCTACATAGCAACAAGGATGAGTGTTACATTAATGTTTGTGTTACCTTAATGTTTTGATGATGTCTAGATATACATGTATAAAATCTTATATAATGGGATGGAAGGAGTGTTGTACTACATCATTTTGCAATTGTTGTTTAGCTTCTAATATTAACTTGGTGCGGTTAGGTACACATGTCATTGCCAAAGATCCACACTTCGACCTGTTCCGCGTATGTGGCAATGAGATATTCATGAACCAGCATCAAGTGAGGAAACTGATAAAGATTGTTATTAAAATGGGTCAAAAGATGTCAATCAAACTATATGTTTACACTTTATGCAAGACAGCAATGAACTGCAGGATGGTAAGTAAGACCCCGTAGCATTCTTTTTACTGCCCGTAATGAGTTGTGTTTTAGATGACAATGTCTGAATCTTTTTTCCTTTGCAGTGGATCCTGAAGCAGTTTACTCAAAATTACCGCTCAAACTATATGATTGGCGGCTGACGATCACAAGGAGTTGAACTAGAGTCGTGCGTGCCTTCTGCATCCAGGAGAGCACAATAGGGCCATTCCGCTTCACCTTGTTCAGCAACCAAAATGTCTGTTGCCTCTTTCTTTACCATCTGTAATAGTACAAGTATGGAACCCTGGTTCATCATTCTTTATTTTGTGCTTATGTAATTCTTAAACATATGTACGTGTGAATTGAATAATGCATTGGTTGTTTGAACCTAATGGATATGAATAAAGCTATAGCCTACTTTCAAGTTTAAATTAGGTACAATTTTAAATAGCAGCAATTAAATAAGGGCGAAATTACGGTGTGCGGGTCATTACAGCGCACACGATTAATAAAGCACAGCATGTGCGTCATAATCTGACATGGTTCACAAAGTGGAAACGTGTGTAACAATGCACACAGTTGCTGTTTGCAAAGCCTGTGTGAGGTCAGACACTATCACATATGGTGCGGGAAAACCAAATGTGTGTGAATGTCTACCTATCGTACACGCTTTATAATCATGAACTGTTTGTGATGTGCCAGGCATCGAAAACGAAGAGCCAGTTTGGTACGTGCCTAGAAAACTCCCGTGCCTGGAATCTGCCTGGGCCTGGGATCTACCTGGGTTTAGGTAAAAAACCGCAAAACTCCGACTACGATTGCAATGCCAGCACAAACGAGTAGCAAGGATGAATCATTTCGGATATGCGAGACATGAGAAACGGTTATAGAGGGGCAACTGTATGCATCAAGGCTCCCTATCCCCGACAGTTTCTGGGTCATGTGGGAAGGACCCCCCCTATCGCCCACACTCAGTAGGTGATTGTTTTGAGCGTTGTCGCAGAAAGGGGTTAAAAACCGTTTGTATAGCGTCGACACACACCAGTGATTTTGCGGTGGTTTGGGAATGCTTAAGAAAATACTCGTTCATCTTGAAGAAGGTGTATTTCAGTATTGCAGTCACCAGCAAAGAACGGATGCCCTTAAGCACATTGTTGAAGCATTCAACCATGTTGCTCGTCATGTCACTGTATCACCAAACTCCTTCATCCTAAGCACGTGGCCACTTATGCTTCTCCCCATAATTCCTTTCCAAGAATGCTTTTCCCCCTTTGTTCTTTGCCAAAGCCTTGAAGAGTTTATCATACCGGATTTTGAATGCATCGATGGTGAATGCCACACAAACATGGGTAAGGTCTTTGCAGAACTCCTTGCTCTTGCATGCCCGGTAAAAGTTCGCCACGAAATGCCTCGTGCACCATCTGTGATGAAGCTTTGGAATCCCGAGAATGACAACCTCTATGGCCTTGAGAATGCCATGGTGCCTGTCTGATATGATGCATACCTCCCTCTTCCCAATCAACTTGGTCCTCACATGCCCCATGAACCACTCCCAAATGTCGTCATGCTCGGAAGGAACTAAAGCAAAGGCCACCAGCAACATGTTATCATTGGACGAATGAGCCATTGCCACCATTAGTGTGCCCTTGTATTTGTCGGTCAAGAAAGTGCCATCTATAGACAACACTGGACGACAATGCTTAAATGCCTCGATGCATTGCCCAAAACTCCAAAAGGCACGCCGAAACACTCCATCAATGTCATGAACCCCATGTCGCATGCCTGGGTTCTTATGTGCAATGGCTCCCAACATCCTCAGAAGAATATTGTATGTGTCCGCATAATCACCATGCAACATCCTAATAGCACACTACTAGGGAAAACCCTAGTAGTAGTGCTTGTTTTGTAGCAAGCAGTAGCGCTTCTACAAGCGCTACCACGAAGGCGCTACAACTAACTGTTGTCAGATGTTGGGTTCTGGCAGACCCTTAAGGTTTGAACACTGGGGTGCGCGCGAAGATCTCTCCCCTACCGATCTACGTCCGATCGCCTCGTGAGATCTAAGCTGAAAACGACGAACGACATGAGGGACACAAGATTTATACTGGTTCGGGCCACTATTGTGGTGTAATACCCTACTCCAGTATGTGGTGTGGTGGATTGCCTCTGGGGCTCATGATGAACAGTACAAGGGAAGAACGGCCTCGTGAGAGGTGTTCTTGAGCTGGTGCGATGAACTGCTTGGGTGAGTTCGATCGCCTCTCACTCTCTCTGAAAGTCCGATCCCCCTCTTTCTGTGGTGGCTAGTCCTATTTATAAAGGACCTGGTCCTCTTCCCGAATATTGAGCAGGAAGGGCGCCAACAACGGCCATTTTGAAGGGGAATATCTAGTACAAGTTATCCTGACTAAAGTTGGTCTTCGGCTGCCAAAAGCACTGGCGATGACACTGTCTTGGGCTCCACGGTGACCTCCATCCTGCCGCTCTGCTGGTCTTGGTCTCGTTGCTCTGAAATGGCAACCTTTGCCTGATGCCTCGGTACTCCACGTCTGTGCTTGCCCCCTTTGCACCAAAAAAGGAAATAAGGACACAGCACGGGCCGGCGCCCGCCTGGCGCCTGCCTGGTCTCGATCGTCATGGCTTGCGTCACGAGCACCTTGCGAGGTACCCTGCCTTGATTTCTCCGCCTCCTCGCGAGCCTACCTGGCGAGGCCGTCCCTGACGAAGCCTTGTGTTGTCCGCCCCGCGAGGCTTGGCCCCTCGCGAGGGTCTTGACTCTTGTGCTGATGAAGACGGGCCATACTGGGCCACCACTTGAGCCATGCCGCAGGCCGCAGGCAGGCAAGTCTGGGGACCCCCATTCCCAGAACGCCGACAGTAGCCCCCGGGCCCAAGGCATGCTCGGACTTGGCTTAGCAACGAAGCGAAAGGGCAAGTGCGGAGCACCGCGGGCCCCAACAGCCTGCGGCTTTGGGCGCCGCGTGGCGGTTGATTGGACGTGGGCATCTCCGCTTCCCCATGCTACCTCGGCAACTGCTCGACTTGACAAGTCCCTGCATGCAGAACCGGGTAATGATTACCTGCGATCGTGGAGGCCGACGGTTGGCTTCCTTCCGGTTATAAATGCAGGAGGGCGCAAGCCTCTGCTGTACATCTCCCTCCTTGCCTCCTTCTTTCTCCCCATCCCAGCTACTCGCCATCTCCCATGGCGCCGCGAAGAGGTTCTCGGCCGCAGAGAAGGGAAAGGCTCGTCAAGAAGGGCCTGACTCTCCCCCAGCCAAGCGCGGCCGAGGTCGTCCATGAAAGTATCCTGTGGCTCCTGCAGTGGCTTCCTGCGGTCAGGGAGGCGATCCCCTGCGCGGCGATGGGCGCCTGGTTGTCAAGGGAAGGTGCGCTGTGACTGCGCAGCCTCCCAGACCGCGCTTCCACTCGGCGGAGGTGCTGTCGGAGTTCGTCGTGTGGTCGGCAGACCCAACCAGCACCGGTTTCTAGCTTCCCCGCTTCTTTGCAGGTGAACTTCTGGCCGGCGCTCCGGGCTGCCTCTAGCTTCAGGCGGACGTTGCTGCAGTAGGGCCTCCTGGGCTTCGCAAGAGGTCTCCGTGGCCGGGAATGTGGACCTGACCCACGGCTGGCAAACGTTTGCCCGCGCGCGTGGCCTGAGCTAGCGGTGCACCCTGCATTTCAAGTTCGATGGCGACGCCACCCTCTACGTGAGGGTGTTCGGAGAAGACGGTCGCCGCGCTGGGTGCTGCCCTGAAGACGATGACCGCGGCCGTGTACCCAGCCCCGACGATGATCGGAATGAAGTTGACGGCAGGAACGTGGTCGGCGGCGCTCGGGGGTCGTCAAGCTTTGGCGGCTCTCCTTCGGACAGCAGCTCCTCCAGCGGTGGCCGCGACCAGCCTCCGCGCCCTTGCGCTCGCCTGGAGGGAGGTGGCGGGTCAGTCCGCTGTCGCGCCTCGGTCAAGCGCGAGGAGGAGTCTGGCTGAGCTCCAGAGGCAGTACGAGCCCTCGCCGCGAGTTGGTGCCGAGCAAGTCGTGTCTATTTTGTTTTTCTCCCTTCCCTGTGCAAAAGGGAAAATAGTGTAGGGCCCCATGGGGGCTTGTTGGACTGTTGCTATTAATTATCATGTTATTTCCACCATCTCTGCGCTGTGTTTTTGTGCCGTATGCCCGCGCACAGGAATTACTTAGCTCGGGAGGACTTGTCGCAGTCTTCGCTTCCCGAGGCTGAGGCCCCGCCGTGCGTTTCATGTCCTGCAAGGATTAGTCAGGAGTGGTAACTTCCGGTCTCGGTCGCGGAGGTGATCGACTCAGGTCCTGTGTTCGTGTCGCGATGCCCGTGGGGCTTGGACTGGGAGGGGTGCTCCCGTAGTGGACTTGGATAGGAAAGCTTCAAAAAATTGGGGCAGAAAACACTCCCGAGGGCGCCCTCCTAGCCCCCTCGCAAGACTTGCGCGAGAGAAAACGAGGCAAGTAGACGGAAAAGACATAGAGTCACAAGCTAAGGACGGCAACAACTCCAATAAAACTTCAAATAGGGATGAACAAGCCAACTGCAGAAAGAAAATGAAAAAGCCGCGTGCGGCACCTAATCTAGTCTTCGACGTCTTCTCACCAGCGCAGAGCTAAGTGCCGCCACTGGGCATGGGTGGGAGCCCCCGAGGCACGAGGGTGGCTCTCCGGAGACTCCGGGGCGTGTACAGCCCCAACTCATTATTACGTGAGAGTGTCATGGGTGGCGAGCTTCACAGGCATTGGCCTTCTTCACAGGCTCCGGGCCTTTCTCGGGGAAATGAGCTTCACAGGCGTTGGCCTTCTTCACCGGCATCGGGCCTTTCTTGGTTCGTCTAGCTTCACAGGCATTGGCCTTCTTCACAGGCACCGGGCCTTTCTTGGTTCGTCTAGCTTCACAGGCGTCGGGCCTTCTTTACAGGCTCTGGGCCTTTCTTCAAGGGTAGAACTTCCGGAGATGCTGGATGTTCTACACATTCGGGATGGGCACCCCCTCCTGAGTCTCCAAGCATGCAGCACCAGGCCTCGAGGGTCTTGGGGAGGATGTTGCGGCGGTGGTACCGCCGCAGTGCTTGTTGGTATCTCGCAGCCCGAAGCGTAGCCTCCCGACGATGTTCCTCCCCAAGCACGAGGTCCACCCCCCGCATGGCGTCCTGTTGTGCTTCGTCGAAAGCCAGGACCCGTGCGGAGCGATGCCTGACCACGTGAGGAAGGAATGCCTCAGCACCGTAGACGAGGAAGAACGGGGTTTCGCCGGTCGACTTGGTAGCGGTAGTACGGATGGACCATAGCATGGACTGAAGCTCGTCGTGCCAGCCCCTGCTGCAAGCCTCCAGCTTCTTCTTGAAGGTTCAGGTTTTGAGGCCCTCCAGGACCTCCCCGTTGGTGCGCTCAGATTGGCCGTTGCTCCAAGGGTGTGTCACCGAAGCGTAGCATATCTGCGTTCCAAGGTTAGCACAATATGTTTTGAAGAGATTGCTGGTGAACTGCGAACCATTGTCGGTGATGATGTGATTGGGTACCCCAAACCGGCTCACGAGGCCCTTGATAAACTTGACTATTGAGCCGACTAGGATGGTGCGACAGCTTCCACTTCTGCCCACTTAGTGAATTTGTCGATGGTGACGTAAAGGTAGCGATACCCCCCTGGTGCCTGAGGAAATGGGCCAAGGATGTCCAGTCCCCAAACAGCGAACAGCCACGAGAGGGGAATGGTCTGAAGGCCCTAAGCTGGCTGGTGAATCTACTTGGCGTGGAACTGACAGGCTTCACAAGCCTTCACCAGCTCGATTGCGTTCTTAAGTGCTGTTGGCCAATAGAAACCGCTGCGAAACTCCTTGCCGACGACTGTGCGCGAAGATGAGTGGTGCCTGCAGTCTCCACCGTGAATGTTTGCCAGCAGCTCTTTTCCTTGCTCCCTGGAGATGCAATGTAGAGTAACGTCATTCGGCCGCTTTCAGTAGAGTTCTCCATCTTGGATGCAGTAGGCCATGGCCTGCCGCGCCACGCGCTGCGCGTCCTCCTCCTACTCAGGCTCGAGGTTGGCACCTCTGGTGAAGGTGGCGCCAGTGGATCCATCCTCGTCGACCGGTACCTGCTTGGTCTCCGCCTTGTCTTGGCTAAATAGCTGCTTCTTCTTAGCTGGCGCAGCCCCCTTGGGCTTGAGGACATCTGCGCTGGTGGGCTGTGCCACCGCGGTCCTCTTGAAAGCAAGCTTGAGCGCATGCAGCGCATCCCTTGTGTCTCCAGACACGGTAAGGACGCCGCCGCTCCCGGGCATCTTCATGAGGTTGTACGCCGGGTGAGTCACTGCCATGAACTGGGCCAAGGCTGGGTAGCCTAGGATGGCGTTATACGGGAGGCCGATGGGGGCGACGTCAAAGTCGATCAGCTCTGTGCGGAAGTTGTCGTGGGTGTCGAAGGTCACCGGGAGGCGGATCTGCCCTAGGTGATGTAGGTTGAAGACGCTGTAGCGGCACGTGGAGGAGGCTAAAGGCCGGCACCACCGTCGATGAGAGTCCTGGTGACGGCCACCTCGCAGATGGTGGGGGTGCATAGCATCGGGAGTGAGCCCGAACATGCAGTGTTGGAGGGGTGATCATCCGGGCTGAAGGTAAAATCAGCCTTGGGTGCCACCCAGCCCGGGGGGGGGGGGTTTCTCGGCGCTTGAGGACGGCGCTGATCTGGCGGACAAACGACTTGACGTGGCGGCTCAAAGGTGGCGCCTGCTATCCGCCCAGGATTGCCGCAACGACTAGGGGTGCCAGCGCAGCATGATAGGTGAGGAAGAGGTTGCACAACTCCTCCCAGGAGGCCACAGAAGCCGCTGGCAGGTGGAGTAGCCACATGCGCGGGACGCCGGTGAGGGCCATGGGCAGCCAGTTCGCCATGACCCTATCGTCGCCTCCGGCCTTGAGGACAGCTTCTTCATATGCCAGCAAGAAGGCCAGCAGGTCGGCCGCGCCGTCGCAGCGCGGTGACATGCCCGGCTTGAAGTTGTTCAGCCACTGCACCTGTCGCAAGGCGGGGGCCAGGGCTCAGAGCCCCCTGGTTTCTGCGCCGGCGTCGATAGCCAGAGCGGGTGTCGCGTTGGCTGCAATGAGGGCAGAGCGTGGTGCCGATGGGGAACGGGCCGACGGAAGGGAGCGCTCCGGTGCACCCCTACCTGGCACGCCAAATGTCGAATGTTGGGTTTCGGCAGACCCTTAAGGTTCGAACACTGGGGTGCGCGCGAAGATCTCTCCCCTACCGATGTACGTCCGATCGCCTCGTGAGATCTAAGCTGAAAACGACGAACGACACGAGGGACACAAGATTTATACTGGTTCGGGCCACCGTTGTGGTGTAATACCCTACTCTAGTGTGTGGTGTGGTGGATTGCCTCTGGGGCTGAAGATGAATAGTATAAGGGAAGAACGGCCTCGTGAGAGGTGTTCTTGAGCTGGTGCGATGAACTGCTTGGGTGAGTTCGATCGCCTCTCTCTCTCTGAATGTCAGATCCCCCTCTTTCTGTGGTGGCTAGTCCTATTTATAGAGGCCTTGGTCCTCTTCCCAAATATTGAGCCGGAAGGGCGCCAACAATGGCCATTTTGAAGGGAAACATCTAGTACAAGTTATCCTGACTAAAGTTGGTCTTCGGCTACCAAAAGCACAGGCGATGACGCTGTCCTGGGCTCCATGGTGACCTCCATCCTGCCGCTCCACTGGTCTTGGTCTCGTTGCACTGAAATGGCAACCTTTGCCTGATGCCTCGGTACTCCACGTCTGTGCTTGCCCCCTTTGCACGAAAGAGGAAACAAGGACACTGCGCAGGCTGGCGCCTGCCTGGCGCCCCCTGGTCTCGATCGTCATGGCTTGCATCACGAGCACCTCGCGAGGTACCCTGCCTTGATCTCTCCGCCTCCTCGCGAGCCTGCCTAGCGAGGCCATCCCTAAGGAAGCCTTGCGTCGTCTGCCCCGCGAGGCTTGGCCCCTCGCGAGGGTCTTGAGTCTTGTGCTGATGAAGACATGCCGTACTGGGCCACCACTTGAGCCACGCTGCAGGCCGTAGGCAGGCAAGTCTGGGGACCCCTGTTCCCAGAACGCCGACAACTATTAGCAGTAGCGCTGGAATGCCAGCACTACTACTATACCAAGTTAGCAGTAGCGCTTTATCTGGTAAAGCGCTACAGATGATAGAAAGTAGCAGTAGCATTTCTTATGGAAAGCGCTGCTGCTGACTTTTCCTGTATTTTCGAAAATACAGCTTATTTACATTGTGGTTTTATATACAGTACTTTCATCATATGATTTTATGACCATGATTAGTTATTATGTATAACAGTAGCTGAAATGAACGTGGAGTAGATTCAAGTGGAGGCAACATGTGGTGCATGTCTAAAGTACTACTAATCCAAACTTGATCTAGTTTGGATTAGTAGTACTTTCGATGTGCACCCCATCCTGCCTCCACTGGAATATATTCCATGTTCATTTCAC
>LT934122.1:430417236-430449359 GCA_900231445.1 Triticum turgidum subsp. durum
TGTTCAAGTAAAAAAACTTAAACATATGCGTCAGTCCAAGTAGATAGTGACAAGGTTCAGCTACCACTAAGAGTTATATGTTGTTATTTCCAAGAGTACAAGTCATGTAGTTGCGTCAGTTCGAACGAGTAACAAAATTGTTACTGACAAAAATATAAAATTGCTACATAGTAAGTTCAGTAATACATAAACTAGTAGTACTTGTAATGTAGATGCATTGATGCACGATTAGGATGTCGAGGTTACTGTCAGTGCATCTAATATGCTATCTTCAGTTCAAGTAAAAAAACTTAAACATATGCGTGAGTCCAAGTAGATAGTGATTAGAGAGTGCCACAGTTACACAGTAAGTTCATTGATACATAAACTAGGAGTACTTCTAGTGTAGTTGCATAAGTTATAGAAGAACAAAAGAAAAGTCATGCATGAGTTCAATGTCCAGTTTACAAACAGTGCTAAAAACATTACATCAGTACATCCGGGTTGATAATGAATGTTCATCAGTTCGACCGAAAACGAAACCAGATTAATCCCAAAACTATTGAATGTCGTTTGCAGAAGCATGCAAGGCGGCGCACTCAGCGAGCATTTGATGAGCCAAACAGATATGGGGCACCACCTGGTTGGGTAACACCAGAAATACTGCCTGGATATTTCAACAATACAGGCAGATTTGAAGATACACCGCAATCATCAGAAGCACGGACATGTTCTCCTATACAACAAACACCAATATGTGGGAATAGAAGCTTTGCCGCTGCTGGGTTGCAACAAGGCTAACAATATCACCAACAACAAATGTTTTCTTTCCTCGCACATGCAAAAAGCCAAGGACAGGAAGCCGTGGATGGGTTGCAAGAAGGCTTCCACCAGTCGCTCCATCAACATCAATCATCTGTGTTGCAAAAGAGGTTGCGATGGGAAGACCAGGGCAAAGAGACAGAAATTTTGGCCACTCTAGCAGGTTCAAAAGTACAAGATATGAGCCATATAGACAGGAGCAACCTCACAATGAATCCGAGGGGAGACGGCCGTACAACACGAGATGGAGATCTTCATCAACGTTGCTCCCTCCAAGAGATGCATTGCTGCATGTGCCAAGGGTGACACCACCGGCACCCATAAACCAGGGATAACAACAAACACCGGAGGCAGCGCAGAGCTATACACATGTAAGTATCCATATAGGAAAAAAAAATACAAGCACAGTCCATACCATGGTGCTGTGACCACCCCATCTAACATTTTCATAACTACATTTTTGTTTGGTCACTGTTGCGTGCAGCCACCTGACATTGAAGCTTATGTTCTGCCAAGGCTAGAGATGAGGTTTGAAACTTTCGAAGAAACAAAGAACTTCTACAACGTATATGTGAAGCATGCAGGTTTTGCTGTCAGGGAAGGCCCCAAGTTTAAGACCAGAGCCTACCTTTATTGCACGTGCCATGGAGTTTATGAATCAAAGGTGTCTGAAGCAAATAGACAGCGTAACAAGATGACAACCAGAACTACCTGCGGGGCTAAAATGAGGCTAAAGAAGGAAAAGCATGGAACATTTGTCGTAAAAGAGTTAGTCTGGGAACACAACCATAGGCTACAGCTCACCGCAGAAATGTTTGTCTTCTTGCACTCCCACAAAAACTTTGACAAAACAATCTTGGAGTACGTCAAGTACCTGCAGTTCAAAGGCATTGAACACGCGCAAATCATGAGCATACTAGCGGTGATGACCCTGGTAGCTACTTCCTCGAAATGAATGCCAAATACCTGATTAACCTATAAGTACAAACTTGTTCTCCTCCCATAAACCGCCTCCGTCATTTTTCCTGTGTCAGTACAAACATATTACGCAACGCATGACCTGACGCCAGTTCAACATGCATTTTTCAATGAACTTTTAATATGAAGGAAAGCAAAGAATTCAAGGATTGATGATGTGGACGATGTCCTAAAGACTGTCAACTTCTTTAGGGGGGTGAAAGCTATAAACAGGGAATTCTTCTGTGACATGCAACTCGGTGAGTCCGACAGAGATAAGAACATATTCTGGGCGAACGCAAGCTGTCGAGGGGCGTATCAGGACTTCGGGGACTGTGTAACGTTTGACACAACATATAAGACCAACAAGTACCATATGCCACTTGGGGTGTTTGTCGGAACTAACAACCACTTACAGACTACATTCTTTGGTTTTTCCCTGATAAGAGATGAGGATGCAGATTCATTCAAGTGGCTGTTCAAGACATTTTTAAGGTGCGTGAGAAGGAAGGCTCCTACATGCATCCTCACAGGTACAGCCGCTAAAACCACCCCCAACCACCACCCCCCAACCAAAAAAGAAAAGGAAAATAACACAGTAAAAATGTTGTGTCAGTTCTATTGGTATATATGCACAACCATCTGCTGACCACTCCGAGTCTATTTTCTCATTACAAGACCAGTGCTCGACAATGGCTTTGGCGATGGCAGATGTTTTCAAGAACACAATACATAAGATATGCCGCTGGCACATTATGAAGAAGTACAGGGAACACGTCGCGTACCTGTATTACTTGCACGAGGACTTTAAGGATGAATTCACATCAATTCTCAACTGGCCCCTCATGCCAACTGAGTTTGAGGATGCCTAGAAAAGACTCATGGATAAGTACAACCTCCACGATGATGCCACAATGGTGGGCATGTGGAACGAGCATGAGAGTTGGATATCATCCTACTTCAAAGAAATTTTCTGCACCACAATGACATCCACACAGCGAAGCGAGAGCATGAACTATGTGCTCAAGAAGAACTACGTAAGTGAGAGACATAACCTACACCGGTTTGTCAACCAGGTAAACTCCTGCGTCAAAACCAGGAGGCAGACAGAGAACCAGGAGACAATGGGTAACCGGGTATAGCTCTATCACTTGTTGTAAGACAAAAAATTACATGCTTACTAAAGTAAAACTTTATTAGAAGTTTTTGCTGCGAGAAAACTAACTATTTGGTCATCATTCTTGCATGTGCAGAAGGAACAAAACACGCTGACCTTCTATGGGTTTGACACCAAGATGGCAAAGCTGTACACACGAGCTATGTACAGCGAGATCAGAAGTAGGCTAAAACTGAGCACACTCTCCACGGCGACAGAGACGGAAGAGCCCACAAAGTACCTAGTGCGATACAACCACCCGCAAAAACTGTCTGTGTGGGCTCAGCACGCGTTCCAGGTGGTTGCAGACCCCGTGGGAGAAACATACGAGTGCGAGTGCAGGCTATGGGACCACACAGGTGAGGACTACAAAAAAGATATTACATACTGTACTACTTTTTTTGCAAAGTTTTTGTTTGAATGAAATGACAAAAAACATGCACCTCCTCCAAAAACAAATACAGGTCTTTTCTGCGTGCATGTCCTGTGCATGATGCAGACAATTAAGGATGCCAGCATTCAGAGAAATACATCCTTAGGAGATACATCAAAGGCCTGAACATCCAGCCAACATTTGACAGAAATGACTTGAGGATAGTAGCGTCAAACAAGGCATCCCAATACTGCATTGAAAGCTCACTGCTGACGCTGAACATGAGGGTGCACAGAAAAAGCTTGAGAAGCCAAGAGCAAATGGCAAGGTCGTGGGTCGTCATGGACAAACTTGAACAAGAACTCGATGCCATGCATTCTGTTGAAAATGGAGGTGTCGCGGACAATGAAGCCATTGAGCAGGATATTGCTACAATGTTATCCGAGATGAACCATCTGGGAGCTATTGACCCGTTTGACAACGAGGAAGAGGAGCAGCAGCAACCGGAGCTTGCCCATGTGCACACTCAAGAGCACCGACAAGCTCACATGCGAGATCATGAGCTTGATGGTGCTTTAGGCGAACGACATGACAATAGCACATCCTACCAGCGGCAGTAGGAAAGGGTGATTAAACCATCCATATTCTCAAACACAAAGGGGAGGAAGAGCAAGACGCAAGCAGTGAAAGCTGCATAAGCAGTAGCCAAAAAGCCACCACACCCCATCAAGTGCGTGGAATTTGGCCCGGACGGCAAACCTCTCGGGATAAGGGCATGCGGATTCTGCAACGTTGTGAGCAACCATAACTACCGCACATGCCCACTCCGCACAGATGCCACTGTCAACAAGAACAAGCAGATTGGAGACACCCAGCTTTCTACCAATGGAGACAACACATGTAACAGCTACACTTGCCGCAAGTGTGGGGGAACTGACGGACATAATGCCTGCATGTGCAAAGTGGGCAAGGAGGTCAGTGGAGCTGAATAGAAACAGGGCAAGGTACAGAGTTCCAAGCAATCAAATGAAGACGATGAAGAAGAAGAGTTTGATGAGAATGACGGCCAATCAGACGAAGACAATGAAGATGACAGTGTCGGGGGCGAGGAAACTGAAACTGACAATGAAACTGCCAAGGCTCAACCTGGAAAGAGCGCCGGCAAGGCACAACATTCGAGGACAGTTAGGAGAAGCTCAAGACTAAACAATACATAGTGGTTATCCTGCTGCGTCAACTAAAAAATAACCTTGTAGTCTCAGTTGCATCAGCACACAATGAGGAAGCATTTCAGAAACACTATCGTTACCAAAACTTATTTAGCTTTATCGTCGATTTCTCGATCAGCACTATAGTTAAGATATAATTTCTGATTTGTGCCCGCTGGAGCAGTGACATTATTATGTAAACCATTTGATAATAATTTTGAATGCAGTCACAAATACGTTTGAAAAAACTTATATGGATATATCTGACGCAAAACGCTACTGTCAACCAGTAACTCAGCAAGAAAATATGTCAAGGAAAAATTTAACTCTTGTAGTACATCGGTACTGATAGCTCTCAGTCGTCAGTACAAGGCAGAGTACACATCAGTACTGATATAATTTCTGATTTGTGTCCGTTGGAGCAGTGACATTATTATTTAAACCATTTGATAATCCTTTTGAATGCAGTCACAAATAAATTTGAAAAGACTTATCTGGATATATCTAACGCAAAATGCTCCTGTCGACCAGTAACTCAGCAAAAAAATGTCAAGGAAAAATTTAAACTCTTGTAGTACATCAGTACTGATAATTCTCAGTCGTCAGTACAAAGGCATAGTAAAACAAACACACCCGTGAACGACTCAAAAAAACATCGTTTTGAAAAAACAAAGCTATGCCTGCTTCTACCAGTCCCAATTCAGAAAGACCATCAGTACATAAAAATAATTACCTCAAGCAAAATGCAAATATAATACATCCTGTACTGATGAAAATCTAATTTATCTGTAAAAAATACTCATAGATTATCTTGATATAAACAATCCTTTAAAAAATACGAAAATTGTTTTAAAAAACATTAGCACCACACATAGTCTCACTGGTATTTGGTACGTTCAATTACACTTCAATCACCGGTCCAAGTACGACAGTAGAGGAGTTCAGACCTCCATCAACACCGACGCTGACACGTGCAAGTGGGATAAGTAGCTAATAAGTACAGCTTGACTATACGAATCGGTGCCACAGTAAAATGCCATCATCACCACCGCAACGACGTGCAAGTGGGATTTGGCAGGCCATAAGTACAGCTTGACAAGACTAGTCAGTTCAACAGTAAAAACCATTTAACTTGGACGGTTAGCTCTTCCACGCCTCCACCCGCGCCACCCACTGAGCGGTTGCCACAAGGGACTGCAAATGGTGACCCCATGCCACAACACCCACTACACCCACGCCCCCAAACGAACCGCCTTCCACAAATCCCTGTCCACGCACTGCAAAATACCATTCTCTTCCATCTGTCCCTCGTTCCCACAAACCACCATTGCCGCTTCCATCTCCACTGCACACAAACCAAAAACTTCTCTCTCCCAAGCCCACAGTCGCCGGAGGAAGGCAATGGCGGAGGAACCGTCCGCCAAGCGTCATCATGCCGAGACGTCGGACAAGAGCAGCAACCTCGTCGACATTCACGTCCCCGGCGAGAAGCGCGAGTACACAACAACCCTCAAAGGGGTTGAGCTCCACGGCAACGAGACGCTGGCGATCGTCTGCACCAGCGTACCAGAAAAGGCCGACGAGGTGATATCCAGGCTCTGGAGGAAGCCTCGCGGCAGGACTCGTAGGATTGTTGGCGTTGGTGTGCACTACACCAACGAAGATGAACCTCCCCAGATGGCAGCAGTCCTGCAGTTGTGCGTCGACGAACTCTGCTTGGTGTACCACATCGCAGTGGCCACAAAATGGTGAGCAATCCTACTCATTTGCCCTGCATATGGTTTATCTATTTCATTAGTACTGTATCCTGAAAATTTAATCAGACTTGTTTCCCAACTAGATGTACTAGTGTGGTTTGTGAAAAGTGGATGCACTACTGCATTTTCTCAAGTAGATATACTATAAATGTATTTTTGAACCTGATGCACTGGATTACTGTTTGGAAAATCTTGCAGAAGATTAAATTCTGAAGTTGATCGACTAGTCTAGTTTCTGAAGTTGATCAGATAGAGTAGTCTATGTACTCGATGTATTAAAAATATGTTTCTGAACTTGATGTAGTGAAGTATTTTCTGAATTTGATCTAATGTTATTTTCATAAGAAAATAAACTAAGGACTTGGTGAAGCACTGGTTATGTGTTGTCCTATTCAACAAAAGTAGACTAAACTAGTACCAATACAGAACATACAACATTGACTGAAACTATGTATAATCCAAGAAGAAGAATAACATGATGTACTTAATTTAATTTCAGAAATTCCTTTACTAGTTTTTGAAGTACATTCATCCATTGTTTATCCTACATAAACAACTACTTCATGGATTCATCGCTTGTAAAAAAATGAATAATTCAAACATCAAAGTAATGCTAATATTCAAAATGTCTCTGCCCTTGCAGGCCCAAGCGCCTGACCGAGATGCTGCAGCATGAGAAGTTGTTCACATTTGCCGGTTTCAGCATTCAAAGCGACAAAGAGAAGCTGAAGTTGTCCGGTATGGAGATCAACCCCAACAAGTTCATCGACATTCAGCGCAAGTGGAGAGTTCCATACACCGGAAAAGAGTACGACTCCTTGACTGATGTTGTAGCCAGCGTCATCCACCCATTCTACAAAGGCATGAAGAAGAAGATCAACATGCAGGAAGACTACAAACTGTGGGGGACCAGCAAGCTGCCTGACAACCTCATTGAGTACGCAGGAGTAGATGCGTACGCCACGTACAAGTCATGGTTCATGATCGACTACATCACAGATGGTTCGGAATATGAGAAAGAGCGGGAGGCTGAAAACTACTATGACCGCCCCTATTGCCCCTTTATGGGATGAAGATACATCAGAGCCTGCCATCGTTTTACTTCCGCTTGTGCTTGCCTTTTATCTTGTTGTTTCAAATTAGTAGTTTGCTCTTGTTGGGTTGAACCAGTATGATTATGTCGTGCTTGTCATGTTTGAACAAGTTTAGTTATGTCCAAGTACAATGTTTTGCTTATATCATTATATAAGTTTGGTTTGGTAGCTTCGTATGTTGTTAATCCATCATTTCAAAATTGAAAAGTAGCTTCTGAATGGAACATTGTCACTGCTCTAAAGTACTACTTATGATGCAACTAATCACACAACGTTGCTCCATGTCAGTACAACTAAGTACACTTGATCGGATAGTACATACTTACTACAATAAAAAATACAAAGAAGCATCAGTCCGTAAGCGCTACTATGAATGCACTGTCAGCACAACTCAGTCTACACGCAAGTACCATAGTTCTAAAAATGACACTAGAAGACACTTGAGAATAATCACAAAAACAAACACAAAAAAGAAGGCAAAAAAACTCAAATGAAAAAGATTACACTCACACAAAACTGACAAGAACTAGAACAAAAAGTATCAGTCCAAGTCACTGGTGGAGTCAAGTACTAGATCCAAACAAATAAAAAAACAAAAAAATGGCCACCCAAGGTCAGGCGCAGGCCCTGACAATGCTAGGTACTTGAACTCGAGCCCGTGGGTGAATCCCTAGTAATCCGCACAACGCAGGACCCGCCGACCAGGGCCCACAGGTCAAGAGAGAGAGCGAGCGTCGTGTATAAGCGCTCAGGTAAGTGTTCAGAGGAGTTCGACTGGTGACCCTCGGCTGCGCTTATAAATAGGTCCGGAGCCCCCTCGACTAGCGAGGTGGGACTAAACCCAGAGCGCACGTGCACGACGCACTGCACAGCCGCGCGGATGAGCTATTTGGGTCGGAAAACGGCCCAATAGCCTGCATCGTCAACAAAACACCCCACAAATAAGCCCAGGCCCAGGTATACAAACCAGAGGGCGGGACAAAAGAAATATAAACTACAAGAAAAATGTTTGTCAATTAACCTAAAAAGGAAAAAAATATGATACAAAAACAATGAACCTCTAAAAAGAACAGAACTTAATAGCCTATCTGTTAAATGTACATAATTTAAAAAACCGAATTAAATATTACTTTCAAGTTCAACTACTAAAACTCAAAAAGTTCAAACATATAATGTTTGTCAATTATGCTAAATTTCTTATTTATAGAAAAACTGACAAGTTCAACTACTAAAACTCTAAAAGTTCAAACATATAATGTTTGTCAATTATGCTAAATTTCTTATTTATGTAAAATCTGACAAGTTCAACTACTAAAATTCAAAAAGTTCAAACATTATTTAAAAACCCAAATTAAAATATTACTTTCAAGTTCAACTACTAAAACTCTAAAAGTTCAAACATATAATGTTTGTCAATTATGCTAAATTTATTATTTATATAAAAGCTGACAAGTTCAACTACTAAAATGCAAAAAGTTCAAATAGAATTTATTTGTCAATTCTGCTAAATTTCTTATTTATATAAAATCTGTCCACACCACAATGAATGATCTGGTCGTAAAATAATCTCAAACCCCCACCCCCATCCAAACAAACAAAAAAAATCAGTTCAAACATACATACAACATCGGTACTAAAACAGCAGGATCAGTCAGGCCACTCGCACCACTGTGACATCAAATTTCAAACCCATGCGCTGTATGAAATTACAATTCAGTTCACACAGTAGTAAACCATAAGTGCACTAAAATGAGAATACAAAAACTATAAAGGCCTAACTTAGGTTGGTACAGATGAAAATAAAATAAGTACAAGTTTTGAGCAACAACTCCCAGGGCACTGAAAAAATGTTTTGAGATAAACTAGTGTATAAGACTTCAATGGAAAAAACAATACTTAAACATCCACACGGAAAAACATCACAGAGAATACGTCACCTAAACAGTGCAAAATGCCATCATCACCACCGCAGAGACATGCAAGTGGGATTTAGCAGATCGTAAGTACAGCTTGACAAGACTAACTAGTGCAGCAGTAAAAAACATTTGTCTTGGACGGTTAGTTCTTCCAGGCCACCACCCGCGCCACCCTCTGGGCGGTTGCCACGACGCACTGCAAATGGCGACCCCCACGACCACTACACCCACGCCCCCGATGAACCGCCTCCCACACACCACCATCAACACACTGCAAAATACCCCATTGTCTTTCATCTCTGCCTCATTCACAGAACCACCATTGCTGCTTCCATCTCCACTGCACACAAACTAAAAACTTCTCTCTCCCAAGCCCACAGTCACCGGAGGAAGGCGATGGCGGAGGAACTGTCCGTCAAGCGTCACCATGGCGAGATGTCGAAGAAGAGCAGCAACCTCGTCGACATTCACGTCCCCGGAGAGAAGCGCGAGTACACCAAAACGCTCAAAGGGGTTGAGCTCCACGGCAAGGAGACGCTGGAGATCGTCTGCACCAGCATACCAGACAAGGCCGACGAGATGATGAGCAGGCTCAGGATGAAGGGCGGCGGCTTATATCCGAGCTTCATCGGAGTTGATGTGGAGTACACCAACAAAGAAGAACCTCCACAGATGGCGGCAGTCCTGCAGTTGTTCGTCGAGGAACTTTGCTTGGTATACCACATCGCAGTAGCCACAAAATGGTAACCATACTATTGTTCATTCATCTGTTGTACTAGTACTACTCACTAAAAACTTAATTAAAACTTGTTTCCCAACTAGATGAACTACTATAGTCTATGAAGTGGATGCACGAGTACATGTTTCTCAAGTTACATGCATTTCTGAAACTATGAAGTGGATTGTTTCACCAGATTAGCATCTGAAGAAAAGTTTATAGCATTCTGAACTTTATGCACCAAATTAATTTCTGAACTTGATGTACTAGCATAGATTCTGATCTTGATGCACTAGTATAGTTTATAGAATTGATGTATTAAAAGATCTTTGGTGAAGTGGTATAGGTCCATATCTTGATGCACATGTTTCTCAAACTAATTTCTGAACTTGATATAGAATTAATGCACAAAGATGTATCAAGCACTGGTAATGGTCTTTTATTCAACAAAAAAGAAAACTACACTTGAATCAAGCAGCGCATATATCATTGACTCTGGTAAAATGATTCTTGAATTTGGTGAAGCAATGAAGATAGCAAAAAAGAAAAAATAACACGGTGTAGTTGAATTTAATTTCAGGACTTCGTGTACTAGTTTCTGAACTACATTCATGCATGACTCATGATATATAAGCATCTACCTGATGGATTATCACTTGTAAAACAAAAAAAGCAGAAGAATTAAATCTTCAAAAAAGAAGACTAATCTTTAAATGTTTGTCTCCCCCCTTGCATGCCCAAGTGCCTCAAAGACTTCCCGCAGGAGGAGAAATTGTACACATTTGTCGGTTTCAGCATTGGAGGTGACAAGCAGATGCTGGAGAAGTCTGGTTTGGAAATAAACCCCAACAACTTCATCGACATGCAACGCAAGTGGAAAGATCCAAAGACCACCAAATACTACGACTCCTTGGCCGATGTTGCAGGCAGCGTCATCCACCCATTCTACGAAGGCATGAAGAAGAAGATGGACAGGGCAGACCACAAACTGTGGGAGACCAGCCCGCTGACAGACAACCTCATCATGTATGCAGGAATAGATGCGTACGCAACGTACAAGTCATGGAAGACAATCGACAACATCGTGACAGGTTGGGATATTTGATAACCCACAAGTATAGGGGATCGCAACAGTTTTCGAGGGTAGAGTATTCAACCCAAATTTATTGATTCGACACAAGGGGAGCCAAAGAATATTATCAAGTATTAGCAGCTGAGTTGTCAATTCAACCACACCTGGAAACTTAGTATCTGCAGCAAAGTGTTTAGTAGCAAAGTAATATGGTAGTGGTGGTAACGGTAACAAAAGTAAAGACAGCAAAAGTAATGGTTTTGGTATTTTTTAGTGATTGAAGGAGTAGCAACGGAAAAGTAAATAAGCGAGAACCAGTATATGGAAAACTCGTAGGCACCGAATTAGTGATGGATAATTATGCCGGATGCGGTTCGTCATGTAACAGTCATAACATAGGGTGACACAGAACTAGCTCCAATTCATCAATGTAATGTAGGCATGTATTCCGTATATAGTCATACGTGCTTATGGAAAAGAACTTGCATGACATCTTTTGTCCTATCATGCCGTGGCAGCGGAGTCCTATTGGAAACTAAGGGATATTAAGGCCTCCTTTTAATAGAGAACCGAAACAAAGCATTAGCACATAGTGAATACATGAACTCCTCAAACTATGGTCATCACCGGGAGTGGTCCCGATTATTGTCACTTCGGGGTTGCCGGATCATAACACATAGTAGGTGACTATAGACTTGCAAGATAGGATCAAGAACACACATATATTCATGAAAACATAATAGGTTCAGATCTGAAATCATGGCACTCGGGCCCTAGTGACAAGTATTAAGCATAGCAAAGTCATAACAACATCAATCTCAGAACATAGTGGATACTAGGGATCAAACCCTAACAAAACTAACTCGATTACATGATAAATCTCATCCAACCCATCACCATCCAGCAAGCTTACAATGGAATTACTCACGTACGGTGGTGAGCATCATGAAATTGGTGATGGAGGATGGTTGATGATGACGACGGCGATGAACCCCCCTCTCCGGAGCCCCGAACGGACTCCAGATCAGCCCTCCAGAGAGAGATTAGGGCTTGGCAGCGGCTCTGTATCATAAAACGTGATGATTTCTTCTGTCTGATTTTTTTCTCCCCGAAAGCAAATATATGGAGTTGGAGTTGGCGTTGGAGGGCCACCAGTGGGCCCACGAGGTAGGGGGGCGTGCCCAGGAGGGGGGTGGGCGCCCCCCACCCTCGTGGACAGGGTGTGGGCCCCCTGGTCTTCATCTTTGGTGAGGATTTTTTATTATTTTTTCTAAGATGTTCCGTGGAGTTTCAGGTCATTCCGAGAACTTTTATTTTCTTCACATAAAACAACATCATGGCAATTCTGCTGAAAACAACGTCAGTCCGGGTTAGTTCCATTCAAATCATACAAGTTAGAGTCCAAAACAAGGGCAAAAGTGTTTGGAAAACTAGATACGACGGAGACATGTCAACTTCCCCAAGCTTAAACCCTTGCTTCAAGCAATTCAGTTGATAAACTGAAAGAGAAAAATAAAAACTTTTACAAACTCTGTTTGCTCTTGTTGTTGCAACATGAAAAGCCAACATTCAAGTTTCAGCAAATATTATGAACTAACCATACTAACAATGACACATAGGTCTCACAATTACTCATATCAATGGCATAATCAGCTAGCGAGCTATAATAACAAAACTCGGATGACAACACTTTCTCAAAATAATCATAACATGATATAACAAAATGGTATCTCGCTAGCCCTTTCTGAGACCGCAAAACATAAATGCAGAGCACCTTTAAAGATCAATGACTGACTAAACATTGTAATTCATGGTAAAAGAGATCCAGTCAAGTCATACCCAATATAAACCAATAGTAATGAATGCAAACGACAGTGTGCTCTCCAGCGGGTGCTCTTAATAAGAAGGATGATGACTCAACATAAAAGTAAATGGATAGGTCCTTCGCAGAGGGAAGCAGGGACTTGTAGAGGTGCCAGAGCTCGATTTTGAAATAGAGATAAATTATTTTGAGCGGAATACATTCATTGTCAACATGACAACTAAGATATGATGATATCTTCCATGCTAAACAAACTATAGGCGGTTCCCAAACAGAATGGTAAAGTTTATACCCCCCTCCTCCACAAGCATCAATCCATGGCTTGCTCGAAACAACGAGTGCCTCCAAAATTCAACGGGTCCCAGGGGGAGTTTTGTTTGCAATTATTTTGATTTAGTTTGCGTAAAGCATGGGACTGGGCATCCCAGTTACCAACCATTTTCTCGTGAATGAGGAGCGGAGTCCACTCCTCTTGAGAATAACCCGCCTAAAATGGAAGATAAGGGCAGCCCTAGTTGACATATGAGCTATTCGAGCATGCAAAATAGAATGTTTATTTGAAGGTTTAGAGTTTGGCACATACAAATTTACTTGGAACGGCAGGTAAATACCGCATATAGGTAGGTATGGTGGACTCATATGGAACAACTTTGGGGTTTAAGGAGTTTGGATGCACAAGCAGTATTCCCGCTTAGTACAGATGAAGGATAGCAAAAGACTGGGAAGCGACCAACTGAGAGAGCGACAACAGTCATAAACATGTATTAAAATTAATTCACACCGAGTACAAGCATGAGTAGATATAATCTGCCATGAACATAAATATCATGAAGGCTATGTTGATTTGATTCAACTACATGCGTGAACATGTGCCAAGTCCAGTCACTCAATTCATTTAAAGGAGGATACCATCCCATCATACCACATCATAATTATTCTAATAGCATGTTGGCATGCAAGGTAAACCATTATAACTCATAGCTAATCAAGCATGGCACAAGCAACTATAATCTCTAAATGTCATTGCAAATATGTTTACTTCATAATAGCTGACTCAGGAACGATGAATCATCATATTTACAAACACAAGAGAGGTCGAGTTCATACCAGCTTTTCTCATCCCAATAAGTCCATCATATATCATCATTATTGCCTTTCACTTGCACGACCGAAGGATGTGTATAATAATAAGAGTGCACGTGCATTGGACTAACCTGGAATCTACAAGCATTCAACTCAAGAGAGAAGACAAGTAATATGGGCTCTAAGTTAAATAAACAATCATGCATATAAGAGCCACTTCAACAATTTAATCATGGCCTTCTCCTACCGACCCCCCAAGAAAAGAAAAGAAAATAAAACTATTTACACGGGAAAGCTCCCAACAAGTAAGAAGAAGAACGGGAAACATTTTTGGGTTTTCTTTTTAATTACTACAGCAAAGAAATAAACTACTAGTAATTTTTTTTGGTTTTTTCTTAAGATTTATTAAACACACAAGAAGAAAGCAGGAAAAAGAAAATAAACTAGCATGGATATTACAATGAAAGAGTATGAGGACCGACATCTAGCAGTGAGTGTGTGTGAACATAAATGTAATGTCGGTGAGAAATACGTACTCCCCCAAGCATAGGTTTTTGGCCTAAGTTGGTCTATTGCCAGGGATAGCCTGGCGGATACCCGTAGGTGAAGCTGGGGTCATACTGCGATGAAGAAGACTCTGACTGCCACTGGCTGGCAACCACCTCTGGATCCCAAGAATAAACAGACTGTCATGGAGGCTCATCTTGTGGCTCTGGTTTCGGGGCTGGTGTAGGATTCCGATAGGATTGAACGGCTGCCCACGGAACAATGTGAGGACCTGCAGACAAGTTAAACAAAGAGGGAGCAGGCAAAGTAATAGTCTCAGGGTGATGTTTATCAAAGTATAATTTATATTTGAGCTCCCCTTCACGACTCTTAACAAGAAAGTCATGCGCTATCATACTCTTATAATCTAAATAAGCACGGGGCAATGATGTTTCTTCTTTCTCCTCATGCCTAATAGGTATTTCAAAATATTCAGCTAAGCGTGAAGCATAAATGCCTCCAAAGATAGGGCCCTTAGTACGGTTCAGACTTAATCGTCTAGCAACAATTCCACCCATACTAACAGAGTTATTGCGGTGTAAACCATGGAACAAAATAATAATATCAGGAACACTAAGGTTTCCATAGTTCCCGCGTCCAATCAAGCAACGACTAGCAAATAAGGCAAAGTAGCGTAAAACAGGAAAATGTATGCTAGTAATCCTTGCATCAGAAACCTTCCTGGTTTCTCCCACGGTGATAGTGTTAATAAAAGCTTCTACTTCGTTACGGTGTGGTTCATCCAAGGTGCCCTCAAAGGGTATTTTGCAAACCTTGCAAAATTCAGCTAATGTCATCTCCTTAACAACGTCGTATAAATGAAACTCTACTGATGGAGGTGATTTCTTAGGGAAAAAGTAGAAGTTTTGCACAAAAGTGTTTGTGAGTAAGAGATATTGATGACGTTGGTCACGGTGGAAGTCGGTGAGGCCAGCATTCTCAATCAATAAATAGAAATCCTCATAAATCCCGGCTCTCCTCTAGAAGTCATCGAAAGGCCATTCACATGGCCGGACCTCCGCGGTGCAAGGCAAATTAAATTTGGGCTTCTGCTCTTCTTCCTTTTGTTTTTCCTTCGAGCTTCGGCTCGACGAGCCCCTTAAAAGTCTCTTCATTAATTTCTGAAAATCTGAAATTTTTAGTAACTTCAAATAAAAGTGAACCAACTTCAATAAAATTGATAGCAACAACTCCCACAAGTGCCTAGAGCCTATATCAAGCATTAGAACTACTTGGAACCATATAAATTTGACATGCAAGCTCAAGAACATGGTCACCTATGCAGCACAAATTTGCAAAGAATGAAGCACTAGAACAAAAACTAATTGGACCAATGGAGGAGTTACATACCAAGGAACAATCTCCCCAAGCAGTTTTGCGAGAGGTGCTTTGAGCAAGGAGATCGAAAATCACAGCAACGGGGGCTGGAACTCGTGCTTGAGTTGGTTTTTCGTGTTTGTGTGAGGCAGAGGAAGAAGATGGGTGCAGGGATAAGTGGAGGAGGGCCACCGTGGGCCCACGAGGTAGGGGGGCGCGCCCAGGGGGGTAGGGCACGCCCTCCACCCTCGTGGCCAGGTGGCAGCTCCCCCCGCAGTAATTTTTGCATAGTAAATCCTCAAATATTTCCGAAAAAACATATTAAATTGGCATGGCATTCTGAGGACTTCTATTTTCAGGATATTTTTTGTATTGCACGGATAAGTCAGGAAACAGACAGAAAAATACTACTTTACTTTATTTCTTCTAAATAACAGGAAATATAAAGAGGGTACAGAAGGTTGTGCTTCTAGTTTCATCCATCTCGTGATCATCAAAATGAACCCACTAACAAGGTTGATCAAGTCTTGTTAACAAACTCATTCCGAATAACACGGAACTGGAGAAATTTCGAATAACACTAAGTTACCTCAACGGGGATATGAAAATCCCCAACAATAAGAATATCATACTTTTTCTTGACAGTAGGGAGAGGAAATTCAAAACCTCCAAATATAATCGATGGAATTTTTCCAATAGAGTTGATACTATAAACTTGAGGTTGTTTCCTCGGAAAGTGTACCGTGTGCTCATTACCATTAACATGAAAAGTGACATTGCCTTTGTTGCAATCAATAATGGCCCCTGTAGTATTAAGGAAAGGTCTTCCAAGAATAATAGACATACTATCATCCTCGGGAATATCAAGAATAACAAAGTCCAAATAGTAACGTTCGCAACTACAACAGGCACATCCTCACAAATACCGACAGGTATAGCAGTTGATTTATCAGCCATTTGCAAAGATATTTCAGTAGGTGTCAACTTATTCAAGTCAAGTCTACGATATAAAGAGAGAGGCATAAAGCAGTTTTAACATAATTTCTCTTAATGGTGCATGGTATAGTAGGTACTCCTGGATCTCCAAGATCAAATAAAGCAGTTTTAACATAATTTCTCTTAATGGTGCATGGTATAGTAGGTACTCCTGGATCTCCAAGTTTCTTTGGTATTCCACCCTTAAAAGTATAATTAGCAAGCATGGTGGAAATTTTAGCTTCCGGTATCTTTCTTTTATTAGTAATGATATCCTTCATATACTTAGCATAAGGATTTGTTTTGAGCACATCAGTTAATCGCATACGCAAAAAGATGGGTCTAATCATTTCAGCAAAGCGCTCAAAATCCTCATCATCCTTTTTCTTGGATGGTTTCGGAAGAAAAGGCATGGGTTTCTGAACCCATGGTTCCCTTTCTTTACCATGTTTCCTAGCAACGAAGTCTATTTTATCATAATGTTGATTCCTTGATTGTGGGTTATCAAGATCAACAGCGGGTTCAACTTCTACATCATTATCATCACTAGGTTGAGCATCAACATGAACATTATCATTAACATTATCACTAGGTTTATGTTCATCACCTGATTGTGATTCAGCATCAGAAATAGAGATATCATTTGGATTCTCAGGTAGTTCAGCAATAGGTTCACTAGAAGTTTGCAAAGTCCTATCATTTTTATTTTTCTTCATTTTAGAAGAACTAGGTACATCAATATTATTTCCCTGAGAATCTTGCTCGATTCTCTTAGGGTGGCCTTTACGATACAAAGGTTCCTGAGTCATTCTACCAGTTCTAGTAGCCACTCTAACAACATAATCATTTTTCTTACTATTCATTTCATCAAGCACTTCTTTCTGAGCTTTAAGTACTTGTTCTACTTGAGTGGTAACCATAGAAGCATGTTTGCTAACAAGTTTAAGTTCACCTCTAATATTAGCCATATAATCACCCAAGCGTTTAATCATAAAGGTATTCTATTTTAATTGTCTACCAAAATAAGAATTAAAGTCATCTTGCTTAAACATAAAGTCATCAAACTCATCTAAGCACTGACTAGCAATTTTAGTAGGAGGAACTTCAGCTTTATCATATCTATAGAGAGAATTTACCTTTACTACCTGTGTCGGGGTATCGAGATCAGGAGGTTCTTCAGTGAATAAGTAATGGAGATCATATACTTCTTCAACAGGCGGTAAATTAAGACCGTGTATTTCTTCAATAGGAGGTAAATTCTTAACATCTTCAGCTTTAATACCTTTTTCTTTCATAGATTTCTTTGCCTCTTGCATATCTTCGGACTGAGAAATAGAACACCTCTCTTCTTCGGAGTTCGTTTAGGAATAGGCTCAGTAATTGGCTCTGGAGCTGGCTCAGGAGGTGGCTCGGGAGGTGCCCAATTATTTTCATTTATCAACATATTATTCAATAGAATTTCAGTTTCATCCGGTGTTCTTTCCCTGAAAAGAGAACTAGCACGACTATCCAGGTAATCTCTGGAAGCATCAGTTAGTCCATTATAAAAGATATCAAGTATTTCAGGTTTCTTAAGAGGATGATCAGGCAAAGCATTAAGTAACTTGAGAAGCCTCCCCCAAGCTTGTGGGAGACTCTCTTCTTTAATTTGCACGAAGTTGTATATTTCCCTCAAAGCAGCTTGTTTCTTATGAGCAGGGAAATATTTAGCAGAGAAGTAATAAATCATATCCTGGGGACTACGCACAACACCAGGATCAAGAGAATTAAACCATATATTAGCATCACCCTTTAATGAGAACGGAAATATTTTGAGTAAATAAAGGTAGTGCGATCTCTCATCATTAGTAAACAGGTCGGCTATATCATTTAACTTAGTAAGATGTACCACAACAGTTTCAGATTCATAGCCATAAAAAGGATCATATTCAACCAAAGTAATTATATCTGGATCAACAGAAAATTCATAATAATCCTTATCGGGAACACAGATAGGTGAAGTAGCAAAAGCAGGGTCGGGTCTCATTCTATCTCTAAAAGATTCTTTACTCCATTTAACTAGCAACCTCTTAAGTTTGTATCTATCCTGGCAAGCAAAAATAGCTGCAGAAGATTCCGCATCAAAAAGATAACCCTCGGGAATAGCAGGCATATTTTCATCATCACTCTCATCATCATATTCAGATTCAATAGTTTCTCTTTCTCTAGACCTAGCAATTTTTTCATCAAGAAATTCACCAAGGGGCACAGTAGTATCAAGCATAGAAGTAGTTTCATCATAAGTATCATGCATAGTAGAAGTGGCATCATCAATAACATGCGACATATCAGAATTCATAGCAGTAGCAGGTTTAGGTGTCGCAAGCTTACTTATAACGGAAGGAGAATCTAGTGCAGAGCTAGATGGCAGTTCCTTACCTCCCCTCGTAGTTGAGGGCAAAATAGTAGTTCGATCGTCTTTCAAGTTCTTCATAGTGTCCAGCAGATATAAATCCCAAGTGACTCAAAGAATAGAGCTATGCTCCCCGGCAACGGCGCTAGAAAAAGGTCTTGATAACCCACAAGTATAGGGGATTGCAATAGTTTTCGAGGGTAGAGTATTCAACCCAAATTTATTGATTCGACACAAGGGGAGCCAAAGAATATTCTAAAGTATTAGCAGCTGAGTTGTCAATTCAACCACACCTGGAAACTTAGTATCTGCAGCAAAGTGTTTAGTAGAAAAGTAATATGATAGTGGTGGTAACGGTAACAAAAGTAAAGACAACAAAAGTAATGTTTTTGGTATTTTGTAGTGATTGAAACGGTAGCAACGGAAAAGTAAATAAGCGAGAACTAGTATATGGAAAACTCGTAGGCACCGGATTAGTGATGGATAATTATGCCGGATGCGGTTCGTCATGTAACAGTCATAACATAGGGTGACACAGAACTAGCTCCAATTCATCAATGTAATGTAGGCATGCATTCCGTATATAGTCATACGTGCTTATGGAAAAGAACTTGCATGACATCTTTTGTCCTACCCTTCCGTGGCAGCGGGGTCCTATTGGAAACTAAAGGATATTAAGGCCTCCTTTTAATAGAGAACCGGAGCAAAGCATTAGCACATAGTGAATACATGAAGTCCTCAAACTATGGTCATCACCGGGAGTGGTCCCGATTATTGTCACTTCAGGGTTGCCAGATCATAACACATAGTAGGTGACTATAGACTTGCAAGATAGGATCAAGAACACACATATATTCATGAAAACATAATAGGTTCAGATCTGAAATCATGGCACTCGGGCCCTAGTGACAAGCATTAAGCATAACAAAGTCATAGCAACATCAATCTCAGAACATAGTGGATACTAGGGATCAAACCCTAACAAAACTAACTCGATTACATGATAAATCTCATCCAACCCATCATCGTCCAGCAAGCCTATGATGGAATTACTCACGTACGGCGGTGAGCATCATGAAATTGGTGATGGAGGATGGTAGATGATGACGACGACGACGAATCCCCCTCTCCGGAGCCCCGAACGGACTCCAGATCAGCCCTGCCGAGAGAGATTAGGGCTTGGCGACGGCTCCGTATCGTAAAACGTGATGATTTCTTCTCTCTGGGTTTTTTCTCCCTGAAAGCCAATATGTGGAGTTGAAGTTGGCGTCGGAGGGCCACCAGGGGGCCCATGAGGTAGGGGGGCACGCCCAGGAGGGGGGGGCGCCCCCCACCCTCGTGGACAGGGTTTGGGACCCCTGGTCTTCATCTTTGGTGAGGATTTTTTATTATTTTTTCTAAGATGTTCCGTGGAGTTTCAGGTCATTCCGAGAACTTTTATTTTCTGCACATAAAACAACATCATGGCAATTCTGCTGAAAACAGCGTCAGTCCGGGTTAGTTCCATTCAAATCATACAAGTTAGAGTCCAAAACAAGGGCAAAAATGTTTGGAAAAGTAGATACGACGGAGACGTATCAATATTTCAAAAGAGCACGAGGCTGACCCCTACTACCACTACAATATTGTGGATGAAGATGCATGAAAGTCTGCATTCGTGTTGTTCGCGCTTATGCCTGTCCTTAATCTTGTTGTTTTAGATTTGTAGTTTGCTTTCGTTATGTTGAACCAGCTACCTTATGTTATGTGTGTCAGGGTTTGAACAAGTTTGCCTATGTCTATCAAGTACATCGTTTGCTTATGTCATCCAACAAGTTTGCTAGCTTCCTATTTTGTTGATCCATCATTTGAAGTTGAAGTAGGTTGAAGTTGAAACTTGATGGCTGCCACGTAGCACTAGTCATGGAGAAATAAAAATAACACATAAATATTTTCGCAAAAAAATAGTGGAAGACTAAGGACAAAAGCAAATATTAGCCTTGGATGCTCAGTACAGCTTAGACATGAACGGTAGTACTATCACACTACAAGAATCAGTTTTTAGTTTCAGAAGAACACTAAAAAGACTAAGTTTCAGCCGAGGACAACATTCAGTACTAAAAGCATCATGCTAATAGTAGTTAGAAATTCACTAAGTACTACAACAGGAAAAGCAAAGAAACACTAGTACGTATTTCCTAGTCACTAGCATGCTAGGACTGAAAGTTCTGGTACACTTGAACACACGGTACATTCATTCTACAAAATATAAAAAGGAACGGGAAGCTTCAGTTCGCATTCCCTAAAACAGTGACACACTAAGAATAACAGTAATAATACAACTGAAATCTCAGTACAACTAAGTCTATACAGCAAGTGCTATGACTATACCAAACATTGCCTGGAGAAGAACCACATCCTAGAAAAAAAGAAGGCCAAAACTAAATCAAAAAGATATAAGTTCGACAAAGGAGAAAAATCACAAGAAACACAACAGAAGATGTACTAGCCTCAAACAACACAAAAAATAAATAATTAATAAAAGTACTAGCACAATTGAAATGTCAGTACAACTTAGTTTATTTGGTAATTGCTATGATGATACCAATTAATGCCTTGAGAAAGAAGTAGTTTTGAACTTAATAGGGCTATCTCTTAAACATAGCTAATTTAAACCAGTGCTTTAACTTTTACTATGAAGTTCAACTACTAAAGTTCAAGAAGTTCAAACAAAAATTTGGCACCAAATTTTAAAAGCCTTACGCTGAATGAGATTACAAATCAGTACTCACAGAACTATATCATAAGTACAAGAAAACGAGAGTATAGAATCTATAAAGGTCCAACTTAGGTTGGAATTAGATAAAAATAAAATAAATCTCACTTTCTCAGCAACAACTCGTAAATACACTTGAAAAAAAGGTGTTTTCAGTTCAACTAGTATATAAGTCTTCAGTACAAAAAAATAAAACTTAACCAAAATGAATTCCCGATGAAACATACACAAGTGAAACAGCTATTCAACCACACAATCAGCATGGAAAAAGAGTTTGTTAAACATTGTGCCACACTTAAACACAACACAAAATATACTAGTTATTATATAGTTCTCGACAAGACATCAAACACTACAAATAGAGCCTACAATGTTTTCAAGAGATATATCACACAACTATCCCATTCACTATGCAAATGATGACCATTTCTCCTATGCATCAGGAGCCAAAGCCTGAACCTCCTTGGGAAGCTCCATAACCACAAGCTGGCTATTCTGGTTGAACACAACTCTATACAGATCCTCATCGTTCCAATCAACAATGTGTGGCTGCAAAACAATAAAACAAATTATCAAAAATCATGACACATAAAAAAAGGATACACAATAAGCCAAAAACAGAAAGTGAAAAGCTCAACAAGAACCCACGCCATTATCTCGAATGTTCTCAACGATCTTTTCACCATCATAGGATCCCGCATACTTCAGAGTATAATGGCCACATTCATTCGGCCCTTGAAGTGGAACCTTGACAAACGTTGGTTTCTTTGCAAACAGCTCCTAATTGGGCTGCTTGCTCACATTGTACTGAGCATCACCATACATAGCCTTCATTACTTGGACCAATCTAGAAATCTGTAAAAAAACAAAAGAAACCACATAGTTTTAAGTCTCAGAAAAAGCAGAAACAAAGATGCAGAAAAATTAATCCAGTACAGATAATAAATGTCACTCACAATCTTCTCGCAGTCTTTATGATAGGTGTTCTTTGAAGGACGGCGGTTCTTTGTATAAGGTAAAGAGTCAAGGATGTCAACGCTACTTCGGTACCGATTCATGACATATAGGGAAAAGTGGTTCACTTTCTTATCCTTTGCTAAAAACATAGGCTTGAATAGAGGCATCATGATCTAATAACAAATGACCAAAAAAGAGATGTTAAATATTCAAAATAAAAACCAGCATCAAAACAAACAAATAAAAACCAAAAATCAGCTAGTAGATCTCACTAGGTCGGCACTGAGCAAGTCTTCCTTATCTTTAACATAGCTCTTGAAATCTCTCGGTGCACTCTCCACATTAAACACTTTATTTTCATCACCGTAAAACGAACAGTCAAGCACAACCTGCAAAAAAGCCAAAATAGAATTGACAGCAAGAAAGGATCAACAAGCAAAGTACTATTAAAACTCGTAAAAACAATAGGCAGTCTTGTTCAACAGAAAGAAACCTATCTGATTGATTACCGTGATGAAATATGGACTCAGCAATATCCTTTTCCCAGATGCGAAATCAGCATTTCTCTCGGGGTCTTGCTTCCAATCATCAATGAGGAAATCCATTACATCACCCTCCATCATTTGCCCAGGTGTAAAAACTTCCCAAATGCGATTCCTGGTGAAGCTAGTTACGCTTTCATCAGGCTGAGGTATCATTGAGAATGTATTCGTGCAGCACACACAAGGACAAAAAGAAGGAGAAGTAAGATAAGGCATTCCTAGCAGTTCAAGTTGTATAAAAAGGAACAGTTCAGGTCATATTTATCTAGCAGTTACAAACAACAGAAGAAAATAAGAGGAAAAATAATGAGAGATACTCACTCGGCATACTTCTCACGCCATTCATCACTAAGCAACAGATTATACAACCTGCGAGCCTTGTCCAGGTGAGGGAATTTATGAGGGTGAAGCTGCTGCATAGGGGAGCAAAACTTTATAGGAGCTCTGGGCGCACGCTTCGTGCTTACAACATTGCCAGAATCCAAAGCAGGATCTTTCCTAGCACCACCAGCTCTACGAGCCACTATTCCAGCAAGGGGAGATAAACCTTTGGCAGCAGCGCTCCTCGTGACTCTTCCAACGCTAGCAATCTTGTCAAACACATCATCATCGCTGTCACAATGGGATTCTTGGGTGTAGTAGGGCTCTCTGCACAAGCAGCCGTAGAACCTCTCAGAGCTCCCAACCACCCCTTCATAACACCAGATCTTGTCTTTTCAGGAGAACGCCCCTAGCTAAGATCAATAGCTACGCGCTCGAGCTTCAAGAACTGGCTGCCAAAGAACCTGTAGTCATGCTCACCAAGATCCAGGCACTCACCTAAAAAGCAAAAACAAAAAAAGAAGAAGACCGCACAAAGGGTAAGTTCAAATACATATTTCATGACAGTACTAATAGAGAAGTACAAGCTGCAAAAAAATTACAAAAGTCCATGCACACGTACAGGGTTTGATGCCAAACAAACCTCGGAAGTCAACATCAAACACATCGCTAGTTGCGCAGGTATACAACAAAGTCTTCCTAATGTCAAGAATGTCTTCATGGCTGTAATCGACCATATCAATTACACCATCCTCCCGGCAATGATAGGTCTTGCAGTTTTGTAGCATAAAGAATCCACAATCATGCCTGTAAACAAAGGAAAAAACAAAAAATGGTACAACACAAATCCGAAAATACAAGAACAACATCCTCCCAGCAACAAAACAACCAGCAAAAATCATTAAAAACAGATACTCATGTGTTTTCCTACTGCGGCACCCGCACAAACTCGCAAGAGAAACCATCAATATGCACCGGCGAGAACGGTTTGGCCCTATCTACACTCGACTCCCTCCAAAGCTTCTTTATATTATCTGTCATATTCCTTAAGAATCTAACTGCATCACCCCAGGTTTCATCACGGAGTGAATCAAGACACTCGAAACGACGGAACCTCAAATTCAGACCAATCAAGCACCAATGCCCAGATTCTTCGCTAGGCTTCATGGTAGCCACAAATGACGGTGGATCAAATGTAGGGAAAAGAAGCTGGAAAAAATCGCAGAGGAAAAATGAATTTACCAAATCATAATGAAACAAAAAATTCAGCCTCCAAACAATAAAATAAAAGAGGGAAATTGAAATTCAGAAGTACAAACAAAAAATCAGATAATCATAAGAGTTATATCCACCGCCCAAAATTGAGGAACCATCATATCAGTTCAATTTCCTTGCAACAATAAGTGCAGCTTTAATAAAAGAAGCACGCATCATTCATAAGTACAGGTGTAAAAGCAAGATAATCAAGTTCATTCCCCCACCTCCCAAACTGCAAAGAAAACATGACAGTTCTAGTTAATGAGTACAAAAAGTCCAAGTTCACCTACTTGGTCAAAACTATCAGCACCTGATCTCATGAACCAATTTAGCACATTGGAATCAATATTTCCATCACGGATCTTGGTATGTTGTCCAAAAAGAACAACAACAGTTAGAAAATTGGCAAAACAAGTTATCATCCTATTTACAAAAAAGCAAAATACTGACCGTCACCCATCTGGGAACTATCAACTTGTTAGTGTCTCGGTACTTCTGACATAGAAAATATAAAAGAACGTCAGCACTGTCTAAGTTGAGCATGCCAGTGGGGACAAATGCTTTAGCAATAGAACCAACACTGGCATCACATTCTTTATTTTGAAACATTGGCTTGTGACTAGAAAAACACAAAAGATTACATGAATTAAAACTACTGCAACAACAACAATAATCATACGAGAGAAAGAAAAAGAGACAAAAATGGTACGGGCAAAATCCCAAACTAACCATTTCATACGGTTCGTGCGCAACCTCGTAACAGCGAAGAAAAACGTATCAACCTTAACAACATTACCACTTTCTGCTTGCAGAAAATGAAGAAAAATAATAAGTTCAACAACTACAAGAGAACATGTCCAAAATGCCAAAATTGAGAAGTACGTCTCATTTACAAGTCCTTACCTGGACCATCAGGGTTTGACGATGACAGTAGTTCCTGTGATGAGACCATTATGCCTCCAGTTTCAGGGTTGGACGATGGGACATCTTGAGAGGACACCAATATTGCTGCGCTTTCAGGGTCTGTAGAAAGAAAATGCTGGGACGACAAGAGCGCCTCCTGCGTCGAGGGGTCAGAAGAAATTGACAGAAGTAAATCATCATCCTCGAATGGCACCTCCTCCATGCTAGAAGCATCTTGCAATGCATCACCGTAATCAAGACCTCCAAGCGGGAAATTCTCCGGCGGAAAATCTTCACAATCAGGAACATTTTCATTCCCAGCAATACCAACACCAGGCGATTTGGCATCAAGTATGCCGGCAGCGCCAGCATCCTCATCAGCAACTTTGTTACCAACATTGCGCCCACTACTCAATGGAACACCACGAGCATCATCTCCACCACTAAGGACAACCTCACGCTCAACATCAGTAATCTGACAAAAATAAAAATTCAGAAAAAGTGAATAATATGAACAAAACTAACAATAAAAAATAAGGTACCAAGAGGTGCACAGAAAAACAAACCTTGGAAGCATTCACATCAACATCATCGATCTTGCTGCTGCTAACATTCAAAGCAACATCACCAATGGGCAAACAAGGCTCATCGCCAACAATAGGACCCTGATTCAAATGTAATGAGGAAAAAAACAATGCTATTATGAGCAACAAGAAACACAAGGAATTAAAACAACAGTAACAAAAAAGGTAGCTACCCCCTTGCAAACTCTAAACAGTGTGGGATAGAAAAATGAACAAGCAAGACACATTGGTGCGCATGAAAATTCAAGAAAATATGAATAAACACAATAAAAATAAAAATAACCTTGCACTTATCAGTGGATGGATCATTAATTCCATGGTCAACAGCATCCTCAACATTATGACTGGTCTCCTGCATGAAAAGAAAAATTAATAAACAGATGTAGATCAGGAAGTTCAACTACAATACTGATAGCAGAACAACATAGTAAAAACATACAAACAATGAGGACTCACTCACATCAACAACAGGGTGATGCAAGCCAACATCGTTCATATGCTGATCACAAACATTAGCCTCAGTACCATCATCAGCCCTGCTGTCGGTGCCAGCAGCCTCATCCTGATCAATCTGCATGAAAGAAAATTATAAATAAATAGATGAAGATGAGGAAGTTCAACTACAACACTGACAGCAGAACAATAAAGTAAAAATTGCAAACATCGAGGACTGACTCACATCGACATTAGGACGCTCCAAGCCAACATCATTCGTTTCGTGATCAGAAACATTAGCCTCAGTACCATCACCAGCCCTGCTGTCGGTGGCAGCAGACTCATCCTGCTCAAACTGCTTGATAACAACATTTGTACTTTCTTCATATGGTTTGCAGCGAGAGTTTTGCGTAGTTCTGAAACGCTTCATGTTGTTCAACAGAAGAACTGAGCTCTGAACTAGATTAGCAGCACTGTCACGCATATCACCGATTAAAATTCTCTCCATCTCAATGTAGTCAACAGCTTCCTCAGCATTAAATTGATGACCTTCAAGAAGGATACCATTGATACAGCTCAGACACTCAACTGTCATTGGGACCTTTTGCAGCTCAGAACACACATTACTTAAGATATGCTCTGCGCGCTCCAACGCTGAAACAACAACATCAATACCAAAACCCTGCCTCTGTGAAGCACTAGCATTACTAGGGCCAGGGGGGACATAACCAGCACCCTCAACACCACGGCCATCCCCTAACTCATCGGGCAGAGATGAAAACTTCGAAACCTGAGACGACGACATATCCAGGACTGGCCGTTTATACACTCGGAAAAAAACAACCTCCTCATGAGTTTTCCACTACAAACAAGGGGAAAATAGTTAATCAATCAATGCAACACATAGGGAAAAATAAATCATGATATTAACAGATCTAAAATCAACACCACTAATAAACTTTAACTATCATTGCCAATTTCTTAGTATTTTCCAACAGGCCAGTTGAACAAAGTTATTCAGTTCAACCACACATGAAACAACAGTACTAAAAAACCATACCTGAACCATACAAAATATAAACAGATAACTCTGCAGTACACATGTCCACTACAGCAAAAAATAGCTATACCTAAAATAAAAAAAAGGTCTACAAGACACAAAACAAATAAAACTCACCGGAAGCTTCCCAAACACCCAAGTCTTTGGATCTGCATTGCCTTTTTTTTATCAAATCTGCATCAACCAGATCAGAAAGCTTGGCAGGATCCATGAAACATATGCGGGGGACTCGCATGTCAGGCTCTGCACTCTTACCACGCATAAGGCAATCAAGGTACATTAGTACATGCCCTATGGCATAGCCTGTGATTCCTTCCCCATGGTATCACCATCTTGGTACTTGGCAACAGCCCTTCTAAGCTCATCAACCATCAGCTGGCAATAATCCATATTAGCCATATCCTCAAAGACGAGACCCTCAAACATTGCTGCCCCTCTGGAAACACGCGGGGGCAGAACCAGGCAACACAACCTTCGTAAACACAATAATGAAGAACACTTTCAGAGCAAGGTCATCTTTGCTAGGATCCTTGACGAGCACCTTGAGCTTATTCCTCAAATCCTTTGTCTTGATATCTTTGTTCCTGCTAATGTCAATCTCCGATCTTAACTTGATCAGAGCGTTGTCATATCCGTCCTCTGACGGCCTTAGCGCAGAACGACCACCACGAGGGAAACCAAATAATTGATGTATACCATCGCTAGTGATGCTAAGCTTCTTATTAGCCTCACCCATGTCAAGAATCATTGTATCATAATCTATCCTCACGTACAAAACTCCCATCAGAGGGCGGGAAATGTTAGACTTCACCCTCCACTTGAAGACAGAACCAAAACCAGATGCATGAACCCTAGCCACATGTCGACTATCAAGCAATTTGGCACAAGCTTCAACCTCTCTCAACGAACATCACACAGTTAAGTTCAATTTCCGTTGGTCACCTTCATCCAAGGCAACTTTTCCGGCATTGCCTCCCACCGGCTTGACCGGACTCATAACGCTAACAGGCTGTAAATGATATCCACACCTTCAATAAATGAATATAGAAAACAAAACAAGCATATGAATTCAAGTAAAAAAAAGATTGCACAAGTTCAACTATTAAAACAACATCAGTACCACCCTCAATTGATGCAAACAATGACCAGCGTCACCTGGCCACACTACTAGCCCAAACAAATTAAATCATTGCAAGTACAACTAGTAAGTCACATGCAGTACAAAACACATACCACTGCAAACAATGAGTATAGAAAACAAAACAAGCATATGAAGGCAAGTAAAAAAAGAAAAGATTGCACAAGTTCAACTATCAAAACAACATCAGTACCACCCTCAATTGATGCAAACAATGACCAGCCTCACCTGGCCAGCATACCAGCCCAAACACAAATTAAATCATTACAAGTACAACTAGTAAGTCACATGTAGAACAAAACACATACCACTGCAAACAATGAATATAGAAAACAAAACAAGCATATGAAGGCAAGTAAAACACAGAAAAGTTTGCACAAGTTCAACTATTAAAACAACATCAGTACCACCCTCAAATAGATGCAAACAATGACCAACCTCACATGGCCAATATACCAGCCCAAACACAATTAAATCATTGCAAGTACAACTAGCAAGTCACATGCAGTACAAAACACATACCACTACAAATTCATCTTCTGAATCAACTTCAATATCATCTTCTTCAGATAGAACATCTTCAGCTTCGACACGAGCATGCTTCTTCACACCTTTGTTCACCTTTGCAAGATGAACTTTACGCTTCTTATTTTGTTTCAACAAAGACCGCTCTTGAAGAGGAGACGAAGAAGGCTTCTTATTTGTCAAACCTTGTGGACTCCGACGAACAGGGGAGCCACCAAGTTTGCTTGGACCAATTTTCACAGCAACACTATCTGCATCAGCTTTGCTATTACCAGGTTGGGAACCAGCTTTCACACATGGGCTACGCCTCTGTGTGCCATCAGGATTTCGATATGACATCTTCCTCTTCAAAACAGCTTTCTTCTCCTTAACTCCATCACGATCAAACACTTACATCAAATGAGTTTGCATCAAGTTTTTCTTCACAGGCATGTCACTTCCATGAGATCCGGCATCAACAGTTGAAAAAGCCGCGTCACCACCTTCATCGCCTACACATTTAGGACCTTGAGCAACATCAACATCACTTTCTTGCACACAGGTAGCCTTTTGATGTCGTTCCAACTCCTTTCTCTTCTGGAATTCATACTTCTTCTTTCTTATACTTTCATCCTCGAGCTGTAACTGCATAGGAACATCCTCAGCCTGGGTAACAGGCATAGTGCCATCAACACTTTGAGACTGAGTAACAGACAACTGCAAGCTGCCATCACCATCATCAACGTTAAGAGAATACATTCCATCATTAATATCTTTAACAACATCAGCAATGTCCTCTAGAACACCACGGCTGTCATTAACTGCATAAAATAATAACATAAGCACGCACATAAAAAATTAAAACACAATTAACATTGCAGACACAAGATAAATAAAGCGCATAGCATCAGACACAAACAAAAGGAACAACTGATGTAACTAAGCATATATATGTATTAAAGGCTGATAAAAAAAGAGAAAATATAAGGGAAACACCAGCAACATTCACAAGTTCTTCTAGAGGATTTGGTGTCTCAAAAATAACATTCACAAGATCTTGAAAGCGTTCTGATTTGTCAGAATCAGGAGGCACCGGCACTCCAACATCTGCAACAACATCATAATTAGCAAAAAAGTACATGAACAAACAACCAGTTCAACTATGTGAACACTACAAGTTCACCCAATAAAACAAATATGAACCCACCACTGGCAGAACAAACTTCAGAAAAGACAACTCTTTCAACACCATACTAGTTCTTCACTGACTACTACAACCTATTCAAATGCCAAGATAGCAGTTCAAACTACACATGGTGATAAGTACTACAACCTGTCTGCAGGTCGCATCAACTGCCAAAACCATACACACCATACATTCCAGGGCAAAATTAACAGATATCAAAATACATACAACTTATAAAGTCGATACGGCAACAACTGTACAACCTAAAAACCAAATATGTTAAAACATCATCCAAAATACAGGGAAAATCACCTGCATTCAATTTGTCCGGACTGGATGATGTACCCATTGAGATCTACAGTCCTAAAATCTGCCGAACCAGATCTACAAGACACATTAACAAAAATTAGGGCTCTGAACTATTTCAGAAATGAAGCACGCCATACAAAAGCAAAACTCTTACCAGCAAACACAGAATCCGCCACGCAATCCAGTATCACTGCCGCCAAATGCTTGTTCAACAGCAAAGGAACCCTAGCGAGTGCAGCCTGGGACAGCAAAGAGAGCAACACATTAGAAATAGAGAGAAAATCTGTACATAAGAGGACGCAAGCAAAGTCAATGGCAGAGCAAAAGGAACAAACAGAGCACCCGGACCTACCCATGGGGTTGAACCCTCCGGCCGACGCACTCGTGGCGAAACAGGAGTAGCAACTTCCCCTGCGAGAAGAGAGGAAGAGGGGAATGAAGACGGAATGATTTGGGGACGGGAGAGGAGCGGAACTAGGAAGATCGGAGGTTAAAAGGTGAGTGGAGGGTTAAAAGGTGAGTGGGAGAAAACGGACGGCTAAAGCCCACAACTGTGGCGAAGCCCACTATCTCTGGGCAGTTACAAAAGATAATAACAAAAATCAAATAGAATAAAAAAATTAATATAGAGGGAGAAACAAACGGCTAAAGTACAAATAATAACTCACAACAGTACAATAAAAATTATCAAAAAAGTAAAAATGAAAAAATATTCATAACGGTGTTGGTTTTTCCCCTAAAAATAAAGATAAGATAACGGGGGCAAGTCATGTTACGGACTCGCCTCCGCACGCGATGCCGCGGCACACCGCGTCGTCGCCTGCTTTCCTAGCCCGGCCTCGCCGGGATGGGAGAGGGGGGGTCCCTTCCCCCCTCCTCCCCCGGCTCGGCCTCGCGCTAACGCGGCAGTGCGCTCGTTTGACAGGCGCAGTGCGGTTATTCTGTCCCCCCCCCCCACGCACCCACACCCCTAAGATAGATGATG
>LT934122.1:430450682-430516358 GCA_900231445.1 Triticum turgidum subsp. durum
CACCCCTAAGATAGATAATGGGGCAAAGTCCATACAAGGAAGATGTGTCAGTATAACTATGCCCCTCGGTACGGTGCGGGTCGAGGTTACTGCGTCATGTTACAGACTCGCCTCCGCATGCGATGCCACGACACGCCACGTCGTCACCTGCTATGGCTCGTTCCTGGCTCGGCCTTGCCGGGATGGGGGAGGGGAGTCCCGACCCCCCTCCCTCCCGGCTCGGCCTCGCGCTAACGCGGCAGTGCGCTTGTTTGACAGGCGCAGTACTAGTCCAAGTTACTAGTGGAGTCAAGTACTAGATTCAAACAAACAAAGAAAAGAAAAGAAAAAAATTGACCACCCATGGACAAAAAAAGTACCAGTCCAAGTTACTGGTGTAGTCAAGTACTACATTCAAACAACAAAAAATGAAAATATTAACCGCCCAAGGAGAGGCGTAGGCCCTAACAATGCTACATACTTGAACTCGAGCCCGTGGGCAAATCCCTAGTAAACCGCACAACCGCAGGGCCTGCCATCTAGGGCCCACAAGTCAAGAGAGAGAGAGAGAGAGAGAGCGAGCGCCGTGTATAAGCGCTCTAGTAAGTGTTCAGAGGAGTTCGACTGCTGAGCCTCGGCTGCACTTATAAACAAGTCTAGAGCCCCCTCTCGACTAGCGAGGTGGGACTAAACCCATAGCACACGCGCACGCCGTCCTGCATAGCCGGACGGGACGAGCTATCCGGGCCGAAAACAACGACCCAGGCCGATGGCCCAACACAGTACTTCGCCCCATTACAAAAATCCAGCAGATCACACACGACAAAAAAATGCAGGTAATTTTAAAAAAACTCACAAGAAAATCAGTTAATAAACGAAAATATTGTAAAAAGTTCAAACACATCTTAATGGTAAGAAGTAAAAAATATTAAAAAAATATAAGACTGTAAATAAAAATTTCAGAAACGAATTTATAAAAAGTTCAACTACTACAATTCATAAGGTTCAAGTACAAAAAAATAGTACTTTGCAGCGAAGATTAAATTTTTTTAATTTTATAAAATACTAAAACTATCATTATTCAACTATAAAAAAGAAAAAATGTGCTCCAAAATTCATGTAAAAAAGTAAGAAAAAATATTATACAACAAACAAATTTGATTGGTAATTGACAACCTAAAATAGATCAGTACTATCATTAACAGAATGTAAGTTCAGCAAACTCAATAACAAAAAGGGATTCTAAAAAATCATCAGCGTATAGCATCGTCTTCGAGTTATGAACATGAAAATTGTACCAGTCAAAAGAAAGGATGCCCATCAGTTCAACTATAGAATTGTTCTAGTACGACTAGAAAGAATGTATAAATAAAATTTACTCGAGCAGAACAATAGGAAAAACATTACATAACTTGTTCCAAACCATTATGATAATACCATACAATTCAACCATCTCACATGCAAATGTTTTAAAAGAAAAAATACTGCAGCATAATCAACAACACACAAATCTCACAACCGGCGTCATTTGCCACATTTAAACCTACAACACATAAATTGTGAACGTCAGAGAGTCGTCTTCTCTAGAGAACATAACCATAACCACATCACCATCCTCAAATCCAGACTCTGCCACAAACTCCTTCCACCCAGTAGTTAGGTTGATGCAACCATCAAAGTCGATGTGGTAGGCAACATCCATCAACTGATACCCATTCTTGTCGGAAGTCTCCATCTTCAGAACACCAAAACTAGGAGCAACAATCCTAATCCTGGGTGACAATTTGTGCAAATGGGCACGGGAGTACAAAACAAAATGAACACCTGACATAACTGAATTCTTACACAGATATAGGAACGATTTGCATAACAAACTAAAACGGAAAAGACATGTGAACTGACTAAACTGAAGAAATATACATATCAATACACCTACAGTAAAACACATCTATTCATAAACAGATAAGGGATTATACAAAAATGGATAAAATACTGTTAAGTAATGAACAAATACACACTGAAATCCCTACTGTTAAATTCTGACAAAACCAAATTTAAAAAATATGGACAAACTATTCATAAGACAAAACTGCAGATCCAGTCCATGGGATTCAAACAGAGACCAACAAAAAAGTAGAAAACAAAATGAATAGAAACACATACCCATGATTCCTTCAAGTCACCATCCGTCAGGCGACAAACATATGGTGTACGAAACCCATGGTTGATGTGCAGCAGACAAGAAAGTTGCCCACGGCGCTGAGTCTGAGTGAGCTCCAAACCAGACTCGTACACACAGCCGTCAACTATGCGCGCCATGTTTGCCAGGCATCCGCATGAACAATCCTCCATGGAACACACAGGAACAGAGAAAAAGGCAACAAAGAGAAGAGAGAGGAACCTAGATCTGATTCTGGAAGAAGGAAGAAAAAGGAGGGGGAAGACTTGGTCACACACCACATAGATGGATAGAGTTTATAGTCAGGGAGACTCGCAGATTATAAAAATAATAAATAGGAAGGTGGGAAGCCAGCTGGTAGGAAAAAGTTATTACACAAGCCATGCAACATTTGACCGCAAATCAGTTCAACTTCAGATAAACAAGTAGTTCAAATGTGCACATGTCGAACATATGCAGACAAAACAACACATTCAGAGACAAAACAGTTGAATTCATTTAGTCATTCAAACATCTGCCCCCTCACAACAAAAATCTTAAAAACATAATATTCACTACTTCAGTCATAACGATCAAAGAAACGACGTCATTTGGCCCTGGTGGATGGATGTGGAGCCGTGGCTGCTCTCACCCTAGCCCAACTAATGATCTGAATATGGTTCCTTCCCCTGCCCTCTGGGAAAAGAAGCTCCAATCCATTGGAGTTGCAAGTATCCATCACCTCACGAGCAAGACGTCTGTTGAACTCTGCCTCCAGTTCCTCCTCGGCAGCATGTCGCGCCATCTGCCTGCGCCTGCGCCTCCTCCTCCTTTGCTCCGCTAATGTAGCCCTCACATCTATGGTGTCCCCCTCCTCCTCTGTGACCTCTGCCAGCTCAGGATCCATCTCGCTTTTCTTTGGTTGCAGCTCGTAGAATGAAACTGATAGAGGGCTCGGGCTTTATAATCAAAGTGCAGAGCTATCGGTGCGAATCCAGTCCCGATGTCAACACACAGTAATACAACTTTGACATGTAGCAGTCCAACTACACATACGGCAGCAATTCAAACAACACTAAAAAACATGCAACTTAATCACACAGTTTGACCAGATTACAAGAAATCGCAGCATATAGTCAGCCGCCATACACCACCTCCGCCAATGACAAAATAACATGGGAATCCGGGGTAGAAACAACTCAAAGAAGCAAAATTGACAATGCAAATATTTTCATACAATCCTTATATCTCTCCCTGCAATGCCAATTCAAAAGTAAAACAACAGAAAAAGAAGAACATATTTCCATGGCGGGCGTGGAAAACGACCAAGAACACCAAAACTTGTAATCATAAATTACAGATGAAAATAATCTCCAAAACCTCTAACATACCGATAATTGTCACATCAAAAACAACAAACACGGCGTAAATTGAGGCCCATGAACACCATAGTAAACACCGACGCCGAAAACACATCCGCCGCCAAAATGCCCACACCGTCACCTCCGATGACTATAGATCGCAAAACACAACCAGCTGAGCGCGCGCACATGCGGAACCCCTTACATGTCTCCTCTAGCAACGAATGGCCCGCAGCATCGCGCCGGAGAACGACCGGAAGCTCCATGTTGCATTCCCTGTTTCCGTCCGTCGTGCACGCAGGAAGATCAGTTCAGGTGGAAAACCACGTCAGTCCAAACTGTGAACCACGTCACTACAGAGAGGGTAACAGAATACCCCAGATATATATATATATATAAACACTATTCTAATCACAGGATCAAAATAATATTCTGATCATAACCTGAACTCCCTGAGTAACGCGCCTGAACTTCTCTCTATACGAACCCGACCTTCGGGCTATCTTCGCAACCGTGCCTTCTACCGCGAGTTTTTCTGGTTAGTCGTGTTCCATGTGATGTAAGTGTAATCTTCAAATGATTTTTAGCAACAAAATACTCGTTTTAGATAGGAACCTCGCTCATAGGCGGATTTTGCACTCGGGGCGTGAAGAACTCGCGTTTTTTGCGATTTTACTGCCTGAGTTGTTCGACCTGAACTTCCCCCTGTACTAGGTTGAACTTCCCGCAACATTGCCAAAATAGGGCTTGCTATATACCGTTGGAAAGCTATGGACACGAGTATCATGACCCAAGTTAAATTTTTCGCAAAATGTAAGCGGTTTAAGAGCAGTTTTGAAAACCGTTTTTTCTTCACACAAAAAACGTGAATCGTAATTTCGACACGTTGAAAGTTTTCAAAACATATAATATGGCGTTGGAAAGCTTCTGCAAAACCGCTCCTTCCACATGTTGAAAGTTTTTTCTAATTCCCTATGGTTAAAGAGTAATTTGAAAAAACGTAAAATTTCGTAAACCGAACAGCTGAGTTCGTTTTTTCAATGTCATTTCTAAACGGCTAATCCAATGGAGGCATATGATATGGACTTGGAAAGCTTATGAAAATGCTCTACTTTTTCATCTTGAAAGTTTTTTTCTAATTTTGAATGGTTTAAGAGTAATTTAGAAAATGGTCCAAGTCCTACCGAGTTCGTATTTTCGAGCTAATTTTTTAACCGTGCGTCCGAATGCAGCAAATGATATGGCATTGGAAATCTTGAACAAATGCGAAACTTTTCCGTATGTATTGTTTCTCCCAATTATTTACGATTTTAAGTCAGTTTCGAAAATGGCGAAAAACGTATTTTCGCCGTAATTTATACAAACTTTATCGGAATTGGGCAAATAATATACCGTTGAAAAGCCACGGAAAATGCGAAACTTTTTCATGTTGATGGTTTTCTCTGATTCCTAGCCATTTGCAAGTAATTCCGAAAAAGGCGGGATCATTCGTTCTGCCTCTACCGCAAAACAGATTCTTCGAAAATGCACCACGTGAAGAACCTGAACTTCTCGGTGCGTGTACGTGAACATCACTCTGTTTTTCACGTGATTTTTTTGCTCATAGATCTTCATCCACTGCTCGTAGCTCTCCATCCCACTGAGGGGAATTGAGCGGGTGATATACCGATGGAAAGCTGTTGTAAACATGCAACCTTCCCGTGTTGATCATTTTTTCATACTCGCAACGATTTTGAAAGTTTTTCATCTGAAATTCATTTAGCGTAGTAGTTGAACTTCCTGCTGTTTTCACGTTGAAATTCTGGGACATATTTTTGTTTGTAATTTTCTCATCCATTCGTAAGTGTTACACAAATAATATTTCTTTTGTACAAACATCTCTCACAATAAGTTTTTTAACTTTCTCCGACCAAGGACTTGAACTTACACAAATGATATTACCGTCGTTTCGAGGTAAATTAGAAAAAGGCAAGATCATGATTTCTGTGTTCATCATGAACAGAAATGCACTGCGTGAAGTAGTTGAACTTTTGGAGCATGTCTGTTTGAACTTCACTGTTTTTTGACGTGATGTTTTTCACCCGTAATTCTAAAACCACTTACCGTAATTGAGCAAATGATATACCGATGGAAAGCTATTAAAACATGCAACTTTTTTGTGTTGATGAGTTTTTCATACTCGCAACGGTTCAAAATATATTTTTTAATGCGTAAAACAACGTCTTTTTTGCCTGTTTTTTACATGTAACTGAAGGTCGGACGTCTCACACTAGAGATCTCGAACTTCACCGGGAGTAGCACGTGAACTTCTAGCAACAAAATCTTTTAAGCTTTTTGTTTTCTATTCTTATTTTCCTATGTGAAACGCATTTCGTGTAGAAGTTGAACTTCCCGCTATTTTCATCTTGAACTTCTGTCATGTATTTTTGTTCAACCTCTCTCACAAGAATTTTTTGAACTTCCCCGGACAGAGCACTTAAACTTCTAGCAACAACTTTTTTAGAAGTTATTTTTTTTGAATTTCTTGTTTCCATTCTTTAATAACGAGATAAATCTGAGTTTTCTATAATCATCAAACTTCTGCATCTTTTAATTTGGACTTCCTTGTTTTATTTCTTAATTTTTTTTCTATGAAATTTTGAAGCGCTCTATTTTTTAAAAGTCGAACTTCTTGTTTCCATTCTTTAATAACGAGGAAAATCTGAGTTTTCTATAATCATCGAACTTCTCCATCTTTTTATTTTGGACTTCCTGGTTTTATTTCTTAATTTTTTATGAAATTTTGAAGCGCTCTATTTTTAAAAATTGAACTTCTTATTATTCTATTTTTGAACTTCTTGTTTCCATTCTTTAATAACGAGGAAAATCTGAGCTTTCTATAATCATCGAACTTCTCCATCTTTTTAATATGGGCTTCTTGGGGCTTTTTCAATTATTTATTTTAACGTAGAACCACTCAAATTCATGTATTTGAACTTCAACGAAAACCCAATTATTGTTTGTTATCCTTTTTAGTAACGGGAAAATTCATGGTACCTATATCGTTTTCTTTCATATCTCGAATTTATCAAATTTGAACTTCGAGAGTTAACCAATTTCTAGATGATGCTAGTTTTCTTCTTATTATATAAACATCGAACTACCGTGTTATTTTAGTTTGAACTTCTTTGTTTTTTTAGTATCGGCCTTTTTCTGTTTTTCATATTTTTCCAGAAATGAGGTAATCATAAAAAAATAGAAACATAAACTTTTTTACTATCAACAAGTTTGAACTTCTCTTTTTTATTTTTATATATGAAATTTTCTATGTGAATTTACATGAACCTAGACTTCAATTCTTTGTAACCTTGAACTACTCATCAAAACACCTTTTATGTTTTTATGAATGTGTAAATTCAACAAGCGCCAAATATAAGTGAAACTATAACCATAAACAAACTGGCTCATAAGTGTGTGAGGGCACAAAAGAAAGGTTTTTTATGGTCACTTTAGTGCAATTGACCAGACACATAGAAAAATGTTAAGAGAGAAAACATTTGTAGCCTGCATGGAGCTTTCCTGTAGCATGAACACTAGCGTGAAAATGTACAAAGAGAAAACAATTGTAGCCTGAAAATGACCTGACACACAAAGAAAATTTTGAGAGAGAAAAATGTTGAGAGTATCAGCCATGGCCTGACAGTAACTTCCACACATGTAGATGGAAGTTCAGAGAAAAATGCCATCGCCATTCTTCTTCTCTATCAGCACAGTAAGTGACAAATCTAGTTGTTCCCATAGCCTCCATGGCTCGTCATGGAGCTCCTAGTAGAACAAGGGATCGTTAGCTAATAAAATAGGTAGACGTTCATATGTACACTAAAGAATAACCATTTGCTTCAGGCGTTGCTCCTTTTTCGTCAGTTAACTCAATATTCATCAAGTGCTTCTTTTCTTCTTCAGTTTAACTCCTTGAGGCTTGCGTTCTTGGGCATCAGAGAAAGTCTCTACGGGATTGGCGCATCAGCAAAAAAACAAAGAATATCTGTTAGTCATGGGGAACCACCGGCGGAGCGCATATGCCGAAAATCAATTGTTCATACATGGATTAGCTTGTACAACAGTAGCGGTTAGCACAAGCTACAATATGATGGCATAGCACAGAAGGCCAGCAGCCGCACACTCTTGTAAGCAGGTGGCAGAGCGTTGGGAATTTAGAGATGAGCTGCATCGCGAGTGTCGATGGCTCCATGCGTGTGGCAATCGGCCAAGGTGAATGGCCTGTGGTGCCGTCGGCGAACGGCCTGCGGGAGCGGATCCCTACCGGTAGTAGGCAACGTTGTGGCAGGGCAAAGCTCCACCAACAGGAGCTTGGTGGAGGCGGGAGCTTTGCTTGTGGGGTGTAAGCACGCAGCCTTGCTGGGGAAGCGGATTCGCGGCGGCAGGCGGCGAGGTAGGCAACAATGCCAAAAAACAGTTGCGGCGGATGGATCTTACCTACTCATGCCCAATGCATTGGATGATGGACGTTGAAGGCCAAAGGACGCCACCGTCGCAGATGTGGTGGATGGGATTCAGTGCATTAGCGCCACAGAACAGGACAGCGGTGGTGATTGAGGGCCGCAGCGGGAGGTGGCGGAAGGGCGCGTAGGCATCAGAAGGAAGGTCAACATGTGGAGGGGGATGCAGAGTTGGCTAGCTACAGCGGGAGGATGGTTGCCGCGGTTGAAGCAGGAGGAAGGCGGTCATCACGCGGACAACCATGGCCCGATGGCGGCGCGTGAGATCCACGGTCGGCAGCGGCAATGCGCGGGGATCCAGTAACGGCAGCACGGGGGATCCAAGGCCAGCAGCGGTGCATGGGGATCCTGGGCCGACGGCGGTGAACGTACTGGGGCTGTGTAGTTGAATGGCCGGAGGTGGCAGGGGTGAACGTGTTGACTAATGCGGCGGTTGGGCCCCACTGGGAGGAGGCTGCATGGTGGCAGGGAGAGCCTGGCTGCCGCCAAGAACAAACAGAGCGACGAATGACGGACCTCCGCCGTGACGGATTTTGCCGCCAGCCTTCTTCCCTGTCACCGTGACGGACCTCCGCCGTGGACTGTGCTCCTCCCTCCCCCACCCCCCGTCTCCACCACTGGAGTAGATATCTTCGACCTCCATCAATGTCGTGACGGCGGTTGGACGTGGGGTTAGCTGCGACAGTGGGGGAAGAAGCATGAAGGAGAGGTCAGCTGCAGTGGAAGGAACCGGTGGAGGGGGCCCCGACTGCAACAGCAGGATCCGGCGACTGGGGCCGTGGTCGGCGACCGCCCTAGTGGGATTGGAGAGCCCCGTGGCTGGCAACCGCGCGGGCGAGGCGGCGGCTCCAGTGCCCGCGAGCGCGCGGGAGAGGAGGCGGTTTCTCCGGTGGCCGGCGGCCAGCGGGCATGCGGGCACGGTGGCGGCTCCGGTTGCTTGGTGCGTGAGGATGAAACCGGTCGGAGGGGTCTGATGGGCCAGCCAGGTTTCCTGTTTTGCCTTTTTGGAAGTTTGGGAACACCTCGTCGGGCCCTATATAGGCGTGCCGTGATCCAAATAGTTATTCTAATCCTGGGATTAGAATAGTGCTACTCTCTCTCTCTCTCTCTTTCTATATATATATATATAATATATATATATATGTAATAACTCATCATACTCATATAAAAACTTAGCATCATGCATCATTGATCATAATAATAAATAACTCATCATTTGTATAATAATAACAACTCATACTCATCATCATCGATCATACAACTTCTACTCGATACCACATCATCATCATAGTGAAGGAAATATGCCCTAGAGGCAATAATAAAGTTGTTATTTATATTTCCTTATATCATGATAAATGTTTATTATTCATGCTAGAATTGTATTAACCGGAAACTTAGTACATGTGTGAATACATAGACAGAACATAGTGTCCCTAGTATGCCTCTACTTGCCTAGCTCGTTAATAAAGATGGTTATGTTTCCTAACCATAGATATGTGTTGTCATTTGACGAATGAGATCACATCATTAGGAGAATGATGTGATGGGCAAGACCCATTCGTTAGCTTAGCATTATGATCGTTACAGTTTCATTGCTACTGATTTCTTCATGACTTATATATGTCCCTCAGACTATGAGATTATACAACTCCCGAATACCGGAGGAACACCTTGTGTGCTATCAAACGTCACAACGTAACTAGGTGATTATAAAGATGTTGTACAGGTGTCTCCAAAGGTGTTTGTTGGGTTCGCATAGATCGAGATTAGGATTTGTCACTCTGTGTATCGGAGAGGTATCTCTAGGCCCTTTCGGTAATGCTCATCACTATAAGACTTGCAAGCAATGTGACTAATGATTTAGTTCCAGGATGAAGCATTACCGAACAAGTAAAGAGACTTGCCGGTAACAAGATTGAACTAGGTATGATGCTACCGATGATCGAATCTCGGGCAAGTAACATACCGATGACAAAGGGAACAACGTATGTTGTTATGCAGTTTGGCCGATAAAGATCTTCATAGAAAATGTAGGAGCCAATATGAGCATCCAAGTTCCGCTATTGGTTATTTACTGAAGATGTGTCTCAGTCATGTCTATATAGTTCTCGAACCCGTAGGGTCCACATGCTTAACGTTCGATGAAAATTTGTATTATGAGTTATGTGTTTTGATGAATGAAGTTTGTTTGGAGTCCCGGATGAGATCACAGACGTGACGAGGAGTCTCAAAATGGTCGAGACGTAAAGATCGATATATTGGAGGCCTATATTCGGACATCAGAAAGGTTCTGAGTGATTCGGGTATTTTTCGAAGTACCGGGGAGTTACGGGAATTCATCGGGAGAAGTAATGGGCCTTATTGGGCTTTAGTGGAGAGAGGGGAGAAGGGCCAAGAGGTGGCGCGCGCCTCCCCCTACCCAAACCGAATTGGACAAGGGGTGGGGGCGCAGCCCCCCTTTCCTTCTCACTCTCTCTCTCTTTCCTTCTCTCCTACTCCAAATAGGAAAGGGAATCCTACTAGGACTTGGGAGTCCTAGTAGGACTCCCAATGCTTGGCGTGCCCCCTAGGCCGGCCACCTCCTCCCTCCCTCCTTTATATATGGGGGAGGGGAGCACCCCAAGGACACACAAGTTGATCTTTAGCAGTGTGCGGTGCCCCCTCCATAGTTTTCCACCTCGGTGATATCGTCGTAGTGCTTAGGCGAAGCCCTGCGCCGGTAACTTCATCGTCACCATCACCACTCTGTCGTGCTGATGGAATTCTCCCTCGGCCTCAGCTGGATCTAGAGTTCAAGGGACGTCACCGAGCTGAATGTGTGCAGATCGCGGAGGTGTCGTACGTTTCGTACTTGATCGGTTGGATCGCGAAGAAGTTCGACTACATCAACCGTGTTATTGAAACGCTTCCGCTTTTGGTCTACGAGGGTATGTGGACACACTCTCTCCTCTTGTTGCTATGCATCGTCTAGATAGATCTTGCATGATAGTAGGAATTTCTTTTTTGAAATTACCGCGTTCCCAACAGTGGCATTCCAGCCAGGTCTATGCGTAGATGTTATATGCACGAGTAGAACACAAAGAGTTGTGGGAAATAATAAGTCATACTGCTTACCACCAACGTCTTACTTTGATTCGACGATATTGTTGGATGAAGCGGCCCGGACCGACATTACATGACCGCGTTGATGAGACTGGTTCTACCGACGTGCTTTTGCACACAGGTGGCTGGAGGGTGTCAGTTTCTCCAATATTAGTTGAATCGAGTTTGACTACGGTCGGTCCTTATTGAAGGTTAAAACAACACACTTGACAAAAAATCATTGTGGTTTTGATGCGTAGGTAAGAACGGTTCTTGCTAGAAGCCCGTAGAAGCCATGTAAAACTTGCAACAACAAAGTAGAGGACGTCTAACTTGTTTTTGCAGGGTTACTGTGATGTGATCTGGTCAAGGCATGATGTGATATAAATTGTTGTATGAGATGATCATGTTTTGTAACAAAGTTATTGGCAACTGGCAGGAGCCATATGGTTGTCGCTTTATTGTATGCAATGCAATCACCATGTAATTGTTTTACTTTATCACTAAGCGGTAGCGATAGTCGTAGTAACAATAGGCGAGACGACAACGATGCTATGATGGAGATCAATGTGTCGAGCCGGTGACGATGGAGATCATGACGATGCTTCGGTGATGGAGATCATGAGCACAAGATGATGATGGCCATATCATGTCACATATTTTGATTGCATGTGATGTTTATCTTTTATGCATCTTATTTTTCTTAGTACGGCGGTAGCATTATAAGATGATCCTTTACTAAATTTCAAGGTATAAGTGTTCTCCCTGAGTATGCATCGTTGTGACAGTTCTACGTGCTGAGACACCACGTGATGATCGGGTGTGATAGGCTCTACGTTCACATACAACGGGTGCAAGCCAGTTTTGCACACGCAGAATACTCTGGTTAAACTTTACGAGCCTAGCATATGCAGATATGGCCTCGGAACACTAGAGACCGAAAGGCCGAGCGTGAATCATATAGTAGATATGATCAACATGGAGATGTTCACAATTGAAAACTACTCCATGTCACGTGATGATCGGACAGGGTTTAGTTGATTTGGATCACATGATCATTTAGATGACTGGAGGGATGTCTATCTAAGTGGGATTTCTTAAGTAATATGATTAATTGAACTTTAATTTATCATGAACTTAGTCCTGATAGTTTTTTGCAAATTATGTTGTAGACCAATAGCTCGTGTTGTATCTTCCCTATGTTTTTTCATATGTTCCAAGAGAAAACTAAGTTGAAAGATGATAGTAGCAATGATGCGGACTAGATCCGTAATCTGAGGTTTATCCTCATTGCTGCACAGAAGAATTATGTACTTGATGCACCACTAAGTGACAAGACCTATTATAGGAGCAGATGCAGACGTTATGAACATTTGGCTAGCTCAATATGATGAGTACTTGATAGTTTAGTGCACCATGCTTTACGGCTTAGAAGCAGGACTTCAAAACGTTTTGAAATGCCATGGAGCATATGAGATGTTCCAAGAGCTGAAATTGGTATTTCAGACTCATGCCCGTGTCAAGAGGTATGAGACCTCTAACAAGTACTTCGCCTAAAAGATGGAGGAGAATTGCTCAGCTAGTGAGCATGTGCTTAGAATGTCTGGGTACTACAATGACTTGAATCAAGTGGGAGTTAATCTTCCAGATCAGATAGTGATTGACAGAGTTCTCTAGTCACCATCACCAAGTTGCCAGAACTTCATGATGAACTATAGTATGCAAGGGATGACGAAAACAATTCCCGAGCTCTTCGTGATGCTGAAATAGACGAAGGTAGAAATCAAGAAAAGTATCAACTGTTGATTGACAAGACCACTAGTTTCAAGAAAAAGGGAAAATGGAAAGAAAGGGAACTTCAAATAGAATGGCAAGCAAGTTTTCACTCCCGTGAAGAAGCCTCAAACTAAGTGATTTTACTGCAAAGGAAATGGTCATTGGAAGCGGAACTACCCAAATACTTGGTGGATAAGAAGGATGGCAAAGTGAACAAAGGTATATTTGATATACGGATTATTGATATGTACTTTACTAGTGTTCATAGTAACCCCTGGGTAATTGATACTTGTCGGTTGCTAAGATTAGTAACTCGAAATAGGAGTTACAGAATAAACAGAGACTAGTTAAGGGTGAAGTGACGATGTGTGTTGGAAGTAGTTCCAAGATTGATATGATCATCATCGCACACCCCCTATACTTTCGGGATTAGTGCTGAACCTAAATAAATGTTATTTGGCGTTTGCGTTGAGCATGAAATATGATTAGATCATGTTTATTGCAATACGGTTATTCATTTAAGACAGAGGATTGTCGGATGTTGGGTTCCGGTAGACCCTTAAGGTTCAAACTCTGGGATAAGCATGAAGATCTTCCCCCTACCTATCCGCGTCTGATCACCTCACGAGAATCTAAGCTAAAAATGATGAACAACACGAGGGACACAAGATTAATACTAGTTTGGGCCACCGTTGTGGTGTAATACCCTACTCCAGTGTGTGGTGTGATGGATTGCCTCAGGGGCTGATGATGAACAGTACAAGGATGAACGGCCTCGCGAGAGGTGTTCTTGAGCTGGTGCGATGAACTACTTGGAAGAGCTCGATCGCCTATGGATCTGATGAGGACTCTATCAGATGTGCTCTTCTGTGGTGGCTAGCCCTATTTATAGATGCCCTGGTCCTCTTCCCAAATATTGAGCGGGAAGGGCGCCAACAATGACCATTTTGAAGGGGAACATCTAGTACAAGTTATCCTAACTAAAGTTGGTCTTCGGCTGCCAAAGGCAATGGCGATGACACCGTGTTGGGCTCCACGGTGACCTCCATCCTACTGCTCTGCTGGTCTTGGTCTTGTTGCACTAAAATGGCAACCTTTGCCTGATGCCTCGATACTCCACGCCTGTGCTTGCCCCCTTTACACCAAAGAGGAAACAAGGACACTGCACGGGCCGGCGCCCACCTGGCGACCACCTGGTCTCGATCGTCATGGCTTGTGTCATGAGCACCTCGCGAGGTACCCCTGCCTTGATCTCTCCACCTCCTCGCGAGCTTGCCTGGCAAGGCCGATCCTGAGGAAGCCTCGTGTCGTCCGCTCCGTGAGGCTTGGCCCCTCTTGAGGGTCTTGAGTCTTGCGTTGATGAAGATGGGCCATACTGGGCCACCACTCGAGCCACGCCACAGGCCGCAGGCAGGCAAGTTTGGGGACCCCCATTCCCAGGACGCCGACAGTAGCCCACGGGCCCAAGGCATGCTCGGACTTGGCTTAGCAGAGAAGCGAAGGGGCAAGTGCGGAGCACCGCGGGCCCTATTAGCCTGTGGCCTTGGGCGCCGCATGGCGCTTGATTGGACGTGGGCGCCTCCGTTTCCCCACGCTGCCTCGGCAACTGCTCGACTTGATAAGTCCCTGCATGCAGAAATGAGTCATGATTACCTGTGATCGTGGGGGCCGATGGTTGGCCTCCTCCGGTTATAAATGCGGGAGAGCGCAAGCCCCCGTTGTACATCTTCCTCCTCGCTTAATTCCTTCTCCCCATCCCAGCTGCTCGCCGTCTTCTATGGCGCCGCCGAAGAGGTTCTTGGCCGCGGAGAAGGGAAAGGCTCATCGGGAAGGGCCTGACTCTCCCCTGCCCAAGCGCGGCCGGGGTCGTCCCCGCAAGCATCATGCGTCTCCCGCAACAGCTCCCCATGGTCGCGGCTGCGATCTCCCGCGTGGCGATGGACACCTGGTGGGTGAGGGAAGGCGCGTCGTGGCTGCGCGACCTCCCAGGCCGCGGTTCCATTCGGCGGAGGTGCTACCGGAGTTCATCGTGTGGTCAGTGGACCCAACCGGCAGCTGGCTCCAGCTTCCCCGCTTCTTTGCAGGCGAACTCCCGGCCGGCGCTCCTCGCAGCCTCTGGCTTGAAGCGGGCGGTTGCTGCAGCAGGGCCTCCTGGGCCTCCCTGGAGATCTCCGTCGCCGGGAATGTGGCCCTGGTCCGTGGCTGGCAAACATTTGCCCGCGCGCGTGGCCTGAGCCGACGATGCACCCTGCATTTCAAGTTCGACGGCAACGCCACCCTCTATGTGAGGGTGTTCAGAGAAGATGGCCACCGCGTTGGGTGCTGCCCCGAAGATGATGACGGCGGCCGGGTGCCCAGCCTCGGCGATGGTCAAGATGAAGACAAAGGTGGGTGCGTGCCTGGCGGCGTTCGCAGCTCGCCAAGCCTCGGCGGCTCCCCCTCGGATGGCAGCTCCTCCAGTGGTTGCCGTGACCAGCCACCGCGCCATCGCGCTCGCCTTGAGGGAGGTAGTGGGTCAGCCCGTTGTCGCGCCTCGTTGAAGCGTGAGGAGGGGTCTGACTAAGCTCTGGAGGCAGTATGAGCCTTCGCCATGAGTCGGTGCCGGGCATGCCGTGTCTATTTTGTTTTCCTCCCTTTCCTGCATAAAGAGAGAGTAGTGCGGGGCCCCTAGGGGCATGCTGGACTGTTGCTGGTTAAATTATGATGCTACTTCGTTATTCTTGTGCTGTGTTTTGGTGTTGCGTGCTCGCATGTAGGAACCACTTAGCTTGGGGGGGGGGGACTTTCCACAGTCTTTGCTTCTCGAGGCCGAGGCCTCGTCGTGCGCCTTGTGGCCTGCAAGAATCAGTCAAGAGAGGTAACTTTCGGTCTTGGTCGTGAAGGCAACCGACTCAGGTCCTGTGTTCACGTCGCGATGCCCGTGGGGCACGGACCGGGAGGAGTGCTCCCGCGGTGGACTTGGATAGGAAAGCCTCACCAGACTGGGTCAGAAAACACTCGTGAGGGCACCCATGCAGCCCCCTCGCGAGACTTGCTAAAGAGAAAATGTGTCAGGTAGGCGATAAAGACAAAGAGTCATGGGTCGGCGATGGCAACAACGCTAAAAGCAACTCCAATAGAATTTCAAATAAGGATGAACAAGCCAACTGTAGAAAGCAAATGAAAAAGCCGCGCCCGGCACCTAATCTAGTCTGCGATGTCTTCTCACTAGTGCGGAGCTAAGTGCTACCACTGGGAGTGGGCGGGAGCCCCCGAGGCCCGAGGGCGGCTCTCCGGAGACTCCGGGGCATGTACAGCCCCAACTCATTATTACGTGAGAGTGTCACGGGCGGCGAGCTTCACAGGCATTGGCCTTCTTCATAGGCTCCGGGCCTTTCTCGGGGCGATGAGCTTCACAGGCGTTGGCCTTCTTCACAGGCTCCAGGCCTTTCTCGGGGCGATGAGCTTCACAGGCGTTGGCCTTCTTCACAGGCACTGGGCCTTTCTTGGTACGACTAGCTTCACAGGCGCCGGGCCTTCTTTACAAGCATTGGGCCCTCCTTCAAAGGTAGAACTTCCGGAGGTGCTGGATGTTCCACGCGTTCGGGATTGGCACCCCCTCCTGGGTCTCCAAGTGCACGGCGCCAGGTCTGGAAACATAAACAACCTTGAACGGGCCCTCCCACATGGGCGAGAGCTTATGCAGCCCTTCCCTGGAGAGCCTCCGCCTGAGCATGATGTCACCTACCTCAAGGGTCCTGGGGCGGATGTCGCGGCAGTGGTACCATCACAACGCCTGTAGGTATCTTGCCGCTCGGAGCGCAGCCTCCCGATGGTGTTCCTCCCCCAACACGAGATCCATCCCCCGCATGGCGTCCTGCTATGCTTTGTTGAAAGCCAGGACCCGCGAGGAACGACACCTGACCTCGTGAGGGAGGACCGCCTCAGCTCTGTAGACAAGGAAGAACGGGGTTTCGCCGGTCGACTTGGTAGCGGTTGTGCGGATGGGCCATAGCACGGACTGGAGCTCGCCGTACCAGCCCCTGCCGCAGGCCTCCAGCTTCTACTTGAAGGTCCTGGTTTTGAGGCCTTTCAGGACCTCTGCGTTGGCACGTTCGGCCTGGCCGTTGCTCCATGGGTGCGCCACCGAAGCGTAGCATATCTGCGTTCCAAGATTAGCACAATATGTTTTGAAGAGATTGCTGGTAAACTGCGAACCGTTGTCGGTGATGATGCGATTAGGCACCCCGAACCGGCTCACGAGGCCCTTGATGGATTTGACTGCTGAGCCAGCCGGGATGGTGCGGACAGCTTCCACCTCTGCCCACTTTGTGAACTTGTCAATGGCGACATAGAGGTAGCGGTAGCCCCCTGGCGCCCGAGGAAACAGGCCAAGGATGTCCAGTCCCCAAACAGCGAATGGCCATGAAAGGGGAATGGTCTGCAGGCCCTGAGCCGGCTGATGAATCTGCTTGGCATGGAATTGACAAGCTTCACAAGCCTTCACCATCTCGATCGCATCGTTGAGTGCTGTTGGCCAATAGAACCTGCTGTGAAATGCCTTGCCGACAAGTGCCCGTGAAGGAGAGTGGTGCCCACAGTCTCCATCATGAATGTCTGCCAGCAACTCTTTCCCTTGCTCCCGGGTGATGCAACGCAGGGAAACATCATTCGGCCGCTTTCGATAGAGCTCTCCGTCTTGGATGTAGTAGGCCGTGGCCTGCCGCACCACGCGTTCCGCGTCCTCCTCCTTCTCTAGCAGGATCCCTACATCAGGTAATCTTTGAACTCCGCGGTCCAACTTCCCTCCTGAGGCTCCAGTGCCAGGAGTAGGCATGCTCCTGAGGTCGGGCCACAGGTCGGGGATCCCGAGGCAGGCGGTTGAGGGAGCTCCTCCCGAGGCTGCGCTGTGCTTGACAGCGATGGTGTTGCTGAAGGTTTGAAGAGTCGCTCCTCGAAGATGCCGGCTCCTGAGGCAGCCACCTGGACGCCCTCCTGGCAATGTCATCAGCCTCTTGATTGGTGTCGCGAGGCACATGTTGCAACTCCAACCCCCAAAATTGTTTCTCCATCCTGCGGACCTCCGCAAGATATGCTTCCATGTGTTCGTCCTTCAGCTCGTACACCGTGTTGGAGAAGTTGACGAGGAGTTGTGAATCGCCCTTGATGACGAGGCGCTTTACCCCCAAGGCGGCTGCAGCTTTCAAGCCTGCTATCAGGCCCTCGTATTCTGCTATGTTGTTGGAGACCTTCTCTCCAAGTTGGAAACAAAGTTGTGCTGCGTAATAGAGCTTGTCCTGAGTGGGGGATATGAGTACTGCGCCAGCCCCCTCGCCATGTCGCGAGAATGCTCCGTCGAAGTACATGACCCAGCCGTCCGGTGCTTCACTTCCTGGGGAAAGCGACCGATCCTCACCCGCTTCGAGCCCTGGTGCCTCCGTCCATTCCGCCATGAAATCTGCGAGCGCAGCCCCCTTGATGACCCTGGTCGTGCTGAATTCCAGCTGAAATGCTTGCAACTCGATGTGCCATTCAGCGACCCTTCCAGCAGAGTTGGGGCTCCTGAGCACCCTTTCCAAGGGGTATGCCGAGACGACCTTGATGGGGTGACCTTGAAAGTAGTGCCACAGCTTGCGGGAGGCCACTATTAGCGCGAGCAAGAGTTTCTGAGGCATGGGGTATCACGCCCTCACGTCCCACAGCATCGTGCTAATGAAGTACACGGGATGCTCGACGAGGTTGAGGGTGTCGCCGTGGCCTGTGCCTTCCTGAGGTCGCGGTGCCTCCTGAGATGGCGGAGCCCCCAGTGCTTGGTCGCCTTGCGGGGCTTCTTCCGCCCTGGGTGCGTCCCCCTGCTGCGGCTGATCTCCGTCTGCCGCGTTCATGGTCTTCGCGGGGCTTTGTTGGTCTTGTCCCGCTTTGGCCGGGGCTGCGGCTGATGCGGCCTTGGCCCGGCACTCCTCCCTAACCGCCACAAGGGCTGCGCTGGCAGAGTAGGGTGTGGCTGCAAGGTAGAGCACCAAAGGCTCATGAGGGCGAGGAGCCACCATCACCGGAGGCCTGGTCAGGTACTTCTTGAGATCTTGGAATGCTTTGTCAGCCTCTTCAGTCCATTCGAACGGGCCCTTCTTCTTCATCAGCTTGAAGAAGGGCAGTGCTCGCTCTCCCAGCTTGGAGATGAAGCGTCCCAACGCGGTTACTCGCCCGGTGAGCTTCTGCATTTCTCTGAGGGTCTTCGGTGGACTCATGTCCTCGACTGCCTTGACCTTCTCTGGATTAGCCTTGATGCCCCTGTGGGACACGAGGAACCCCAAAAGCTTGCCTGAAGGGACTCCGAATACACACTTCTCCGGGTTGAGCCGCAGGTCCACGGTTCGCGAAGGCTCGCGAAGGTTTCGTCCAGGTCCTGTATCAAGGTCTTCGCCTCCCGAGACTTTACCATGATGTCGTCAATGTAGGCCTTGATACGTCTCCGTCGTATCTATAATTTTTGATTGTTCCATGCCAATATTCTACAACTTTCATATACTTTGGGCAACTTTTTATACTATTTTTTGGTACTAACATATTGATCCAGTGCCCAGTGCCACTTCCTGTCTGTAGCATGTTTTATGTTTCGCAGAAACCCCATATCAAACGGAGTCCAAACGGGATAAAAACAGATGGAGAATTATTTTGGAATATTTGTGATTTTTGGGAAGTAAAATCAACGCGAGACGGTGCCCGAGGTGGCCACGAGACAGGGGCCCACGCCCACTCCAGGTGGGCGCCCTCCCACCCTCCTGGGCCCCTCGTAAGGCGGTTGATGCCCGTCTTTGGCCGCAAGAAAGCTATTTTTTGTAAAAAGATCTGGGCGAAGGTTTCAATCCAATCGGAGTTATGGATCTCCAGATATAAAAGAAATGGTGCCAGGGCAGAATCCGAGAACGCAGAAACAGAGAGATAGAGAGGCAAATCCAATCTCGGAGGGGCTCTCGCCCCTCCCAAGCCATGGGAGCCAAGGACCAGAGGGGAAACCCTTCTCCCATCTAGGGAGGAGGTCAAGGAAGAAGAAGAAGGGGGGCCTCTCCCCCTTGCTTCCGGTGGCACCGTAGCGCTGCCGGGGGCCATCATCAGCACCGCGATCTTCACCAACACCTCTGCCATCTTCACCAAAATCTCCATCACCTTCCCCCTTCTATCTACAGCGGTCCACTCTCCCGTAACCCACTGTACCCTCTACTTGAACATGGTGCTTTATGCTTCATATTATTATCCAATGATGTGTTGCAATCCTATGATGTCTGAGTAGATTTTCGTTGCCCTATCGGTGATTGATGAATTGCTATGATTGGTTTGAGTTGCATGTTTTATTATTGGTGTTGTCCTATTGTGCCCTCCGTGTCGCGCAAGCGTGAGGGATTTCCGTTGTAGGGTTTGCAATATGTTCATGATTTGCTGATGGTGGGTGGTGTGAGTGACAGAAGCACAGACCCGAGTAAGTAGGTTGTTTGCGTATGGGATAAAGGGGGCTTGATACTTTAATGCTATGGTTGGGTTTTACCTTAATGATCTTTAGTAGTTGCGGATGCTTGCTAGAGTTCCAATCATAAGTGCATATGATCCAAGAAGAGAAAGTATGTTAGCTTATGCCTCTCCCTCAAATAGAATTGCAACAGTGATTACCGGTCTAGTAACGTAGTCAATTGCTTAGGGACAATTTCACAACTCCTACCACCACTTTTCCACACTTGCTATATTTAGTTTATTGCTTCTTTATCTAAACAACCCCTAGTTTATATTTACGTGCTCTTTATATTATTGCAAACCTATCCAACAACACCTACAAAGTACTTCTAGTTTCATACTTGTTCTAGGTAAAGCGAACACTAAGCGTGCGTAGAGTCGTATCAGTGGCAGATAGGACTTGAGAGAATATTTGTTCTACCTTTAGCTCCTCGTTGGGTTCGACACTCTTACTTATCGAAAGAGGCTACAATTATTCCGTATACTTGCGGGTTATCAAGACCTTTTTCTGGTGCCGTTGCTGGGGAGTCATAGCGTGGGGTGAATATTCTTGTGTGTGCTTGTTTGCTTTATCACTAAGTAATTTTTATTTGCTGTTCTAAGTTATTCTCTATCTTTAGTTATGGATATGGAACACGAAATACGAAAACAATTATGTGTACTTGCTACTCATGGAGATGGGGAACCTCCTAAAACCCTCGATGCTCGTTATGTTCAAGATATTATGTACTACTTTGATAATCCTGAGAAAACCCCATACAATTATGTTATGGGAGACACGTTGGATCAACGTGAATACTTTAGGGATTATCGCTTGACACAAAAAGGGAAACTTTTACTGGATCAAATTCATCATTTGCAATGTTATGCTTGGACTTTATGTGAATTATATGATGTTACTTGTTGTTCTGAAAACCCTAAGAAACACCTTCCCTACCAATGTGAGTTTATTAATAATGGAATCGTATCTTCGTATGCTAAGGGTGTTTATAATTACTATGATGTTCAACAAATTGATGAATTTGTTGCTTTTAAGGGTGCTTATGAAATTGCTTCTTTGATTGAAAAGTATGATGCTACTCTCTACAAATCTGAAATTTTTGCCATACTTGAATATTGTTATGATAATTATGTTTCTAATGCCTATGTTAAACTATATATTGAGAAATTCTCCGCTGTCCAAGAAGAGACTAATATTTTGCAGGAAGCTATGGAAGAAGAAATTGATGAAACTGTGAGCTCATTGGATGAAAAAGATGATGAGGAGAGCGAAGAACAAAAGGAGGAAGAGCGGATTAGCTACCCGTGCCCACCTTCTAATGAGAGTAACTCTTCAACTCATACATTGTTTAATTTCCCTTCATGCTTACCGAAGGATGATTGCTATGATGATTACTATGATGATTGCTATGATGATTGTTATGATCCCGTTGATTCTCTTGAAATATCCCTTTTTGATGATGCCTGCTATGCTTATGGCCAAGGTGCCAATATGAATTATGCCTATGGAGATGAACTTTCTATAGTTCCTTATGTTAAACATGAAATTGTTGCTATTGCACCCACGCATGATAGTCCTATTATCTTTTCGAATTCTCCCTACTACACTATATCGGAGAAGTTTGTGCTTATTAAGGATTATATTGATGGGTTGCATTTTACTACTACACATGATGATTTTAATAGATATAATATGCATGTTCTTGCTGCTCCTACTTGCAATTATTATGAGAGAGGAACTATATCTCCACCTCTCTATGTTTCCAATGTGATGGAATTGCAAGAAACTGCTTATACTATGCATTGGCCTTTACTTGGTGTGCATGAATTGTTCTTTTATGACATGCCGATGCATAGGAAGAGAATTAGACTTCATCATTGCTTAATATATGTTACTTTGTGCTCACTACTAATTTACAAATCATTGTTAATTAAAATTGGCTTTGATATACCTGGGATCCGGGTGGATCCATTACTTGAGCACTATATGCCTAGCTTAATGGCTTTAAAGAAAGCGCTGCCAGGGAGACAACCCGGAAGTTTTAGGGAGTCGTTTATTTCTGTTGAGTACTTTTATATAGTCTAAAAACAAAAAAATAAAGAGGGGAACCTAAAAACTTTTCAAAAAGGAAAGTGAAAGTGAGAAAGACAAGCATTGTTGAAGTGGGAGCTAGCCTTGAACTTTGTTCATGCTCACGGAAACTTTGTGAATCTTGATTACAGAAAAATTTTATCAAAAATAATTATCCCCTCGTATAATTCCATTGTATTATAAAAATAATGTGTCAAGGTTTGCCTTTAGGATGTTTACAATGCTTGTTGGTTTGTATGGTGCAGGACAGAAACTTTGGCTGTAGTGCGTGATTTTACATTTTTTACTGGAACGCCAAATGGTTCTGATTCTTTTTGCACTGTCGTTCTATACAAATTGTTTATTTTTCTAATTTTGGTAGAATTTTTGTGGTACCATAAGTATGGTGAATGTTCAGATTGCTACAGACTATTCTGTTTTTGACAGATTCTGTTTTTGATGCATAGTTTGCTTGTTTTGATGAATCTATCAATTTATATCTGTGGATTAAGCCATGGAAAAGTTATATTACAGTAGCTACATTGCAAAAACAAAATATGAATTGGTTTTCTATAGTACTTAGAGTAGTGATTTGCTTTATTATACTAACGGATCTTACCGAGTTTTCTGTTGGAGTTTTGTGTGGATCAAGTGTTTGATCGAGGATGACTCGATATGAGGAAAAGGAAGAGAGGCAAGAGCTCAAGCTTGGGGATGCCCGAGGCACCCCAAGTAAATATTCAAGGAGACTCAAGCGCCTCCCCCCCCCTGCCGAAACCGAATTGGACAAGGGGTGGGGGCGTAATACGTCTCCAACGTATCTATAATTTTATATTGTTCCATGCTATTATATTATCTGTTTTGAATGATTAATGGGCTTTACTATGCAATTTTAAATTATTTTTGGGACTAACCTATTAACTGGAGGCCCAGTCCAAATTGCTGTTTTTTTTGCCTTTTTTAGTGTTTCGTAGAAAAGGAATATCAAACGGAGTCCAAACGGAATGAAACCTTCGGGAGAGTTATTTTTGGAAACGCAATCCACGAGACTTGGAGTGGACGTCAAGAAAGAAACGAGGCGGCCATGAGGCAGGAGGGCGCGCCCAGGGGGGTAGGCGCGCCCCCACCCTCGTCGGCCCCTCGTGGCTCCCCTGACCGACTTCCTTCGCCTATATATACTCATATACCCTGAAAACATCCAGGAGCACCAAGAAACCCTATTTCCACCGCCGCAACATTCTATACCCGTGAGATCCCATCTTGGGGCCTTTTCTGGCGCTCCGACGGAAGGGGAATCGATCACGGTGGGCTTCTACATCAACACCGTAGCCTCTCCGATGAAGTGTGAGTAGTTTACCACAGACCTTCGTGTCCATAGTTATTAGCTAGATGGCTTCTTCTCTCTCTTTGGATCTCAATACAAAGTTCTCCTTGATCTTCTTGGAGATCTATTCGATGTAATTCTTTTTGCGGTGTGTTTGTCGAGATCCGATGAATTGTGGGTTTATAATCAAGATTATCTATGAACAATATTTGAATCTCCTCTGAATTCTTTTATGTATGATTTGTTATCTTCGCAAGTCTCTTCGAATTATCAGTTTGGTTTGGCCTACTAGATTGATCTTTCTTCCAATGGGAGAAGTGCTTAGCTTCGGGTTCAATCTTGCGGTGTCCTTTCCCAGCGACAGCAGGGGAAGAAAGGCACATATTGTATTGTTTCCATCGAGGATAAAAAGACGGGGTTTATATCATATTGCTTGAGTTTATCCCTCTACATCATGTCATCTTGCCTAATGCGTTACTCTGTTCTTATGAACTTAATACTCTAGATGCATGCTGGATAGCGGTCAATGGAGTAATAGTAGTAGATGCAGAATCGTTTCGATCTACTTGTCGCGGACATGATGCCTATATTACATGGTCATGCCTAGATATTCTCATAACTATGCACTTTTCTATCAATTGCTCGACAGTAATTTGTTCACCCACTGTAATACTTATGCTATCTTGAGAGAAGCCACTAGTGAAACCTATGTCCCCCGGGTCAATTTTCCATCATATATGTTTCCGATCTATTTTATTTTGCAATCTTTACTTTCCAATCTATATCATAAAAATACCAAAAATATTTATCTTATTATCTGTATCAGATCTCACTTTTGCAAGTGGCAGTGAAGGTATTGACAACCCCTTTATCGCGTTGGTTGCAAGGTTCTTATTTGTTTGTGCAGGTACGCAGGATTTGAGTGTAGCCTCCTACTGGATTGATACCTTGGTTCTCAAAAACTGAGGGAAATACTTACGCTACTTTTCTGCATCACCCTTTCCTCTTCAAGAGAAAACCAACGCGTGCTCAAGAGGTAGCAAGAAGGATTTTTGGCGCCGTTGCCGAGGAGGTCTACGCACAAGTCAAGACATACCAAGTACCCATCACAAACTCTTATCCCTCACATTACATTATTTGCCATTTGCCTCTCTTTTTCCTCTCCCCCACTTCACCCTTGCCGTTTTATTCGCTCTCTTTTCCCCGTTCGCCTCTTTTTTTGCTTGCCTCTTGTGTGCTTGTGTGTTGGATTGTTTGTTACGATGGCTCAAGATAATACTAAATTGTGTGATTTTTCCAATACCAACAACAATGATTTTCTTAGTACTCCGATTGCTCCTCTTACCAATGCTGAATCTTGTGAAATTAATGCTGCTTTGTTGAATCTTGTCATGAAAGATCAATTCTCTGGCCTTCCTAGTGAAGATGCCGCTACTCATCTAAATAACTTTGTTGATTTGTGTGATATGCAAAAGAAGAATGACGTGGATAATGATATTGTTAAATTGAAGCTATTTCCGTTTTCACTTAGAAATCATGCTAAAACTTGGTTTTCGTCTTTGCCTAAAAATAGTAGTGATTCATGGAATAAGATCAAAGATGCTTTTATCTATAAGTATTTTCCTCCCGCTAAGATCATCTCTCTTAGAAACGATATTATGAATTTTAAGCAACTTGATCATGAGCATGTTGCACAATCTTGGGAGAGGATGAAATTAATGATTCGCAATTGCCCTACACATGGATTAAATTTATGGATGGTCATAGAAAAAATTTATGCCGGATTGAATTTTGCTTCTAGAAATCTTTTAGATTCGGTCGCGGGAGGCACTTTTATGGAAATCACTTTAGGAGAAGCTACTAAACTCCTAGATAATAATATGGTTAATTATTCTCAATGGCACACCGAAAGATCTACTAGTAAAAAGGTTCACGCGATAGAAGAGATTAATGTTTTGAGTGGAAAGATGGATGAATTTATGAAATTGTTTGCTAATAATAGTGCTCCTATTGATCCTAATGATATGCCTTTGTCTACTTTGATTGAGAATAATAATGAATCTATGGATGTGAATTTTGTTGGTAGGAATAATTTTGGTAACAACGCGTATAGAGGAAACTTTAATCCTCGGCCGTTTCCTAGTAATTCCACTAATAATTATGGTAATTCCTACAACAACTCTTATGGAAATTTTAATAAGATGCCCTCTGATTTTGAGATTAGTGTTAAAGAGTTTATGATTGCTCAAAAGACTTTCAATGCTTTGCTTGAAGAAAAATCTCCTAAGGTTGATGAGTTGGCTAGGAACGTGGATAGAATTTATCTTGATGTTGATTCTTTGAAACTTAGATCTATTTCACCTAAGCATGATATCAACGAGTCCCTCAAAGCCATGAGAATTTCCATTGATGAGTGCAAAGAAAGAACCACTAGAATGCGTGCAAAAAAGGATTGCTTTATAAAAGCGAGTTCTTCTAGTTTTCATGATAATAGGGATGAAGATCTAAAAGTGATTGATGTGTCCCTTATTAAATCTTTGTTTTGCAATATGAATCTTGATAATGATGGGACTGGAGATGAGTCAACTTTAGCTAAAATTGGTAAAAGTGGGATTGAAGAGGTCAAAACTTTACATAGCAATAAACCCACTATTTTGGATTTCAAGGAATTTAATTATGATAATTGTTCTTTAATAGATTGTATTTCCTTGTTGCAATCCGTGTTAAATTCTCCTCATGCTTATAGTCAAAATAAAGCTTTTACTCCTTCTGTCCCATAATATAAGACGTTTTTTAATACTATACTAGAGTCAAAAAGAGGGAGTACTAAACATATCGTTGATGCCTTAATGCAATCTTATGAAGAAAAACTTGAATTATAAGTTTCTATACCTATAAAAATTTATGATGAGTGGGAACCTACTATTAAAATTAAAATTAAATATCATGAATGATATGCTTTGTGTGATTTGGGTGCTAGTGTTTCCACGATTCCAAAAACTTTGCGTGATGTGTTAGCTTTCCGTGAATTTGATGATTGCTCTTTAAACTTGCACCTTGAGGATTCCACCAGTAAGAAACCTATGGGAAGGATTAAGGATGTTCTTATTGTTTCAAATAGGAATTATGTGCCCATAGATTTTATTGTTCTTGATATAGATTGCAATCTTTCATGTCCTATTATTTTTGGTAGACCTTTCCTTAGAACGATTGGTGCAATTATTGATATGAAAGAAGGAAATATTAGATTCAGGTTTCTATTAAGGAAAGGCATGGAACACTTTCTTAGGAAGAAAATCAAATTACCTTATGAATCTATTATGATAGCCACCTATGAATTGAATACCAAAGATGGCAATACTTAGATCTATTCTCGCTTTTATGCCTAGCTAGGGGCGTTAAACGATAGCGCTTGTTGGGAGGCAACGCAATTTTATTTTTTTATTTGCTTTTTGTTCCTGTTAGTAATAAATAATTCATCCCTCCTCTGGTTAAATGTGGTTTTATGTTTTAGTTAGTGTTTGTGCCAAGTAGAACCTTTGGGAAGACTTGGGTGAAGTCTTTATGATCTTGCTGTAAAAAATAGAAACTTTAGCGCTCACGAGATTAGCTGCCATTTTTTACTGGATAGTTATTTTAGGTTGATTCTTTCTGAAGATAATTAATAGACAAATTCCTCACGTCAAACAATTTATTTCAGAATTTTTGGAGTTGCAGAAGTATTCGAAAGTTACAGATTGCTACAGACTATTCTGTTTTTGTCAGATTCTATTTTTCGTGTGTTGTTTGCTTATTTTGATGAATTTATGGCTAGTATCGGGGGGTATGAACCATAGAGAAGTTGGAATACAGTAGGTTTAACACCATTATAAATAAAGAATGAGTTCATTACATTACCTTAAAGTGGTGGTTTGTTTTATTTTGCTAACGGAGCTTATGAGATTTTCTGTTGAGTTTTGTGTTGTGAAGTTTTCAAGTTTTGGGTAAAGATTTGATGGATTATGGAATAAGGAGTTGAAAGAGCCTAAGCTTGGGGATTCCCAAGGCACCCCAATGTAAATTCAAGGCCGACCAAAATCCTAAGCTTGGGGATGCCCCGGAAGGCATCCCCTCTTTCGTTTTCGCCCATCGGTAACTTTACTTGAGGCTATATATTTATTCACCACATGATATGTGTTTTGCTTGGAGCGTCTTGTATGATTTGAGTCTTTGCTTTTTAGTTTACCACAATCATCCTTGCTGTACACACCTTTTGGGAGAGACACACATGACTCGGAATTTACTAGAATACTCTATGTGCTTCACTTATATCTTTTGAGCTAGATAATTTTGCTCTAGTACTTCACTTATATCTTTTTAGAGCACGGCGGTGGTTTTATTTTGTAGAAATTATTGATCTCTCCTGCTTCACTTATATTATTTTGAGAGTATTTTAGAACAGCATGGTATTTGCTTTGGTTATAAAATTAGTCCTAATATGATGGGCATTCAAGTTGGGTATAATAAAAACTTTCATATGAAGTGCATTAAATACTATGATAAATCTGATACTTGATAATTGTTTTGAGATATAAAGGTGGTAATGTTAGAGTCATGCTAGTTGGGTAATTATGAAATTGATAAATACTTGTGTTCAAGTTGGCAAGTCCCATAGCATGCACGTATGGTGAACGTTGTGTGACAAATTTGAAGCATGGGGTGTTCTTTGATTGCCTTCCTTATGAGTGGAGGTCGGGATCGCGCGATGGTTAACTCCTACCAATCCTTCCCCTAGGAGCATGCATAGTAGTACTTTGCTTCGAGGGTAATAAACTTTTACAATAAGTATATGAGTTCTTTGTGACTAATGTGAGTCCATGGATTATACGCACTCTTACCCTTCCGCAATTTGCTAGCCTCTACGGTACCATGCATTGCCCTTTCTCACCTTGAGAGTTGGTGCAAACTTCACCGGTGCATCCAAACCCCGTGATACGATACGCTCTATCACACATAAACTTCCTTATATCTTCCTCAAAACATCCACCATACCTACCTATTATGGCATTTCCATAGCCATTCCGAGATATATTGCCATGCAAATTTCCACCGTTCCGTTTATTATGACACACTCCATCATTGTCATATTGCTTTGCATGATCATGTAGTTGACATTGTATTTGTGGCAAAGCCACCTTTATAATTCTTTCATACATGTCGCTCTTGATTCACTGCATATCCCGGTACACCACCGGAGGCATTCACATAGAGTCATATTTTGTCCTAGGTATTGAGTTGTAATTCTTGAGTTGTAAATAAATAGAAGTGTGATGATTTCCATTATTAGAGCATTGTCCCATGCAAGGAAAGGATGATGGAGACTATGATTCCCCCACAAGTCGGGATGAGACTCCGGACTTTATGAAAAATAAAAGAGGTCAAAGAAGCCCAAATAAAAAAAGACGCCAAAGAAGCCCAAATAAAAAAGAGAAAGAAAAAATGAGAGAAAAAGAGAGAAGGGACAATGTTGCTACCATTTTTCCACACTTGTGCTTCAAAGTAGCACCATGATCTTCATGATAGAGAGTTTCTTATGTTGTCACTTTCATATACTAGTGGGCATTTTTCATTATAGAACTTGGCTTGTATATTCCAATGATGGGCTTCCTCAAAGTGCCCTAGGTCTTCGTGAGCAAGCAAGTTAGATGCACACCCACTTAGTTTATTTTTATGAGCTTTCATACATTTATAGCTCTAGTGCATCCGTTGCATGGCAATTCCTACTCCTCGCATTGACATAAATTGATGGGCATCTCCATAGCCCATTGATTAGCCGCGTCAATGTGAGACTTTCTCCTTTTTTGTTTTCTCACATGATCCATGTCATCATACTCTACTCCACCCATAATGCTATGTCCATGGCTTACGCTCATGTATTGCGTGAGCGTTGAAAAGGCTGAAGCGCATTAAAAAGTATGAACCAATTGCTTGGCTGAAACCGGGGTTGTGCATGATGGGAGCATTTTGTGTGACAAAAATGAAGCATGGCCAAACTATATGATTTTGTAGGGATAAGCTTTCTTTGGCTATGTTATTTTGATAAGACATAAACTGCTTGGTTAGCATGCTTGAAGTATTATTATTTTTATGTCAATACTAAACTTTTATCTTGAATCTTTTGGATCTAAACATTCATGCCACAATAAAGAAAATTACATTGAGAAATATGCTAGGTAGCATTCCACATCAAAAATTTTGTTTTTACCATTTACCTACTCGAGGACGAGCAGGAATTAAGCTTGGGGATGCTTGATACGCCTCCAACGTATCTATAATTTTTTATTGTTCCATGCTATTATATTATCTGTTTTGGATGTTTAATGGGCTTTACTATGCACTTTCATATTATTTTGGGGACTAACCTATTAACCGGAGGCCCAGTCCAAATTGTTGTTTTTTTGCCTATTTCAGTGTTTCGCAGAAAAGGAATATCAAACGGAGTCCAAGCGGAATGAAACCTTCGGGAGAGTTATTTTTGGAACAAACGCAATCCAGGAGACTTGGAGTGGACATCAAGAAAGAAACGAGGTGCCCACGAGGCAGGAGGGCACGCCCCCCACCCTCGTGGGCCCCTCGTGGCTCCCCTGACCGACTTCCTTCGCCTATATATACTCATATACCCTGAAAACATCCAGGAGCACCACGAATCCCTATTTCCATCGCCGCAACCTTCTGTACCCGTGAGATCCCATCTTGGGGCCTTTTCCGGCACTCCGTCGGAGGGGGAATCAATCATGGAGGGATTCTACATCAACACCATAGCCTCTCCGATGAAGTGTGAGTAGTTTACCACAGACCTTCGGGTCCATAGTTATTAGCTAGATGGCTTCTTCTCTCTCTTTGGATCTCAATACAAAGTTCTCGTTGATCTTCTTGGAGATCTATTCGATGCAATTCTTTTTGCGGTGTTTTTGTCGAGATCCGATGAATTGTGGGTTTATGATCAAGATTATCTATGAACAATATTGGAATCTCCTCTGAATTCTTTCATGTATGATTTGTTATCTTTGCAAGTCTCTTCGAATTATCAGTTTGGTTTGGCCTACTAGATTGATGTTTCTTGCAATGGGAGAAGTGCTTAGCTTTGGGTTCAATCTTGCAGTGTCCTTTCCCAGTGACAGCAGGGGCAGCAAGGCACGTATTGTATTGTTTCCATCGAGGATAAAAAGATGGGGTTTATACCATATTGCTTGAGTTTATCCCTCTACATCATGTCATCTTGCCTAATGCGTTACTCTGTTCTTATGAACTTAATACTCTAGATGCATGCTGGATAGCAGTCGATGTGTGGAGTAATAGTAGTAGATGCAGAATTGTTTTGATCTACTTGTCACGGACGTGATGCCTATATACATGATCATGCCTAGATATTCTCATAACTATGCACTTTTCTATCAATTGCTCGACAGTAATTTGTTCACCCACCGTAATACTTATGCTATCTTGTGAGAAGCCACTAGTGAAACCTACGACCCCCGGGTCTATTTTCCATCATATAAGTTTCCGATCTATTTTATTTTGCAATCCTTACTTTCCAATCTATATCATAAAAATACCAAAAATATTTATCTTATTATCTCTATCAGATCTCACTTTTGCAAGTGGCCATGAAGGGATTGACAACCCCTTTATCGCATTGGTTGCAAGGTTTTTATTTGTTTGTGCAGGTACGAGGGTTTGAGTGTAGCCTCCTACTGGATTGATACCTTGGTTCTCAAAAACTAAGGGAAATACTTACGCTACTTTGCTGCATCACCCATTCCTCTTTAAGGGAAAACCAACGCATGATCAAGAGGTAGCAGGGCGCAGCCCCCCTTTCCTTCTCCCTCTCCCTCTCTTTCCTTCTCTCTTACTCCAAATAGGAAAGGGAATCCTACTAGGACTTGGGAGTCCTAGTAGGACTCCCTATGCTTGGTACGCCCCCTAGGCTGGCTTCCTCCTCCCTCCCTCCTTTATATACGGGGGAGGGGAGCACCCCAAGGACACACAAGTTGATCTTTAGCCGTGTATGGTGCCCCCCTCCACAGTTTTCCACCTTGGTCATATCGTCGTAGTGCTTAGGCAAAGCCCTGCACCGGTAACTTCATCATCACCGTCACCATGCCGTCGTGCTGATGGAACTCTCCCTCGGCCTCAGCTAGATCTAGAGTTCGAGGGACGTCACCGAGCTGAACGTGTGCAGATCGCGGAGGTGTCGTATGTTCGGTACTTGATCGGTTGGATCGCGAAGAAGTTCGACTACATCAACCGCGTTATTGATACGCTTCCGCTTTCGGTCTACGAGGGTACATGGACACACTCTCCCCTCTCGTTGCTATGCATCACCTAGATAGATCTTGCGTGATTGTAGGAATTTTTTTGAAATATACCACATTCCCCAACACATAGTCATCTAACAAATCCTACTTAGTTGTTCTTAGCACATGATCGCACATGATTATGAGTATTAGCTAGAACCTACTACCTTATCTTAGGTAAAATAGCATAAAACAAGATAGGCCCTGACTCTCCATTATGGAGAATGGAGATTATCATGTCTCCAATTCTTGCACTTTGCCTAATGTTGCTTCCAAGTACCTCCTTATGAGTGACCATACATTTGTTCCAATCTTTGATTGCCATGTCTTCATTGCTTTTAGAAATCCGATATGAATAGGAGTGATTCGTAGGATGACTTGGCTGTATATTTAAAACATCAAGGCGACCTTTCTGAAACATCAGATGAGGCACACACTCCTGTAGGATTATCTATTGAAAAACATAGTAATAACTTCGTAGTTAGCAATGTAGTTCAGTTTTAGAAGAATTTATGCAAAAGATGCACAGATGTCGTAATACTAAAAAATCTTACCATGAGATCTCCATGGATGTTAGCATAGTTCAACATGTGCACTAGTGGCACATATTGACCATAATGTGGAGGAGTTTGATAATAGACATTGTAATTCTCAAGATCAGTACAAAATATGACCAGATGATTTTTCTCCTTATAAGTTAACTCAGAGCCATCGGTGTAGTAGGTTTTGTCTACCATCTTCCACACATTCTTTGAAGAATGAAAATAATCTATCAATGGAAATAAGCTGTCAACTATTTTGAAATAAACAATATAAATTACTTAATAACTATGTTTCAGAAACTCACATAGCGGTAGAATTGGAAGCGTATCAACAAGGACCCAAATGTCCAAATTGTCTACCTCGATGCTAGGATCACCAAGATCCAGGGTGATAAACATACCCTCTTGAAAACCATACATCTTGAAAAGTGCTTCCCAATCCGGGCAACCAAAATTGGATACGCTCTCAGAAGTGTATAGATTTACCTCAAAATCCATACCATGATGGGTCCTTAGGTGAATTTTCTTTGTTTCATTCCTCTCATGATCTTCAAAACACATCCTTTCCAAGACATAGCGTCTTGCATGGGATGGGATAATCTAGTCGAATTGTAAAAGACGAAAATTACACATTGAAGTAGTAGAAGTCGAGCTTAATTACGAAAAAAACACTTTGCATCGTAGCGTACCGTTTCACAATCAAAGGCCTTTTCGAGCTTAATGCTGAAGCACCGACCTTCTACCAAGTGAGGCTTGTCGCAGCAACCCCGGTTGTCGCCACACCAGGAGCACCCCACGGGACTTTCGTCCGACGACATTTCCTATGTTCATAATTCAATGAATAAACCTCTAAAATTCAATATATGTACTACAAAAACTAAATTAGATCATTATTATTTAGCACGGGTTGATATCGGTCCGTCGAGTCTTTCTTTTGAAAACTCTCATCCCACGTGGTGTATATATTCGACTGTTGGTGATGGTCGCTCCCCCGTTCATCCCCGAGTGCATTAAACCAAAATGTCTAGCACACGGGAACGAAGGAGAAGCGACCCACACGACAACAGTCGGCATTCTAATTTTTCGACCGTCGGTGATGGCCATTACTCCTCCTTCCCCTAGTGCCTAACAAAGGCCTAGCACAAGGAGAAGAAGGAGAAACGACCCCCACGACAACAGTCGGGTTTCTTCCTCCTCATATATGGTGCGGACTTTCTACCTCACTCATTTTTTGATTGTCATGTATGGAGCCTCGATAGACTTAAAGTCAACCCGAAATGCCGTTTAATTATCTTTCTAGAAAATCCAGGCCACTCAATATTTCCTACATATTCTAGCACAAGTCATGCCAAAATTCACGAAAAATCCAGCATGACCTTTGCTAATAAAAAGGACATATCGAGCACCTGAAATTTGCCGGAACGGAAATGAATCAACACTCCGGCAAAACATAGGCCACTCGGAGGACATATCCTATTTGCATTCAAACTTGATGGTCATTGCATTTCAATGGTTGAAAATATGAACAAAAACATTTCAAAATATCTTAGAGGACTCATATTGACATGGAGATTTGGCTAGTCTCACCTCAAGGTCGGAGGGGGCCTGTGATGGGGACGATGGCGGCGATGACATGGAGATTTGGCTGCAAAAACAAAATAGTATTCAAAATAGTGCTCTCCAATTTGAGCAGTCAAAATAGGATTAGTTCTCCAATTTGAACATGGGGTGGCTGGTCTCACCTTGAGGTCGGAGGGGGTCGGTAACGGGGACGACGGCGGGGATGATTCAGGGTCTCCTTTATTTATGCAAAAACAAAATATAAACAAAAACATTATTATAATCATCCTAGGACTTAGTGAAACCCTGTGTTTAAAACTTTCTCCTAAACTTATAAAACCTAGATCTAACCCTAATAATTTGTACTGCCCATCTATCCATCCATTTGTCTAAACCTAGTTCCAACTCTAAAAATTGGTAAAACCTTGTTCTAACCCTAAAAAATGAAAAGACATATACATTTACTAAAGGTCCCCTAGTTCTAACCCTAACATCTATCCATCCGTCCATCTATCTATCTATCTATCCATCTATCTATGCAATGCAGGAGGGATCAGAGGGAGGGAGAGGGTCAGAGGGAGAGGGCTGGTAGGGAGAAGGGCGAGGGATGAAGGGAGGGAGCGGGGAGGGAGAAGGGCAGGGGATGGAGGGAGAGGTTGGGTCGGAGGGAGGGAGGGAGAATGGAAGGATGGAAGGAGAGGGGAGGGATGGAGGCATACCGGGCGACGGCGATGGCGGGATGACGGCGGCGGGCGGTGGCAGCGCGCAGGGGTTGGACGAGATGAGAGTGTGGGAGGTAGGGTGATCGTTCGGGCCGGCGAGGGAGAGGATAAGGTATCATTAGCCGTAGCGCTAGCTGGTGGCCCAGTGCTACTGCTATATCTCTAGCAATAGCGCTGGTTCCAGCCAGCCGCTACTACTACGTGTAGCCCCTGCCTGTGGCCATGGGACCACTTAGCAGTAGCACTGCCAGGGGGCCCATCGTTCTACTTTGGTACTTGTAGCGCATGTTGTCAACCAGCGCTACTACTAAGTGGTAGTAGCGCTGGACCCATAACCAGCACTACTACTAAGCTCCTGTGTATAGGCATTTCCCTAGTAGTGGCATTTGCCTTGGCCTTCCATACCTTCCCATAATTGACCTTGTATCTGTACATTTTTTTTCAACAATACTCATGAGAAACTTCACCTTCACGGTTGGGTCATGGGATGTCTCCTTCAATAATTTGTAGCTGCGAAACTCTGACGCGAGTTGACGGTGGCCCTTGCTTCGGTCAGCTTTGTCTGGTGGTATGCACTCGTGAGTAGCTTCACAACTTTTCAACTCCCATTGCCCCAATTCATGAATTTTTCTTCCACGAACCTTCCATGGGCAACCTTCTTTGTCACACTTCATGGTCTAACACACCTCTTGGTTCGAATGACCAACAAAAAATGGCCTATGGTTCAGAATGGCGTAGTCACTCAACCACATCTTGAACTCTTGGAAGCACCCAAACTTGATGCCTTTTTTCAAATGAGAATTCTCGTCCTCACCCTTTGGCCTTGGATCGTTGACTCTCGGGCACGGTGTTGGTTCAACCAACCCCAGTCTCATGCCACCATCAACAATGGCATGGTCTGCAAGGCTAAGATCACGAAACAATGGGGTCCTCTTTCCTTGTCATGCACCTCCTTGAAGAATTAATTTTCTTGCACCGTGAATCCATCCTCGTCCAAATCTTCCTCAAGACCCTCATCATCCGAGCCATAACCATACATACGGTTATACAGGAGGCTATGATCCATGTCTTGTTGATGGATAATGACATCCAAGTTACCTATTGGATTGTAATGAATCTCTTCTTCTTTCGCATAAGCATCATCATCATCATCATGACCAATATCGTCATCATCAACATGAGCCATAGCATGAATCTTCGGGTCTTGAATTAATATGGCTCTATCATTCATATCCGCTTCATTTGGTTGACTACTTGGTGGTTGGCTATAAGAATTGGGGACATAAACCTCGACCCTAGCATCATGTACTGGGGAGTAGGCATGCCAGTTCAAGTCAATTTGTAGCAGAGGAGCATCAACCTTGGTGGCAAATAATTCCAGTGAGTTGTCTTGGGATTGCTCTACTTTACCCCTGTAACCTTCCAATGCAATTCCGAGGTGATAGGCATACTCTTCAACCGATACTTCACCCCCACTCCAACATCATACCTTCCAATAAGTTTAACCTCATCACTTGGGTCCATCCAATGTAACACACTTCTAACTTTCACAACTACATCCTCATAGGTTGGGCTATACTCAAATACCATGTGTTCTTCCCCTTCATCGTCATTGCCATTCATAAATGTCTCCTTATCCAAATAATGAAGATTCACGAGACTACCCATCTAAATAAATTTTAGAAAATGTCAACGATAGGCGGCAACACAATATAGGTCAATATCCATTGTGCATCCCATGGATCAATAAAAGTTCTATGCAATACATTTAAGCAACAAAACAAATAACAACTAAAGAACAAAATATCATGGCTTAACCCTGTAACATCCCAAATTTTCAATTTGGAATGTTATACATAGGTCATCATTGCATATCATATTTTATTGCATTTTTGGTTGATCCTAGAAATTCTAAGCAACTCAAGGACCCGCGGAGAGAGTTGGGGATTTCGTTTATTTTCATATTTTAATTTTCTCAAATATTGAAAAGGGGATCATTTTGGTTTTAATCATTTTTGTCTCCGAATATTTCCAATAGTAAAATAAAAGAGAGGGGATAAAATGACTTCTCCAAAATAAAAGAAATATTGGAGGAAAATGTTAAAATCAAATAAGATTTTATTTGGACTTTTATTGCTATTATATTTGAATTAGGAAAAAATGTGTTTTCAAATTGCACTAGTAGCCCAAATAAATGTTCACTTTGTCCGCAATATTATTAGAGGACCATGAAAATTTATTTCAGGATTTTTGGACTCCGTTTAGTATTTCTTTTATTTGTTTTTCCGCATCATTTTTTTTAAAACAAATGCACCGACCTAACAGGCCATGCCCGACCCGGACACCGCCCTACCGGCCTTTAAAAGGGCAAGGCCCGAGCCCAAGCCGCCGCCCCGAAACCCTAGCACCACCGCCCTCGAAAGCCGCCGCCGCCGCCCCGCCGCCGGAGTCGCCGCCGCCGCCACCCGCCCCACCGCCGGAGTCGCCGCCGCCGCCACCGATCCCGCCGGAGCCGTCGTCGCTACTCGCTGGAGGTAGCCGACGCCGCCGCCGCCGTTCGTTATTTTTTTAGCAAACCGTTCGCTTTTTTCTAAAAGCCTAGATCTAGTTTTTTTAGATCACTTCAGTTTTTTCCCTTTTGGTTTAGTATTTAGCGGACGTTCGTCCGTACGTTCGTTTTAACAAACGTTGTTCGTCAGTTAGTCACAAACAGCGAACGTTCATTCGTTAGCCTGTTCGTCTTGTTTTATTTTCCAGGATTTTTTCCGCGATTATTTTCGATCGCGATTTCTGCCCTGATCTTCGATCTATTTTATATTTTCGCTCGTTTATCTGAATTAGATGAAACAAGCGCCTAGATCTTTGTCTCGAAGCCCTCTTTCTGTTTAACCAACTTGAACAAGATTTTGGTACTGTAAAATTTGACTTTAGTCCAGATTAGTAAACGAATCTTGTTCCTTTTGTAGTTTGAGTTGCGTTGCTCCTTTTGATTTGATTGTTTTTGCAAACCGGAGTTCTTCAGTTGAACTTTCTGGTTAGATCTTCTTATTTGAGTTTTACCCATGCATCTAGTTGAGTGCTTATGTATGTTATTGTTTGTTTGCGACAGAATTCCTGGAGTGCGAAGCGTGCTACTACGAGTCTCTAGGTTTTGCGGATCATCAGCAAGGCAAGTAACACTTTGATCATATCCCTTTATTACCTAGTTTTTATGCATTAGTTCAATCCACAAACATTGCAAGGTTAGAATCTGAATAACATGTGGTTTGGGAAGTAGATGATGAGGTAGAACCTATTGCCCTTTTATTATCAAACCTTTGGGAGTTACTTCTACGTTATGCTCAGGATTGCTATGCTATGCTCGTAGACGTGGTTTGGGTGAGTGTATCCATGACAGATGTGAGTATTGTTAATTAATGGTTAACTTAAGGTGGCTACTTAAACACACATCTGGGTGGATTGGTTGAGGCACCCTGGAGTACCCAGTGGTTGTCAGGGCACCTGGAGAATCTAGTGTTGTCCTAGGATATCCCGGAGTACCCATGTGATCATCCTACGGTTCGCCACCCAGGCTCAAAGGGATCATAAGATTATTCATGCTAGAAACTTTTGTGTGCAGCCACAAGCTATTATGGGCTGTAGCATAGTTGAGTAGGTTGCATGACCTCTTTCAGTGGTGGGCTAGCAGATGTAGGGGAAAGTAGGTGTAACTGTCCATCCAGAGTAAAGAGTTAATGTTTCTGAAAGACTGTGTCTCAGTCATCCGTTTCTCAAACACCATGTAGTGCGAGAAATCTAACGGAGGAGATCGAGTCTTGTGGGGAAAAGTGCGCAAACCTCTGCAGAGTGTACAAACTAATCATGGTTAGCCGTGTCCCCGGTTATGGACATCTTGAGTATCTGGTTCTTGGATTATCATGTTGATCTCATCACTCTAATTTAATTTGTTGGGTTAAATGATATTGCTTAATTGGGATTGAGTTGGAGGAACCTTATCAATGTTTAACAACCACCATGATAGTTAAACAAAAAAATGTATTCCTTTGTTGTAGGGAAAATTGGCTTTATGCAAAACAGTAACCATAGAGCTTTCCACCAGCCATTTATGCATGTAGTGATAGCTTTTATTCTGTTCATTACTCTGTGTGTTACATTGCCAGCATATTCCATCTGCTGACCCATTCCGGGCTGCAACATATCATGTTGCAGACTTTTCAGACGACGAGTAAGGTGACATAGGTCGTTGTCGTTCACTCAGCTACGCCGTTGGAGATGATGGACTCACTTTATCTTCCAAGTCTTCCGCTGTTATCTTATTTAGATGGCCTTAAGCCATATTATTGTAATAAGTTCTCTTTTGAGACATTTGATGTAATAAGTGTGTGATTGAAACTCTATTATAAATCCTCAAGTATTGTGCGTGTCAGCATTACCGATCCAGGGATGACACTGATGCACAGAGACTAGACTATTTGAGGTCTGGTCGCTACAAACCCTAACAACTATATAATGACTTTGCTTAACACTAACCCTAACCCTAGAAAGAACCAAAACAATAACCATAGATCTAGCTACAAACAACAAAGTTAGCACACTACACATGGTCATTCACACATATACAACCCTAGATCTAGATCTACCATCAAATAGGATGAAGAGAGTGGGTGACCTAAGGTTTGCATAAAAGGAATCAATGCCATCAAATAAGGTGATTCCAACCAACCAAAATGAAGAGAGTGGGTGAGGTACCTTGAGTGATGAAAATGGCCTCAATCCACCGGAGAAAACTCAAGCAATGGACTTGAATTTGATGGAGCCCTAGGATGGAGGAGTGATGTCTACTACACAACCTTCTTCTTGTAGACGTTGTTGGGCCTGCAAGTGCGCAGGTTTGTAGGACAGTAGTAAATTTCCCTCAAGTGGATGACCTAAGGTTTATCAATCCGTGGGAGGCATAGGATGAAGATGGTCTCTCTCAAACAACCCTGCAACCAAATAACAAAGAGTCTCTTGTGTCCCCAACACACCCAATACAATGGTAAATTGTATAGGTGCACTAGTTCGGTGAAGAGATGGTGATACAAGTGCAATATGGATAGTAGATATAGGTTTTTGTAATCTGAAAATATAAAAACAGCAAGGTAACTAATGATAAAGTGAGCGTAAACGGTATTGCAATGATAGGAAACAAGGCCTAGGGTTCATACTTTCACTAGTGCAAGTTCTCTCAACAATAATAACATAGATAGATCATATAACAATCCCTCAACATGCAACAAAGAGTCACTCCAAAGCCACTAATAGCGGAGAACAAACTTAGAGATTATGGTTGTGTATGAAACCACCTCAAAGTTATTCTTTCGGATCGATCTATTCAAGAGTTCATACTAGAACAACACCTTAAGACACAAATCAACCAAAACCCTAATGTCACCTAGATACTCCATTGTCACCTCAAGTATCCGTGGGCATGATTATACGATATGCATCACACAATCTCAGATTCATCCAACCAACACAAAGTACTTCAAAGAGTGTCCCAAAGTTTCTACCGGAGAGTCACGAAAACGTGTGCCAACCCCTATGCATAGGTTCATGGGCGGAACCCGCAAGTTGGTCACCAAAACATACATCAAGTGGCACATGATATCCCATTGTCACCACAGATAAACACGGCAAGGCATATATCAAGTGTTCTCAAATCAAAGACTCAATCCGATAAGATAACTTCAAGAGGGAAACTCAATTCATCACAAGAGAGTAGAGGGGGAGAAACATCATAAGATCCAACTATAATAACAAAGCTCGCGATACATCAAGATCGTGCCATAGAGAGAACACGAGAGAGAGAGAGAGAAAGAGAGATCAAACACATAGCTACTGGTACATACCCTTAGCCCCAAGGGTGAACTACTCCCTCCTCGTCATGGATAGCGCCGGATGATGAAGATGGCCACCGGTGATGGGTTCCCCCTCCGGCAGGGTGCCAGAACGGACTCTCGAGAGGTTTTTGGTGGCTACAGAGGCTTGCGACGGAGGAACTCCCGATCTATCTTGATATTCGATGGTTTTAGGGTACGTAGGCTTATATAGGCGAAAGAGGTCGATCGGGAGGGTGCTCGAGGGGCCCATGAGACAGGGGGGCGCGCCTAGTGGGGGGGCTATCTCCTGGCCTCCTCGAGGATCTTCTTATGTGAACTCCAAGTCTCCAGGATCATAATCTTCCAAAAAATCACGCTGCCGAAGGTTTCATTCCGTTTGGACTCCGCTTGATATTCCTTTTCTTTGAAATACTGAAACAGGCAATAAAACAGCAATATGGGCTGGGCCTCTAGTTAATAGGTTAGTCCCAAAAGTAATATAAAAGTGTATAATAAAGCCCGTAATCATTCAAAATAGATAATAAAATAGCATGAGTGCTTCATAAATTATAGATACGTTGGAGATGTATCAGCATCCCCAAGCTTAATTCCTACTCGTCCTCGAGTAGGTAAATGATAAAGAAAGAATTTATGAATTGTGAATGGTAGAAGGTGCACAAGTTTGATCAATGATAATTTCAATCACCTTTTCTAGCATGATAATATGTCATAACAGTAGTTCATCTCATAAAACTTCTCACGATAAAGTAACAAGCAATTCATGTCAAAGCATAGACCATAAACATTCTTGAAAACTAGCAAACTATGTTCTCAGTCATCAAACAATTGCAATTCATCTTATTTTCAGGAATAGCAAACTCCACATACTTGTGGCACCCCGGCTCAGAGAAAACCGGAACGCCCCGTATTCCAGCCCAGAGATCAAGGAGAAGTCTTCTGGAATACGGCACTGCTTAGCATAGAACAAACCAGCTCTTTATTATTCCACGAATATGAATACAAGGCTGCCGATATTACAATGAATAACATCGGTACAACGACACTACGCCATCCACAGTTGCTCTATGCAAGCAGCAGAACAACTCGGAGCAGCGGAATAACTCTAGCAGCGGAACAACAAAGACGGTGGTGAACTCCACTCCGCAGGGACTCTGGCTAGAACGCTTATCCTGGCTCGCAAACGAGGACTCCATGGCAAACAAGCAATCCAATCCGGAATGACCTGCAAGCTGGCATGACACGTCAGGTCAGTACATTGAATGTACTTGCAAGCTCACAATAATCCAGAAGCATTAAAGACAAACAACAGCATAGCAATTACAGGTTAAGAAGGGATTATCATATCATCATAGCAACATGGCACGACCAACATAAACATAATACAGCTAAGTCAACCTGAACATATTGATCCGACAATACTAGCATAATGACACTATATGCACCACTTATTCTGCTCGGCTACCTCGTAACCAACACATGCATCACTTACCAACCTCGGACATCACCCGATCATCTTAGGATCAAATCAAGCTTGGTATAAACAATATCGTAGTAATCAGTAAATGACCACAAGGAGCTTGACCTTTACCCATGATTCTCGTACAACATCACGAATATACAACAACTCGGTATCATCTATACCATCGTGATCCTTACGGCGATCACAACCACGACCAACACTTAGTCTCAAACCGTGATAATTACGGCGATCACAACTCAACCAATACATGGCCCGTGATCCTTACGGCGATCACAACCCGACCACTACATGGCTTGTGATCCTTACGGCGATCACCACCCAACTTATCTCACTGTTATTAAGCACATTATTCTTATTACTGTTGACTCATGGTGTGACCTACTTTCGACCTGGGACCTTATCCGCGGCGCGGCTATCGATAGATTAATATACACTCTGCAGAGGTTAGTACACTGTACCCACACTACGGAACCCATGGCCTCGCACTCCCATTCAGGTGGACCAACAGCGTTCCGACAAAACTGTCCTACTGCCATGACACACTTCCTGCCACTCCGACTTACTCCCCTCTGAGCTAAATCATGGGTGGCCCCGCGTCTACCTCGAGACACCTCAACAACCACCGTCATGGCCCGTCCCACTCTAGGACACGTGCATGTAACAACAACAACGGGCACACAAGGTTATGCTTGCCTACCGGGCCAGGGTACAGCATGCCCATAACCTTCCCTGGTTGGAGGCACCGGTGAGAGGCACGACAATAGACCCAGTTAGGACCGTCCCATACCGGTAAGCGTGGTTGCACTGGTCAGCATCGATTCAGCGGCACCATGACTCAGCCAACAGTTGTTCAAGTTCAATTTAATCCGGTTAACTTGAATGCAAATAAGCTAAGCCATGATAAAATGCATGAACATGATATCAACATCATCATGGGAGTATCACATAACTTTCCACCATATCAACAATAAATCATATCCACTGAGCATCGCATACTGACTAGCATGACCATCTCCAACATCAACATGTACTACTGACAAGCATAAACATATGAAAGATAATACTAGCAGGTATAACATGATCACAGAGTATAAGACAACATAGCACAAAAGTGAACATGCAAATCTGAACATCACTGGAACAATAATAACCATTTTTTCAACAAGCAAACATTTATTAAATATTCAAGTTGAAAACCATGGCTACTGCATGACTATCATGCAAGTGGGTATTGTGGCTTGCCTGGGGATGAAGAAAGCACCTGGGAGAAGTGCGGTGAAGGCGCGGAAAGATTTGCCGGAAATCGTTCTCTCTCGGAGGGGGTTGATTAAGGGCAGGGGCAAAATGGACATTTTCAGTATGCCAAAACATAATGAAAGTGACACCAACAGAAAAGGCTCGACGAAACGAAGAAGTGAGCGTTGGTTTCACTTCATTTGGAGTTACGGTTGAAAAGTTATGAGGGGTTGAAGTTTACGGACTTTTCTGCAAAAATTATATTCACAGTCGGGTCCCTGAGTGGATAAGGCAGAAGCGTAAAATTCGGAATACGCTTTCGGTCGGTGAAAACATAAAGTGGAAATGCGCCTTCACTTATCTGACGTGGCGTGGACCGGTCAAACGGGGCAGAGGCGGGGCCGGGCGTCTGGGTCACCGACAAGTGCGGCCGCGGGCCCCACGCACAGGGTCAACGCCCACCTGGCCCGTGTCTTCTTCCTCCTCTCCCTGCCCCCGACAGGAACAGAGGAGGCACCGGACGAGCGCGCTGCCGGCGATGGGGCGGGCTGCTCCAGCCGTCTCCCGCCCGGCTGAGGGCACCAGCGGGATGGCGGAGACGAGCCGCGCCCGTTCCCGTCGAGGGAAGGCGCTGGGGATGGCTAGGGTAGCCGCGGCGAGGGGTACCCGAGAGGAGCGGCCGGCGGCGGTTGTTCAAGGGGCGGCAGCCATACGGGGCTCCAGCGAGAGGGTGGGGTGGTGGAGAGGTTCGCCGGGGCACGTGGAGGACTCGGGTGAGGTCAGTGGGTGGAGAAGGGGACCGGGGAGCTCGAATTTGAGCAGTGGCCGGCGACGAGGCTTCGGTCAAGAGGGCGGCAGGAGCGCTTCTCGAGCTCGGGGAAGTTGTTGGGCGTGGCTAGAGGAGGGTGGAGAGGCCATTGGTGAGCTCGGAGAGGTTCGGGGATGGATTATATAGCCGCGGGGCGAGGAGGCCGCGCTGGCACCACCGCGGACGCGTGTCCGGCGCCGCGGACGCGTGTGCTCGTGCAAGGGCTCGGAGGAAGGCGACGGCGACGCACGGGGAGGAGCTCACGGGGAGGAGGAGGCCAAAGGAGGGCAGGGAGGATGCGGCCGAGCGCCATTAAAGCTCGGTCGGCCATAGATCTCTCGTGGGCGCGCGGCGGTTTGCGTCGGTGAACTAGCTTCCGGAGGGGGAGAGGGGTCCATCGGAGAGGCGACGACGAGAGCTACCTACTGGACATCATCACGAGCGCGAAGCCGACGAGAGGGAGCGGTGCCAAAGCACAAACAGTGCTTTGGACACGCCACAATGCATAGAGCGCTCGCACAGGCATGCCAGCTGCATGGTCACCACACGACATGGCACATTAAACACTCTAAAACACCCAAAACATTGTCTAGTGGTAAGTCCTTCCTGGGTAGATATCAACTGAGGTGGTAACTAAGTGAAAACGTCTCTGGTTAAAAGGTTATCAACTGCTGAAGTATATTGCAGTAAACTTAGCCGTGCACTGGTGATCAACAGGGAACTGCTTGAGGCCTAATAAGATGTCTGGAGTGTTTAGCTATGTAGGGACTATGATCCTGAAGGTTTTGAGGGTAAAAGGATCAAGATTTACTGTAGTTGCTTCACAACTGCATACTTGGTCCAGAAATGAAGGTCAGCAAGATGCACTCACATGGAGTGTCCACTTGAGCTCAAATTGGGCAAAGCTTGGTCATTTGGTCGTATGAAGATGATGTAAAAAACTCATGCCAAATGGACAAACCAAAATAGCACTTGCTTCACAAACATCTCCTCTGGACAAAAACTTGAAATAATTATGGTGGTCAAAAATGATGCCAAATTGGGTGTAGAGATGTTTTATGGGTAGAAGAATGATCTGGTAATTTATCAGGATTTTTGAAGCAATATAAAATATACTTGCTTCACAACCTGGAAATATTGCCAGAAACAAAGATTTGCTCCTGTGCTCACATAGATGATTGGATGGGGCTGCAAATGGGTGAAGGGGATTAATATGAGCACATTAAGGAGTGTGAAAAAGTTCAATTCATTTGGGTACTCCTAGCTAGTACTTCCTTCACAAAGCCTTCTGTCAGACAGAAACTTTGAAAATTCACTGAGGAAGATTGGCTAGGCAAATAAATTTGAACTTGTGCATGAGGCAATTATTTGGACATATAAACATGCCCAAAAAGGTTGTGAGTCAATAGGAGAAATATAAATGACACTTCCTTCACAAAGTGCCATTCAGGGCAAAATAGAAAAAGGAATATTGGGGAATTATTTTTGAACATTGCAATGAAAAGTTTTGCCATATTTGATCAATATATCACCCAAACAATTTATGAGAATTATTTGGGAATTTGTGGAGTGATGGAAATATAGGTTGCTTCACAACCTACGGCAATTGGAGTTATTCCTTTAATAGAAAAGGAATATTCCCAATAAAAAGAATATTGGGATTTGGGCTAGGATGCAAATGACAGGGTCTAGGGAAAGATTTGGGAATGACAAGCCACTCTAGAAGCAAAGAAGAGGTCATCTTCTTCAGTTTCCAGACCACAAAGCCACAGAAAAAGAAAACTCAGGCAAAAACCTCGGAAAAATAAAAGAAAAAGAAAGTGCCAAAAATCAGGCTGTCACAAACCTTACCCCCTTAAAGAAATCTCGTCCTCGAGATTTGGTTGCTCAGGGAACAAGTATGAATATTTTGACTTAATGAAACCGTTTCCAACTCGGGTATCCTTTTTTTCCTTTATTGTTGTTCCCACTAAATTTTTATCAGACTGGCCCTGGGTGGTTTGTTTTACTGTATCCACATTCTGATAGATCTTACCTGAATTGTTCAAGCTTATATAGGCTCCAATTTCTTTCTAGATCTGCTGACTAGCTGGGTGTGATTTAATTATCACGACTGAAATATATGTCCGTCTCACAAATCCAAAAGTGATTTCCGCTGGGTGTGCCATCCAGCACTGACAACCTTTCATGTAATGATGATCAGAATTTTCTGATGAAAACTCAAGCTCTGGCTCATTGCATTGGGTTTCTCCACTAAATGCAGGTCCTTTGGGTTCCAAACAGTGAGTTAAAACATAACCGTTTCCTGACAGATTTTGACTCATCGCAGAAGTTTCTGAATCATCTTAACTGGTTCCATTGTCGTGAGTATCGGATCTGTACCAAATATTTGATTGTCTCCTGTCGCGGCCAGCATAAAGGGTTTAGCCTGTATGATAATATCTGCAGACTTGACTGACGGTGATTTTGATGGAAAATTTTGTTCACGACAGGCTATCCATGATGATTCATATAAGTGAGGACTCAGGCTTCCAGATTGTTATTCCTCATGCCGACTACTCATGATGTAGGCATACCCATGTGGATCAATACTGACTTAGACTGTCCGGGGTATCTGCACCATGGGGGTCGTATACAATTTTCATACCTGCCTCACTGGTCTTGCTCCTTCATTATTGTTTTCTTGGTCTGGATCCTTGGCTGAAAGAGCTGGCCTCATTGTTTCTTCGTATGACCATAGGTATTGTCGGTGCAATTTTTTGGCAATTGTAGTTTATCCACATTCTTCTGACAGGGTAACCCATTAAATGGCAGATTCAACACTTCTCAAGTTCTGATTGTGGGGAAATGATCATCCGAAACCCTCGCAAGAAATCGGAAAATAAATCAGTAGCCACCAGAACGGTCTTTACAACTCAGATCTGGGACATTACTGAAATAACTCAACCATGGCTCAGGACTAAAAAGCAGCTCAGAGCATGAGACCGGGTCGATAAGAAGAAGGTGGCAGCTCCCTAAAATAGCCAAAAAGCAGCTATAGGGCTACTATCACAAAAAGAAACTCAACAGTTGTACGAGATGGCCGAAAAGCAGCTCAGACTCGTGACAGTCGTTGAAGTGAGAAACAAAAATCAGCATCCATCCTGGATAGCTAGAAACAGCTTAGATCACAGGCGTGGTGCCTTCATTGGAGAAAAGGGGTACAAGGGCTCATCAGGATCATTTTCCAGTTTCATGGGTACTTGTATTGAGCTCATTGATGTCGTCAATACTCATAACCCTTTGTCACACTGCGGTGTATACTAGCTTTCTTCTCTTAATCATCCTCACGTGGTTATCAGATCCTCATCCAAGTGACTTGTAAGATCTTGATGGTATGCTCATTGCATATATGTGAGGACCTGATTCCGAAACGGACGTGTATTCTGACTGATTCTTGATTCTGACCAAAATGTTGTGGATCTGATTCTTGGGATTCACTGCCACATGCTGTCAATTCATAGTGTACTACCTTGTACCAATGTCTTACTGAGGAATATTTGCTGGCTTGTGCTCGAAACTTTCATCAGACAGCTTGCTGAAGAAGACTGGATATCATGCTTCAGAAGCTTACCCCCTTAAAGACTTTGCTGGGGAAATACTCGGTACCTTATGCTGGAAGCTTTTGCGGTTGCTTATTGAAGAAGGCAGGGTACCTTGCACGAGAAATCATCCACGTATCGTACTGAGGAAGATAGATGCATCTTGCCTTGGAAGCTTCGCTGCTATCTTGCAAGGGAAAGGTGGGTTGCTTACGCCAGAAACTTCTTATTGTGATATGCGGACCAATTTCCACATATATAACCCTCTGAATATTTCTGATGTTGATTTCTTGCATGAAACGGGGGTTTGCAGGACTATTCTCCTTTCTGAGTATATGCCATATTTTTGGCTTGCTTCCAGGTACATCGAGTTCCAAAATCATCCTCAACGAAAAATTAAACTTGTATCTGAGCCATACCTTTGATAATATTTTGTCAACCTTGCACACAATTTATCTTCTTGCTGATTTAATCATTTTGTTGTGATGAGTACACGCTGATGCAAACTTGACACTGACGGTCCATCCAGGATTTCTTTTGCATCCAGACGAGATATTCCCAATTTCACTTCAGTCGGCTGATAATTCCATTCTGTTTAGCTGAGTTTCCAAATATATGCATTTCTTGCTGACTCTTCGGGTCCGGTGTCGGCTGACGAGCAACTTTAATAAGGGAAAAATTTGTAACACCGAAGGCCCAAAGAAAGGAACAACAGAAATGACTAAAACCAAAAGCACACAAGCATTCTACTAATATAATTAATCATCACATTTTACTGCTAGCCACACAATATGCATGCCTACTTAAGCACACAAATTTCACGGAAACTCCGGTATTGCGGCCTAATATGCTGTGGCGGCGTGCACGAGGACGAATAAATGTGTGGAAGAATTTGTGTAAACAGCGCTACACCAAGTGCTAGCTTAGCCAGATAGCAATCTTGACTAGCTCGGAGGCGAGGACGTACTCGGTAATCATGCAGTGGGACACAAAGGTCGCAACCACATCATTATCAAGCGGACGGAAAAAGATCCGTACTCGTCCAAGAATTAGGATAGCAGGGAAAAACTGAGGCTGCTGACATTGCCCTTTCTTGATAACTGAGATCATTAAGGGTTGCCAACACAACAGAATAAAAGAACGATCCGGGATAGACGCATGTCCATCACCGAAACGATAGACGGGACTGAAAGAAAGACATCGACGCGATACCTGAGCACCATTTTTGCAAACAGTGTCGGGATCACTTGGCATCACTCTGCTGGGACAGAAATGACACCAAACACCGAAAGAAAAAGGATCTGGAGAAATGCAAAGGTTGAGCTGTAGTGGATCCGGACCGATGCCAGCTACACTCACCAGATAACCCGTTAGTACAAATACTAAGGCTATATGCATGCTATGCGACAAACAAATGCAGCAATCAATTGCAACAACCAACTAGGGTCCATACTACCGCTTTCTAACGTCCGCGTGGTCTAGGGCGTCCTACAGCCAGACCTGCTCTAATACCAAGCCTGTGGCACCCCGGCTCAGAGAAAACCAGAACGCCCCGTATTCCAGCCCAGAGATCGAGGAGAAGTCTTCTGGAATACGGCACTGCTTAGCATAGAACAAACCAGCTCTTTATTATTACACAAATATGAATACAAGGTTGCCGATATTACAATGAATAACATCGGCATGGCAACACTACGCCATCCTCAGTTGCTCTATGCAAGCAGCAGAACAACTCGAAGCAGCGGAATAACTCTAGCAGCGGAACAACAAAGACGATGGTGAACTCCACTCCGCAGGGACTCTGGCTGGAACGTTTATCCTAGCTCGCAAACAAGGACTCCACGGCAAACAAGTAATCAAATCCGGAATGACCTGCAAGCTGGCATGACACGCTAGATCAGTACATTGAATGTACTTGCAAGCTCACAATAATCCAGAAGCATTCAAGACAAACAACAGCATAGCAATTACAGGTTAAGAAGGGATTATCATATCATCATAGCAACATGGCATGACCAACATAAACATGATACAGCTAACTCAACCTGAACATATTGATCCGACAATACTAGCATAATGACACTATATGCACCACTTATTCTGCTCGGCTACCTCGTAACCAACACATGCATCACTTACCAACCTCGGACATCACCCGATCATCTTAGGATCAAATCAAGCATGGTATAAACAATATCGTAGTAATCAGTAAATGACCACAAGGAGCTTGACCTTTACCCACGATTCTCGTACAACATCACGAATAAACAACAACTCGGTATCATCTATACCATCGTGATCCTTACGGCGATCACAACCACGACCAACACTTAGTCTCAAACCGTGATCCTTACGGCGATCACAACCCGACCAATACATGGCCCGTGATCCTTACAGCGATCACCACCCAACTTATCTCACTATTATTAGGCACATTATTCTTATTACTGTTGACTCATGGTGTGACCTACTTTCGACATGGGCCCTTATCCGCGAGCGCGGCTATCGATAGATTAATATACACTCTGCAGAGGTTAGTACACTGTACCCACACTACGGAACCCATGGCCTCGCACTCCCATTCGGGTGGACCAACAGCTTTCCGACAAAACCGTCCTACTGCCATGACACTCTCCCGGCCACTCCGTCTTACTCTCCTCTGAGCTAAATCATGGGTGGCCCCGTGTCTACCTCCAGACACCTCAACGACCACCGTCGTGGCCCGTCCCACTCTGGGACATGTGCACATAACAACAACAACGGGCACACAAGGTTATGCTTGCCTACCGGGCCAGGGTACAACACGCCCATAACCTTCCCTAGTTGGAGGCACCAGTGAAAGGCACGACAATAGACCCAGTTAGGACCGTCCCATACCGGTAAGCATGGTTGCACTGGTCAGCATCGATTTAGCGGCACCATGACTCAGCCAACAGTTGTTCAAGTTTAATTTAATCCGGTTAACTTGAATGCAAATAAGCTAAGCCATGATAAAATGCATGAACATGATATCAACATCATCATGAGAGTATCACATAACTTTCCACCATATCAACAATAAATCATATCCACTGAGCATCGCATACTGACTAGCATGACCATCTCCAACATCAACATGTACTACTGACAAGCATAAACATATGAAAGATAATACTAGCAGGTATAACATGATCACAGAGTATAAGACAACATAACACAAAAGTGAACATGCAAATCTGAACATCACAGGAACAACGATAACCATTTTTTCAACAAGCAAACATTTATTAAATATTCAAGTTGAAAACCATGGCTACTGCATGACTATCATGCAAGTGGGTATTGTGGCTTGCCTGGGGATGAAGAAAGCACTGGGGAGAAGTGCGGTGAAGCCGCGGAAAGATTTACCGAAAATCATTCTCTCTCGGAGGGGGCTGATTAAGGGAAGGGGCAAAATGGTCATTTTCAGTATGCCAAAACATAATGAAAGTGACACCAGCAGAAAGTGCTCGACGAAACGAAGAAGTGAGCATTGGTTTTGCCTCATTTGGAGTTACGGTTGAAAAGTTATGAGGGGTTGAAGTTCAGGGACTTTTTTGCAAAAATTATATTCACAGTTGGGTCCCTGAGTGGATAAGGCAGAAGCGCAAAGTTAGAAATACGCTTTCGATTAGTGAAAACGTAAAGTGGAAATGCGCTTTCACTTATCTGACGTGGCATGAACCGGTCAAACGGGGCAGAGGCGGGGCCGGGCGTCAGGGTCACCGACAGGTGGGGCCGCGGGGCCCACGCTCAGGGTCAACGCCCACTTGGCCCGTGTCTTCTTCCTCCTCTCCCTGCCCCCGACAGGAACAGAGGATGCACCGGAGGAGCGCGCTACCGGCGATGGGGTGGGCTGCTCCAGCCGTCTCCCGCCCGGCTGAGGGCACCGGCGGGATGGCGGAGACGAGTCACGTCCGTTCCCGGCGAGGGAAGGTGCTGGGGATGGCTAGGGTGGCCGCAGCGAGGGGTACCCGAGAGGAGCGGCCAGCAGTGGTTGTTCGAGGGGCGGCGGCCATACGGGGCTCCGGCGAGAGGGTGAGATGGTGGAGAGGCTTGCCGGGGCACGTGGAGGACTCGGGTGAGGTCAGTGGGTGGAGAAGGGGACCGGGGAGCTCGAATTTGAGCAGTGGCCGGCGACGAGGCTTCGATCAAGAGGGCGACAGGAGCGCTTCTCGAGCTCAGGGAAGTTGCTGGGTGTGGCCAAAGGAGGGTGGAGAGGCCATTGGTGAGCTCGGAGAGGTTCGGGGATGGCTTATATAGCCGCGGGGCGAGGAGGCCGCACTGGCACCGCCGCGGACGCGTGTTCGGCGCCGCGGACGCGTGTGCTCGTGCAAGGGCTCGGAGGAAGGCGACGGCGATGCACAAGGAGGAGCTCACAGGGGGGAGGAGGCCAAAGGAGGGTAGGGAGGATGCGGCCGAGCGCCATTAAAGGTCGGTCGGCCACAGATCTCTCCTGGGCGCGCGGCGGTTTGCGTCGATGAGCTAGCTTCCGGAGGGGGAGAGGGGTCCATCGGAGCGGCGACGACAAGAGATACCTACTGGACATCATCACGGGCGCGAAGCCGACGAGAGGGAGCGGTGCCAAAGCACAAATAGTGCTCTGGACACTCCACAGTGCATAGAGCGCGCGCACAGGCATGCCAGCTGCGTGGTCACCACATGACATGGCACATTAAATGCTCTACAGCACCCAAAACATTGTCTAGTGGTAAGTCCTTCATGGGTAGATATCAACTGAGGTGGTAACTAAGTGAAAACGTCTCTGGTTAAAAGGTTATCAACTGCTGAAGTTTACTATAGTAAACTTAGCCATGCACTGGTGATCAACAGGGAACTGCTTGAGGCCAAATAAGATTTCTGGAGTGTTTAGCTATGGAGGGACTATGATCCTGGAGGTTTTGAGGGTAAAAGGATCAAGATTTACTGCAGTTGCTTCACAACTGCATACTTGGTCCAGAAATGAAGATCAGCAAGATGCACTCACATGGAGTGTCCATTTGAGCTCAAATTGGGCAAAGCTTGGTCGTTTGGTCATATGAAGATGATGTAAAAAGCTCATGCCAAATGGACAAACCAAAATAGCACTTGCTTCACAAACATCTCCTCTGGACAGAAACTTGAAATAATTATGGTGGTCAAATGGATCAATAAAATGATGCCAAATTCGGTGGAGAGATGTTTTATGGGTAGAAGAATGATCTGGTAATTTATCAGGATTTTTGAAGCAACATAAAATATACTTGCTTCACAACCTGAAAATATTGCCAGAAACAAAGATTTGCTCCTGTGCTCACATAGATGATTGGATGGGGCTGCAAATGGGTGAAGGGGTTTAATATGAGCACATTAAGTAGTGTGCAAAAGTTCAATTCATTTGGGTACTCCTAGCTAGTACTTCCTTCACAAAGCCTTCTGTCAGACAGAAACTTTGACAATTCACTGAGGAAGATTGGCTAGGAAAATAAATCTGAACTTGTGCATGAGGCAATTATTTGGACATATAAACATGCCCAAAAAGGTTGGGAGTCAATAGGAGAAATATAAATGACACTTCCTTCACAAAGTGCCATTTAGGGCAGAATAGAAAAAGGAATATTGGGGAATTATTTTTGAACATGGCAATGAAAAGTTTTGCCATATTTGATCAAGATATGACCCAAACAATTTATGAGAATTATTTGGGAATTTTTGGAGTGATGGAATTATAGGTTGCTTTACAACCTAGGGCAATTGGAGTTATTCCTTTAATAGAAAAGGAATATTCCCAATAAAAAGAATATTGGGATTTGGGCTAGGATGCAAAGGACAGGGTCTAGGGAAAGATTTGGGAATGGCAAGCCACCACTACTAGGGAAAAGCCTATACACAGAATCTTAGCAGCAGCGCGGCTCAAAAAGGAGCGCTGCTGCTAAGTAGTAGTAGCGCGTGTGTGGGAAACTCCCTGCTGATAAGTTTTTAGCAGTAGCACGCTCGGTGTAAACCGCGCTGCTACAAATATCGATAGGCGGTGTTCACCTAACTCCATTTAGCAGTAGCGTGGTGGAGCGAACCGCGCTACTGCTACGGATGTAGTAGTAGCACGCTTTTTCTGAGATCACTGCTGCTAAATTTCAAATTGGCACACTTTTTTGTCCCTGTTAGCAATAGCGTCGTCGCCCAAAGCACGCTGCTGCTAATTCCTTAGTAGCAGCGCGTTTTAGCTCCCGCGCTACTGCTAACCCGCACCAACCCACCACCTTTTCCCCACCCGTCCCTCCCCTCCCCCTCCTCTCTTCTCTTCCCCCTACCTCCCCCACATGCTCCCACTCTCACTCTTCTTCTTCCTCAATACTTCTCCCCCATTACTCTCTCTCTTCTATCCACCTTTCTCTCTCTTCATTACTCCTACCTAACTACACCACCTCCATTAATGCATCTCCTTTCTCTTTTTCCTTTCCCCTCCACTAGTTGAAGTTGTCTCCTCCCAAATTAGGTAGCTAGGTAGATGTAGGATTTAGTTAAGTGACCTATTTGCCCCCTAACTAGATCTATCTTTGTGAAGAAGAGCTTTGTGCACTTTTGATCTCCCTACAACATCATCTCCACCGTGTGCTCGATCTCGATCGAGATAGAGGTGATGAAAATTTCATGCTTTTGCAAAATGGAAATATGTTTATGTGTGTGTGATATGTTTGTGGAAATTGTGTGTGTGGCATGAGTTGACGCCAAATTATGCTTTTAAGTTGCCTATGTTTTGCCAAAATGTCGATTTATTTCCGTTTCGGCGAATTCCGGGCAAACTCTAGATCCATATATGTTCTATTTTTAGGGAAGGTCATGCCAAATTTTGTATGACTTTGATGCATGCATGCATTTTTATAATCAATTTGTTTATTATTACCGTGCAGAGTTGATGATGGTCAGTGGAACGATGGTGGACAGGTGGTTGCGGTCGGCGGTGCAGGACATGAAAGAAAATAACCGGACATAGGTTTTATGTCCGTGTTGAAAATGCAAAGGAATAGTTTGGCTCGACCCCCATGACAATGGTCATGTCGAAGCGCACCTGCTCATGACTGGTTTCATGGATGGCTATACTCGATGGATAATTGAAGATGAGGATGATGATGTTGAGGATGCTGACGGGGCAGGCAATGATGACACGGGGCAAGACGAAGAGATGATCGATAATGGCGGCGGGGAAGAGGCCAGACATGGCGGCGGAGAAGGGGCTGGACATGGCGGAGGAGAAGGGGCCAGACATGGAGGCGGAGAGAATGACATGGACTCCACGCAGCAGAGTTCATCGGTACTAAGTTCAATCGTGAGGGACCCTCATGTTCAAGCATTGCTTCGCAAGGAGACGAGTACTAAGAGAGCTGCTTCTAGAGAGGAGGCTAAGCTGGAGCAACTGGTGGTAGACTCGAACACTTCATTGTATGATGGTTGCAATCCTGAGGTGACCAAATTGAGTTTCACGCTCCAACTCCTGAAGACGAAGGCTAAAAACAAATGGACCGACACTAGCCTCGATGAGCATCTCAAGTACCTAAAGGATGTTCTTCCTGCGGGTAATCTATGTCCTACTAGTGTTGATGAGGCCAAGAAGATCGTGTGCCCTCTTGATCTGCCACACATTAGATACCATGCATGCATCAACGATTGCATAATTTATCGGAAGGAGCACGCGGAAAAAACAAGCTGTCCGGTGTGCAATGCTTCTCGATACAAGAAGGACCGGCTCGGCATTGGCTCAACAGCCTGCCCGCAGAGTCAATTGGGTGCTGGGAGGACCTGGAAGCCGCATTCCTCGACAACTTCCAGGGCACATATGTGCGACCACCGGACGCAGATGACCTAAGCCACATAATCCAGCAGCCAGACGAATCGGCCAGACAATTCTGGACATGGTTCTTAACAAAGAAAAATCAAATTGTCGACTGTCCGAATGCAGAGGCCCTCGCTGCCTTCAAACACAACATCCGCGATGAGTGGCTGGCCCGGCACCTAGGACAGGAAAAGCCAAAATCCATGGCGGCCCTCACATCACTCATGACCCGCTTCTGCGCGGGAGAGGATAGCTGGCTAGCTCGCAGCAACAACCTCAGTAAAAATGCTGGCAGTCCGGACACCAAGGACCGCAATGGCAGGTCGCGTCGAAACAAAAACAAACGCCGCATTAACGGCGATAGCAATGAGGATACGGCAGTCAACGCCGGATTCCGAGGCTCCAAACCCGGTCAACGGAAGAAACCATTTAAAAGAACCACTCCAGGCCCGTCCAATTTGGACCGAATACTCGACCGCTCTTGCCAAATACATGGCACCCCCGAAAAGCCAGCTAACCACACCAACAGAGATTGCTGCGTATTCAAGCAGGCAGGCAAATTAATTGCCGAAAACAATGACAAGGGGCTACACAGCGATGACGAGGAAGAGACCCGGCCACCGAACAATAGAGGACAGAAGGGCTTCCCCCCACAAGTTCGGACGGTAAACATGATATACGCAACGCATATACCCAAGAGTGAGCGGAAGCGTGCACTAAGGGACGTATACGCAATGGAGCCAGTCGCCCCAAAGTTCAACCCATGGTCCTCTTGCCCGATCACTTTCGATCGAAGATACCACCCGACCAGTATCCGCCATGGCGGATTCGCCGCATTGGTTTTAGACCCAATCGTTGATGGATTTCACCTCACGAGAGTCCTGATGGACGGCGGCAGTAGCCTGAACCTGCTTTATCAGGATACAGTGCGCAAGATGGGCATAGACCCTTCAAGGATTAAACCTACAAAGACGACCTTCAAAGGCGTCATACCAGGTGTTGAGGCCAATTGTACAGGCTCAGTCACACTGGAAGTGGTCTTCGGATCCCCGGATAATTTCCGAAGCGAGGAGTTAATCTTCAACATAGTCCCGTTCCGCAGTGGCTATCACGCTCTGCTCGGACGGTCCGCGTTTGCAAAATTCAATGTGGTGCCGCATTATGCATACCTCAAGCTCAAGATGTCAGGCCCTCGTGGAGTCATCACGGTCAATGGAAACACGGAACGCTCCCTCCAAACGGAGGAACATACAGCGGCTCTCGCGGCAGAAGTACAGAGCAGCGTTTTAAGGCAACTTTCGAGTCCGGCCGTTAAACGACCGGACACGGCCAAACGCGCCCGGAGCAACATCAACCAAGACCACCTGGCACGTTCCGAGCACGCGTAGCAATGCGGCCCCAACCCCAACCCTCGCACAATTGCAAGACAAACTCTCCGCGTACATAATTATGCTCTGGAGATACCATGGGCATAGGGGGAGAGGCACGACCACAACAGACCAAGAGTGCGGTTCGACCACACCAGGGGCTCCCAAGTGTGTCGCTCTTTTTATCTTTTATTTTTCTTCTTTTTTATACAGGACTCTGTCCGGTGGCGAACCTGCCGAACTCATGATGCAACAGCCAGGGAGGGACAAAGGCTGCGACGAACACTCAGGTGGTCTCCATTACGAGCATTAAATTTGTTAAATACACCATTCCGCAGCCTACCCCTGGAGGGAGACACCTTTAATTAGACCAATCCCTTGCTTTCCGCACTATTTGTATCATTCCGCACTCATAGCAGATCTTCTTGAATAAATAATGCAGCACTTTTTGCCCATAATTGCATTACTTTATATATATATGTTCATTTACGACATGTTGCATCCGTATATTTTGGTACGGCCGAATACACCAGGGGCTTATGTTCCCCGCATTATGGTGTGATAAGTCCGAACACTTTCACAAGTGTGGCACCCCGAACTTATAGCATTATATGAATCGGCTCCGAATCATGTCTTGGGTCAATAGTTGGGTTTGCCCGGCTCCCATGTTTGGCACCTTACGTTCCGTTCTATCGGCTAAGTTAGCACTGGGAGAACCACTGCGATTGCGCCCCGGTTGAGCCGGGTTAACGCCTTAGTGGAGAAAGCTAAAACTGACTGTCATGATAAGGCGAGAGACTGGTCGCTGTTCGAGAGGTCCTTTCGAGTCCCTAAAGACTTATGCCGCTTCGAGCGAAGAACCGGATAATGTCCGGCCAAGGCGTGGATAGCGTCCCGAACTCGGTCTTCCGAATATTAGGGGCTTCGCCGAAATTTAATATTATAGAATTCTATGGCTAAGTGAGAGTGTTCAAGCACTATAAGTCCGGTTGCCTTGTTCGTTGTGTTGAGCGCCTCCCTAGATGGACCCAAAAATGGGAACAAGAGTGCTCAAGTTTATCCCGAACACCCCAGCACTCGTGGCATGGGGGCTGAAGCCGACGACTTGCCATCTCACAGATTTAATAAACGGCCGCACAGAAGGTAATATTTTAAATCAATAAGCGTTGCAGGATAACACATTGCGAATTTACTCAATAATGACATCCCTGGGGCACTCATCCGCAATCTTGCGGGCACCCTTCAGGACAGTCTTATAGTACATCTCGGGCGTACGATACTCCTTGCCCGTTGGCGGCGCGTCAGTGATAAGCTTCTCCGCATCTAGCTTGCCCCAATGCACCTTTGCGCGGGCAAGGGCCCGACGAGCACCTTCAATACAGGCGGAGCGCTTGATAACCTCCACCCAGGGGCACGCATCCACCAACCGCCGCACGAGGCCGAAGTAGCTCCCAGGCATGGCCTCTCCAGGCCACAGCCGGACTATGAGGCCCTTCATGGCCTGCTCGGCTACCTTGTGGAGCTCGACCAGCTGCTTCAGCTGGTCGCTAGGGGGCACCGAATGGCCGGCCTCAGCATACTGAGACCAGAAGACCTTCTCCGTTGAGCTCCCCTCCTCGGCTCAGTAGAATGCGGCGGCACCAGACACGCTGCGAGGCAGATCTGCAAACTCCCCTGGAGAGCTCCGAATTCGGGTAAGTAACACGTAATTTACATTCACATGCTTGCTTTGCATGAAAAATGCCTTACCCGCCGCTATCTTCTTCACCGACTCAATCTCCTGAAGGGCCTTATGGGCCTCGGCCTTGGCGGCTTTGGCACTTTCGAGAGCCGAGGCAAGCTCGGACTCTCGAGTCTTTGAGTCACGCTCCAAACTCTCATGCTTTTCCATGAGAGCCTGGAGCTCTTGCCGAACCGCCGCCACCTGCGCCTCCTGCTTTTCTCGCTCTACCTGTTCCGCGGCCGCATTGCGTTCGGCCACGGACACGGCCTCCTTCAGGACTGCCACCTCGTTCGTGGCCCCTGCAGTACCCACGTTATCCTTGTTATTTTTTGTCGCAACCTAAATCCTTTTCTGTAAGGTACAAATTCAAAGTGGTATTACTCACCTTCTTTGTCCTCGAGCTGCTTCTTGGCATGGCCGAGCTCTTGCTCGGACCGCTCGAGCTCCTGCTTCAAAGCACCAACCTCCGCAGTCAGTGCGGCAGAGGTCAGCAGCGCAGCCTGCAACCCATATTGACATAATTTTTTAGCAATCCTGCGTATATCTTTTTTAGATCCTCAATCCGGCTTTTCTTTCCGAACACCGAACCGAGTATCAGGGGCTACTGTCTGTGCGGTATTACATTGCATATTTTTAACTTCTTACCTGAAAGCCTGATAGAAGGCTACTGCAGGCTTCGGTCAGCCCGCTCTTGGCGAGCTGTACCTTCTGAATCACCGCACTCATAATAGTGTGGTGTTCTTCCTCGATGGAAGCGCCTTGGAGCGCCTCCAACAAATTGTCCGGCGCCTCCGGTTGGACGGAGGCCGCCGGCGTCACGGTCTTGCCCTTCTTGCGAAGGGGCCGCCGGCCGGACTCCAGAACCACTACGGGTTCGGACGTGGAGTCCGGCGCAAAGTCCGGGAGGCCACCTTGTGGCGCCTCCGGAGCCTCCCCCTGATGGGTCCCTTCTTGGGATCCCACCTCGGCGTCCTCGGCGTCGCGAGGGGTGGAGGCGGTCGGGATGGAGTCTACATCCGATGGAGCCAACGACCCGCTCGATGAAGTGGGGAGATCGTCATTGGCCGGACTACAGGCAGCATGCGGCATTAGAATGACACTATGTGACACAAAAGAGAAATTGTAAATCATTCAGGAATCTGGATACTTACGATCTCGCCGGAGGCCTGGCCCTTGAGGGCCATTCTTCGTCGCCAACGTTGACGTTGGCGGAGCCGTCCGGGGGAATAGTCCTTCCCCTCTTGGACCCTTCGGCCTCCCCTGTTGGGAAAGCCTTCCTCTTCCTCTCTCCCTCCTTTGGGAGAGAGTCCTCTTTCTCCTCCTCGTTTTCGGGGGAGGAGTCCGCCTCGGAGTCGTCGGACACCTGAAAACGGGAACTCTTTCGAGTACCCGTGGCCTCCTTCTTGGCCTTCTTTTCCGGCACCACATGCGGTGCCGGAACCAGCAGCCCTGCTAGGCGGGCGTCTACTGGGCTTTCTGGCATAGGAGCCGGACAAATGATCTGCTCCGCCTTCCTCATCCAGTCCTGTCAAAGGAAAAGGGGGAAATTGAAACCCGCATAGAGTCAAACTATGAATAGCAAGTGTCCCGTAAAGGAGTAGAATCACTTACCTCGTCAGCTTGGCGCTGCGAGCGAAATCCGCGATCTTTGGTGGCGGATGCGGGGGCTTCGGCGCCCTTAAAGAGCACTTTCCAGGCATCTTCGTACCTAGTGTCGAAGAGCCTGCTCAAGGTCTGGTGTTGTGCCGGATTGAACTCCCACAATTTAAATGCCCGTTCTTGGCACGGGAGGATCCGGCGGATGAGCATGACCTGGACCACGTTGACAAGCTTGAGCTTCTTGTTCACCAGCCTCTGGATACATGCTTGGAGTCCGGTCAGCTCCTCCGAATTACCCCAGTTCAGGCCGCTCTCCTTCCAAGAGGAGATCCGCATGGGGATCCCAGATCTAAATTTGGGGGTTGCTGCCCATCTAGGGTCACGCGGCTCGGTGATGTAGAACCACCCCGATTGCCATCCCTTGATGGTTTCCATGAAGGCACCCTCGAGCCAGACGACGTTGGGTATCTTACCCAACATGGCGCCTCCGCACTCCGCCTGAGTGCCCTTCACCACCTTCGGCTTGACATTGAAGGTCTTGAGCCACAAGCCGAAGTGAGGCTGGATGCAGAGGAAGGCCTCGCACATGACGATAAACGCCGAGATGTTGAGGATGAAGTTTGGCGCCAGATCATGGAAATCCAGTAATACATGAGCCCCCGGACAAAGGGATGCAGTGGGAAGCCCAGTCCGCGGAGGAAGTGGGAAAGGAATACGACCCTCTCATGGGGCCTGGGGGTGGGGATGAGCTGCCCCTCGTCGGGCAGCCGGTGTGCGATGTCGCCGGATAGATATCCGGCACTGCGCAGTCTTTCGATGTGCCCCTCCGTAACGGAGGAGGTCATCCACTTGCCTCCCGCTCCAGACATGACTGGGGAAGGTTGAGACGAGATGAGCGGGCTTGGGCGCTGGAGCTCGAGTGCGCGGAGATGGATAAGCAAAGGAGGAAGAAGGCGTAGGTGAAAGGGTGGATCCTAATCCCCTTATATATGGGCGGACGAAGTCTATGCGTCCCCCACCAGCCTGGTAAAACTCGCTTATCTCCCAAGCGCCACCATTAATGGCGCGGTTGGGTTACCCACGTTCGTATTGATGAGAATCCCGGAATAAGGGGGAACACGATCTCTGCTTCGACAAGACGTGCCAAGGAAACCGCTTCGCTAAATGCGTTGAGGCGGTAAAGTAAAAAACGATTCAAGTAAGGGCTTGGTAGTGGTGTGACGTCATGCCGCAAAAAAACGTCAGCAGATTGAACTTGTGTATATATTATTCTCTCTACGGTAGAATGTGGAATTTATTTTGCAGAGCCGGACACTATCCTGGTGTTCACAATCTTCTATGAATTATTCGGAGGAGGAACCCGCCTTGCAATGCCGAACAATATGCGCGCCGGACTCATCATCATTGAAGCCTGGTTCAGGGGTTACTGAGGGAGTCCTAGACTAGGGGGTGTCCGGATAGCTGGACTATCATCATCGGCCGGACTATCATCGTCAGCCGGACTCCAAGACTATGAAGATACAAGATTGAAGACTTTGTCCCGTGTCCGGATGGGACTTTCCTTGGCGTGGAAGGCAAGCTTGGCGATATGGATATGTAGATCTCCTACCATTGTAACCGACTCTGTGTAACCCTAGCCCTCTTCGGTGTCTATATAAACCGGATGGCTTTAGTCCGTAGGACACAACAACAACCATTACAATCATACCATAGGCTAGCTTCTAGGGTTTAGCCTCCTTGATCTCGTGGTAGATCTACTCTTGTAACATCTACATTATCAATATCAATCAAGCAAGACGTAGGGTTTTACCTCCATCAAGAGGGCCCGAACCTGGGTAAAACATCGTGTCCCTTGTCTCCTATTACCATCCGCCTAGACGCATAGTTCGGGACCCCCTACCCGAGATCCGCCGGTTTTGACACCGACAACCGGGAAGAAATGTCCCAGAAAGTTGTATGGTAATTACCGATCACTCCCCGTCTCCAGAGTATTTTGTAGATCCCAAGGAAGCAAAGCTAATGCGCTGGCACGCGGAGAGGAAGAAGCCCCACGATGGAGATGATCCGAAGCTGAGACACGTGAAGGATGGAAGCCAGTGGAGAGCATTGAACGGCTTCGATCGGTATTTTGAATGTGATGCAAGGAACATCGTGCTCGGCGCATGTACCGATGGCATGAATCCGTTTGGCAACCAGAACACCAACCATAGCACATGGCCCGTGTTTGTATGGATGTACAACCTCCCCCCTGGTTGTGCATGAAATCGAAGTACATTCACATGAGCATGCCTATTCAAGGGCCGAAACAACCAGGAAATAATATTAATTCGTATCTGGGGCTACTTCAAGAGGAGTTAGACACGTTATGGAAAACACTGGCCAAGACATGGGACGCCAGCAAAGGTGGGTATTTCAACATGAGAGCCACGCTGATCACGACAGTGCAGGACTATCTCGGTTCCGGATATGTGGCAGGCCAGGTGTGCCATGGATATTGCGGATGCACGCGATGCATGGATGATACGACGTCTCAGCAGCTAACATCAAGGAAAGATGGCGGGTCTGGGAAAATCGTGTACATGGGGCATCGAAGATGGCTTGAACAAAACGACCCGTGGAGAAACCGTGGAGATCTATTCAATGGTCACGCTGAGCATCGAGGACCTCCACGTAAGTGGAGCGGTGCCGAAATTGATGAGCTATTGAAAAACTGGAAGGAGTGCCCCGCGCCGGGAAAGACGATGAGAAAGGCGCCGGAGTCACTGCTGAAGGTATGGAAGACGAGGTCTGTGTTCTGGGACTTGGAGTACTGGCACAAACTCGATACACCTCATTGCCTTGATCAAATGCATATCTGTAAGAATGTCCTTGAGAGCTTGCTCACAACACTGATGAACATGTCGGATAAGACCAAGGATGGGCCGAAGGCAAGAAAAGACTTGCAAGATTTGAAAATCAGGGAAGATCTGCACATGCCGCCCCGTAAAATGTCAAATGAGACAGAGACGGAGACAGAGGCACGGGAGAAGAAGGGCAAGAAAATAAAGAAAGAGGATTATTGCCCCCCATCTTGCTTCACCTTAAGTCAGGCTGAGATCAATCAATTCTTTAAGTGCCTTACCAGAGTCAAAGTTAGTTCCGGTTACTGTGGCAAGATAAGCAGATATCTAGACACGGACAAGAAAAGGTTCAGCAGGATGAAGTCTCATGACTGTCATGTGATGATGACGCAGATACTACATGTTGCCCTTAGAGGGATAATGGACAAGCATGTCCCTGACACGCTTATTGGTCTCTGCAACTTTTTCGACGTCATCTCTTGAAAGTCGATCAGTGTGAAACAGCTCCAAAGGCTACAGGAAGAGATCGTTGTGATACTGAATGAGCTTGAGATGTACTTCCCGCCCGCATTCTTTGACATGATGGTGCATCTGTGTGTCCATATTGTGGATGACATAATAGACCTGGGGCCGTCATTCCTGCACAACATGATGCCGTTTGAGAGGATGAATGGGATCATCAAAGGATTCGTTCGTAACATGTCCCGTCCGGATGGAAGCATCGTCCATGGCTATTTGGCACAAGAGTGCATCTCTTTCTATGAGAATTTTCTATATGGCGCAGACCAGCCGCCTGGTGTTAGTGTTGGTTTGCCCGTTAACAAGCACGATGGGATGCTCGAAGGAGATGGTCACTGCAACGGTCGCAGGGAACTGCACGTGGCATACTCAGATCGATGCAGCGACTTTGACAGAGCAAACTTGGTAGTGCTACAACACCTAGATGAGGTAGATCCTTTCATGGCACTGCATAAAGAAATTATCGCAAAAAAGTATCGTGACCGGGGGGTATGCAGGACGGACGCCAAAGTTACTAGAGAGCACAACTCCACTTTCCTGCATTGGTTCAAAGAGCATATTATTGCTAATCCCCCGGAGGAGGGCTCTAAGGACGGATTGCTCATATACGCCTTAGTACATGGCCCCTCGCCCAACCTCGTAACCTATCAGGCATATGATATCAACGGATACACGTTCTACACGGAGGCCAAAGATATGGACAGTGATGATCAGAACTTAGGGGTGACGATGGAATGCATGACCGGCAGCGACAATGGCGCAACTGAACGATTTTATGGAAGGGTCGAGGAAATCTGGGAGCTTGACTACTATGGACTGCACAACACAACGATGTTCCGTGTCAGATGGGCTAAGAATGTCGAAAGAGAAAGCCGGATTTTCACTACCATGACTATACCCGACGCCAAGAGTGCTACCGTGAACGCTATCGCAAAAAACGAGCCATGGGTACACGCTAAGCACGTGACACAATGCTTCTTCATAACTGGCCCGCGCAATCCCAGTCATGTTGTCGTGAGGAGAGGCAAAAGGAACATCATTGGAATGGATGGAGTCGCCAACGAGGAAGACTATGATCAGTACGGCAACCCAATGAGGGAAGATGACGATGATGATGAAGTATACGTCAAAAGAAGAATCAATACTACATTACCTAAGAAAAATCGTACTCCATGGAAAAGGCAAAGTCATAATGAGGGGCTCAATTATTCTTCGACGAACAAGAAGGGAAAGAAGCTGACTCAAAAATGAAAACGTCAGCACTGAGGAAAAGTATGTTATCGGTCAAATGATGTAATATATATATATATATATATATATATATATATATATATATATTCCTATTTTGTATACACACTTAGCCATTATTATGCATGGGTCCAATGATGTATAATATATATGTTCCTATTTTGCATACATATTTAACCGTCAAATGATGCAATGTATATCGCCCTCCCTTCGTTCACTGCGCTCGGAAAATAAAAGTGGGATAAAATAAAGGAAAAGAAAAAGGAAAACTGGCAGTAGTGAAGGTAGTAGCAGCACGTTTTGCCTAAACCGCTACAGCTACTGAAGTTAGTAGTAGCGAATTTCGTATAAAGCGCTACAGCTACTGAAGGTAGTAGCAGCGCGTTTTGTCCAAATGTGCTACTGCTATGTCCACTTAACCCAAAATTCTCACTCGCCCTGCTTCATCCCGCCTTTTCCCCCAAAATCCCCACTCTCTCTTCCCCCATTGCACCGCCGCGCCCGACCCAGCCCCGATGCTCGCCCCCGACTCCGGCGCCGGCACTAGCCCCCAACCCTGGCGCTCGCCCCCGACCCGGCCCTCTCCCCCGACCCCGACCCCGGCGCTCGCCCCTGACCCGGCCCTCGCCCCCTACCCCGGCGCCGGTGCTCGCCCCTGACCCCGGCACGCT
>LT934122.1:430516630-430533722 GCA_900231445.1 Triticum turgidum subsp. durum
CCCCCGACCCGTCGGCCCTCGCCTCCCTCCTCTCCCCTCCCGGACGTCGTCGGGCCTGCCTCCTCGCCCCTGCACCCTCTATAAACCCCCCCTCTCTCTCTGCTAGGGTTCTTCGGTTAATTTACTTAGGTTTTAGTTAGGGCAGTATGTTAATTAGGTTATCTATTTAGTTATGAATTTAGCTAGGTTTCAAAATTAGCTGAATTTATATGCAAATTTGAACTGGACATGTGATATGTGCATATGTCATGTTTTGGACATGTCATGTTTGGAAAATGATCCGAGTGGCCTATGTTACGCCGGAATGTTGATTCATTTCCGTTCCGGTGAATTTCAGGCACTCGATATGTCCATTTTTTAGCAAAGGTCATGCCGAAATTTCCCGTGAATAAAGGCATGATTTGTGCTACATAGTTGGCATATCGAGTGCTGGCACATAGATTTCTTTTTATGTCATTTCTCATTTACTCATACTTTTAGAAATAAATGAGGACACTTAATCATAGGAAACATGTCAAACAACGAAGAAACTAGGCCTTCTGACCAAGATGCAGACGAGATGGATTATGAGGGTGAACAAGAGTACCTTGACTATTTGACTGCTAAGCAAGGTTTGTAGGTCGGCCTCGATGATGGTACTGACGCCGACATCGACACCGACGGTGCCGGCACTGATGGCGGCACCGAGACCGGCGGGGAAGGTACCGGCGGGGAAGGTACCAGCCCCGATGCCGCTACCGAAAAGAGGAAGCATAAGAAGCAGAGGATACGAAAACCTAACAAACTAGGGATTGGATGACTTGTGATCACAAAGATGGCACCTGGCAAGTTTGAGCCGTTAGAGCCGGAAGAACCTCGCAAGTGCTATGGGAACCAAGTAGGATGCATCCTACGGGAATGCGCGAGCATCAACGACGATGACTTAAGGAGTAAAGAACATTTGACGCAGTTGCTCCTAACGAAGTTGCACAAGAGATTCAAGTTCCCCGACCGGGATGATAACATAGAACAATCGTGGGATGATCCGAAGATGAAAAAGATTAACAATCACGCCATGGGCATGTTCAGCAATGATTTGGCCTCCTGGAAAGGGAGGGTGAAACGAGCTATTGAGGCTGATGAACCCCTGTCCAAGATTCTGGAGGAAAATCCAACACTTACGGAAGAGGAGTTCGAAAAGTTCAAGGACACTTGTGCTACCGAGGCAGCCAAGGCTAAGGCTGCGAAATTCAAGAGCCTTCAGCAAAGGAACACGGGGAAGCATCGCCTCGGAAGCCGTGGCTACCTCGGTAAAAGGCCCATATGGGATAAGGAGGATGCGAAACGTGAAGCCGCGGGTCTCCCAGACCCCTTCGCGAAGTTCACCAACCCTTGGAGCATGACTTCATTAGGGCCCGCTACAAGTGGGACAAGGAGAAAAAGGTTTTTTACACGGACAAGATCACGAGGAAATTGATTAGACTACTGGAGAAGCAACACTAGCTTGCAGCCGAAAGCCCTACTTCTCCGATGATGCCCAAGTGGGACACCCCTCTCAACCGGGCCTTGAAAAGACTTAAGGGACTCCCTTTGGACCAGCAGCCGCAATATGGTCGTGTGCATGGCGCTGGAGACAGTGCCACGTGGAAGGTGTTTTACAACGAGGGCCCGGAGGCCAAGAAGCAGAAAAAGAAGTTTAGTCAGGCGGACATCAACGCGAAGGTGAACCTTGCGGTCGAGAAAAAAGCAGCTGAGGACGCGAAAAAAGCAGCCGAGGACAAATATGAGTTGCTACAGCAGGCAGTCAATGCAACTGTAACTGCCTTCAGAAATGATTTTGCTACTAACTTGGTTCCAGTTATCATCAACTGGGCGAAGAAAAATCCAGACAAGACGGTACATGATTTCCCGTTGCCCAGTTTCGTCGGGAGCAACTCCATGAACAACAACACCATCGCACCATCACTTGCTCACGCAACCGGGCCTCCTCTCGCAGCCGCTCCCGCTCATAGCAGCCCGTCTTCAGTCTCAGGCGCGCTAGGTGGGCCTTCGTCTTTGGTTGAGCTCGACGCCGTCACGGTAATTACATGTCGCACCAACATATATATATATATATAATATTCCATTTTTGTTGCCTTTCGGTTGTTTTACGCCACAGACATACGTGTTTGCAGGCGAAAGAAACCCCGTGCACCATACTCTACTTTATCAAAGGCCAGAAGGTGGACGTGGGAAAGGGGATGATAATGGACCCCTCTCAACGCACGTTCCACAACCAGCCGATCCCCGCTGGGCATTTCAGGGTTAGCTTGACCAGTGTGAAATCGGGGCACGAGGATTTGCCTCCTCCAGTACAGCATGTGGGAGCGGACGACGAGACCCCGCCGCAGATTGGAAGCTGCAAGAATTGGGTGCTGCTATGGCCGAAGAATCTTATTTGTCTGGAGCCAGCCGAGAGCACACCAATAACTACCACACATCAACAAGCATGTGCGGAGACCACCACCCCGCCTATGCAATTACCAGCTCCTGTAGTGCCGGGTGAGAGCGGTGGACGACATGATGAAGGGGGTGCAATAGTACTGGCTAATGTAATTTCTCCTATAGAATAGAGAATGGATGATGAGACGGAGGTCGACCCTATGGATTACCTCAATACAAACGCGTATGACTGTGACATAGATATGATGAGTCAACCATATGACGAATCGGGCTATCAACTTGCTAATGAGGATATGGATGATATGCCCGGGCAGGGTCGTAGCATGGATTGCAAAAAGTCTCTCTTCATGAAATCCTCACAGGACACGCCTGAAGATGCCGCCTCAACACAGGCTCAACTAGTCGGGCGCGAGGGTCGTACAGTACTTAGCCCGGGAACACTGGGGCAGGGGTTAAGGAAGGGTCTGGAAGGTGTGCCCAAGAAAAAGGAGAGGAAGAGATTGGGGAAGGTTACTACCTCCAAACAAGCCAGAGCACATAGCAGCCAGACGATGCATTCTAAAGAGCGTGTAACCGTGAAATGCGCGGTCATGTTCCATCTCACGGGCGAGCCGATGCTACCGCCGAAACCGCTGGAGGCACTATCAGGGGATCTCAGGAGAGTGCACGACCATGTGCTGTCGACTGAGAAAAGCCTACTAGCCTCAAAGGATCTAGCATATCCGACATACGCGGCTCGTGTGCCTGAGGGGAAGTGCTACGTCGACACACGGCCTGCAGAGGTGTTCTTCCTGCGATTTGACCATATCTTTGAGATGTTTCTAACAAGGCGGCTTGATTTTAGTATCGTCCGCCTTTTTGCGCTACATATGAGCTCCGTCATGAAGAGTGAAGAAGTCTCACAAATCTGTGTGGCGGATCCGTACTACATGCACGAGTCTTTCTTGAGTCTCGGCGACTTTGAGCGTGAAACTACTAGGGAGTACCTCCAAAACTTCATGGTACAGAATAAGGACCGGGAAATTGTCCTCGTGCCTTATCATCCAAAGTAAGTCAGTTCCGGACAACCCTTTCGTACATTTCAATCATTCCTTCTCTCTCATATGGGGAATAATTTGAGGTGTCTTTTCCCTGCAGCAACGGGCACGCCGTCCTTATCGTTCTTTACCCGCAAGTCTCCCACGCCGTGTATTTTGACCCTTCCAGAGACTACGAGAAAAAAGACTACACCCACATAATGAATATTCTAGATGATGCTCTCCAAGGCTTCAGCTTTAGAGGTGGCCACGTGCAGATCAAGAAACAAAGGAACAAGAAGATGGGTTTCGTGCATAAAACTAACTTCTCCTGCATCCATGTCCCAAAACCAAGCAAGAAGGATGGATTCTACATCGTCCATCTCATGATTCAGTTCAACACGGATCACCAAAAGCTTCGCATTAACAGCAGAAATGATGATCATATCCACAAGTGGCTAGAATCTCATGGAGAAGCGGATTATAAACTTAGAGATGACTTCTTTCGCATCCAAAGAGACATTGCGACGATCATCATGAAAGAAGTCGTCGATGAGAAGGGGATGTTCCACCACGGCCCTATATCGCGAGCTGACGTCCGAACTCGCATAGGCATGCAACGTCTAGACCTCACGCTGTTCAAGAAGCTAGGGTTCGTCCTCGATGATATGGAAGGATGGAACTTCTAGTGATTTATGATGCCGATGATGATGATATGTGTCGGTTGAACTTGTATACTTTTTGTAGCGATGGAACTTTGTGATGTCCATGGTCCCTGCCGAACTTGCGTAACGCTACTTTGTTAGTTTGCGTACGATGACCTGCATACCTCTAGTTAATTAATTTGTGTACTGTATGTTGCATCTAGTTGCTAACCCTTTCTTTTTCGGTGTTGCTCTAGTATATTTTGTTGCATATATATGATTGTACATCCTCTTCATGAACATGCATCTCTAACAGGTACCTAGTTTCTTGATGGCGAGATGGAATTGCTATGTCGTGTACTAAGGGAAGGTTCCAGGGGTGTACAACAAGTGGCATTAGTGTTAGGCGCAAGTGAATGGGTTCACGGGCGCCAGCCATAAAGGCTTCAAAAGCAGACAAGAAGGAGAAGCTAGTTACTTGAGGTTCACGCTAGCGCGAGAGAGGACTCGTAACCGCCACCTCATGTACTGCATAGTTCCGCTCTCACTCATAGTGATAGCACTTCTTGCGTATACCTTTGTTTAGATGGATGACGTTGTTGTAGTTGCAAGTATTCGAGACTTGCATGTATCGCTATTTTCGAGATGATGACAAGATATCACTTTGTGTTGGATGATGATTATGATGAGACTATTTGTATGTACATGCTATGATTACATTTGTGGTCTCGCAGGCATTTGTATGTGTATCATGATGACATTTCTATGTGCTAAAGATTCTTCTATAAAGCCTGTTCAAATACAAAACAAATATGCCAAAAAAAACTACTTAAATTAGCAGTAGCGAGTGTATAAAAGTTAGCAGCAGCGCCGCGATAGCAGTAGCGTGTCCAGGCAAAGCGCGCTAGAGGTACTAGCAGTAGCGAGCTTCCGCTAACAGCGCTGCTGCTACACTTGTGTAGCAGTAGCGCCGGTGAGCACGCGCTACTACTATGTGTTAGTTGTAGCGCCTTATCAGTAGCGCCTATCCCCGCGCTACTGATACATCTAAAACCCACGCTGCTGCTAGCCTTTTCCCTAGTAGTGCACTCTGGAAGCAAAGAAGAGGTCATCTTCTTCAGTTTCCAGACCACAAAGCCACAGAAAAAGAAAACTCAGGCAAAAACCTCAGAAAAACAAAAGAAAAAGAAAGGGCCAAAATCAGGCTGTCACAATACTCAACTATCATATAGTCTTCTACAATTGCTAACACTCACGCAATACTAATGGTTATGGAGTTTCAATCGGACACTAAGAAAGATAGGGGCTTATAGTGTTGCCTCCCAACGTATTCACCTTTGGGTGATGTCAACAATAATAGTTCATGCTAACTTACATCCAATTGGATATATATATCAGGATCTTCCCAACACGAGGTGCTTGCCAAAGGATAAAATGAAAAATGGAAAGGTGAAGATCACCTTTACTCTTGCATAAAGTAAAAGACATAAAGTAAAAGATAGGCCCTTCGCAGAGGGAAGCAGAGGTTGTCATGCGCTTTTAGGGTTGGATGGACAAAATCTTAATGCGAATGAACGTCACTTTATATTGCCACTTGTATATGGACCTTTATTATGCAGTCCGTCGCTTTTATTGCTTCCATAACAAGATCGTATAAAGCTATTTTCTTCACACCAAAAGATCATACATATTTAGAGAGCAATTTTTATTGCTTGCACCGATGACAACTTACTTGAAGGATCTTACTCAATCCATAGGTAGGTATGGTGGACTCTCATGGCAAAACTAGATTTAAGGGTATTTGGAAGCACAAGTAGTATCTCTACATGGTGCAAGGAATTTTGGCTAGCACGAGCGGGAAAGGCAAGCTCAACATGTTTGAATGATCCATGACAATATACTTTAACTGAGATGTCGGAAAACATAAACCATTACGTTGTCTTCCTTGTCCAACATCAACTCTTTAGCATGTCATACTTAATGAGTGCTCCCAATTATAAAAGATGTCTAGGATAGTATATTTACATGTGTAATCTCTCTTCCTTCAATATTCTTTCATGAATTGTTTAAATGACCAATACAATGCTTGTTAACCTTCAATAAATTTACAACCTCTACTTCTTAGACGTGAAGTCATTACTCCCCATGGGATAAGCAAATGAGGCATATATAATTTCAGATTTATGACAATCAACTCATTCAACAATTTACTCATAGGATATAAGTGAAGCACATGAGTAAACGACAAACTACTTCAAAAGATATAAGTGAAGATCAATGAGTAGCTGAAAAATTGTGTAACTATGCGAAGACTCTCTCTAATTTAAGAATTTCAGATCCTGGTATTGTATTCAAGCAGCAAGCAAAGCAAAATAAATGACATTGCAAGGATAGCACAACTCATGTGAAGAAGCAAAAACTTAGGCTCAACCGATACTAACCGATAGTGGTTGAAGAAGAAAGGTGGGATGCCTACCGGGGCATCCCCAAGCTTAGATGCTTGAGACTTATTGAAATATGATCTTGGGGTGCCTTGGGAATCCCCAAGCTTGAACTTTTGTGTCTTCTTAATTCCTCTCAAATCATGGTTTCTCTTTTTATCAAAAGCTTCATCCACAACAAACTCAACAAGAACTCATGAGATAGTTTAGTATAAACCAATGCAAAACCTTATCATTTTCTACTATAAAAAATCACTAAAATTATTATTCAACATTGCATAGTAAATGCCTCTGCATATTTAATACTCCTATCCTCAAATAGAATCATTAAACAAGCAAACATATGCAAACAATGCAAACATAACAGCAATCTGCCAAAACAGTACAGTCTGTAAAGAATGCAAGAGTATCAATACTTCCCTAACTCCAAAAATTATTAGAAAAAATTCCCACTGTAATAAATTTATCATATCTCATTATGCAAAAAGTTTCAACATTATATCATGCCCTGAATTTTCTAGGGAATTTTTGCAACAGCAGTAAACTTTCTGTTTTCAAACAGCAACATGTATACTAGCAAAATAAGCATGGCAAAGGCTATCCTTGACTTTTTTTATTGAAACTAAAGATGCAAAACATTAATATAAATAACAGCAGGTAAATACTAACAAAAGAAAATGACGCTCCAAGCAAAACACATATCATGTGGTGAATAAAAATATAGCTCCAAGTAACGTTACCGATGGACGAAGACGAAAGAGGGGATGCCATCCGGGGCATCCCCAAGATTAGGCTCTTGGTTGTCCTTCAATATTACCTTGGGGTTCCTTGGGAATCCCCAAGCTTAGCCTCTTGCCAATTCTTATTCCATAATCCATAGAATCTTTACCCAAAACTTGAAAACTCCACAACACAAAACTCAACAGAAAACTCGTAAGCTTCGTTAGTATAAGAAAATAAAACAACCACTTAGGTACTGTAATGAACTCATTATAAATTCATATTAGTGTAATATCTACTGTAATCCAACTTATCTATGGTCCATACCCTTCGATACTACTCATAAATTCATCAAAATAAGCAAACAACACATAGAAAACAGAATCTGTTAAAAACAGAACAGTGTGTAGTAATCTGTATCAAACGTATACTTCTGGATCTCCAAAATTTTTACCAAATTAGGAAGTTCTAAGTAATTTGTGTAACAATCCAGAGAAAAAAGAATCAGATCAGAAGCACATTTCTGTGAATTAACAAAACTAATTTACTGGGTGCAAAAGTTTCTGATTCTCAGAAGGATCAACACAACTATCACCGTAAGCTATCCTAAAGGTCTTACTTGGCACTTTATTAAAACAAAAGCTACAAAACATGATTACTACAGTAGCATAATCATGTGTACACACAAAAACAGTAAGGGTAAATATTGGGTTGTCTCCCAACAAGCGCTTTTCTTTAATGCCTTTCTAGCTAGGCATGATGATGACAATGATGCTCACGTAAAAGATAAGAGTTGAAACATAACGGGAGCATCATGAAGCATATGACTAGCACATTTAAGACTAACCCACTTCCTATGCATAGTTATTTTGTGAGCAAACAACTTATGGGAACAATAATTAACTAGCATAGGAAGGTAAAACAAGCATAGCTTCAAGATTTTAAGCACATAGAGAGGAAACTTGACATTATTGCAATTCCTACAAGCATATGTTCCTCCCTCATAATAATTTTCAGTAGCATCATGAATGAATTCAACAATATAACCAGCACCTAAAGCATTCTTTTCATGATCTACTTGCATAGAAAATTTACTACTCTCCACATAAGCAAAATTCTTCTCATTCAGAATAGTGGAAGTATCATAAAAGACTTGAACACTAAAAATTGTTTCCTCATTAAAAGAGTAATGTTCAGAAAAAGGGTAATCATAAACATGACAATTTTTATAAATATAATTGCCACTACTTTTTATAGCATAAGTTTCATCACAATAATCATCATAAGTAGCAACTTCGTTCTCATCATAATCGATTGAAACCTCTTCCAAGATAGTGGAATCACTAAATAAAGTTGACAATCTTCCAAATCCACTTTCATATTCATCATAATAAGATTCAACATCCTCCAAAATAGTGGGATAACTACTTCCTAAAGTTGACACTCTTGCAAACCCAATTTCATCAATATAATCATCATAGGTAAGAGGCATGCTATCATCATAACAACTTTGCATATCAAAACTTGGGAGGCTAAAAATATCATATTCATTAAACATAGCATCCCCAAGCTTGGGCCCTTTCATATCATAAGCATAATCACTCTCATCATTAAAAATATGGATAGCACCAATAGTATAGCAATTATCATCATCACAATGAGTAGTAGGAGCAACATCATTTGGGAGGGATACCTTTCTACCTTTGTTGCTCTTTCTTTCCTTTTTCTTCTTCACATTATGTGTGGGTTCAGCCTTCCTCTTTGAGCTCCTTATTGATGAGATTGGTTGAATAGAAAGCTCCTCCTCGTTACCTGATTCATCATAAGAAATAATAGGAGGATATTGGGAAGTCTCTCCCTTCCATTAGTATTCTCTTTATCTTCTATTTGCTTTCTTTTCTTTAGGTAATTGTCAATATAAGGATTTTCAATGCAATTCTCCACACAAATCTAGGGATGGCAACGGGGCCCCATACCCGCCAAACCCATGGGGATTTCATCTATTAGGGGGTGGGGATGGGCGAAAAACATCCCCATGGGGATATTTACCAAACTAATTTATTCCCCATAGGGTACAACGGGGATGGGGACGATATCCTATTCCCCATACCCAATACCCATTGGGGACCTGGTTAGTAACTGTCACACTGCAGTCAACCTTAAAATATTCACAAACAAACTTGCGAAAACAACAAAAAGCTCTGAAAAAACCTTAAACCTATCTCACGTCCCCACCTCAGCTACCACCATGACCAAGAAGTCAGTACGACCTAGATATGCATTAGCAGGACAAGGACAACACCATTTATGTATGTTGATTATAGGGTGTCATATTATGTATAAGTGTATTTGTTTATGGGGATGGGGACCCTAATGAGGCCCCGTTCCCCAGTGGGGCATGGGTATGGGGAAATTTCATCCCCAGTCATGTAAACGGGGATGGGGATGGGATGATAGGGAATAGATGGGGATGGGGATGTTGCAGGTATCCCCATAGGGGATTGTCCCCATTGCCATCCCTACACAAAACATATAAATCGTCTCTAGATCAAAATCAAGAAATCTATCAAGATTAAATATTGGAATACCCTCAGTTATACGTTTCATTTCTTCATACCCCAAAAGAAGATGAAGCTCTTTATGATGCCCAAGGGTAATCAAGCTATCACAATTTTTGGACATGATTCAATCATGAAACAATTTGCATTGGAGATTTAAGTGACCACGTTCATTGCAAAGTTCACAAGGGGCACGGAAAATATTGAATCTTTCAGCACAATCATCAAGACTTTCTTGCAAACCTTTAGTTTTTAAATACTTATGCCTCTTGCAATATCTATTTTCTCTATTTGGTGTGTCCATGCAAACCAATTCTACTCCACAAAAATCAACATGCTTATCAGAGACATTTTCATCATAACTAGTGCAATCATCATTAGTACTATGGATATTCAAAGAGTTCATACTAACAACATTGCAATCATGCTCATCATTCAAATATTTAGTACCAAGCATTTTAAAGCATTCTTCTTCTAGCACTTGAGCACAATTTTCCTTTCCATCAAACTCACAAAAGATATTAAAAAGACGAAGCGTATGAGACAAACTTAACTCCATTTTTTGGTAGTTTTCTTTTATAAACTAAACTAGTGATAAAACAAGAAAAAAAGATTCGATTGCAAGATCTAAAGATATACCTTCAAGCACTTACCTCCCCGGCAACGGCGCCAGAAAAGAGCTTAGTTGACGGGGTGTGAGTACCGCTTACCTAGCCTCCCCGGCAACGGCGCCAGAAAAGAGCTTGATGTCTACTACACAACCTTCTTCTTGTAGACGTTGTTGGGCCTGCAAGTGCACAGGTTTGTAGGACAGTAGCAAATTTCCCTCAAGTGGATGACCTAAGGTCTATCAATCAGTTGGAGGCGTAGGATGAAGATGGTCTCTCTCAAACAACCCTGCAACCAAATAACAAAGAGTCTCTTGTGTCCCCAACACACCCAATACAATGGTAAATTGTATAGATGCACTAGTTCGGCGAAGAGATGGTGATACAAGTGCAATATGGATAGTAGATATAGGTTTTTGTAATCTGAAAATATAAAAACAGCAAGGTAACTAATGATAAAAGTGAGCGTAAATGGTATTGCAATGATAGGAAACAAGGCCTAGGGTTCGTACTTTCACTAGTGCAAGTTCTCTCAACAATAATAACATAGATAGATCATATAACAATCCCTCAACATGCAACAAAGAGTCACTCCAAAGCCACTAATAGCGGAGAACAAACGTAGAGATTATGGTAGGGTACGAAACCACCTCAAAGTTATTCTTTCGGATCGATCTATTCAAGAGTTCGTACTAGAATAACACCTTAAGACACAAATCAACCAAAACCCTAATGTCACCTAGATACTCCATTGTCACCTCAAGTATCTGTGGGCATGATTATACGATATGCATCACACAATCCCAGATTCATCCAACCAACACAAAGTACTTCAAAGAGTGCCCCAAAGTTCCTATCGGAGAGTCAAGAAAACGTGTGCCAACCCCTATGCATAGGTTCATGGGCGAAACCCGCAAGTTGGTCACCAAAACATACATCAAGTGGCACGTGATATCCCATTGTCACCATAGATAAACACGGCACGACATACATCAAGTGTTCTCAAATCAAAGACTCAATCCGATAAGATAACTTCAAGAGGGAAACTCAACTCATCACAAGAGAGTAGAGGGGGAGAAACATCATAAGATCCAACTATAATAACAAAGCTCGCGATACATCAAGATCGTGCCATAGAGAGAACACGAGAGAGAGAGAGAGAGAGAGAGAGAGAGAGAGAGATCAAACACATAGCTACTGGTACATACACTCAGCCTCGAGGGTGAACTACTCCCTCCTCGTCACGGATAGCGCCGGGATGATGAAGATGGACACCGGTGATGGGTTCCCCCTCCGGCAGGGTGCCGGAACGGACTCTCGAGAGGTTTTTGGTGGCTACAGAGGCTTGCGGCGGCTGAACTCCCGATCTATCTTGATATTCGATGGTTTTAGGGTACGTAGGCTTATATAGGCGAAAGAAGTCGGTCGGGGGTGCTCGAGGGGCCCACGAGACAGGGGAGCGCGTCCAGTCCCCCCTATCTCCTGGCCTCCTCGAGGATCTTCTGACATGAACTCCAAGTCTCCAAGATCATAATCTTCCAAAAAATCACGCTGCCGAAGGTTTCATTCCGTTTGGACTCCGTTTGATATTCCTTTTCTTCAAAATACTGAAACAGACAATAAAACAGCAATATGGGCTGGGCCTCTGGTTAATATGTTAGTCCCAAAAGTAATATAAAAGTGTATAATAAAGCCCGTAATCATTGAAAACAGATAATAAAATAGCATGAATGCTTAATAAATTATAGATACGTTGGAGACGTATCAAGGAGAGAGGGGGAGAGGGGCTGAGCTTGGGGAAGAAAGGATTTGGGGGCGAATGGGTGGCTTGTGGGGCCCACCAAACCACTCAGCCATTGGTTTTGTGCATTCAGCACCCTACCGCCACTGTCTCAGGCGGTAGGGTGCCTAACTCTACCGCCACCAACCGTGGCGGTAGCCACTTATCCACGTCAGCAAGCAGACGGCGTCGTCGATGTTGACCAGGTCCCTACCGCCACAGGCTATGGCGGTATGGCATTTTAGCCTATCGCCAGCTCGGGTGGCGGTAGGGAAAATGATCAGATCCAAAAAAAATCCGGAGAGGGGTCAGATGCGGCTAAAAGTGGGTAAAAGGGTCAAAACAGTGAATTTGGCCGCCATTGGAGGACGAAGTTCACAAGCTTCACTTGCCTAGTACACCGCAAGGCACCACGCCCCAACAAGCACTTCCCGGATCCGCCCAGGAAGCACCGCACCCAGTGGTGTTTCTTCTCCACGAAGGAAGAAGAGAATCCGCACACGAGAGGCATTAAATGCGACCCACTCCTCAATAGTGGTTGTCGCCAGCTGCTAAGATGGGACACATCAAGAGCATCTTTTGACTTTGGGCGCTGGCAAGGCGTGCCATCCCCCAGGATCATCCACAATGGTCTCCAGATATTCACGTACCCGGCATGCTGCTACATGAACACACTGAAACCGTCCAGGCGGTATGGGAGAGCATGTCGCGCCCGTTCGTGTCAGGCTGGCACGGATGGCTTTCCCCTCTCATCCTGGTTGGAGTTGAAAATGTGGCAACCCCCGTAGGATAAGGTGAGGGTGAGGACCAGGTTTAGTATAAAGAGGAGGAGATGGCGACCTTGGGACGGGTCGACTCATACACAACACAACAGATACATTGTAGCCAGTTCATCGTGAACACATCAATATCACTCCTACGCAGGAGTAGGGTATTACACCTACACGGTTGCCTGAACCTCGTTATATCTCCAGTGTGCTTCACCTCCGGTCTTGTCTTCCCTGGCGATTGATGACACTAGTGGTTGTTGCACACAACCCAATGTCATGTTCTTAGACACCGACAATATTCTTCCACTATAATAATTTGGCATTGCAGATGTTGACATTTTTCAATACAAAATTTATGAAATTTTATGAAGTCTGTCTTAGAAAAAAAATGAATATACAAAGTAAAAAAGAAACCAAGGTACACCATTATTATTATTTAAATCAGGGTCACCGTTAGTTGGTAGACGTGATCCACAGTTATTGGCTTATATCAGTGGCAAAGCTTAGAAATAGCTCATGTCAACATACCTTCCACTCCTTTTATTGTCTGTTTTGTCTTCAAGAATGTTTAAAGATATGCCTTTGAATATGGTAAAACCGTACCCTCCGCCCTAGCCCCCTCCCCCCGTGGGCGACCCGGGCGACGGCGCGGCTCCCCCCTCCTCTCCTCCTCTCAACCCTCCCCCGCCCTCGCCGCCGGCCACAGTCGCCGGGGCAAAGCCCCTCGCGGTGGCTGGCGGCGGGGCTGCTCTCTCTCCGCCACTCTAGGGTGACCGGCGCGAGGCGGCCTGCTCCGGCGGCAGCGCCGGGCATGCGTAGGGCCCGACGGTGCGGCGGCGGTGGCTCCCAGCGGCGACATGCGAGCGGCAGTGTGGTGGGCGATGGCGGCGGCGCGACGGCTGCGTGCCCGTGGTGGCAGTAGTGGATTGGATCTGGTCACGGGCTGCAGCAGGCAGTTCTGGTGGACCCCTTCTCTACGGGCTTCGGCTCGGTCTCCCTCTCCTCTCAGTCGGGGCCGGGGATGGGCTGGAGCTGGTGGATGTGGGGGTGTGCCGGACGGATTTGACGCGACTTTTCCAGCAGGCGGCGCGGGTTAGGGCAGTGGCCGGGCGTGGCTGGTGCTCTGGCTGTGGGCGGTGGCGCGGGATGGTCCGGGTGGTGGCCTTCTGATGGCGCGGCGGCTACACGGGTGCCGGCAGTTTTGCCCGCGGCGGCGGCCGCCTTCTCCGGCGTCGGCTCGCCTGCGGTCGGGCTGTTTCGACCTTGCTTCATCTCCTTGTCGCCCGCGGTGCTGCCTGGCTGCCATGGCCGTGTGGGCGGCGTGGTGGCCAGGGTGTGGCATTCGGTGGCGGTGAGTGTTGGCCGGGGTGAAAACGTGTTCTATCCCCGGATGGACCGGCGTCAGCGAAGCTTGTTCCCTTCTTGAAGGCGTCGTCGCGGCTCTCATTGCCCGTTGTGTTGCTCCAGGGGAAACTCTGACCCTCGGTCGGGCGGTGGCGGCACTCCGGTGTCGTATCCTTTCTGAAGGCGCCGCCTTGGAGTCCACAGTTCGTCGTATGCGGCTTCATCTCTTCGTAGATAGGGGTGGTGTTGATGTAATGAGCGCCTATGTATCATGCCTTGGGTGTGTGTGCGTGTGTGGTGGCGTGCGTTTGTACCGTCGTGTTGTTGATCGTTGTTTTATTTATAAAGCGGGATGAAAGCCTTTTTCGGTAAAGATATGTATTTATAGTTGTACTTCTACCCTGATTACCCAGACTATAATCTGAAAATGCAGTTGAAATTGTGCATTGCATACTATAAAATTTATCAAAAACACCGTGTATGTTAGAATATGGAGATATCATTATAATACTTTGTCAAACTCTTTTTCTGATCCTCGCATTGTCAATAGTGAGAAAACAAGCGATAATTCAATTCGATGCCCGGGTTCATCTACACCAGTGAACAGTAAAATAGAAATAAGAAAGAAAAAAATCAGATTTTTTTTTTGTGGTGCGGGATGCTTAAATGTGTGATGTTCGTGCAATTTTGGGGGGCATGGACATTCGAGGATCTCGTGGCAAGATGTGCACAGTCCTGTTTTCAAAAGTTTATCAGGCACACAAAATTTGTCTTTTTTGCCACGAGCTCGTCGAATGTCCAAACTACACCAAATTTTGACGAACTTCATGTACATGAACATCTTGGACCACATTTTTTTAAATATTTTTTGCTATTTAAAATAATATTGATATTGACATCCGTACTTAGATGAGCCACGGTGTAGAATAGCCGCGCCGCGAAACAAGCGACAACTTGGATTGGAACCGGAGACAACAAGATTACTTGGTCCGGCCCTAACATGCGCCCTGGATCTGTCTCACCTTCTGAGCGTAGTATTTGCACTACATGTCACTGCGCTCACCACTGGAACAGTAGCATATATCTGAGCTGCGCAACCTTACCAAGGACGAGGAGTATATGTCTCCCCTATTGCTGGATCACGGGATGAATCTCCGGCCTAGGAGGAAGGCGTTCCGCAGAATGGCCAAACCGGCGAGCGGTACGTGGCGAAAAGTGTGGTACACAACTCGGACGTACGTGCGCGTGAGAGCACTACTCATCCTTAACACGAGCGGACACACGGGCCTACAGGCGGGGAGCTCCTAAGTGGCGCCTTAAGCGCCACTCGGAGCAACCGGCGCCCACGCGCGCCCCCTTCATGGGCCGGCCCACTTTGGATTCCCTCCCTCGCTCCCGCTTCCTTCGCTTGGGCGCTCGGGAGGTCGTATAAGTCGAGCGGCAAAAAAAAGCGCGCCTGTGGATCAAACTTCAGACCTCCCAATTGATTCTAGCTTGCCTAGCCAGCCGAGCTAGCATCCTACAGCTGTTTTAGCGCAACGCTAGCCTAAAAGTAGACAGCCGCAAATCATTTTTTCTAAAAAATAATTTTTTTATAATATACGTTGAACAAATTTTAAAATACAGTGAACTTTTTTGTAAGCAAACATTGAACAAATTTCAAATACACAAATGAAAACATTTTGTTGTATGCGTTGAACAATTGTTTAATGTACGATGAACAAATTTTAAGTACATAATGAACATATTTTAATATACGTTGAACAATTTCATGATATGCGATGAATTCTAATACATGATGAACATTTTCATAAATTCAAAAGGTGAACTATTTCATAATATATGATGAACATTTTCTTAATACGACCAAAACAAAAAAGAAACCAGACTGGAAAAGCTTTTATTACCGTCATATTTACTATACAAAATCATAGAAGCAGAAATCTAATGACAGCCATAAGTTGTCCCGGTTGGCTAGCTGCACTCGAACAAATGCCGTGGGTATAGAGTTCGACTCCCGCGGGAGGCACGTATCCTTTGGATCATTAAAGGAATGAAAAAAAAGTAAAACGGGCCTGGCCCATGACGGGAGGGGGGTGTGCGCCCGTTTGGGAATCAGCCTATAACGGGCGCTGAGGGCGCCGTTTAGGAAATGCCCTACAGGCGACAACCGGCAAAAGAAGGATGGTACGATACAAACCACTATGCAGGGCAACGATCTGCGCCGGCGCACCGGCCCAATCATTGGGTCGGCGACGGGCCAGCCGTCTGATCCGCGAGCTCGAGCCGTCAGATCTGTTCCTCGTGCCTCTTTCCCCCGCGTTGACTTCTTCTTCCTCTTCTTATTTGTGACGCCCGGATAATTAAGCTACAGTAATTCTCTGCTAATGATGCCACGTCACCTCGTTTACTGTTGGTAAACTCGTGTTAGTTCAAAACGATTCAAATTCAAGTTCAAAATCAGGCAAACAATAAAAGTCTTCAAATTTTAAAACTAAAATGTTCGGAGTGAACAAAATAATGCACAGGTAATTATTGTGGGGAAACCACAATTTTATAATATGTTAACAGCAGCTGTGACAATTAATTAAATGCCTTTTATAATTAATAATAATGCAAACTATTTTTATTAGGTGTCAAACTTTTTGGGGCAGTAGAATAAATTAAATCATTAATTTAGGAGTTGTATTTATATTTTGTAAAACAGAAGTTAAAAGAATAAAATAGAAAAGAAAATAGATAAAGAAAAGAAAACAGAAAACAAAGCAAAAAAAAAACAAAAAAAAAACA
>LT934122.1:430541672-430584625 GCA_900231445.1 Triticum turgidum subsp. durum
GTCGATCCCGACCACCTCCGCCTCCCCGACGCCGGCGAGCTCGCCCCCGCCCGCCTCCTCGCCGGTCGTCACCGCCCATGCCGAGCGCCGCCCCGCCACACCTCACCGGCGCCCCGATGCCCGCTGTCGTCGCCGGACCTCCTGCGCCTCTCCCTCACGGGATCGACCGCGCCGCTTGAGCCCCCCTGCGAACCATCGCCGGACGCCATCGCCGCGGTCCTCTCCGTCACCGGCGCTCCCCATCCCCCTCGCCGATGCCGCCTCGTCGGACCTCCCCGACTCTTCCTCGCGCCCGCTGTCATTGCCCTACGGCCCCAGTGAGCCCCGCCTCTCTTTCCCCTGCTCACCGCGCACTTACATCGCTCGCGCCCGTGGTCACTGCGTCCGTGGCTGTGCTCCGGCCGACGCCCGCTGCTGCGGACTCGCTGGGCCGCACGCTCGCCGCCGCCCCCGTTGCTCCCGTTGTCGACCCGCGCGCCTCGGCGCTCACTCGCCAGCGCCTCTGGCCGCGCCCGGCTACGCCCGCCGCGGCTCCCGCCCCGCTCCGGCCGGCCGGCCTAGCCACTGGCGGACCACCCATGTTGCTGCGCCGGGTCATGGGTTCCGCCCGCTAACGGGCGCCCCGCAGCCCCGCAGCCCCCGCGCGCCCATGCGCCCGCTAACCCGCATCAGCCCCTCTGGGCCAATGACAAACGGGGCCCGCGCCCCAGAACAAAAAAAAGGATAATAATAAATATAATTAAATACTAAATAATCAATTAATTAAGTAAATAACTAACTTAATTAATTCTGTTAAACTAATTAATTAAATTAGTTAACCTAATTAAATGTAGTTAATAAACCTAATCATTTTAGTTAGACTAACTAACCTGATTAGTTAGTCTTTGACAATGTCAACCGGGACCCGCTGGTCAGGTTGACCAGTCAACCATTGTTGACTGCTGATGTCAGCATGACATCATGCTGACGTCGTAAATCTATTTTCGAATTAAATTAAATAATTAATTAAATTCCAGAAATTAATAAAATCTCTAAAAAATCATATCTTTTAATCAGTAACTCGGATTAAAATATTTTCAACATGAAAGTTGCTCAGAACGACGAGACGAATCCGGATACGCGGTCCGTTCGTCCGCCACACACCCCTAACCTATCGAACCCGCAACTTACCCCTCCGACTCCTCTGCCCGAAAACACGAAACACCGGGAATACTTTTCCGGATGTTTTCCCCCCTTCACCGGTATCACCTACTACCGCGTTAGGGCACACCGAACATCGCGTATTGCCTTGTTATATTTTGTGATGCTTTGTTTGCTCTGTATTCATTATTTCTTCCCCCTCTTCTCTTCGGTAGACTACGAGACCGACGCTGCTGTTGACCAGTTCGACTACGGAGTTGACGACTCCTCTCCTTGTCTGAGCAACCAGGCAAGCCCCCCCCTTGATCACCAGATATCGCCTATTCTACTCTATACTGCTTGCATTAGAGTAGTGTAGCATGTTACTGCTTTCCGTTGATCCTATTCTGATGCATAGCCTGACATTGTTGCTACACCTGTTGATACCTTACCTGCAATCCTAAATGCTTAGTATAGGATGCTAGTTTATCATCATTGGCCCTACATTCTTGTCAGTCTGCCTTGCTATACTATCGGGCCGTGATCACCTGGGAGGTGATCACGGGTATATACTATACTATACATACATACTATACAGATGGTGACTAAAGTCGGGTCAGCTCGAAGAGTACCCGCGAGTGATTCACGGATTGGGGGCTGAAAGGACCTTTGTCCCGACGGCCCTCTGTGTGGATCTTTGTGGCGGAGCGACAGGGCAGGTTGAGACCGCCTAGGAGAGAGGTGGGCCTGGCCCTGGTCGGCGTCCGCGGTTGTTTCATAATAACACGCTTAACGAGATCTTGGTATTTGATCTGAGTCTGGCTACGAGCCTATACGCACTAACCATCTACGTGGGAGTAGTTATGGGTATCCCGACGTCGTGGTATCAGCCGAAGCACTTCAGACGTCAGCGACGGAGCGGCGCGCGCCGGATTGGAACGTAAGCCTGCTCTTGTATTAAGGGGGCTAGTTCTGCTTCCGGCCGCCCTCGCAACGTGCAGGTGTGCTATGGGCGATGGGCCCAGACCCCTATGCGCTTAGGTTTAGACCGGCGTGCTGGCCTCTCTGTTTTGCCTAGGTGGGGCTGCGACGTGTTGATCTTCCGAGGCCGGACATGACCCAGGAAAGTGTGTCCGGCTAAATGGGATCGAGCGTGTTGGGTTATGTGGTGCACCCCTGCAGGGAAGTTAATCTATTCGAATAGCCGTGATCTTCGGTAACAGGACGACTTGGAGTTGTACCTTGACCTTATGACAACTAGAACCGGATACTTAATAAAACACACCCTTCCAAGTGCCAGATACAACCGGTGGTCGCTCTCACTCAGGGATACGAGGAGGGGATCGCCGGGTAGGATTATGCTACTGGAGATGTTACTTGGAGATGTTACTTGGAGATGCTACTTGGAGGACTTCAATCTACTCTCTTTTACTTGATGCAAGACGGAGGCTGCCAGAAGCGTAGTCTTCGACAGGATTAGCTATCCCCCTCTTATTCTGGCATTCTGCAGTTCAGTCCACTGATATGGCCTCCTTACACATATACCCATGCATATGTAGTGTAGTTCCTTGCTTGCGAGTACTTTGGATGAGTACTCACGGTTGCTTTCTCCCCCCCTTTTTCCCCTTTCCTTTCTTCCTGGTTGTCGCAACCAGATGCTGGAGTCCAGGAGCCAGACGCCACTGTCGACGACGACTACTATCCCGGAGGTGCCTACTACTACGTGCTGCCCGCTGATGATGACCTGGAGTAGTTTAGGAGGATCCCAGGCAGGAGGCCTGCGCCTCTTTCGATCTGTATCCCAGTTTGTGCTAGCCTTCTTAAGGCAAACTTGTTTAACTTATGTCTGTACTCAGATATTGTTGCTTCCGCTGACTTGTCTATGATCGAGCTCTTGTATTCGAGCCCTCGAGGCCCCTGGCTTGTAATATGATGCTTGTATGACTTATTTTTATTTGTAGAGTTGTGTTGTGATATCTTCCCGTGAGTCCCTGATCTTGATCGTACACATTTGCGTGCATGATTAGTGTACGATTGAATCGGGGGCGTCACATTATTCTTCACCGCGCCCCCACCCCAGCCGCTCCTGCCGCCGGCGACTGCCCCCTCGCCTGGACCTCATTTCCCCCTAGTCCGACGCTGCTGGATGCGCACTCCGTCCCCGTCGCTGTCGCAGCATCTGTACTCACCCCCCGGTCCAGCAGAAAGCCCGTCGCCCCCTCGTAGCAAAAAATGGCGCCGTCTTGAAGCACACCGGCACCCCCTGTCGTTGCAGCACCTAGCAGCCGCCATCATCGCTGCACTGTCGTGTCGCCGACGCAGCTCTCAACGTCGCCGTTCGCTGCCATTGGCGAGTCAGGTTGAAGCTTTTTATCTCATCGGTTGAAGCTTTTCTCTATGCCTGTTGAAGCTTTTCTCGCGGATTGAAGCTTTCCACCGTGCCAATTAAAGCTTTTTTCACCTGAGCTTGAAGTTTTTTTCACAAAGGGTTGCAGCTTTCTCTGCGGTTGCAACAAAAACACAGAGAGACGCCATGGTCGTCGTCGAGGAGGATTTTCTCAATCTATGTTTTGAAGCTTTTTCATCTGCGGGTTGAAGCTTTTTGTCAAAATGGTTGTAACATTTCCTGTATTTCGTTGTCTGGTTGAAGCTTTTTTATCTACTAGATGTAGCTTTTTGTGTCCATGGTTGTAGCACGGGAAAACGCCGTTTGCAACTCTTCCAATACTGCGGTTGCAGCTCCTCCCCGTGGCCATGGTTGTAGCACGGGCACTTCGGTTCCTCCCCGCGTTTAGCCTGTCGCCGATTACAGCAAAAAGGGAAGAGAGGAGGAGGAAAGGGAGGAGAGGGAGAAGGAAGAAGGGTAGCTGCTGGTGCCGCGAGGGGACGGCAGCTCGAAAGAACGCCGGCGAGGCGGGATCTGCAAGGTGGGAAGAGAGAGAAGACGAGCAGTTGAAGAGAAAGCTGAAAGGGGATAAGGCCGTGTGATTGGGCCCCACCACTCCACGTGTCGCGACTTAACTTGCTGCAGCGCGCGCGTGGACGAGACCGACGGAACGGTTCGGCCGGTGCCCCGGCCAGAAACGATTCCCATCCACTATTGTGTCCAAAAGCACTGCGCCACGTACGCCCGCATGTGCATCATGCAACGCCGTATTGCGCGACGAGAGACGCACCCATTTGCGCTTTGGCCTGGCTCGGCACGAGACCGTGGATGATCCGTGGGTGCTATACCTGGCACGTCCTCTCGTGGCTGTTCTAACTGTTTGGATCATCGGATGTGCTCACAGAGCTCGAAGGGGTAATCAATTATCGGACAATAATGTGTGGTGGCGCGTCGGAGAACATGCGGATAAAGCTCGAGGGCGGGGGCACGAAAGGCGCATCACAACAACCACAGTCGACCTGGGAGATTAAGGGGGTGTTTGGTTCAGAAATCCTAGGACTTTTTCTAGCCCGAGGGACTAATTAAAAAAAGCTCTCAAGTAGAATTTTTTCCTAGTCCCTGCAAAAGAGTCCCTCCCGTTTGGTTTCTAGGGACTTTTTCTAGTCTCTGTGACTAAAAAATTCCTGAACCAAACACCCCATAATTTGGTTGGTTTCTGTGTACTGTGTAGTTTAGTGAGTTTTTCTGAAGGATTAAATTTTCGAAGTTTATATCCTTCTAAGCGAGAGCGAAAACTCGCCCTTGGGCCATAGAATGTACTTCCTCCCTTCACTATAGACCGGAAAAAATCATTTTTATTTTTTGCCGGAAAAACTTTTGATTTATTTCATCTTACTAATGGTAATTCAACGAACACCAGAAATAATAAAATTATATCCAGATCCATAGACCACCTAGCGATGACTACGAGCACTGAAGCGAGTCGAAGGCGCGCCGCTGTCATCGCCCCTCCCTCACCGGAACCAGGCAAACCTTGTTGTAGTAGACAACCGAGAAGTCCTCGTGCTAAGCCCCGTAGAACCAACACATCAAAACAACAACCGATGAAGAGTGTAGATTAGAATGATCCAACCCGAAGACGCAAGAATATAGACGAACGGCGAACTGATCCGAGCAAATCCACCAAAGACATATTCGTCGGAGGCACACCTCAACACGCTCACTGACGATACTACACGCATCAACGGAACGGGGACTAGATGGGGAGACATTTATTCTATCTTCAGGGAGCCACCGCCGTCCCGCCTTCCTGAGCAGGACACAAACCCTAAGAAACTCAAAAAAATCAAAAAAAAGGAGCCCTCCCACCCGCAAGGGCCAGGATCCACTCCGCCCCCATGGCCCTAAGGCCACCGGCGACAGGGTGGACCGGCGATGGCGCCAGCGGGGCGGGTAGAGAAACCCAAGCTTTTTGGGGAGGCGGCGGCTGGCTAGGTCGTCTCGTCCATGGCAGACTTTTTTCGGGCAAAACATCCCTTGCTCTTGTTAATTTCACTACAGACTGAAATTAGTTACTAAACACAGTAAAACGTATCAATATATATTCAATTCAGGAAAAAATAGTATTCAAAAAAAGGTTCAGGAAAAAGTAGAACATCATATATATCTGAACGAAGGAGGTAGTATTCTTTTTGAGATAGAATGCACCGTTTCGTGCTTAAGCTAAACTTTGTTCGTTCGTAAAGGCATCTTCAATGCTTACCCTCAAATTTCCTTTCGCATCCATGTATAGACACAGATGCGGAAACTGACCATCCAACGCTACCTATATACAATTGAAACAAGATTTGAACAAACCGTGCAAAATTCATGGAAACCGGCTGAATTTTATATAAACCAAACATAATTCATTACATTTCGAACATATTTTTAACTAAACCTCACTCTAAACCTAATCAAAATGATAGCCGGCGTCCGTCCGAGCATGAGCATCACGAAATGAAGCTCCAGTTAGGCACCAGTCTACTTTACCCAATTCCGTACCCTTACTGATAGGTTGTCGGGTCACTCGTGCGTACTTGTGTGGCTTGTTTTTGTGGTTATTACTTGGACCCTCTCGCACGTACGTAACTAATCTTTAATTGATGGCATATTCATTAAGCACCCATCTGATGTGCTGTATAAAATGATCATTTTTCTACAGCTATGGTAGCCTCTAAAGCAAGACCAAGGAGGTATCGTCCATTGAGGCGGTCTGCCACAATTTCCGTATGCAAGTCGAGAAGCTTAGGGCATTTTTAACCGATCCTTTATCCGGTCTTAAGGAAGGATAATTTTGGTTTTCCTCCCTTAAGCTGCACCCAACCGATCCGTTAAAACAAATAAAGGAGGAAACATTATCCTCCGACCCGCACCGTAGGAGCAAATATACTCGAGTGAAATGGTCTGGAGGAAATTTTTCTTCAGTCGTGAGGAGCTCGCATGCCAGCAGCCGCCCTGAGGGGCTCCCCGGCCAGCAGCCATGGCGCGACTGTTGTTGCTCGTGCTTGTGCGTGGCTGGTGCTGCCGCTCACGCGCCCATACACGACCCTGCTGGTGCTGCTAGCTTCCGCGCATGCGCGTTGCTGGGCACGGCTTGGACGTGGCCCCGCTACTGTTGCTCACTCCAGCGCGGTCGTGGTCACTACAAAAAAATACACTTCCGTGACGATACATGTTTGTCACAGTAGGTCATGTTTTCTATCATGCATGTACATCTATGACGATTTTATGACAGAATTAAGATAGTCATACCTGTACTGTCATGAAATTGTTTCATGACAATACCAAAAGTATCATCACGGAAGCGTTCACTTCCATGATGATAAATGACGTGTCATGGAAGTGCTTTCGTCAAGGGTAACCGACATGTGGCATCAACCGTAACGGGTAGCTGTCAAGCTATCGGGTCCGATTTTGGATCCGATAACCCGTTAACAGCAACGACAGTGACAATTTTCCACGTGTAAAATTTTTATTGTCCGGAGGAAACACGTGTCAACTCGTCATTGGGTCAAATAGGCGCCTATGATATGTCGACACATGCGACGGCCAACACGTGCCCATTTAGCTTACAAAGGTCGACCCGTTTGACTTGGTCAAAAGCTAGCGGGCCTGCCCATGAAAAGCCTGTTAAGGATATGTTCGCATTTAGCCCATTTTATGGCCCGGTAACTCACGACACTTTATGGCATTCCTGAAATCGGCCCAGCAGCGGCATGTGGGCCGTCCAGTATAATACTAGATCGTTTCATTTTTGGACCATGTATGGCCCACGACGTCTTTCGGCCCATACACGGCCTTTCATATCTTTGGGCCCTTTAGTGGGCCGCAATGATTTAGTAAATATCTTTATGCCCAGTAATGGCCCATGAATCACATGGGCCATTTCCAGCCCATGTTAGCTTTTGGACTAATGATGGCTCATACATTCTTGGGCTCCTTTCCGACCCTTGATTACTTCCGGCCCGTTACTAGCTTGTTCCCTTAATGAGCCAAATTCGGCTCGTGGTTAGAATCGACCCATTTGTGTCCTGTTAACCCGTTGTGCCGTTTCTAGCCCGTCTTATATTCCGACCCATTAACAACCCGTTATGCATGTGACATAATTAAACCTTTGCTATCTTCCGGCCTATTAACGGCCCGTTACCGTGCTGGCCCAATACCAATTGCGCCTGTTTACGGCCCATGTCGGCCCATTTATCTGACGGCCCAAGGCCCACTGATTCTACAGCCCGTTGGAGGCCCATTTATCCGACGACCCATAAGAGGCCAATGGATCCTATGAGCCATAGCAGGCTCAAGGTTACCACGGTCCGTATCTGGCCCATGGTTGTTGCGGCCAATAGCAAACAAAGGAAAAAGAAGACTATGGAAATAAACAAGCCAGAAACTAACGCTAGGCTATTAAGGCGATTGCATAGATTACATCCACTGGGCATCAAAGTTCGCCACCAGTGCAAATATAGGGAACACCCTACACTATTCAAAATGGCTTGCTGTTTACTTGAGCCGGTCGCTGCACATTAAAAACAAATTTTATATCGCAACAAAACAAATTACAACCATAAAACAAATTACAACCAACTGTCCTCGCCCGCGCAAAAGCGGGTCATAAGGCTTGTTAGGGCTGCCATTGTCCTCGGCTTTTCCTGGCCGAGGTGTCTGGCAAGTCATTCATCCTGGACACTGTGCTTGAAAGCCGCTAAGGCTTCGGCATCCGGGCAGTCGACGATTTGTTTCTTTTTAGTGAGAAATATGTTCCAAAGCTTTCGGGCTGACTCTCCGGGCTGTCGAATTATGTGACTTAAATTATGTGCATCCAGAGGTCGGACGTAGGTCCCTTGAAAATTGGCCCTAAAAGCATCCTCAAGCTCTTCCCAACTTCCAATTGAGTTTTCGGGGAGGATTTTCAACCAGTGCCGACCTGGTCCTTTCAACTTGAGGGGTAGGTATTTGATGGCATGGAGATCATCTCCGCGAGCCATGTGGATATGAAGGATAAAGTCCTCAATCTAGACCACAGGGTCTATCGTTCCTCTGGAAATCATCTCCGTATTTGATGGCATGGAGATCATCTCCGTATGCCTCTATATTCACGGGTTTGAATACCTCTGAAAATTCATGATCCAGCACCTCATCGGTGAAGCACAGGGGGTGCGCGGCACCCCTGTATTTGGATGTGTCATGGCATTCTTCTGACGGTTGTAGTGTTCGGTTTTGATTCCGAGCTGTTATTTGGTCGGTATAGACGTTTGGATGGCCAGAATCTTGTGCCGGAGCGTGCTTCTTAGATCAATAGATGGACCTGGTCATACCAAATTTTTTTGTCCAGGTGCTCACGTAAATCGTGTGCTGACTTATGCGCGACGTCATTAGCCGCTCTATCGCGGCCACGGGGTGGTCGGTCCGGCTGATCAGCCGTTTTATTTTTCTGTTGAATGGGCTCTATAGCCTCATCGTCGAATTCGGGAAGCAGCTTGCGCTTTGGATAGCTCTTTGTGTGGCGATCGCCACCGTATTTTTCTTCAGTGTCGAGCACTTTGTTCCATCTACGGTTGAGTGTGTCCTGTGCGGCCTTAAGCCTTTGCTTCTGCTTCTTCAAGCTCCTCACGGTGGCAGTAAGACTTCTATGGAGGTTCTCTTGTTACAAGTGCCTTTCCGGGTTGATGTGTGCATCGTCGTCCAGACTGTTCTCCACTCCGGAGACAGGTTGATGAGTTTTACCCTCGGCATCTCCGTGATCGGACATCGGCTCCGGACTATGTTTGCCGTCCCCTGGATCATCCTGCTCCATCGCTGGGTCCATGGGGTCGTCGTTTACTTTGGAGTCGACCGGGGTATTGTTCTTTCTTGCGCTGTTATCGTTGTTTTTGCTGAGGCGGGATTTGGAGCGGCGCCAACGTCGTCTCTTTGGCTGCTTCTCAAGAGGGTTACCCTCCGTTGCATCCTCCAGTTCATCGCCGTTATTTTCTTTTGGTGTATCCACCATGTATATATCATATGATGAGGTGGCTGTCCAGTGCCCTTTAGGCGGTGGTTCCTGTTCTTCTCCTGCATCATCGTCCATACCGTCGATGTCGTCGGAGTCGAAGTCAAGCATGTCGATTAAGTCATCGACAGTGGCTAGCAAGTGGGTGGTGGGTGGGAAACAAATTTCTTTGTTGTCCGCTTCCCACTCAAGCCGGACATAGTTCGGCCAAGAGTCTCCTGACAAGGAGAGAGATCTCAATGAATTTAGCACGTCGCCCAAGGGCGAGTGTTGAAATATATCCGCGGAGGTAAACTCCATGATCGGTGCCCAATCAGATTTGATAGGCACGGACGTACACGGTTCGGAGCCTATTGCCGGAGACGAGTCCGAGGGTCCGATGACACAGATTTCTTTAGATGTGAAGTCTGTGTTCGGCTCTAGCGCCGATGAGTGTGCGGCCTCCATGGCGGGGTCCATCCACCCTTCCTCGGATGGCACGATCTGCTCCAGATTGAGGGCCGGGGCAGCCGTAGGTGCGATCTCCTGAACAACATCCGATGGCAGATCTAGGTCATGCTCGTCGTGATTGTTCGGCGCACCCGACATGGGCTCGAATCCGTCGAAGATCAAGTCTCCATGAATGTCGGCAGTATAATTCAAGCTTCCAAACCTGACCTGATGGCCAGGGGCGTAGCTATCGATCTGCTCCAGATGACCAAGCGAGTTGGCCCGTAGTACGAAGCCGCCGAATACGAAGATCTGTCCAGGGAGGAAACCTCACCCTGGACTGCATCATTGAAGATGATCTAAGGATCCCTCAAGCCTTATCGTGACGACATAGTGGAACTCTCAATGAAAGCACTAATGTCGGTGTCAAAACCGGCGGATCTCGGGTAGGGGGTAACGAACTATGCGTCTAAGGCTAATGGTAACAGGAGGCGGGGGACACGATGTTTACCCAGGTTCGGGCCCTCTCGATGGAGGTAATACCCTACTTCCTGCTTGATTGATCTTGATGATATGAGTATTACAAGAGTTGATCTACCACGAGATCGTAGAGGCTAAACCCTAGAAGCTAGCCTATGATTATGATTGTTGCTGTCCTACGGACTAAACCGGAGGAGGCTAGGGTTACACAGAGTCGGTTACAGAGAAGGAGATCTACATATCTGAATTGCCAAGCTTTCCTTCCACGCAAAGGAGAGTCCCACCTGGACACAGGATGAAGTCTTCAATTTTGTATCTTCATAGTCCAACAGTCCGGCCAAAGTATATAGTCCGGCTGTCCGAGGACCCCCTAATCCAGGACTCCCTCACCTACCAAAATAATAGTCGACTAAAAATAAATAGGCCAGTCGATTTTTATGAACCGTCCGGTCTACAAGGAATGGGCAGATGGCCTTCGTCTACCTCCCACCAGTCACTGTTGACGATCTTTCTCGAACCGCCAGTCACCACCGGCCCAGACCCGTGCCTCCGCTGCTCTCCCTCCCCTCGACCTCACACCACTGTCATGCTTGGTGGCGCCCCTGGCCATCCCTTTAAGCCCGACCGACCTCCAGATCGTGCGCCAGTAGCCCCTAGGCCCCACACACCCCTAAGATAAACGCCAAGGTGCTGCTTCCCTGGCGTAATAGGCGTACTAGCACCTGTTATGCTGGGGAATGCTTCCTTTAATAGGGAATCAACTGACCAGGAATTGAAATCCACGGGGGCAGCGGGCCTCTAGCTAAGGTGAAATAGTATATGAGGATAAACCTTGTGCATCGCGAGTTACTAGGAACATCTAGTATCAGGAAGAAGGTGTAGGAAGAAGCGGTCAACTAGTGTCTTCTTTGGGATGAATACCGTGCAATCAGACACGTAAGATTTGCACAAATAAGGAAAGAGGAGTACCAGTTCCGGTTGCCAGTGATATGCCCTCCTTATTTCATGGTGATGTCTTCTGTTTACTGGGGGAACCGATGTTTTGGAGGAGGGTGGAGCCCCGGATGAACCAATGGCCAAATTGTTGACTGTGTTGCGGTGGCTGTTTGTCGGCGAAGGGGAAGCAGATCCGAGGCGGCAAAGGATGGCGTAGCGGGAACAGCTCCGGTGCGGTGGACGGTGGCGACGTTGTAGCGGCAACCATGAGGCACAGGACGGCGTGGTTGAACTGGCTTAGGTATGGCGCACATCGGCGTCCTGGAGGCAGCCCGGCCTCGGCTTCAACTGCTAGATGTGGAGGGCGTTGCGGTTGCGGTTGTGGTGGACGACGACGTCGGGGTATCGGCTCCGGCATGATGGAGGAGGGCAGCGGTTGATGGGTGGGATGGGGTGGCGTATGGAGGATGCCGGGGTTTCACGGCTGGTGGTGAGGTAGTTTTGGCGCCCATGGAGTACGAATCAGGAATCGGCCAGGGGGTGATAAGTCTCCAATGTATCCATAATTTTTGATTGTTCCATGCTATTATATTATCTGTATTGGATGTTTTATATGCATTTATATGCTATTTTATAGATTTTTGGGACTAACCTATTAACCTAGAGCCTAGTGTTAGTTTCTGTTTTTCCTTGTTTTTGAGTTTTACAAAAAAGGAATACCAAACGGAGTCCAAATGACCTGAAAATTAATTGTGATTCTTTATGGACCAGAAGAAGCCCCCGAAGCAAAAGAGTTGGGCCAGAAGAGTCCCGAGCCAACCACAAGACAAAAGGGTGCACCCTACCCTCGAGGGTGCTCCTGTCTTGTCGTTGACTCATGGACTCCCCTGACTTGTTCTCGACGCCAAAAATTCCTATAAATATAGAAACCCCTAGAAATAAACCTAGATTGGGAATTCCGCCGCCGCAAGCCTGTGTAGCCACCAAAAATGAATCAGGACCCAGTTTCGGCACCTTGCCGGAGGGGGGAATCATCACCAGTGGCCATCTTCATCATCCCGGCGCTCTCCGTGATGAGGAGGGAGTAGTTCACCCTCAGGGCTGAGGGTATGTACCAGTAGCTATGTGTTTGATCTCTCTCTCTCTCTCGTGTTCTTGATTTGGCATGATCTTGATGTACCACGAGCTTTGTTACTATAGTTGGATCTTATGATGTTTCTCCCCCACTACCTTCCTGTAATGGATTGAGTTTTCCCTTTGAAGTTATCTTATGGGATTGAGTCTTTAAGGATTTGAGAACACTTGATGTATGTCTTGCATGTGCTTATCTATGGTGACAATGGGATATTCACGTGATCCACTTGATGTATGTTTTGGTGATCAACTTGCGGGTTCTGTGACCTTGTGAACTTATGCATAGGGGTTGTCACACATTTTCGTCTTGACTCTATGGTACAAACTTTGGGGCACTCTTTGAAGTTCTTTGTGTTGGTTTGAATAGATGAATCTAAGATTGTGTGATGCATATCATATAATCAAACCCGTGGATACTTGTGGTGACATTGGAGTATCTAGGTGACATTAGGGTTTTGGTTGATGTCTGTCTTAAGGTGTTATTTTAGTACGAACACTAGGGTTGTTTGTGACATTTATAGGAATAGCCCAATAGATCGATTAGAAAGAATAACTTTGAGGTGGTTTCGTACCCTACAATAATCTCTTCGTTTGTTCTCCGCTATTAGTGACTTTGGAGTGACTATTTGTTGTACGTTGAGGGATTGTTATATGATATATCATTGTTGAGAGAACTTGCACTAGTGAAAGTATGAACCCTAGGCCTTGTTTCCAAGCATTGCAATACCGTGTTTGGTTACTTTTGTTACTAGTTACCTAGCTGTTTTTATATTTTCAGGTTACAAAAACCTATATCTACTATCCGTATTGCATTTGTATCACCATCTCTTCAGCGAACTAGTGCACCTATACAATTTACCATTGTATTGGGTGTGTTGGGGACACAAGAGACTCTCTGTTATTTGGTTGCAGGGTTGTTTGAGGGAGACCATCTTTATCCTATGCCTCCCACGGATTGATAAACATTAGGTCATCCACTTGAGGGAAATTTGCTACTATCCTACAAAACTCTACGCTTGGAGGCCCAACACGAGTCTACAAGAAGAAGGTTGCATAGTAGACATCAAGCTCTTTTCTGGCGCCGTTGCCGGGGAGGTGAGTTCTTGAAGGTATATCTTTAGATCTTGCAATTGAATCTTTTAATTTGTTGTTTTATCACTAGTTTAGTTAAAAGAAATTTACAAAAAATGGAATTGAGGTTGCCTCATATGCTTCATCTTTATAATGTCTTTCATGAAAATGATGGATCGGAAAATTGTGCCAAAGTGTTAGAAGAAGAATGCATTAAAATGTTTGGCACTAAATATTTGAATGATGAGCATTATTGCAATGTTGTTAGTGCGAATTCTTTGAATATCCATGATGCTAATGATATGCAAAGAGACAAGCTTGAGGATGCTATGTTTGATGAATATGATATTTTTAGTACCCCAAGTATTGATGAGAATATTTATTATGATGAAAGCATGCCTCCTATTTGTGATGATTATATAGATGAAAGTGGGTCTGAAAGAGTGTCAACTTTAGGAAGTAATGATCCCACTATTTTTGAGGGTGTTGAATCTTTTGACAATATTGATAAAGGTGGATTTGGAGAGGTCATGACTTTATTTAGTGATGAATCCACTATTTCGGAAGAGGTTCCAATTGATTATGAGAACAAAGTTGCTATCTATGATGATTATTGTGATGACATGTATGCTATAATGAATAATGATAACCATGAAACTTGTCATCTTGATTTTAATTTTCAGTTAGATTATGCCTCACATGATAGTTATTTTGTTAAGTTTGCTCCCATTACTATTCATGAGAAGAAATTTGCTTATGTGGAGAGTACAAAAATTTCTATGCTTGTAGATCATGAAAAGAATGATTTATTTGGTGGTTATATTGTTGAATTCATTTATGATGCTACTGAAAATTATTACGAGGGAGGAATATATGCTTGTTGGAATCGCAATAATATCAAGTTTCCTCTCTTTATGTTGAAAATCTTGAAGTTATGCTTGTTTTGCCTTCCTATGCTAGTTGATTCTTTTTCCCATAAATTTTTTGCTCACAAAATCCCTATGCATAGGAAGTGGGCTAGACTCAAATGTGCTAGTCATATGCTTCATGATGCTCCCATTATGTTTCAATTCTTATCTTTTATGTGAGCATCATTGAAATCATCATGCCTAGCTAGAAAGGCATTAAAGAGAAGCTCTTGTTGGGAGACAACCCGATATTTACCCCTACTGTTTTTGTGTGTTCACATGATTAAGCTACTCTATTAATCATGTTTTATAGCTTTTGTTTAAATAAAGTACCAAGCAAAGCCTTTGGGATAGTGCGGATGATAGTTGAATTGATTCTGTGCAAAAACAGAAACTTATGCGCTCAGTCCAGGATTGACAATTCACTGGAACGTGCTTTTGATCTGAATTTTTTACACAAGATTGATATAAAAATTTCCTAGATTTTCCTAAGTTTTCAGAATTTTTGGAGTTACAGAAGTATGGAAAGTTTCCAGATTACTACAAACTGTTCTGTTTTGACAGATTATGTTTTCTATGTGTTGTTTGCTTATTTTGATGAATCTACGAGTAGTATCGGAGGGTATGAACTATCGAGAAGTTGTAATACAGTATATACAACACCAATATGGATTTAGAATGAGTTCACAACAGTACCTAACTGGTGATTTATTTTCTTATACTAACAGAGCTTACGAGTTTTCTGTTGAGTTTTGTGTTGTGTAGTTTTCAAGTTTTGGGTAAAGATTTGATGACTATGGAATAAGGAGTGGCAAGTGCCTAAGCTTGGGGATGCCCAAGGCACCCCAAGGTAATATGGACAACCAAGAGCCTAAGCTTGGGGATGCCCCGGATGGCATCCCCTCTTTCGTCTTTGTTCATCGGTAACCTTACTTGGAGCTATATTTTTATTCACCACATGATATGTGTTTTATTTGGAGCGTCATTTTTTTGCTTTATGTTTGAATAATACCCCAAGATCTGAAATTCTTAAATGTTAGAGAGTCTTCACATAGTTACATAATTATTCAACTACTCATTTATCTTCACTTATATCTTTTGGAGTAGTTTGTCATTTGCTCTAGTGCTTCACTTATATCTTTTTAGAGCATGGCGGTGGTTTTATTTTGAAGAAATTGATGAACTCTCATGCTTCACTTATATTATTTTGAGAGTCTTAAACAACATGGTAATTTGCTTTGATTATGAATTTAGTCCTGATATGAGAGGCATCCAAGAGGGATATAATAAAAGCTTTCATATAAAGTGCATTGAATACTATGAGAGGTTTGATTCCTTATGATTGTTTTGAGATATGAGGATGGTAGTATTAGAGTCATGCTAGTGAGTAATTGTGGATTGGTAGAAATACTTGTGTTAAAGTTTGTGATTCCCGTAGCATGCACGTATGGTGAACCGTTATGTGATGAAGTCGGAGCATGATTTATTTATTGATTGTCTTCCTTATGAGTGGTGGTCGGGGACGAGCGATGGTCTTTTCCTACCAATCTATCCCCTAAGGAGCATGCGCGTAGTACTTCATTTTGATAACTAATAGATTTTTTTGACATAAAGACTGTAAGGGAACCCCCTATAGTAAATTGATGCAACAAACCCAAATTGCAAGTACCGTGCCATGAACCTGGGTGGGTGGGAAGGCATCAGCCCCTTCCTACCACTAGGCTATGCCTTAGTCTGCAAACTAACTAACTAATAGATTTTTGCAATAATTATGTGAGTTATTTATGACTAATGTTGAGTCCATGGATTATACACACTCTCACCCTTCCACCATTGCTAGCCTCTCTAGTTACCGCGCAAATTTCGTCGGTACCATACACCCACCATATGCCTTCCTCAAAACAGCCACCATACCTACCTATTATGGCATTTCCATAGCCATTCTGAGATATATTGCCATGCAACTTTCCACTGTTCCGTTTATTATGACACGCTTCATCATTTTCATATTGCTTTGCATGATCACGTAGTTGACATTGTATTTGTGGCAAAGCCACCTTTCATAATTCTTTCATACATTTCACTCTTGATTCATTGCACATCCCGGCACACCACCGGAGGCATTCATATAGAGTCATATTTTATTCTAAGTATCGAGTTGTAATTCTTGAGTTGTAAGTAAATAAAAGTGCGATGATCGTCATTATTAGAGCATTGTCCCGGTGAGGAAAGGATGATGGAGACTATGATTCCCCCATAAGTCGGGATGAGACTCTGAACGAAAAATAAAAAAGAAGAAAAGAAAAAAAGAGGCCAAAAAAATGAGAAAGGCCCAAATAAAAAAACAAAAAAATGAGAGGAAAGAGAGAAGGGGCAATGCTACTATCCTTTTACTACACTTATGCTTCAAAGTAGCACCATGATCTTCATGATAGGGAGTCTCCTATGTTGTCATTTTCATATACTAGTAGGAATTTTTCATTATAGAACTTGGCTTGTATATTCCAATGGTGGGCTTCCTCAAATTGCCCTAGGTCTTCATGAGCAAGCAAGTTGGATGCACACCCACTTAGTTTCTTTTTGAGCTTTCATAAAGTTATAGCTCTAGTGCATCCATTGCATGGCAATCCCTACTCACTCACATTGATATCTATTGATGGGCATCTCCATAGCCCATTGATACGCCTAGTTGATGTGAGACTATCTCCTTATTTTTGTCTTCTCAACAACCACCATATTATATTTCACCTATAGTGCTATGTCCAAGGCTCACGCTCATGTCTTGCATGAAATTTGAAAAAGTTTGAGAACATCAAAAGTATGAAACAATTGCTTGACTTGTCATTGGGGTTGTGCATGATTTAAATATTTTGTGTGGTGAAGATGGAGCATAGACAGACTATATAATTTTGTAGGAATAAGCTTTCTTTGGCCATGTTATTTTGAGAAGATATAATTGCCTTGTTAGTATGCTTGAAGTATTATTGTTTTTATGTTAATAATAAACTTTTGTTTTGAATCTTATGGATCTGAATATTCTTGCCACAATAGAGAAGATTACATTGATAAATATGTTAGGTAGCATTCCACATAAAAAAAATCTGCTTTTATCATTTACCTACTCGAGGACGAGCAGAAATTGAGCTTGGGGATGCTTGATACATCTCCAACGTATCTATAGTTTTTGATTGTTCCATGCTACTATATTATCTATGTTGGATGTTTTATATGCATTTATATGCTATTTTATCTGATTTTTGGGACTAACCTATTAACCTAGAGCCCTGTGCTAGTTTATGTTCTTCCCTTGTTTTTGAGTTTTACAAAAAAGGAATACCAAACGGAGTCCAAATGACCTGAAAATTTATGGTGATTTTTGATGGACCAGAGGAAGCCTCCGAAGCAAAAGAGTTGGGCCAAAAGAGTCCCGAGCCAACCACAAGACAGGAGGGCACGCCCTACCCCCGGGAGGGTGCTCCTGTCTTTTCATTGACTCATGGACCCCCCTGACTTGTTCTCGACGCCAAAAATTCCTATAAATATAGAAACCCCCAGAAATAAACCTAGATCGGGAGTTCCGCCACTACAAGCCTCTGTAGCCACCAAGAACCAATCGGGACCCTGTTTTGGCACCCTGCCCGAGGGGGGAATCATCACCGGTGGCCATCTTCATCATCCCGACGCTCTCCTTGATGAGGAGGGAGTAGTTCACCCTTAGGGCTGAGGGTATGTACCAGTAGCTATGTGTTTGATCTCTCTCTCTCTCTCTCTCTCTCTCTCTTGCGTTCTTGATTTGGCATGATCTTGATGTACCGCGAGCTTTGTTACCATAGTTGGATCTTATGATGTTTCTCCCCCTCTACCTTCTTGTAATGGATTGAGTTTTCCCTTTGAATTTATTTTATCGGATTGAGTCTTTATGGATTTGAGAACACTTGATGTATGTATTGCATGTGCTTATCTGTGGTGACAATGGGATTCATGTGATCCACTTGATGTATGTTTTGGTGATCAACTTGTGGGTTCTGTGACCTTGTGAACTTATGCATAGGGGTTGGCACACGATTTCGTCTTGACTCTCCGGTAGAAACTTTGGGGCACTCTTTGAAGTTCTTTGTGTTGGTTTGAATAGATTAATCTGAGATTGTATGATGCATATCGTATAATCAAACCCGCAGATACTTGTGGTGACATTGGAGTATCTAGGTGACATTAGAGTTTTGGTTGATGTGGGTCTTAAGGTGTTATTTTAGTACGAACTCTAGGGCCGTTTGTGACATTTATAGGAATAGCCTAATATATCAGAAAGAATAACTTTGAGGTGGTTTCGTACCCTACAATAATCTCTTCGTTTGTTCTCTGCTATTAGTGACTTTGGAGTGACTCTTGTTGTATGTTGAGGGATTGTTATATGATCTATCATTGTTGAGAGAACTTGCACTAGTGAAAGTATGAACCCTAGGCCTTTTTTCCAAGCATTGCAATACTGTTTTCGCTCACTTTTGTTACTAGTTACCTTGCTGTTTTTATATTTTCAAATTACAAAAACCTATATCTACTATCCATATTGCACTTGTATCACCATTTCTTCACCGAAATAGTGCACCTATACAATTTACCATTGTATTGGGTGTGTTGGGGACACAAGAGACTCTTTGTTATTTGGTTGCAGGGATGTTTGAGGGAGACCATCTTTATCCTACGCCTCCCACAGATTGATAAACCTTAGGTCAACCACTTGAGGGAAATTTGCTACTGTCCTACAAAACTCTGCGCTTGGAGGCCCAACACGAGTCTACAGGAAGAAGGTTGTGTAGTAGACATCAGGGGGGAGCTAAGGGGGAACTATGTTTTGGTCTGGGATGCGCTTGTTTTTGTTTTTTATTTGAACAGATGGGACGCGCTTGTTTGAAATTTGGGGTTACAAACTTTGTCCCCCTCTTAGATTTCGGACCTACTGCGGGTCGGGGGTAGGATGGTAATCCCAGGTGTCCCAAATAGTTGGCGGGAGCAATTTCGGCCGAGCGCATGTGTGTTTAGGAGGCCACGGTGTATGAATGTATTTCGAAGGCGGTTGCGTGGCGTCTAGATGAAGTTACAAACCTACTCCAATTTAGACCTTTGGACGTCCGGCCGGTAGGTTTCATGGGTCGGAGTTAGAAAAGTAATTTCCTTCTACCAAACATTGGTCTCACGCGGTTTTGGGCAAGTATAAGCTCTTTTGGCGCTTCGTTTGAAGTTTTGAAACAGAAGCATTCACGTTTAGAGTACTCTTGAACTTTGAGGATTGACCTAAATAGACAACGTTAAATTTGACCTTGTATGTTTGAAAACCTCATTAAATTATGTGCTTCCTTTTGAAATTTTGACACTTGAAAATCCTATAACTATGATCATTTTGGAATGGAGGAGGTAAATTTGAATATATTTTGTACACAACTATATATGCTATTATGTACAAAAGCAGAGCAAAGATTGGTGCCCCCATATTTAGGTATGATTTACAAATGCCATGATCTTGAATTCAAATAATTGAATTGATTTCATGTTGAATTCGAATTTTTTAAAACACCTTAAGTTGAATTCAAATGTATGCTAGTTCATAGCTAGCTATTTATAATGTTCATTGTGTAACTTTTGTATGTATAATGTTCTTTACACACACAATGTGAAATATACTCATGTTTATATTCGAATTGCTAAAGCGATGCATTGTTTGGAGTTCAAAATACTGACTCTATGGATAAATTATGTCGAATAATAACATAGACATGCTCAAATTTGATAGAATACAGATGTCTGATGGATCAATGATCATTCCTTATGCGAAATGCAAATATCATGATCCCATCCTAATATTTGGATACAATTTATATTTTTAATCAATGTGTACATCAGTCTTTAACGTGTAGTTTCACTCTCCATACACCCCTCCTCACACACGCGCTAACTTTCTCTCTCACACATACGCGGACATGGTGTATGTCCATCGGTGGTCTCTCACACATGCTCACACACTCTCTCCCGAGGTGTATTTCTTGCACACATGCTCTCGATATCACCCTCCCTCCCTCTCACAACCATTTACGACTATTTTCACTAACCTTTATCACAGGCACGCTTCCACTCACACACATACGCACACACAATCCCCATCGACCCTTTCTCTATACATAGACCTGCCTACATGTCTCCCACACACACACATTATCTTTAGGCATGTCTCGCATGCATTGTCTCCACCTCTCTTCCTAATTGCAAATATGATTCCAGCAGAGCATTTTGTAGGATGCCCCTTAAAGTTAGGGTGGATGAATGGTAATAACAGAGACAAGGGGTTACCTTAGTCCGAGGACCTAGGGTTACAAATCTTAGCCGTCTTTGTCAGTGTACATAGAGTCCTTCACGATTCTGGTATCTTTGACTTGTATGACTAGTGCTCCATGGGTGTCCCTGAATGTGTCACGGGACGATCAATGTGCCACAGGACGAAACCGACCCAAGGGCCTCACCTCAGCCCACCGGACCTCACGCGGTGACACACCCTCTGCCCCTAGGTCTCGTTATCTTCTCACACCCACACATACCAACACAGACACCACACTAAATATTTTCTCCTCATGACTCTATCCCCTCCCCCCTTGCATGTACACACTCAAGGGCATCTCTTGCTGTGACATCCTATTCGTCTCTCTCTAGACCTGTCTCTTTTCTCGTGATATATCTCTCACGTCGCCCCCTGCCGGCCCTTCTATCCATGCCTCTCTCGAATACGTGCACATACCCTCTCCAGGCCTTGCCAAATACGTCAACTACACATTCACACATGTTACATCTTATCACGTACCCCATTGATCTAAAAATCCCTCTCTTCACGTTTACTTCACATACAACATTCCTTTTGAATACAACCACACAAAGTGTAGCCAAAAAATCATTTTAGAATTTCTACATATATACAACATTACAAAGTTATATGGAGTATGAAAGTTAATTTGCATTGCATGGTGCACCCAATGATATTTATTCCGCACTGTGAATTTTTATATTTTTATACCATATATAAAGTTAGTCATAATAAAGAGAAATGAAGAGCATTGCTCTCTCCATCGTGGACACCCCCTCTACGCCCCTTTCACGTACGCACAAAAACTATCTCAAGGTCCTCTAAAAGTATGCCCCCAGCACATTCACGCATGTTCCATCTTTCTCTCATGATATATACAGTGACGATCATTGTGTTTGAAGCGAAAGCACGATACGTACGTTGGACTTCAGAATCCACTCATTATGGTCACCATTTATGTTTTGGGTTATTATACAGTCACGGGCTCACCGTACAACTCTGTATTTGTTCAAGACACGACTAGTTTACCAGTTAAAGACTCCACGCGGGACCTCTAGTGTTGCATCACATTATCTCACCATTGGGCCCACCTGTCAACGTGTGTAAGAATGAAAACAAATGATAAAAAATATTGGACGGTGGTTCGAAGTCATGACAGCGGGCACAACGGACAAGATGGCCTTGTATAGGTTTGCTAAGATGGTGTGGTGATTATACGCACACACGCATACATGCACACAAACTGCATGCACGCAACACTCACACATACACATGCAACTACGCACGCAGGCAACACTCACATGCACACACGCACGCATGCATGCACACAACACACACACAACACACATGCTCACACTCAGGTGCTCAACCTACACGTACATGCACACACAGCAGGCCCTGACAAACACATACACAACCAGGTGGTTCCCGCGCACGGGTTGGAGTCTTGTCGTGCCTACGTAAATTTGCGTTTATCTTACTTTTTCCCTATGCGAACTGATAGGTGGGACCCACAAGCAACATGGTAAATTTAACCAGTCAACATAGTGCCACACAAACTATTTGGCCGGTCAACAGAGTGCAATCCGATGCTGAACGGTGAGCCAGTGACCATATAATCACCGCAAAACTTATATAGTGACCGTAATGAGCATATTGTGAAGTCCGGTGACCGTATTACGCTTTTCGCTTGAAATACACTGACCGCCAGTGTATTTATCTCTTCTCTTGCTCTCTCTGTGGAGCCGAGTAGGCCAACGTGCCAGTGCCTAAATTGGCGCACGCCATCCAATTATTGTTGTACTGGTTTCGTAAGAGCGAACAAGCATTCACGTCCACCGTACACACTGTAGATATGAGTTACAAATGCTATGAAGACGAATAAAAATATTTTAATCCACTTTATTCCCATTTTTCTCTGTAGGCCCTCCAAAAGTACATCTATACACATTCTCGCATGTTACATCTAACAACTATGCAATACATCACTACTACTACACTCTAACACAATAAATCATATGTGTTTTTAGTTTTACTAGATCTCATATTGTTACTTAATTATTCAGCCTGCATACATTAAAATTTCCTTTGAAATGTATCGATAGTATCATCTACCACGCAGGAAAAATTCCGCCCATTCCTATTTAATCGGGTTTGTATCGATGGATCATGCGAAACAGCAAAACTATAGTAGTACTACAGTACAAGTAGCAGTTCACTGGGCCATCGTGTTGTGTACTCCTCCGTCGTAAGAGTGGAGTGCTCGCTTTCATAAAAGTTCTAGTCCCTTTTACCGAGATGTGGGACATCAAGCAACCGGGTCCACGTGTCATACCGAAGTAACAATGCAGAGCAGCAGGGGTGAAGCACCCCCGGTCATGGCGCCGGCGTAGTAATGAGCAATGAGGCGTCAAGTCACAAAGCTGCACCTTTCCCGCAGTTAAGTAGGAGGGATGAAGTGATGCTAAAAAAGAAATTTGAGGGACGAAGTAACCATCATTTAACTCGTTGTGGAATCCGCTTCTCCCTCATCTTCTTCAAGTTAACCACATGTTGCTTCTGCCATTGTTTTGCCTCATCTGGGACGCAGATCGGCTTGGTAAATCACTGACATGTGGGATCGCATGTTAGCAAACCACCAGGTCAACGTCCTCTAAAAATAAGAAATCTCCCCCGCCTTCCGCGCGGCCAAATCACCTCCTTTTTACTAATCTTGATAAAAATTAGATTAATATAATCAAGAGTTGTATAGATAGCACATAGGAGCAAAACTAAGTGGTACAGTTAAGGGCATCCACAATGTGTAGCCAAATGTGAAAATAGCTTTTGGCATCAACGGGAACCATTGTGGAGGGTGCTGCCAAAGCCAAAAAGAGGGAACCGAAGCTCCCTAATTGATATGCAACCTCTTTCCTCTTTCTCCCATGCTTCGACGCATGTACAGTATAGAGCAAAGAGTCTACTCCCATGTCCCTTCTATCACAAATCACAAAGAAGTGAGGTGTCAAATCACAAAGCACGGACGAAGCAACCATCATTTGACTCTTCGCTGACTCTGCTTCTCCATCGTCATCTTCGAGAAACCACCTTACCTCACTAAGCTGGACGGACGATGCTATTGTGTAGTAGTAGTACATTTGTGCCTCCTTTGGTTCAACAAACTTACTGGATGCAAATAAGGCAGTTGTCTCGGCTTGCAGGCGACACTTGCGAATGACTTATCGTGGTCTCCCTCAATGCTGTGCTCCATCAAACGCACTTCGCCAAAGCCACAATGTTCGAGATATCGTTGACGTCACCGCAATGGGGGAAGGAAGTCAAATAGTTACTACCTCCATTTTTTCTATACAAGGCCAATATCAAAATTACAATTTGCAGAAGGCCACTAACACTAATCGAGGCAATATTGATGGGGTTTGCCTCGTACTAGCAACCAAGGACATCAATATACCCTTGAATGCATGTGGAAGTGAGAAGGTTGGTTTTCATGGCGCTGCATTAATCAAGCAATGAGGAGTGAGATGGTTAGTTCTTTGGGCGTTGGAGAAAAAATACGCATTAATTGAGACGTGAAACAAGGATTTGTATCGATCAATACCGTGAAGGAAAACCCCGCCTTTCTTTCTTAACACAAGTAGTACGTACTTGTATCCTGCTTGGGTCTAGGCCTTGCATTGCCATACTTTGCCACACATTTTTGCCAAGCTTGCCTAAAGTTTTTCAAAATGAAAAGGAGGTACACTTGCGCATGGCTGTCGTGGCCGCACCGCACCCTCACACAGTCGCTCCTGCATGCTGCAAACCCAACCAAGGGAACGCACCCTCACTCACACGTGCTACCGCATGTGATCAAACCAAACTCAGCCATCCTACCGCTAACACATAATTTTCGGTCATACAGTATGTTTTTCCAACCGCATGTTGGGGAAGATCTGTGCGGCCCGTGCAGTGGTCTGTTGGGGAGGAAAGAGGTGAGGAAGAAGAAGGGTTAGGAGACGTAGGATATTCATCCAACCGCCTGAAATGGTCGACTGACCCAAATGATGAAAGTTAGGCGACTTGCATAAATATATGTTTTTACAAAGCAAAATATCCATAAAAACAACAACATAAAGAAAATTATCAATGTTCGCAGAACGAGACAACCTCGTCGTCTTTGGCTGCCGGCGTGAACCAGCCGTAGTTGCCAACGTGTGTCTCCGCACAGTGGTTGTCCTCGGCCTCCAGCTACTCGTTCACCCGGATCTTGTGGGCGCCCTGCATGGACGCGAGCACCGCTCGGTACACGTCCATGATGTTCGGTTCCACCTGCAGCAGGGCCTCGATGGCAGCGACATCCGCGCACTCCACGTCGAGTTGAGCCTCTGCCGCCTAGTTCAAGTCCAGGACGTCTGGTTCCGCCTGCTGGAGGGCCTCGATAGCAGTGGCATACACGCGCTCCGCGTCGAGTTGAGCCTTCGCCGCCCGGTTCAAGTCCAAGACGTCCGGTTCCGCCTGCAGGAGGGCCTCGATGGCAGCGGCATCCGCACGCTCCACATCAAGTTGAGCCTCTGCTGCCTGTTTCACGTCCACGACATCCGGTTCTGCTTGCAGGAGGGCCTCGATGGCAGCGGCATCCCCACGCTCCACGTCAAGTTGAACCTCCGCCTTCCGGTCCTCCTTTAGGATTGCCAGGTTGAACGACTGGTCCGCCTGCACCATGGGGGACCCGAACGCCGGCACAAAGTCGACGCCCATCATCTCATACGCATCGGGGGCCTTCTGCACCGTGACCTCTGCCATGAACATTGGATCGACTTCCTCCTCCTCGAAGCTTGGCTCTAGAGAACTCGGGGATTGGCCCGCCGCAAAGCGAGCTTGGGAATGAAGGTTTATTGCACCGACCGCTGCCGCTATTTCTGCGCGGTGCTTTGGCGTCAGCATCTTATAGTACGTGATCTTGCAGCACACCATGGCTTTCAGGCAAACTAGGGGACGGTTGATGCGGGCTAGGGGTCGAAATGTGGGGGAATGTGCTAGAGAGGAGGTGTGGCTTTGGTGTAGGTCGAGCAGCGAAGGTTCTGGTGTGATTAGTGGTTCTTGTGACGACCGGTCAATCAGTTTTGACTGTGCGGAGTTTGCAAAGCCAGACGGCTGGAGCCTTGACAGTTGTGGGGCGGGATGGGACCAAAGTTTTGGAGTTTCACATGGCAGACATTCGAACCTCCCCACCTTTCCTGTCGACGACGAGGCGGTGACTTCGTAAATCTCAAGATGAATAGCAAGATGCCCATGCATTGCACGGAATATCAGGATGCATTTTTTACAAAACGCCTGTTGTGATTGACCCATGTAGGAGTAATCCCATGTGTAAAAACTAGTGATATGTCGAGAATTTCATCGAAAAAATGGTATCTCGAGAATTTCATCAAAAGATGATATCTCGAGAAAGATGAGAGATAAGGTGAGGAGGAGTGGGGCGAGGTGGCTATTGGTGGTCAGACTTAGCGGAGGCATGGGGATGGACGACGCCACAGCAACCACCATGCCAGATTGTTCCAGAGGCTTCCTTTTTTAATTACTCAACTATGAAGTTGTGGGAGATAAGGATGAGCGAGAGAGGTGTGAGTATCCTTTTGCAAAATTGCCATAGTTTACTTTCTATCCGTCAGATATAGACCGGGCGGTCTAAAGATGGCAGCCACACCATCATCACCGAGAGTAGAGATAAGAGTATAGGAGATATATATAGATATGACGGCTCGGTCTCTCAAAGGTGCTCATAGGGGTAGGGTGTGCGTGTGTGCGTTCATGGGGGTGAGTGTATGCGTGCATGTATGAGCACTTGCATCTGTACTGCGTAAAAAAGGAGTACACGAACTATGCAAGTTCATAAGGAACGGATGGTGCATGAGGGAGTCCTGGACTTGGGGGTGTCCGGATAGCCGGACTATCATCATCATCGGCCGGACTCCAAGACTATGAAGATACAAGATTGAAGACTTCGTCCCATGTCCGGATGGGACTTTCCTTGGCGTGGAAGGCAAGCTTGGCGATACGTATATGTAGATCTCCTACCATTGTAACCGACTCTGTGTAACCCTAGCCCTCTCCGGTGTCTATATAAACCGGAGGGTTTTAGTCCGTAGGACACAACAACCATTACAACAATCATACCATAGGCTAGCTTCTAGGGTTTAGCGTCCTTGATCTCGTGGTAGATCTACTCTTGTAATACCCATATCATCAATATCAATCAAGCAGGACGTAGGGTTTTACCTCCATCAAGAGGGCCCGAACCTAGGTAAAACATCGTGTCCCTTGTCTCCTGTTACCATCCGCCTAGACGCACAGTTCGGGACCCCCTACCCGAGATCCGCCGGTTTTGACACTGACATTGGTGCTTTCATTGAGAGTTCCTCTGTGTCGTCACCAATAGGCTTGATGGCTTCTTCAATCAACAACGACGCAGTCCCGGGTGAGATTTTTCTCCCCGGACAGATCTTCGTATTCGGCGGCTTCGCACTGCGGGCCAATTCACTTGGCCATCTGGAGCAGATCGAAAGTTACGCCCCTGGCCGTCAGGTCAGGTTTGGAAGCCTAAACTTCACGGCTGATATCCGCGGAGACTTGATCTTTGATGGATCCGAGCCGCAGCCAAGCGTGCCGCACTGTCACGATGGGCATGATCTAACTCTGCCGCCGGACAGTACCTTGGAGGCCGCACACGAATCTGCTCCGACCCATAGTCCGGAGCCGATCGCGCAGATCGAGGACGGGTGGCTGGACACCGCCTCGGGAGCTGCAACTTCCACGGCGATGGAGCCGAACACTGACCTCGTCCCTTATAAAGCTCGTGACTCCGAGGTGCCGGACTCCCTGCCAGACTCCGAACCTCCTGCGCCCCTGCCAATCGAATCTGATTGGGCGCCGATCATGGAGTTCACCGCTGCGGACATCTTTCAGCACTCACCCTTTGGCGACATCCTGAAATCGCTAAAGCATCTCTCGCTATCCGGAGAGCCCTGGCCGGACTACGGCCAGGATGGTTGGGATGCGGACGACGAAGAAATTCAAAGCCCACCCACCACCCACTTTGTAGCCACTGTCGACGATCTAACCGACGTGCTAGACTACGACTCCGAAGACATCGACGATATGGACGACGATGCCAGAGACGATCAAGAACCAGCGCCTACAGGGCACTGGAAGACCACCTCGTCATACGACATGTACATGGTGGACACCCCAAAAGATGGGGACGGCGAAGAAGCAGCGGAGGCAGATTCCTTAAAGAAACAGCCCAAGTGCCGACGTCAGCGGCGCCGCTCTAAATCCCGCCACAGCAAGAATGGAGATTCCGGCACAGGAGATAACAACACCCTAGAAAGTGCCGAAGACAACCCCCTCCAGCAAGATTCAGCGCAGGAGGATGCAGAAGCAAGCCCTCACGAGAGAGCGGCAGACGAAGAGATCGAGGATGATAATTACATACCTCCCTCCGGAGACGAGGCAAGCCTCGATGACGACGAATTCGTCGTGCCTGAGGATCCCGTCGAACAAGAGCATTTCAGACGCAGGCTAATGGCCACAACAAATAGCCTAAAGAAAAAGCAGCAACAGCTTCAAGCTGATCAAGACCTGCTGGCCGACAGATGGACCGAGGTCCTTGCGGCCGAAGAGTATGAACTCGAACGCCCCTCCAAAAGCTACCCAAAACGCAAGTTGCTCCCCCGACTAGAGGAGGAAGCATACAAACCTTCATCACCAGCGCACAGTATGGTAGACCGACCACCTCGTGGCCGCGACAGAGAGTCATCTAGGCCCTCCACCAGAACCGTACCCCGGCACCGCTCAAAAAGTACGAAGCCATGGGGGAACGCACCGGACTTGCGAGATATATTGGAGGACAAGGCAATACAATCCAGATCTATATATGGATCACGTGGGCGCCCCACGACCCACGACGAATACCGTCGCACCGGATACAATAACTCCAGCCGGGCCGAACACAGCAGACAACGCTCTCTTGAGCTACGTCGTGATATTGCTCAATACAGAGGCGCCGCACACCCACTATGTTTCACCGACGAAGTAATGGATCATCAAATCCCTGAAGGGTTTAAACCCGTCAACATTGAATCCTACGATGGCACAACAGACCCCGCGGTTTGGATCGAGGATTATCTCCTTCATATCCATATGGCCCACGGCGACGATCTTCACGCCATCAAATATCTCCCGCTCAAGCTTAAAGGACCAGCTCGGCATTGGCTCAACAGCCTGCCCGCAGAGTAAATTGGGTGTTGGGAGGACCTGGAAGCCGCATTCCTCGACAACTTCCAGGGCACATATGTGCGACCACCAGATGCCGATGACCTAAGCCACATAATTCAGCAGCCAGACGAATCGGCCAGACAATTCTGGACACGGTTCTTAACAAACAAAAATCAAATCATCGACTGTCCGGATGCAGAGGCCCTCGCAGCCTTCAAACATAACATCCGCGACGAGTGGTTGGCCCGGCACCTAGGACAGGAAAAGCCAAAATCCATGGCAGCCCTCACATCACTCATGACCCGCTTTTGTGTGGGAGAGGATAGCTGGCTAGCTCGCAGCAACAACCTCAGTAAAAATGTTGGCAGTCCGGATACCAAAGACCACAATGGAAGGTCGCGTCGAAACAAGAACAAACGCCGCATTAATGGCGACAACAATGAGGATACGGCAGTCAAAGCCGGATTCCGAGGCTCTAAACCCGGTCAGTGGAAGAAGCCATTTAAAAGAACCACTCCGGGCCCGTCCAATTTGGACCGAATACTCGACCGCTCTTGCCAAATACATGGCACCCCCGAAAAGCCAGCTAACCACACCAACAGAGATTGTTGGGTATTCAAGCAGGCAGGCAAACTAATTGCCGAAAACAATGAGAAGGGGCTGCACAGCGACGACGAGGAAGAGACCCGGCCGCCGAACAATAGAGGACAGAAGGGCTTCCCCCGACAAGTGCGGACGGTAAACATGATATACGCAACGCATATACCCAAGAGGGAGCGGAAGCATGCACTAAGGGACATATATGCGATGGAGCCAGTCGCCCCAAAGTTCAATCCATGGTCCTCTTGCCCGATCACTTTCGATCGAAGAGACCATCTAACCAGTATCCGCCATGGCGGATTCGCCGCATTGGTTTTAGACCCAATCGTCGATGGATTTCACCTCACGAGAGTCCTGATGGACGGCGGCAGTAGCCTGAACCTGCTTTATCAGGATACAGTGCGCAAGATGGGCGAAGACCCTTCAAGGATTAAACCTACAAAGACGACCTTCAAAGGTGTCATACCAGGTGTTGAGGCCAATTGTACAGGCTCAGTCACACTGGAAGTGGTCTTCGGATCCCCGGATAATTTCCGAAGCGAGGAGTTAATCTTCGACATAGTCCCGTTCCACAGCGGCTGTCACGCTCTGCTCGGACGAACCGCGTTCGCAAAGTTCAACGCGGTGCCGCATTATGCATATCTCAAGCTCAAGATGCCAGGCCCTCGTGGAGTCATCACGGTCAACGGAAATACGGAACGCTCCCTCCGAACGGAGGAACATACAGCGGCTCTCGCGGCAGAAGTACAGAGCAGCCTTCTAAGGCAATTTTTGAGTCCGGCCGTTAAACGACCGGACACGACCAAACGCGCCCGGAGCAACATCAACCAAGACCACCTGGCACGTTCTGAGCACGCGTAGCAATGCGGCCCCAACCCCAACCCTCGCATGATTGCAAGACAAGCTCTCCGCGTACATCATTACGCTCTGGAGATACCATGGGCATAGGGGGAGGGGCATGACCACAACAGACCCAGAGTGCGGTTCGACCACACCAAGGGCTCCCAAGTGTGTCGCTCTTTCTATTTTTTATTTTTCTTATTTTTATATACAGGACTCCGTCCACCAGATGCTCTGTCCGGCGGCGAACCTGCCGAACTCATGATGCAACAGCCAGAGAGGGACAAAGGCTGCGACGAACACTCAAGTGGTCTCCATTACGAGCATTAAATTTGTTAAATACACCATTCCGCAGCCTACCCCTGGAGGGAGACACCTTTAATTAGTCCAATCCCTTGCTTACCGCACTATTTGTATCATTCCGCACTCATAGCAGAATTTCTTGAATAAATAATGCAGCACTTTTTGCATATAATTGCATTACTTTACATATATGTTCATTTATGACATCTTGCACCCGTATATTTTGGTACGGCCGAATACACTAGGGGCTTATGTTCCCCGCATTATGGTGTGATAAGTCCGAACACTTTCACAAGTGCGGCACCCCGAACTTATAGCATTATATGAATCGGCTCCGAATCATGTCTTGGGTCAATAGTTGGGTTTGCCCGGCTCCCATGTTTTGGCACCTTACGTTCCGTTCTATCGGCTAAGGTAGCACTGGGAGAACCACTGCGATTGCGCCCTGGTGGAGCTGGGTTAATGCCTCAGTGGAGAAAGCTAAAACTGACTGTCATGATAAGGCGAGAGACTGGTCGCTGTTCGAGAGGTCTTTTCGAGTCCCTAAAGACTGATGCCGCTTCGAGCGAAGAACCGGATAATGTCCGGCCAAGGCGTGGATAGCGCCCCGAACTCGGTCTTCCGAATACTAGGGGCTTCGCCAAAATTTAAAATTATAGAATTCTATGGCTAAGTGAGAGTGTTCAAGCATTATAAGTCTGGTTGCCTTGTTCGTTGTGTTGAGCGCCTCCCTAGATGGACCCAAAAATGGGAACAAGAGTGCTCAAGTTTATCCCGAACACCCCAGCACTTGTGGCATGGGGGCTGAAGCCAATGACTTGCCATCTCTCAGATTTAATAAACGGCCGCATAGAAGGTAATATTTTAACTCAATAAGCGTTGCTTAGCACATATGAACGAAGTTTTCAGCGCACAGGATAACACATTGCGAATTTACTCAATAATTACATCTCTGGGGCACTCATCCGCAATCTTGTGGGCACCCTTCAGGACAGTCTTATAGTACATCTCAGGCGTACGATACTCCTTGCCCGCTGGCGGCGCGCCAGTGATAAGCTTCTCCGCATCCAGCCTGCCCCAGTGCACCTTTGCGCGGGCAAGGGCCCGACGAGCACCTTCAATACAGGCAGAGCACTTGATGACCTCCACCCAGGGGCACGCATCCACCAGCCGCCGCACGAGGCCGAAGTAGCTCCCAAGCATGGCCTCTCCAGGCCACAGCCGGACTATGAGGCCCTTCATGGCCTGCTCGGCTACCTTGTGGAGCTCGACCAGCTGCTTCAGCTGGTCGCTAGGGGGCACCGGATGGCCGGCCTCAGCATACTGAGACCAGAAGACCTTCTCCATTGAGCTCCCCTCCTCGGCTCGGTAGAATGCGGCGGCATCGGACACGCTGCGAGGCAGATCTGCAAACGCCCCTGGAGAGCTCCGAATTCGTGTAAGTAACAGGTAATTTACATTCACATGCTTGCTTTGCATGAAAAATGCCTTACCCACCGCTATCTTCTTCACCTCCTCAATCTCTTGGAGGGACTTATGGGCCTCGGCCTTGGCGGCTTTGGCACTTTTGAGAGACGAGGCAAGCTCGGACTCTCGAGTCTTTGAGTCGCGCTCCAAACTCTCATGCTTTTCCATGAGAGCCTGGAGCTCTTGCCGCACCTCCGCCACCCGCGCCTCCTGCTTCTCTCGCTCTGCTCGTTCCGCGGCCGCATTGCTTTCGGCCGCGGACACAACCTCCTTTAGGGTTGCCACCTCGTTCGTGGCCCCTGCAGTACCCACGTTATCCTTGTTATTTTTTGTCGCAACCTAAATCCTTTTCCGTAAGGTAAAAATTCAAAGTGGTGTTACTCACCTTCTTTGTCCTCGAGCTGCTTCTTGGCACGGCCGAGCTCTTGCTCGGACCGCTCGAGCTCCTGCTTTAAAGCACCGACCTCCGTAGTCAGTGCGGCAGAGGTCAGCAGCACAGCCTGCAAACCCGTATTGACATAATTTTTAGCAACCCTGTGTATATCTTTTTTAGATCCTCAGTCCGTCTTTTCTTTCCGAACACCGAACCGAGCATCAGGGGCTACTGTCTATGCGGTATCACATTGCATATTTTTAACTTCTTACCTCAAAGCCTGTTAGAAGGCTACAACAGGCTTCGGTCAGCCCGCTCTTGGCGAGCTGAACCTTCTGAATCACCACACTCATAATAGTGCGGTGTTCTTCCTCGATGGAAGCGCCTTTGAGCGCCTCTAACAAGTTGTCCGACGCCTCCGGTTGGACGGAGGCCGCCGGTGTCATGGTCTTGCCCTTCTTGCGAAGGGGCCGCCGGCCGGACTCCGGAACCACTGCGGGTTCCGACGTGGAGTCCGGCGCAAAGTCCGGGAGGCTGCCTTGTGGCGCCTTTGGAGCCTCCTCCTGATGGGTCCCTTCTTGGGATCCCACCTCGGTGTCCTCAGCGTCGCGAGGGGTGGAGGCAGTTAGGATGGAGTCTACATCCGACGGAGCCAACGACCCGCTCGATGAAGCGGGGAGATCATCATCGGCCGGACTACAGGCAGCGTGCGGCATTAGAAGGACACTATGTGACACAAAAGAGAAATTATAAATCATTCAGGAATCCGGATACTTACGATCTTGCCGGAGGCCTGGCCCTTGAGGGCCACTCTTCGTCGCCAACGTTGGCGTTGGCGGAGCTGTCCGGGGGAATAGTCCTTCCCCTCTTGGACCCTTCGGCCTCCCCTGTTGGGGAAGCCTTCCTCTTCCTCTCTCCTTTCTCTGGGAGAGAGTCCTCTTTCTCCTCCTCGTTTTTGGGGGAGGAGTCCGCCTCGGAGTCGTCGGACACCTGAAAACGGGAACTCTTTCGAGTACCCGTGGCCTCCTTCTTGGCCTTCTTCTCCGGCACCACATGTGGTGCCGGAACCAGCAGCCCCGCTAGACGGGCGTCTACTGGGTTTTCTGGCATGGGAGCCGGACAGATGAACTGCTCGGCCTTCTTCATCCAGTCCTGTCAAAGGAAAAGGGAGATTAAATCCCGCGTATGGTCGAACTATTAAAGACAAGTGTCCCGTAAAGGGGTAGAATCACTTACCTCATCAGCTAGACGCCGCGAGCGAAATCCGCGATCTTCAGTAGCAGATGCGGGAGCTTCGGTGCCCTTGAAGAGCACTTTCCAGGCATCTTCGTACCTAGTGTCGAAGAGCCTGCTCAAGGTCTGGTGCTGCGCCGGATTGAACTCCCACAATTTAAATGCCCGTTCTTGGCACGGGAGAATCCGGTGGATGAGCATGACCTGGACCACATTGACAAGCTTGAGCTTCTTGTTCACCAGCTTCTGGATATAGGCTTGGAGTCCGGTCAGCTCCTCCAAATCACCCCAGGTCAGGCCACTCTCCTTCCATGAGGTGAGCCGCGTGGGGATTCCAGATCTAAATTCAGGGGCCGCTACACATTTAGGGTCACGCGGCTCGGTGATGTAGAACCACCCCGATTGCCATCCCTTGATGGTTTCCACGAAGGCACCCTCGAGCCAGACGACGTTGGGTATCTTACCCAACATGGCGCCTCCGCACTCCGCTTGAGTGCCCTTCACCACCTTCGGCTTGACATTGAAGGTCTTGAGCCACAAGCCGAAGTGAGGCTGGATGCAGAGGAAGGCCTCGCACACGATGATAAACGCCGAGATGTTGAGGATGGAGTTTGGCGCCAGGTCCTGGAAATCCAGGCCGTAATAGTACATGAGCCCCCGGACAAAGGGATGCAATGGGAAGCCCAGTCCGCGGAGGAAGTGGGGAAGGAATAGGACCCTCTCATGGGGCCTGGGGGTGGGGATGGGCTAGCCCTCGTCGGGCAGCCGGTGCGCGATGTCGTCGGATAGATATCCGGCGCCGCGCAGTCTTTCGATGTGCCCCTCCGTAACGGAGGAGGCCATCCACTTGCCTCCCGCTCCAGACATGACCGGAGAAGGTTGAAACGAGATGTGCGGGCTTGGGCGCTGGAGCTCGAGTGTGCGGAGATGGATAAGCAAAGGAGGAAGAAGGCGTAGGTGAAAGGGTGGATCCTTATCCCCTTATATATGGGCGGACGAAAACTATGCGTCCCCACCGGCCTGGTAAAACTCGCTTATCTCCCAAGCGCCACCATCAATGGCGCGGTTGGGTTACCCACGTCCGTATTGATGAGAATCCTAGAATAAGGGGAACACGATCTCTGCTTCGACAAGACGTGCCAAGGAAACCGCTTCGCTAAACGCGCTGAGGTGGTATAGTAAAAAACGATTCAAGTAAAGGCTTGGTAGTGGTGTGACGTCATGCCACAAAATACGTCAGCAGATTGAACTGTGTACATATTATTCTCTCTATGGTGGAATGTGGAATTTATTTTGCAGAGCCGGACACTATCCTGGTGTTCACAATCTTCTATGAATTATTCGGAGGAGGAACCCGCCTTGCAATGCCGAACAATATGCACGCCGGACTCATCATCATTGAAGCCTGGTTCAGGGGCTACTGAGGGAGTCCTGGACTAGGGGGTGTCCGGATAGCCGGACTATCATCATCATTGGCCGGACTCCAAGACTATGAAGATACAAGATTGAAGACTTCGTCCCGTGTCCGGATGGGACTTTCCTTGGCGTGGAAGGCAAGCTTGGCGATACGGATATGTAGATCTCCTACCATTGTAACCGACTCTGTGTAACCCTAGCCCTCTCCGGTGTCTATATAAACCGGAGGGTTTTAGTCCGTAGGACACAACAATCATACCATAGGCTAGCTTCTAGGGTTTAGCCTCCTTGATCTCGTGGTAGATCTACTCTTGTAATACCCATATCATCAATATCAATCAAGCAGGACGTAGGGTTTTACCTCCATCAAGAGGGCCCGAACCTGGGTAAAACATTGTGTCCCTTGTCTCCTGTTACCATCCGCCTAGACGCACAGTTCGGGACCCCCTACCCGAGATCCGCCGGTTTTGACACCGACAGTGCACACAACTCTTGTCGCATTTGAGTTACACCCCGACACGGTGAAGCCTGCACAACGCTCACCGAATGGAATGCGCTTCATCTTGCATTTTCGCTCGCTTGTGGGACCACAGTTGAGAGCAAACCGACGTCCCTCCCCGTCCCCCGCCCGTGTCATTTACTACTAGACCAGAAGAGAGAGAGGTCGACCGAGTATTAATGGGGCCATACTAATGCTCGGCTTTGGCCGGGAAAATAGGGAAACCGACAGGTGGGGCACACCTGTCGGGATGACGTGGCGTAGATTAGTCCAATGGAGAAGCTGGCCCACGACTTCCTCGCTACTGGCAACCGTTCGTGTGGGTCATGGGGGCCAGCAATGTGGCGCAGCTCCCGGGCCACCTCTGGAAACAGCGACTGCGGTGAGCGACACACTCATCGCTGCTGGACATGCTCGGCTTCAGGGTGCCAGGGTGGCGCTACCGCTGTGGCACGACCAGCAGATCAACCCCCGGCTCGTCGAGGATGCACAGGGTGCCGAAGTGTGCATGTGCTGCGACGCATCCGTGGAGTGTTCTAGCGTGGCCAACTGCATCCCCAGGACCTGAGACCATGCCGGGTCGTCTTTCAATGACATGTGGGATTGCATGTGAGCAAAGGGCATGTCCAACATTTCCACGCCCGCAGCTGACTAACATGGTACACAAAAAACCCTCGTCCCTCGCGCCGTCGCGCTCGTGCGTCCCCAGCCGGCGCCAACTGCCCGCATTCATGACGTCCGTCCATATTCTGTCATTAAGCAGGCTCGCTGCCCAAGGAACTAACTCTGGCGACTTATTGATGCACCTAGACGCTTGGCCTCACTAGAATGCGCTATTAAAAGCGGCAACGCCCAGCTAAAGTCCACACCATAGCACATCCTCCTACCTGGCACCACATCCACCATGACCACGAGCAGGAACGCTCTATGGGAGAGCTTGTCTTTGGGGATGAAGATCAAGGTCGCTGCCCTCGCTCAACTCGCTGCTCGCAACACAGTACAGGCGTAGCCGGACGCGGACGCGATGATACGTCTCCAACGTATCTATAATTTTTGATTGTTTCATGCTATTATATTATCATTCTTGGATGTTCTAAAACCATTTTATAGTCATTTTATATCATTTTTTGGTACTAACCTATTGACATAGTGCGCAGTGCCAATTGCTGTTTTCTGCTTGTTTTTTTACATCGCAAAAAATTAATACCAATCGGAGTCCAAACGCAGCGAAACTTTTTGTAGATTTTTTGGACCAGAAGACATCCAGTGGGCCAAGAAAGTACCCGACAGGAGCTCCAAGGGGAGCACAACCCACCAGGGTGCGCTAGGAGGCCCAGGCGCGCCCTGGTGGGTTGTGCCCACCTCGGTGGCCTCCTGCACCGCCTCTTTGCTCTATAAATACCCCCAATATTCCAGAAACCCTAGGAGAGTCGACAAAAATTAATTCCACCCGCCGCAAGTTCCAGAAACACCATATCCAATATAGACACCATCTCGGAGGGTTCATCATATCCATTGGTGCCTCTCTGATGATGCCTGAATAGTTCTTCATAGACCTACGGGTTCGTAGTTAGTAGCTACATGGATTCCTCTCTCTCTCTCTCTCTATTCTCAATACAATGGTCTCTTGGAGATCCATATGATGTAAGTCTTTTAGCGATGTGTTTGTTGGGATCTGATGAACTTTGAGTTTATGATTAGATCTATGTTTTTATCCATGAAAGTTATTTGAGTCTTCTTTGATCCCTTATATGCATGATTGATTGTAGCCTCGTATTTCTTCTCCAATATTTGGTTTTTGTTCGGCCAACTTGGTCTATTTATGTTGCAATGGGAAGAGGTGCTTTGTGATGGGTTCGATCTTACGGTGCTTAATCCCAGTGACAGAAGGGGAAACGACACGTATGTATTGTTGCTATTAAGGAGAACAAGATGGAGTCTATTTCTACATAAATAGATCTTGTCTACATCATGTCATCGTTCTTATTGCATTACTCTGTTTTTCCATGAACTTAATACACTAGATGCATGCTGGATAGCGGTCGATGTGTGGATTAATAGTAGTAGATGCATGCAGGAGTCGGTCTACTAATCTTGGAGGTGATGCCTATATAATGATCATTGCCTGGATATCGTCATGATTATTTGAAGTTCTATCAATTGCCCAATAGTAATTGTTTTCCCACCATTTGCTATTTTTCTCGAGAGAAGCCACTAGTGAAACCTACGCCCCCCGGGTCTCTTCTTTAATATATTTGCCTTCACGATCTATTTTTGCTTTTATTTTCAATTCTACTAAACCAAAAATACAAAAATACCTTGCTGCACTTTATTTTATTTCTGATCTATTTATCCTATCTATTACAACTTTATCATGTCTCCTCGCTAATTTGTGGCACCGTTACCCGAAAAGGATTGACAACCCCTTTAACAGTCGGGTTGTGACTATTTGTTATTTGTGTGCAGGGGCTGTTTATGTTGTGTTGCTTGGTTCTCCTACTGGTTCGATAACCTTGGTCTCGTCACTGAGGGAAATACCTACTGTTGTTGTGCTGCATCATCCCTTTCTCTTTGGGGAAATACTGATGTAGTTCTAGCAGGCATCAAAAGGAATTTCTAGCGCCGTTGCCGGGGAGGATCTTCAACATCGACCAGGTTCCTAATCACAAATCTCATCTCCTTGCAATTTACAATATTTGCTATTTGCCTCTCGTTTTCCTCTCCCCCACTTCACAAAAAATTGCCTTTTTATTCACGCTCTTTTTCGTTCGCCGTTCTCTCGTCAGATCTGTTTTTGTGTGCAATCTTGTTTACCACTTTTTGTCGTTAAGGATAGTTCTTCCTCTATTGCATACACCCCCGAGAACGAGGTTCTTAACTTTAAAGAAAGGGGAGGGGAGAATTTAAAGGATGCTTGGTATAGGATTTGCAATGCTCATAATAGATCTATTCGTAAGCAATCTATTGTTGTTCTTCTTCACTGTTTTTATGTGGGCATCACCACTTGGTATAGATTCGTCCTTGATACGATTACTGGTGGAAATTTCTTGATGTGCCCTTCTCTTGATGCTTTTAATGCTTTGGGAAATTTAGTGGGTTCACCCCCTCTCATGATCAATGAAACAATTGTTACCCTCGAGCATGTTATGGAAACACTATATGCTATCAAAAATAAAATGCTTACCCAAGAACATATTGAAAACTTGGATAGAAAAATCCAAAGTTATTCTATTAAAATTGGGTCGAAAGCGGGAGAAGTTTTAAGTTGTTAAAAGAAGAGGGGACTATAATTCATGAAAGAATCGAAGAAAGCCCGTCTAGGATTGATAAACTAGAAGAAATTTTTTCTAGTCTAAGTACGACTTTTGCTTCCGCCAAAACTCCAGTAAAAATTAGTAAGACTACTCAAGTTACTAAAAACGAGGGTGCAACTTCTAGCAATGATAAAGGAGATCTTAAGATGATTAGTATCCATCCCAATTTTATTGAAGTTATAAGAGACCCTTTTTGCAAAAAATAAGTTTTTCAATCTCGTGCCTAGAAGTATTTTGATTGAGAATTTATATGCAAAATCATTGAAAATTTCTAAGTGTTCGATCGAAGAGTTGGAGGATAAAGATGACAAAACTTAGATCCTATGTGTTATGCCTAGCTAGGGGCATAAAACGATAGCGCTTGTTGGGAGGCAACCCAACTTGTATATTTTTTATTTTTCTTTTTCTTGTTGTTTTCAATAAAATACACAATTATGCCTCTAGTTAGATGTGTTTTTGTGGTTTAAATTAGTGTTTGTGCCAAGTAAGGCCTTTGGGATGATTTGGGTGAGAGTTGATTTGATCTTGCTGAAAAACAGAAACTTTTGCGCACACGAAATTATTTTTCGTTTTTATCAGAAGAGTGATTTTGAATTGATTCTTCTTTAATAATATTAATAAACAAATTATTCAAGTCGTCTAATTTTTCAGAATTTTTGGAGTTACATAAGTATTCCAAGTAGTCAGATTGCTACAGACTGTTCTGTTTTTGACAGATTCTGTTTTCTTTGCGTTGTGTGCTTGTTTTGATGATTCTATGGTTTTCTTTCAAGACTTTTTGCCATAGAAAAGTTGCAAAAATAAAATATGAATGTGTTTTTAACATTACTTATGGTAGTGGTTTACTTTCTTATACTAACGGGTCTCACGAAGGTTTTGTTGAGTTTTGTGTGTTTGAAGTTTTCAAGTTTTGGGTGTTCTTACAATGGATGAAGGAATAAGGATTAGCAAGGCTAAGGTTGGGGATGCCCGAGGCAGCCCAAGATAATATTCAAGAAGTAGCAAGCAACTAAGCTTGGGGATGCCCCCGAGTGGCATCCCCTCTTTCTTCTAACAACCATCGGTATTTTACTTGGAACTATATTTTTATTCGTCACATATTATGAGTTTTTCTTGGAGTGTCTTGTATGATATGAGTTTTGTTTGTTTTGTTTTGTGTTTTAAGTCTTGAATCCTTGCTGGACACACCTTTTTGAGAGAGCCAAAAATTATGCTATGCTTGCTCCTATGCTTCACCTAAATTTTTAGAGCCATGGAATTGCTCTTGTGCTTCACTTATATCTTTTTGAGCATGGTGTGCTTTGTTATTTTTGAAGAAATGCTCTCATGCGTCACTTAGATTTGTTTGGGAGTTAGATTTTTTTAGAAATTCTCTCTTGCTTCACTTAGATTATTTCGAGAGAAAGAAATGTTATGCTCATGTTCTTCACTTAAATTTGTTTGAGCTTATCAAAAGCAACATATGAAAATAGTCCCAAAGTGATAGATGTCCAAGGAGGATATAATAAAAACTTTCATGAAGATCATTGGACAAAATAAACTTGGTTTTTAGTAATGGTTTTGAGATATGACGATATGATATGTGAGTCATGTTGATGAGTAATTGTGCTTTAGTAAGAATATTGATTTTAAGGTTTGTGATTCCCTATGCAAGCATGAAAGTCAATAGTTATGCAATTAAATTTATATCATACTTGTGGTGCATTATTCGGTCTTACTTATGCTTAATGCTTGGGTACGAGATTTTTTGTTTCTTGGTTGGTTGCTTCTCAATCTTTTTGCTAGCCTTCATTTTACACTAAGTATGATCAGTACCTGTGCATCCAAAACCCTTTAAACCAGTTTTGCCATATGAGTCCACTACATCTACCTATATACGGTAATATCGTGCTGTTCTAAGCAAATTTGCATGTGTCATCTCTAATTTTCAAAATAAAATTCTCTTTTGTGTGCTCGTACTGCTCGCGAGGCGGTGAGGGGTGGCCAATATTTTACATGCTAGATGTGTTATTCTCACAATGAGTGTTTATTCACTTGTCATTGCATGAGAGTACGACAAAGGTATTAGGGATGCCCAGTACCGAAATGAAAAATGAATTTACTTTATGTTGCCAAATAATAAATTCCTTGGAAAGTGTTGGTATGGAGGGCACCCGTGGGTATGGTTAGCCATGGAAAGTGAAAGTAATGGTGGAAAAAGGAATAAACTTTATTTTCTGTTTGGGAACCGCCTATGATGTACCTAGCATGGAAAGTGTTGGGAGCTCTAAGTCATTTTTGTTGGTGGGAAAAGTATGCCTCCCAAAATGTTTTTATCTCTCAATTTTTGCTTTGACCTCTAGCACCTCTACAAATCCCTATTTCCCTCTGCGAAGGGCCTTTCTTTTACTTTATGCAATTTTTATTTTGAATTTGAGTCTCCATCTTCTCTTATAAAGCACCAACTAAGGGGAAGTATGATTGTATTTGAGCATTGGGTGTAGCTAATATTCGAGTGTGTTTCATGAATGGATCAATGATTGAGCATAATGGTCTAGGGGTAACTTGCTTTAGTGTTGATATTTTGAAAGACATTGTTGCTTGTTGGTATGCTTGAGTATTAAAGTCCTCATGTCAAAACTAAACTATTGCTTTGAACCATATAAAAGTCCAAATGTCCATGCTACAAAAAAAAGAAAATGTGATGAACATGTTAGGCAGCATTCCACATCAAAAATTATTTTTTTATCATTTACCTACTTGAGGACGAGCAGGAATTAAGCTTGGGGATGCTGATAAGTCTCCAACATATCTATAATTTTTTATTGTTCCATGCTGTTATATTATCATTCTTAGATGTTTTACAATCATTTTATATCATTTTTTGGTACTAACCTATTGGCATAGTGCCCAGTGCCATTTGTTGTTTTCTGCTTGTTTTTTATATCGCGGGAAATCAATACCAAACGGAGTCCAAATGCAACAAACCTTTTTGTGGATTTTTTGGATCTGGGGCATAATCTTGACATGATGCATTATGGGCACACTTCTTAATATTGAAGGCAAGACAAAAGATACCTTAAAATCTAGGATTGATTTGAGACACCTGGGTATCAGAAAAGATTTGCAGGTGGAAGATAATGGTGCATCACAGGATATGGCACCAGCTGTGTATGTGTTGAACAAGGTAAAATGAAAAGAATTATGCAAGGTCCTGTCACATGTGAGATTCCCACATGGATTTGCTTCCAGCCCTGAAAGGAGAGTCAGTGCAGATGGAAACAAGGTACAAGGGTTGAAAACTCATGACTACGACGTCCTACTTCAAAGGGTTTTACCTATTATCCTTAGAGGATTGGGCCGCCCTGACTTATATAGAGCAGTTGCAGAGTTGGGACAATTCTTCAGGGAACTCTGCAGTAGAAATATCAGGATAGATGCTTTGGAGCGTCTTAGACACAAGATACCAACTATCCTATGCGACCTTGAGAACTTATATCCTCCGGCCTTCTTTGATGTGATGGTGCATTTGGTTGTTCATCTACCTGATGAGGCACTACTTAGAGGTCCAGTACAGTATGGATGGATGTACCCTATTGAAAGGCAGCTAGGCACTTTCAAGGGCTATGTTAGGAACAGATCTAGACCTGCGGGTTCCATTGTAGAGGCCTACATTGCTACAGAAGCGTTGACATTCTGCTCAAAATACATTGAAACATATCTGATCAGCTTAGCAAAGAGGTGGGTGAAGATAATCCCGAGCTCAATGTTGTTGATTGTTCTGTTCGAGTTACAGGGAAGAGTCAACAAGACGACAAACCTAATGATTTGGA
>LT934122.1:430584759-430631882 GCA_900231445.1 Triticum turgidum subsp. durum
CAAAGTTGCAGTTTTTAAGATTCCTTAAGTTTAAGTGGAGTTTAGGCACAAGTTTAACATTCACAATACATAACAAGCAAGCATGCAAAGAGTGTATGAGCAGCTGAAAGTAAAGCATGCAACTTGCAAGAATGTAAAGGGAAGGGTTTGGAGGATTCAAACGCAATTGGAGACACGGATGTTTTTGGCGTGGTTCCGATAGGTGGTGCTATCATACATCCACGTTGATGGAGACTTCAACCCACAAAGGGTAACGGTTGCGCGAGTCCACAGAGGGCTCCACCCACGAAGGGTCCACGAAGAAGCAACCTTGTCTATCCCACCATGGCCGTCGCCCACGAAGGACTTGCCTCACTAGCGGTAGATCTTCACGAAGTAGGCGATCTCCTTGCCCTTACAAACTCCTTGGTTCAACTCCACAATCTTGACGGAGGCTCCCAAGTGACACCTAGCCAATCTAGGAGACACCACTCTCCAAGAAGTAACAAATGGTGCATTCATGATGAACTCCTTGCTCTTGTGCTTCAAATGATAGTCTCCCCAACACTCAACTCTCTCTCATAGGTTTTGGATCTGGTGGAAAGAAGATTTGAGTGGAACGCAACTTGGGGAAGGCTAGAGATCAAGATTCATATGGTAGGAATGGAATATCTTGGCCTCAACACATGAGTAGGTAGTTCTCTCTCAGAAAAAGTATACTGGAAGTGTAGGTTCAGTATGATGGCTCTCTCCATGAATGAAGAGGAGGTGGAGGGGTATATATAGCCTCCACACAAAAACTAACCGTTACACACAATCTACCAAACTCGGTGGGACCGAATCGTTAAACTCGGTTAGACCGATTTAGCAAATAATGTGACCGTTAGGGTTTTCGGTGGGACCGAAATGCAGCTCGGTGAGACCGATATGATTAGGGTTAGGGCATAACGTAATCTCGGTAAGATCGATTACACAAACTCGGTGAGACTGATTTTGGTAATAAGCTTTCCAGAGAGTTGGTCAGGCAAACTCGGTTGGACCGATTACTCAAACTCGATGGGACCGATTTTGGTAATAAGTTAACCAGAGAGTTTGCATTGTAATTTCGGTAGTACCGATTGCTCAAACTCGGTGAGACCGATTTTGATAATGGACATACACAGAGAGATTACAATCCCATCTCGGTGAGACCGAGATCCCTATCGGTAAGACCGATTTGCCTAAGGTTTGTGGCAGTGGCTAAGAAATCAAAACTCGGTTGCGCTGGATAGAAAGAATCAGTGGGGCCGAGTTTGACTTTAGGTTTAGGACATATTTGTGGAAGTGGGAAAGTAGTTGAGGGTTTTGGAGCATATCACTAAGCACATGAAGTAAGAGGCTTATTAAGCAACACCTCATCCCTCCTTGATAGTATTGGCTTTTCCTATAGACTCAATGTGATCTTGGATCACTAAAATATAAAATGAAGAGTCTTGAGCTTGAAGCTTGAGCCAATCCTTTGTCCTTAGCATCTTGAAGGAGTTCCCACATCCTTTAGTCCATGCCACTCCATTGTTGAACTTATCTGAAACATATTAGATAAAAGTGTTAGTCCAACAAGATATATGTTGACATTAATTACCAAAACCACCTAGGGAGCACTTGTGCTTTCAGTATGGTATGTGTTGAGTAACTGTCCTGAGATTCTACCTTACATCAAGTAAGTGCTAAGTACAGCAGCTTATACATCGTAATCTACTAAACTTGCAACACATTCTTATATATTTTGATGTTTGACGCAATCACTATGTTGTGCAATATCTACAAAAAGGATTTACTGCCGCAAAATCCAAGAAACATCGACAAACTAGTTATGACAGGATTTGTGAAATGGTTCAAGAGCCATGTAAGCTTTTGAATTGCAGTGTCAGTTTTTTTAATATATTGAGTACATAAGATGATTAGCTTGTCTATTTTCTAATTATCCATAGGTTAAGAAGATGTGGGAGGACGGGCAGGCAGTTAATGATGCCCTTTACAAACTAGCTATGGACCCTGATACTCGGGTAAGACATTATGAATCTTGCGCTGTTGGAGATGTGTGCTATAACACCTTTGCACGCGATGAAGGCAAGAAGACACAAAATAGTGCCATCACGAGCAGGGATAAGTACAATGACGAGACAACTGAAATGTATGCTAACATAATAGACATTATTCAGTTGTAGTATATCTCCAGTTTCGAGGTTCATCGGTGTGTGGTTCTATTGCGTTGTCATTGGTATAACCTATTTTCCAGGATCGCAAAACCCAGAGTTGTTGATTATTTCAAATCAATCATTGTCAAGGTGGTGTACCAGACTGACGAGCCTTTTATTTTGGCAAATCAAGCAACACATATATTTTTTATGGAAGACACATATGCATGTAGCGATGACTGGAGAGTATTGCAAAGGTTTGAGCAGAGGAATTAATGTAATGAAGTTGCACAACAAGATGATGCTTATGTAACACCTCGAGACCGATGCGCCAGATGTCTTTCGTTTATTCGTTGGCGTTGCCATGTCATTCGCTTGCATGTGGCACTTTGCCATGTCATCATGTGCATTTCATCTGCATGTTTTCCAAAACTTGCATCCGTCCTCAGTTGCCAGGTCTCCCAGTTCTACCCATTGTCCGTTCGGATTCCCGACACACTCGTCCGCGCCCGCGGCACCTCCGAAATACTATTTTATAGTGGCATAAAAATGTTCTCAGAATGGGGTGAAAGTTGGCGTGTGGTCTTATATATTGTAGTGTAGGTAGACCGCCTGCCAAGTTTCGTCGCATTCGGGGCTCATTTGATAGCCCAACCGTTAAACATATAGCCACAATATAGCCGGTCAAACGTTGGATGTTTTCGGTCTCCGGAAACCTATGAAGGGCCTCTCTCTCTCTCTCTTCTCTCCTCTCAGCCCAACACCTGTCCACACCAGCCCACCTAGCCCATCTATCTCCCTCCTATGTTCATCGCCGTCGAATCACGATCGTGTGGGCGAAAACGGCTCCCCAATACCCCTCTCCAAGCTCCCCTAGCTATATAAACACCCTCCCCCTAAATTTCATAAAAACCTAGCCTAAACCATAGCCTAACCCTCCACCTACCTCCCAGCCGCCGCCACCTGGTCTCGTCCCTCGGATCCGGTGCCGCCAGCCTGCCACCACCACTCACCAGCGCCGCTACCTGACCGCGCATGTGCCCAATCCCGTGCCTCCATGTTGTCCTCCCCACCACCAGCGCTGCCGCGGCCCGCACTACAAAAAAATACACTTCCGTGATGATACATGTTTGTCACAGTAGGTCGCGTTTTTTGTCTTGCATGTACATCCATGACGATTTTATGACAGAATCAAGATAGTCATACTTGTGCTGTCGTAGAAGTGTTCCATGACATTACCAAAATTACCATCACGGTAGTGTCCACTTCCATGACGATAAATCGCGCATCACAGAAGTGCTTTCATCAAGGGTGACCGACACGTGGCATCCACCGTAACGGAACGCCGTTAAGCTATCGGGTCCGGTTTTGGATCCGATAACCCGTTAACAACCCCGACCAATGGGGATTTTCCACGTGTAGAATCATCATTGGCTAGAGGAAACACGTGTCGGCTCACCGTTGGGATAGATGTCATCCACTCATTGGACTGAAGGCGCCTATGATACGGCGACATGTGGCACGGCCCAACAGAGGCCCATTCCTGTGAAAAGGCCGGCCCGTTTGACTTGGTTAAAAGGTGGCGGGCCGGCCCACGAAAAGCCTGTTAACGGCCTATTCGCATATAGCCCATTTACAACCCACTAACCCAGGGCCCGTTACGACCTCTCCGAATTAGGCCCGGTAGCGTCATCTGGGCCATCCAATATGATTCCAGCCCATTTTAACTTCCGGCCCATGTGTGGCCCATGACTTCTTTCGGCCCATATGAGGCCCTTTGTAACTCTTGGCCCATTAACGACCCGTGGTGAAACTGGCCCGTAATGAATAGTGTATCACTTTATACCCATCAACGACTCGTTATTCCATTGGTCCATTTCCAGCCCAAGTTATCTTTCGGCCTTCTCAGGGCCCATTAATTCTTGGGCTCATTTGCAGCATTCGGTTACATACGACCCGTTACTGTCATTTTCTGCTTGTGGGCCAAATTCAGCCCGTCGTTACAGTCGGCCCGTTTGCAGACTATTAATACATTGGGCCGTTTTTATATCAAAAAAACCCGTTGGGCTATTTTCATAGAGTTATCAAATACGGCCTATTAACGGCCCGTTATGGTCCATGAATAGTACGACCCATGATTGGCGAAATGATGATATGCCCCGTAGAAGGCCTATGGATCCTACGACCCGTATGAGGCCCATGGATAGTAGGGCTCGTAGAAGGCCCATGGATCGTACGGCCCGTAGAAGGCCCATGGACCCTACGGCCCGTAGAAGGCCCATGAATCCTAAGGCCCGTATAGAAGGCCAATGGATCCTATGGTCCGTATAGAAGGCCAATGGATCCTACGGCCGGAAGAAGGCCCATGGATCATACGGCCTGCAGGAGGCCCATCGTTACAATAGTTCGTGTGTTGCCATGATTATTTTGGCCTAGTTACCAAAAATAGGCTATTGTGGCCACTAGAAAAACACAGAAAAAGAACTGCAGTGACTATAAGCAAAGAACTAAACAAGACAATAAGGAAATAAATAAGCGAGAAATTAACGCTAGCCTATTACCGCTATTACACATATTACATCCACTGGGCATCAAAGTTCGCCACCAGTGCAAATATAGGGAACAAAGCACCATATTACATACACTCGCTATCAAAATTGGCCAGCAGTGCAAATAAACACGGCAGCAAAACAAGAGCATAACTGAAACAAATTCAGAAGAGCTCAAGAAATGTTATCCTGGGTATCCACCATGCCGGCAATAAGCTTAGCAAGCTTATTAGCTTTGTCCTATTTGGTGCTAAAATCCTCCAACGCTTGCTGTTGCACCAGAAAGTATGCATCTGAATGCTCCGGGGACTTCCGCAGTCCTTCCGCTTCTTGTCGTAGCATAGCTGATCGATGTCTTTCAGCTTGTAGTTGAGACTCAAGAAACCGAGCTGATTCAGACAGTGAGTTTGAATAGCTTGTGCAAGCGGTAGTGGCCAGTAACTCGAACACTAAACCAAGACAGGACTTTGGGGTTGTCTCGCTGTCTTCAAGATAGTCTTCCTTAGCTGTTTTATCAGCTTTGTTGAAGACCAACAAGGATGTGTCACTATCCTGAACCTTATCTGCATTACTTCCTTTATCATTGCTTAATAAGGCACTCTTCCCCAATATTCTGTCAGCATTCTAAAAGAAGAAACAAGCAGACACATAACAAGTTTAGCATGTACTAGTATATGAAACTCATTTCCGTGAACCAGGTCATTAGTAAGGTGGACATGATTAAACTACCAAGTCTTCTATTGCCAAGTACTAGTACATAAGAAAAGCATCAAACAAACATATATCTATGTCCTATGGTCACTGCATTGTCTTGCCAAATCAAAATAGAGACACGGTTCAAATCATATCAGTTCAAGACAAAGCAGTAGTGAAAGAATACAAAGCGTGGGAAACTACATGGCACAACATGCTTTAAGATGGGTACCACGGGTCTACATGTACAACAACACTATTGGCTCTGTTGTGATGCTAGTAATGTGCATGATATGAAAGTCAACTGCATACACAATTGAAATTGAAATCAACAGAGCTATTGATAAGAGCAAACCTGTTAATGAAACATGCATGAACATACCTGATGTGTCATTGGAGTTTCGATTGGATCCTTCAATTTAAAAATAAGTTTGTATGAGTAAATACAGTGATACAAGAGCAAAGCAATCATAGTTAAAAAAGGCGTGCCTAAGCGAGCGCTTAAGCGCGCCTAAGCTCTAGGCATTGGCAAAACGCATTGCGCATAACTACGCTTAATCTGTGCATAACTGCGCATAAGCATGCACTTTGGTTAGTAAAGCGCAAGGCGGTGGCAAAACGCACAATTAATGCCTAGCGCTTTTTTGAACTATGATAGCAATGGAATCTTAAATTAGAACAATTGTTCTTCAGGTTTAGGCACTTGTTCTACATGAACAGAGTACAGTAAGACGCATGAATATAATACTTAAAAATAGAAAATGAGCTCATAGACCTTACCACATTCTTGGTTCGGGACCAGTATAGAACAAGGCGTTCCCAGTCATCGTCCAGTAAATGTGTCTTAGGAGAACGTATGGGAATTTGATGAGTTTCTTTGCCGGTGAAGTACGTTTTCTTCAGGTAATTCTGATACTGCCACCAAGCATTCTTGAAGATAGCAGAGGTATTAGCATAGGTTACCTCATCCCGAGTTTCCAAATCGGTCCTTCTCTATAGAGAAAAATGGGAAAATTTGCTGTATTGTAACCATCATGGAGGTAGGATGTGTGGGACAAAGCAAAGTAATTGCCATGAATAACATTACTTACACATAACTCCTGGACAAACACCTACAACTAGCATTTTACTTCATCTTCAGTATAATATTTACAAGATGGGAAGATATGCACATACAATTTAACAACATCAAATGCGATAGATGCTAGACTACGACTAGCTGGTTGTGCTTCCTCCACAGGAATATGCGTACTAACTGGTGGAGTTGGGGTTCGCCGTGATAGTACTGGCCCTTTGGGCACTGGAGCTGCCTTACTAACTGCTCTTCTTTGGGAGCTCTGTGGTGGAGATGGTGTTGTGTCAACAGGAACTGGGTTACCATCGGATGGGGTTGGGGTTAGATTGGGTGAAGCTAGTTCTCTGTACATCGCAGTAGGGGTACAATCTGCGAGAGTTTTTGTTATGTGTGATAGGGCTGGTTCTTGTGCATGTACAACCAGTGTGCTATCTCCACCAAGAGGTAGCAATGTTTTATTTGAAGACCGTGTTTTTAGTCTGCTAGATACTGGCATCACCCGCTCCAATTCAAATGGCTAATAAACAGGAAACATAGTTGAATGTACAGACATTGTATGAGAGACTAATTAAATAGATAGTGTGGAAAAAAGAGGGCATGAAATAGTTGACATGTATATTGTTTAACTAAAACGGATAGCATGACATAATTTCACATATATGATGTCTATCAAAACTGGATAGCATAGCATAACATAATTCAAAGATATGATGAATAACTAAACAGGATCGCATGACATAATTCACCTACATGTTATCTAAGTAATCAGGATCACATCATTTAATTCACATATGTGATTTATATGCTAAACAGAGGGCATTCGATATGATGTCTGAACTAAGAACAGGGTGTTGAATATTGTGTATATGATGTCTAAACTATGCAATGCAAGACACCATATGCATGATATGAGCAGTATAACCGTGCCAAGTTAGAGCATACACCTCAGTGGGGGAATATGACTTGTCGTGGAAATGTCACGTCAGATGTCCTAGTGAAAGGAGTTAGTCGTGGAGCCATCGCAACTAGGAAGCTTGAAGGGGTTAATCAGGACAAGAGACATGAGAGGTTTATACTAGTTCGGCCCCTTACGATGAAGGTAAAAGCCTACGTCTAGTTGTGATTGGGATTATGTATGTCTCGATAACCAGGAAGCAGAATCGCTTGACCTAGCTCTCGGGTTGTTGTTTCATATCCTGAACCGCCGCCGGGTCGTCCCCTTATATACTGAGGTCGATGCCCAGCGGCTCTACGGAGTCCCGGCCGGCTTATACATTGTATCCGTCTCGGTCTCTTAATCTTTCTTGCCTTACAATACAAGTTACATGACCAAGGCGGTTTAACACTACGGGCCTTAGGTCACCTCTGGGCCGTTGGGCCTTTACTAAGACGCCGTCTTCAAGCTTGAGCTTTTGTCTTCTAGAATGCTTGTAAGTATAACCCGTCTCCTTTTGGCGGGTCATACTAATAGTTATATCCCCAACATTAGGCCCTAGGCTGATTTGAACTAGTTCATGTCAGTCTTCAATATTTAAGAAAAAGTTCTCTGCCTCTTATTTAAGAAGATTCATGTAACCCGCCATGACGTCATCCTTCAAATTTGTGGTAACCTGCCATGACGTCAGCCGTCGTAAATGTATGCTTTGTCCAATACATCTCAACGGATCTTTTTCTTAATGACCATCCGAAAATCGAGGCGCCTTTGTAGTTGGATAACTATGTTTTTCAGCCTCCTCGTTTTTCGCGCCCACTTCACAGGTCTTTCCTTATAAATAGACCCGACTAGGTCTCCTCTCATTCTCCGTTTTGCAACTTTTTCCTCTCACCCCCATCTGCCACTGGAGCTCCGCCGCCATCGCCACTACGCCCTTCGTCCTCGTCGAGCTTGGCCACTGCATCGACCTGATCTTGACCAGAGAACGGCAGCACTCCTCCTCCGCAGATCCATTGCAGTAAGTTCTTCCCCTTTCCGCGCCATAGATCTATGTTAGGGCTAGCGTATTCCTCTGTACGGGCACAGTTCATCCGAGCTGCTGCGTTGTTCTTGCCATGGCTTCATCAGATCCAAAAGATCCCATAAATCTGATGCGACTCGTATTCCGCATCCATTTTGATTAACAGTCATCCTTTCTTGCTTGTAAGAAACCCTCATCTCAGCACATGAACTTCTCTGCGCTCTGTTTTTAGGTCTAGTAATTTTTATTTTCTGAACCTTTGTTTGATCCAAAATAATTACTGCAAACTGCGAAACTTGTTTGTCCTATACTTAGGAAAAATCCATAACTTGTTAAACTTGCTAGTCATGGCGGCTCTGACTGCCGGCTTAAGAAAGTGATAACCTGAACTTCCCCTATTAGTTGAAATAACACTGATGGCTTTAAAACACTTATGGCAGCTTACGTAACCCGGATGGAAATATCCTTATGCCATTAGGCCCCTTCATAAGTTGCCATAGTTCATTCCAGCAATACTTTTCCTGCCCGACTTAAATTTGAACCGGCCCTATTTACCTTGCATTTAGGTTCTCAAACATAATGGCGCCCAAGGCACCTACCACTTGCAATTGGGTGAAATCCATTGTTACTGACAACACTTTAGATGACTTCATCAAAACCGGCTATCTGCCAAAGAAAGAAGTCATGCCTTACCGTGCTCCTCACCCGGATGAAGAAATCCCTCAGCCCAAAGACGGAGAGGTGGTTGTCTTTACTGATCATATGAACCGGGGCTTTACTCCTCCCGGTTCAAAAAATTTCAGAGATGTGCTGAAGTTTTTTGACCTTCACCCACAAGACATCGGACCCAATTCCGTGTGTAACATCTGCAACTTCCAAGTGTTCAGCGAAGTTTACCTTGGTGAAGAGCCAAACTTGTTACTTTTCAGAGAGCCGTTCTATTTGAACCGCCAGACAGAGTGTGCCAGTGGTCAGAGCTTGGAACTTGGTGGGATTTCAATTCAGCGCTGCAGGGATGCACTTTTCCCCTATGCCAACCCGCCAAGCCATCCAAAAGATTGGAACATGACGTGGTTCTACTGCAAAGATACCTCCCTGGCTGACGAGAATCCTCTGCCCGGCTTTCGTGCCCTCCGTCTTGACACCAATCATCATTTGCCAGACAAGATTACTTCTGCAGAACGCAGATCCCTCTCTCCTACCATAGCCAAGATCAAAGCTCTGTTGGGGAACGGGTTGACGGGCATTGACGTGGTTCGAGTCTGGCTTGCCTGGCGGGTTATCCTTTAAGCCGCCGCACCGTCTTAATGTGCGAATACACTGGCGCCAAGAATGACCCCCTGCACCACTGCTCTGTCGACTTACCTGCTCATGTTGTTGATGACATGACCAAATCTCTTCTCAACGAAACTCTGGCGGATTGTGGCAGAGTGGGTCTCGCTCCGTTCTGCAAAGACAACCCGGCTCCAAAGGTAAAAAACACCCATATAAAAATGTTTACCTTATTTTCTTAATGCTTCATCCATATTCACAATATACTTAATCCTTGTAGGTGGGTGATAAACTTTGGAAAGTTAAATATGATCATGAAGCGGCTAAGAAAGCCAGGAAAGAAAAGAGAGCCGCCAGGAAAGAAGCTGCCCAAAGGAAGGGCAAGAAAGCTACTACTTCCGACTTGCTTCGACTGTCAGACTCTTCTGAGTCAGAGGTAGCCCTTGACTCCCTTGGCTTACTCTTTAATCATCTTATTGACAGTGATCATCAGCAGGAGGACACTGGGACGAGCCGTAGCAAGGCTGAAGAGGTAACTATTCTTTCCTCCGACTCCGAGCCTTTGCCAAGACAGAAAATCCGCAGAGTGACCCGGAAAGTAAGATTTTCTCATCCTCTAGCTCATCACGATCCTCAATTTCTTTTGAAGCGGCAAATTCATGAGAGCCGGAGGCAGACCCGGACCAGCAAGGATGCGGAGCTCTCCTCCGGCTTACCAAATACTCCAAGGAAATGCCGAAACGAGGTTACCTCTATTTTAACTAAGTTTTTTACCCCTTGGCGGGTCTCTTTCGTCAACCACTCAATTCCTCTGACTCGAATTATCAGGATACTTCCCCTCCCTCCGGTGAGTCATTGCAATCCAATCTGCCAACTTTCAAGACTGTACCAGGGTATAATAAACCACTCACTTTTGTAGTTATTGTAATTTTCTTACCTCTGTATTAATCTTTTGATTTGAATGCAGTGGTCAAGCTAAACCTAGCAAGAGGGTTAGAAAGAATAAACCGGCTGATGAGAGAGTCGGCGCTGATCAACCGGCTCTAGAAACAACCGTGCCGGAGTTAAGCACTCATGAGCCGCCACCAGAACCAGCACAAGATGTGTCACCTCCTAGTGACTTTCCCACTAACCAAGGTGCTTCCAAGTCAGAAAATCCGCAACCTCCAAGCCCAACCCGGACGGCTGATCCTTCCAATACAGATGTTGAAATCACGGGAACTGGTCATGCTGACCCGGGGAGGCCAACCGTACTGGCCAAATGCCCCGCCAAGGAAGAACTTCTGGACCAGCGTCGAGTCAAGATGGATGTCACCAATTATGCTCATATGAGTATTGGAGATATCTTCTCTGGTTATATGAGCCAAGTGCACAACAGTCGGAACCTCGAGATTGACATGGTGAAGCAAATGCACCATAAATTCGAGGTATAATTTGTTTTGTCTTGTTCCTTATCCTTTAGTATACTAGCCCCCAAGTCTGCTGCTTAAGATACTTACGCTGTAGACTTAGAAACAAATTTAACAACCTAACAAAAGAATAAACTTCCGGCTTACCATGTAGTCCCCAAGAGGCGGCTTAACCAATATGGTTGAGCCGGCTCTTTATAGAGAGTCTTATAGGTCTTTTTAAACAACGATATGCATTAGCCCCTAAGTGCCAAGTGTTATTGTTTACAAAATGCTTGGGACTTACTTTATATGAATCACCATATAATGAACCGTCGTAAAAAATAAAAAACTCCTGCAAGACATTAGCCCACAAGTGCCAAATATGTTGCTGGCAAAATGCTTGGGACTTTAATACTGCATAAACAACTTACTTGATTGTATACTTGCACAGTCTACCACGAGTCAACTCGAATTGGAGGTGACCAATTTGAAGAGCCGCCTTGAACTCCAAGAGGCAGAACCTGAGAAAGCCAACAATAAGTTCAAGTTCAGTGTCTCTGAACAGGAGAAACTGAAGACAAACTTTGAAGCTGAAAAGAAAGCCTGGGCGGATGAAAAGACCACATTGATAAGTCGAGCTGGAAAAGTAGAAGCGGCTCTGGAAGAAGTCACTGGAGAATTATCCAGGTTAAAGCGCCATATTTCACAAATGGTCGCTACCATCTTCGGTAAGTCGCCTTGCCGTTGTGTTCATATCGTAAGCCGTGTAATAGAGTATATGCCAGAATTTAACTTTCCTGAATATGCTTTGTACAGGCCCCAGAAGCGCAAATTTAAACCACAACATGCTCACGAAGCTGAAAGCCGTGTATACCTTGGTGGAACAATTGTACACCGGGTCACAACGGACCCTTACTTCGGTGGCCTTATCCAATGAGATTCCAACCCTCCTACCATGGGTCTTGAGTAAGATTTCCGTCCTCCCTCAACGAATCAATGAATTGAAACGGCCAGCTGCAAGAGCCGGAGCAATAAATGCTCTAAGCCGGGCTAAGGCCTGGCTACCTGAATTAGACCCGGAGGATATTGCCATTGGTTACCCAAATCTTAAGGAAGATGGCATGCCGTTTGAGGACGCAGATTTCCTTGCTTGTGTCAAAGAGGTACGCCCCGTGGCGACTTTGATAGCCACTGAAATAGATTATACCAAGTACCAGGTGGGTTATGATGAACAAGGACAAAGGATTCCGACACCTGATTATTATGTGACTAGTCTGATTCCCCCAATCCGTAAGCATACCTTTGCTCCTGAAGTTGACCCGGTAGGTCTTGTTGATGATGAAGCAGAATTTGAAGGCTTAAACAACATTGACTGGTCATCATCAACCTTCTAGGAAAAGGAGCAGAGCACAAACATGGAGAGGGCTAACCCGGACGCTTCCGGCCAATCTTGAAGGTGAAGCTGTCATGGCGACTCAGTACCTGGTGTAAAAAACAATGCAAACTATTTGGACTTAATAAGTCCTGTAATAGGGTAGAGATAACTCTGTTGTGGCCATGCCATCGTGCATGTTTTGATGCTTAACATTTATAAGCCGCCTTGTTATATTCGTCCACACTGTTGAATGTTGTTCAAATAAACTGCTAGGCCAAAAATATGATCAAAATAATCATAGATTAGCTGGTTGATAAAAACACAACTATAATAAGATTTTTCACTGGCCCCACCGGTTCATATGACCAGGCCGGTAAGGATGAAGATCCGATATATCGATACCCGGAAAGTACCTCGATGCTTAAGGGCTGGCGACTCATCAGTCAATATTGAACCGGGTTACAAACATTATATTTATAACTGTAAACTTCAGGAAAATTCTTAAGTCAAACAATGGGGCTTCCAAAGATAATTTAAATCAAAAAGAGAAATAACAATGGCAAGGCTACTGATTCGAATACGATCAGTGAACCGTCCCAGAGGGGTTTAAGCTAGGACTCGAATATGATAATGTAGCCCCCAATGGCTTTGGCATTGCGCCGATCAAGAGGGTACCGACAGCTGTGTTCTCTTTGGTTCGAATACGACCTATCAGTACTAGGAAAAGGGCTACTAGTGGCGCACCAGTTTTGCCTACTAATGGCGCACCACTGGTGCGCCACTAGTACCACGCCACTAGTATTTTTTACTAATGGTGCACTTGTGGTGCGCCATTAGTATCTGGTATACTAATGGCGCACCACAGGTGCGCCATTAGTATAGCCCATGGTGCGCCATTAATATGCCTCCCAGGGGGCCATATTTACCCAGGTGCTTTGGCATACTAATGGCACACTGTTGTATGATGCACCATTAGTATCCTTTGGCATACTAATGGCACACTGTAGGGTGATGCGCCATTAGTATCCTTAGGCATACTAATGGCGCACTTTGTGGTGATGCGCCATTAGTATGAATTTTAGGTTTTCTTTTTTTTACTTTTTTGATTTTTGCACAGGTTCAAAATGTATTATTGGATAGAATATAGATAGCACCACACAGCAACAGCAGATTCATCGAATACAATAGAAGATTAGTCTCCAAATACAATTCATCGTATTAGTCTCCGAATTCAAAAGACCGAACAAAGACAGAAAATTACAAGTCTTGGAGACCGCGAGTAGCGAGTTTGTCTTCACATTACAAGTCGATATCGATCAACTAAACTACCATCACATAGAAGAGAGTTGCGGTCATCACGATGAGCATCATTGTGATGAAACTGGTCTTCATCCGGTTCCTCGAACGCTCCCTCCTCTCTCCCGCTAGATAGCGGGTGTATCTAGATTCCGCCTCCGCCCTAGTGGTGTACCCTTTGTAACTGTTACCGCTGAAATGGTGAACCTGTCTCCGACACTCCTCCTAGTCGTCGTAGACTCCGGGAACCTTACCCTTGTACACGACATACGACGGCATCTCTATGCACAAGCCAAACAACAGACAATACATAAGCAATATATAATTATGCAACAAAAGGATCAGAAGAGAAAAGCAAGACATTAGTAACACGATTCATGGTCCTACTAATAAATAGCATTGATTACATCTAAGTTGAACGACTGTCCAAACCAAAGAGACATACAAGTTCATTAAAGTTTAATTACAACATGAGCTAATCGATGTTTCAAAACTACAAATAGCATCACTACTTTCGACTCGACTCATGGGACCGGAGCGTGGATGAAGTCGTCGTCTTTCGTGATGGTCATGAAGTCGCGGGCATTGTCAGCCTGCATTTGTAGCGTTGTGTCTATCTCACTGTTGGACGGTTGATATCTAAGGTAGAACTGCCCCGAGGTACGAAGGACATCTTGATGGATGATTTCTGCAAACTCCGAATGGATACGAAAGAATTCTTGTCGGAGGTCCACGTCCTGGATTGCCGCCAAGCTTGCGGCCCAATCTTTGACATTATTTGGTAGCAGAAGGTGATTATGGTCCCGTACGATCGCCCGCATGTGATAGAGGGCGTAGTAGGCATCCTTCTGACCGCCAGGCTGCTGCTAGACGCAGGGGAACGTCGTATTGTGGGTGAACATGTGCCTGCCGTACCTACGAACTGGCTTCTTAAAGGTGCCTCCAGATTTGGCATAGCCGGGGAGAGCATCATCAAGAACTTTCTTGATATTTGTGTAGTCTATCTTGGAGTCACGGTCCGGGTCGAAATACGTGGCCGTGGAATATTTCGGGCTTAAGAGGATGAGTGTGCAATGCGTGTCACTGCACAGAACATGGAATGTTAGGAAAAAAAAGAACGATCGAAATCTAAGAAATCATATGTTACGGGGCGGTGAGGGGATGACTTACTCGGGAAAGTAAGGCACGAGGAAGTTATCCTTATCTGGGTTTGCCAGAATGACGCCTTCGAGGTGTGAACTCGCGAGTTGCCGGTTCCCAGCGCCGCCCAAGATCTTGGCACGCATGTAGAAGGGGTCGACTATCACGATGTCCGGGGTCTTGTCTCGAATGATCCGCATCTCCATACTCAGCAAAAACAGCCGAACGAACGTGTAGTGCAGCGGATGAAGGTTAAACATAGCAAAGATGTAATCAAACCGCAGGATGATCGTACCCCCGATGGAGCCATCCACAAAGCCCTTGCCCTCTGGCACCTTGGCCACGAAAATCGGGTATGCCACATCATTCTAGGAGAGACGACGCTTCTCCAAAGAAAGAATACTGTCATGTAGACTCCACATAGCACCGGTTGTAGCATTGAGCATATTTGTCGGTAGCATCGCCCTACCCGCCACATGCACCCTCCTCGAGATATCCTTAGGTGAAGGTGGCCCGTCCTAAGCATGGATCGTACTCGGTGCCGGCTGGCTCGTACCGGCGCCCTTGTTAGTCTTCCGTTTCTGTCCCTTCTTCGTGATCTGCTGTAATGGGACCGAGTTCTTCTCATAGATCGCCTTCTTGAGCGTGTTGGGGCTGATAATATTTGGCACCTCAGCTATCTGAGGCTTGGTGATGGCGGGAGCTGGAGGCGTCTCCTGAGAACTGAACGCCAGACGACGCCTGTTGCAATTGGATTTCTCCGTCATACCAGCTAGATCGCAGTCGTCTTGGTTGGGTTCTTGAGAAGGAGGCCCGCAGAACTCGTCAGCGTACCCATGTTCGACAAAGTACTTATCGACGTTGGTAAATGTACCGTCGTCGTTGTCGTCGTCGTCCGGATCCTGTGCCATATGCATGTTTGGATCCTGTGCCATAGGGATGTCCGGCATGTCCGATAGCGTTGCGGCGTTCTTGCCATGGCTTGGCGCCGGCACGACTGGCGGTCTTGTCTGTGGGGTGGTGTCCCCCGCCCCCAAACGAATCTGGCTCTTCGGCCAAAGCAGGGCCTAGCTTACGCAGGCGCTGAGGGTCATCTCATCTTCTTCGTGGGCCCCAGCGGCTCGAATCGGAGGTAACAGCTCGTCGCAGCCTGGCAGCACCCAAACCAGTTCAACCCTATACAAGGTGGGTGGCATTGGATTACCATGGAACACGGGGTTGCCCGGTTGAACGATTCTGCCCTTGGCGACATCGACCAACTCGCCGCCCACGAAGTGCAGGAGAGTGCAAGGAACGTCGGCGGCGCCCTACGAAAACATGTAGTGCGTCAGGGATACCCAGTCAAAGGAAAGGAGATGAAGTCATCGGCCGAGAGGCTTAGTTACCGTGATGCCGTCGAGCTCGGATAATGTCGAGGCACCGCCAACGGCGGGCGTGCAACTGACGGAGGGGCCGCTTGCTGGCGAGGTGCCGGCCGGCGTACACCATGGTGCATTAAGCTCCAATACCCGTGCCGGCGCCGGAGTCATGAATACTGCCTCCGCCGGAGACACCAATGGCGCCGCCGGAGACACCAATGGCGCCGCCTACGTGTTGTGCGAGTTGCTGGCCGTGAAGCTGGGAACCGGGGGAGGCCCCTATTGGCCGCCCGCAATCCATGTCGTCAGCCCATGAATCAACGTAGGCACCATGGCGGTGAGCGTCGTTCCTAGTTGTTGTTGCACTTGCTCTTGGACAATCTCCGGAATTCACGCCACTTGTGCCTTGAGTGCTTCAACCTCGCGCGACTAGCTTTCCGAGCTGGTCTTTTTCTCCTTTCGCCCACCAGCGGTATAGTATGACGACCATTTTGTGGACAAGCCTTTGCCGGCCACACGACCAGCTGATGTCGGCTTACTGAGCTTATCCTTGTTTTTCATTGTGTTCAACACCCTATTTAAAGGGGTGTCGAAAGGGGAGCTCTGAGACGACCCCGCGCTATTGCTTTCAGTGTCCTGCGGAAGGAATGTGAACCATTTAGAAATATTGGGGATTAATTAGAATGCAACCATATGGAGCTAATTACGCAGGGGTGTATTCCTTACCAGAACAAGCTCGAGCGCCCTGGTCTTCGGATCCGTGGTAAGCTCCTTTGTTACCGGGTCCTCCTTGTACCGGGCCCTGAGAAAGTTCCTGGTCTGCTTGTCACGGTATTTCTCGAAGCGGGGCGGTAGTCCTTGCTCGGCACGCTCCGCGTCCTCCTTGTCCCATATAGGCTCCGCCACTCTTTAACCGCCGGGACTGAGTTGGTGGACCCTAAGTTCAACTGCACATTTCTTTCCCCCACTGACTTGATTTGGAGGTTGCGCTGCTCGCGCACTTGATCTTGAACTCCTTGTAGTCCTCTTCGCTCATCAAAGGATATTTCGCCTTGATCTTCTCATAACTATCACCTTTTTCAATCATTGCCTTCACCGTGCTTATCCAAGTAGACAGGGCCATGCTCATCCTCCTGAGGGCGACACTGTTCACTTTGTTCCCTGAGAGGTGCTACCTCTTGAGCACTGCGTTGGATTTCCCCGAAGAGGAGAGGATGATGCAGCAAAGTAGCGTAAGTATTTCCCTCAGTTTTTGAGAACCAAGGTATCAATCCAGTAGGAGACCACGCACAAGTCCCTCTTACCTACACAAAACGATAGCAACTCGCAACCAACGCTTAGGGGTTGTCAATCCCTTCACGGTCACTTACGAGAGTGAGATCTAATAGAGATAATATTTTTGGTATTTTTGATTGATAGATGCAAAGTAAAAAGTAAAAGCAAAGTAAAAGCAAAGCAAGTAAATAAAGTGATAGAGATTGATATGATGAGAATAGACCCGGGGGCCATAGGTTTCACTAGTGGCTTCTCTCAAGAGCATAAGTATTCTACGGTGGGTGAACAAATTACTGTTGAGCAATTGACAGAATTGAGCATAGTTATGAGTATATCTAGGCAATGATCATGTATATAGGCATCATGTCCACAACAAGTAGATCGAAACGATTCTGCATCTACTACTATTACTCCACTCATCTACCGCTATCCAGCATGCATCTAGAGTATTAAGTAAAAACAGAGTAACGCCTTAAGAAAGATCACATGATGTAGAGGGATAAATTCATGCAATATGATAAAAACCCCATCCTGTTATCCTCGATGGCAACAATACAATACGTGCCTTGCAACCCTTTCTGTCACTGGGTAAGGACACAGCAAGATTGAACCCAAAGCTAAGCACTTCTCCCATAGCATGAACTACCAATCTAGTTGGCCAAACCAAAAAGGATAATTCGAAGAGACTTGCAAAGATAACTTAATCATACTTAAAAGAATTCAGAGAAGAATCAAATATTTTCCATAGATAATACTGGATCATAAACCACAATTCATCGGTCTCAGCAAACACACCGCAAAAAGAAGATTACATCGAATAGATCTCCACTAGAGAGGGGGAGAACATTGTATTGAGATCCAAAAAGAGAGAAGAAGCCATCTAGCTACTAGCTATGGACCCGAAGGTCTGAAGTAAACTACTCACACTTCATCGGAGGGGCTATGGTGATGATGTAGAAGCCCTCCATGGTGGATGCCCCCTCCGGCGGAGCTCCGGAACAGGCCCCAAGATGGTATCTCGTGGATACAGAAGGTTGCGGCGGTGGAATTAGGTTTTGGCTCCTGTTCTAATCGTACGGGGATATGTAGGTATATATAGGAGGAAGGAGTACGTCGGTGGAGCATCAGGGGGCCCACGAGGTAGGGGGGCACGCCCTCCACCCTTGTGACTGCCTCTGGCACTTCTTGGAGTAGGGTCCAAGTCTCCTGGATCATGTTCGGTTGGAAAATCACGATCCCGAAGGTTTCATTCCGTTTGGACTCCGTTTGATATTCCATTTCTTCGAAACACTGAAATAGGCAAAAACAGAAATTCTGGGCTGGGCCTCTGGTTAATAGGTTAGTCCCAAAAGTAATATAAAAGTGGAAAATAAAGCCCAATATAGTCCAAAACAGTAGATGAAGTAGCATGGAGCAATCAAAAATTACAGATACGTTGGAGACGTATCAGGCATCCCCAAGCTTAATTCCTGCTCGTCCTCGAGTAGGTAAATGATAAAAAAGAATCTTTGATGCGGAGTGATACTTTGGCATAATTTCAATGTAAATCTTCTTAATTGTGATATGAATATTCAGATCCGAAAGATTCAAGACAAAAGTTCATATTGACACAAAAATAATAATACTTCAAGCATACTAATCAAAGCAATCATGTCATCTCAAAATAACATGGCAAAAGAAAGTTCATCCCTACAAAATCATATAGTTAGGGTATGCTTCATTTTCGTCACACAAAGATGTTCCCAACTTCTATACCCCCGATGACAAGCCAAGCAATTGTTTCATACTTAAATAATCTCAAACTTTTTTAACCTTCACGCAATACTGAGCGTGAGCCATGGATATAGCACCATGGGTGGAATAGAATATGATGATGGGGATTGTGTGGAGAAGACAAAAAAGGAGAAAGTCTCACATCAACTAGGCGTATCAACGGGCTATGGAGATGCCCATCAATAGATATCGATGTGAGTGAGTAGGGATTGCCATGCAACGGATGCGCTAGAGCTATGAATGCTCAACAAAAGAAAACTAGTGGGTGTGCATCCAACTCGCTTGCTCACGAAGACCTAGGGCATTTGAGGAAGCCCATCGTAGGAATATACAAGCCAAGTTCTATAATGAAAAATTCCCAGTAGTATGAAAAGGACAACTTTATGAGACTCTCTACATGAGGAACAAGGTGCTACTTTAAAGCACAATATATGAGACTCACTACATGAAGAACAAGGTGCTACTTTGAAGCACAAGTGTGGAAAAAATATAGTAGCATTACCCTTTTTATTTTATTTTTTTGGGCCTTCCTTTTTTTTTTCTTTTGGCCTTTCTCTTTTTTTATTTGGGCAATGCTCTAATAATGATGATGATTACACTTCTATTGATTACAGCATAAGGATTACAACTCGAAACTTAGAACAAGATATGACTCTATATGAATGCCTCCGGCTGTGTACCAGGATGGTGCAATGAATCAAGAGTGACATGTATGTAAAATAATGCATGGTGGCTTTGCCACAAATACGATGTCAACTACATGATCATGCAATGGCAATATGACGAAAGTAATGTATGTCATGATGATGATGATGGTGGAAGTTGCATGGCAATATATCTGGAATGGCTATGGAAATGCCATGATAGGTAGGTATGGTGGCTGTTTTGAGGAAGATATAAGGAGGTTTATGTGTGATAGAGAGTATCGTATCACAGGGTTTGGATGCACCGGCGAAGTTTGCACCAACTCTCAAGGTGAGAAAGGGCAATGCACGGTACCGAAGAGGCTAGCAAAGGTGGAAAGGTGAGAGTGCGTATAATCCATGGACTCAACATTAGTCAAAAGAACTCATATACTTATTGCAAAAATTTAGAAGTCATCAAAAATTCAAGTACTAAGTGCCTGCTCCTAGGGGGATAGATTGGTAGGAAAAGACCATCGATCGTCCCCGACCGCCACTCATAAGGATGCACAAGCCAGGTACACTTCATGTTTCAAATTTGTTACACAACTTTAACCATACGTGCATGCTATGGGATTTGCAAACTTGAACACAAGTATTTCTCAAATTCATAATCACCCAACTAGCACGACTTTGATATTATCACCTCCATATCTCAAAACAATTATCAAGCATCAAACTTATCTTAGTATTCAATGCACTCAAAAGAAAGTTTCACATATCTTGAACACCAAGTATATTAACATTAAGCAAATTACCATGCTATTAAAGACTCTCAAAATAATCTAAGTGAAGCATGAGAGATCAATACTTTTAAAAAAAAGGGCAACCTGGTGCATGTAGCTCCCGCTTGCGCAGGGTCCAGGGAAGGGTCCGACCACTTTGGGTCTATAGTACGCAGCCTTTCCCTACATTTCTGTAAGAGGCTGTTTCCAGGACTTGAACCCATGACCTCATGGAACCCATGAGAGATCAATAGTTTCTTTAAAAAAAATCCACCACCGTGCTCTAAAAGATATAAGTGAAGCACTAGAGCAAAAATTATCACGCTCAAAAGATATAAGTGAAGTACTATGAGCAAAACTATCAAGCTCAAAAGATATAAGTGAAGCACATAGAGTATTCTAACAAATTCCAATTCATATATGGCTCTCTCAAAAGGTGTGTACAGCAAGGATGATTGTGGTAAACTAACAAGCAAATACACAAATAATACAAGACGCTCCAAGCAAAACACATATCATGTTGGTGAATAAAAATATAGCTCCAAGTAAATTACCGATGGAAGTGGACGAAAGAGGGGATGCCTTCCGGGGCATCCCCAAGCTTTGACTTTTTGGTGTCCTTGGATTATCTTAGAGGTTCCATGGGCATCCCCAAGCTTAGGCTCTTTCCACTCCTTGTTCCATAATCCATCAAAAGAATTCACCCAAAACTTGAGAACTTCACAACACAAAACTCAACAGAAATCTTGTGAGCTCCGTTAGAGAAAGAAAACAAAAGACTACTTCAAGGTACTGTAATGAACTCATTCTTTATTTATATTGGTGTTAAACCTACTGTATTCCAACTTCTCTATGGTTTATAAACTATTTTACTAGCCATAGATTCATCAAAATAAGCAAACAACACACGAAAAACAGAATCTGTCAAAAACAGAACAGTATGTAGCAATCTGTAGCTAACGCAAACTTATGAAACTCTAAAACTTCTACCAAAATAGGAAGTCCTGGAAAATTTGTTTATTGAAAAGAATCAAAAAGAATCAACGCAAAATCACGTTCCTGTTATTTATCATAACTAAATTTGTGCGCGCAAAGTTTCTGTTTTTCAGCAGAATCAAATCAACTATCATCGTAGGTTATCCTATAGGTTCTACTTGGCACAAACACTAATTAAAAGATAAAACCACGTCCAAACAGCGGCTAGATGGATTATTTATTCCTAAACAGAAGCAAAACAGAAAACACAATATAAAATTGGGTTGCCTCCCAACAAGCGCTATCGTTTAACGCCCCTAGCTAGGCATAAAAGCAAGGATAGATCTAGGTATTGCCATCTTTGGTAGGCAATCCATAAGTGGCTCTCATGATAGATTCATATGGTAATTTTATTTTCTTTCTAGGGAAGTGTTCCATGCCCTTATTTAAGGGAAATTGGAATCGAATATTCCCTTCCTTGATATCAATAATTGCACCAATCGGTCTAAGGAAAGGTCTACCAAGAATAATAGGACATGAAGGATTGCAATCTATATCAAGAATAATAAAATCTACGGGCACATAATTCCTATTTGCAACAATAAGAACATCATTAATTCTTCCCATAGGCTTTTTAATAGTGGAATCCGCAAGATGCAAGTTTAGAGAGCAGTCATCAAAATGACGGAAATCTAGCAAATCACATAAAGTTTTGGGAATAGTAGAGACACTGGCACCCAAATCACACAAAGCATGAAACTCATAATCTTTAATTTTAATTTTTATAGTAGGTTCCCACTCATCATAGAGTTTTCTAGGGATAGAAACTTTCAACTCAAGTTTTTCTTCATAAGATTGCATCAAGGCATCAACAATGTGTTCGGTGAAGGCCTTATTTTCACTATAAGCATGAGGAGAATCTAGCACGGATTGCAACAAGGAAATACAACCAATCAAAGAGCAATTTTCATAATTAAATTCCTTGAGATCCAAAATAGTGGGTTTAGCAACATCACGGTTTTTATTTATTTCAATCCCACTATCATCAAATTCATCATCAAGATCTAGAAACTCTGAATTCTTAGAACGCCTTCTAGGTAAAGGAAGATAATCTTCAGATTCATCAAGATTCATATTGCAAAAAAAGATTTAATGGGGGACACATCAATAACTTTTATATCTTCATCTTGATTTTCATAGGAATTGGAAGAACACGCTTTAATAAAGGCATCTTTGGAAGCACACATCCTAGCGGTTCTTTCCTTGCACTCATCAATGGAAATTCTCATGGCTTTGAGAGACTCATTGATATCATGTTTAGGAGGAATATATCTAAGCTTTAAAGAATCAATTTCAAGAGAAATTCTATCAACGTTCCTAGCCAAATCATCAACTTTAAGCAATTTCTCTTCAAGCAAAGCATTAAAATTCTTTTGTGAATTCATAAACTCTTTAACACTACTCTCAAATTTAGAGGGAATCTTATTAAAATTTCCATAAGAGTTGTTGTAGGAATTTCCAAAATTATTAGAAGGATTACTAGGATAAGGCCTTGGATTGAAATTCCCTCTATAAGCATTGTTTCCAAAATTATTCCTACCAACAAAATTCACATCCATAGATTCATTATTATTCTCAAGCAAAGTAGATAAAGGCATATCATTAGGATCAAGAGGAGTATTTTTAGGAGCAAAATCTTCATAAGTTCATCCATCTTTTCACTCAAAACATTGATTTCTTCTATAGCATGCACTTTTTTACTAGAAGATCTTTCGGTGTGCCATTGAGAATAATTAGCCATAATATTATCAAGCAATTTGGTAGCATCTCCTAACATGATTTCCATAAAAGTGCCTCCCGCGGCAGAATCTAAAAGATTTCTAGAAGCAAAATGCAATCCGGCATAAAAAATTTGTATGATCATCCATAAATTCAAACCATGAGTAGGGCAATTGCGAAGCATTAATTTCATTCTTTCCCAAGATTTGGCAACATGCTCATGATCAAGTTGTTTAAAATTCATGATATCGTTCCTAAGAGTGATAATCTTAGTGGGAGGAAAATACTTAGAGATAAAAGCATCTTTGCACTTGTTCCAAGAATCAATACTATTTTTAGGCAAAGATGAAAACCAAACTTTAGCACGATCTCTAAGTGAAAACAGAAATAACTTCAATTTGACAATATTGTTATCCGTATCTTTCTTCTTTTGCATATCACACAAATGAACAAAATTGTTTAGATGAGTAGTGGCATCTTCACTAGGAAGGCCAGCGAATTGATCTTTCATAACAAGATTCAACAAAGCGGTATTGATTTCACAAGACTCATCATTATTAAGAGGAGCAATCGGAGTACTAAGGAAATCATTATTATTGGTATTCGAGAAATCACACAATTTGGTATTATCTTGCGCCATGGCAACAAATAATCCAACACACAAGCAAACAGAAAGGCAACGAGAAAAAGGCAAACGGGAAAGAGAGGGCGAATAAAACGGCAAGGGTCAAGTGGGGGAGAGGAAAACGAGAGGCAAATGGCAAATAATGTAATGCAAGAGATAGGGATTGCGATGGGTACTTGGTTTTGTTGACTTGCTTGCGTGAGCCTCCCCGGCAAAGGCGCCAGAAATTCTTCTTGCTTCCTCTTGAGCACTGCGTTGGATTTCCTCGAAGAGGAGAGCATGATGCAGCAACGTAGCGTAAGTATTTCCCTCAGTTTTTGAGAACCAAGGTATCAATCTAGTAGGAGACCACGCACAAGTCCCTCGTACCTACACAAAACGATAGCAACTCGCAACCAACGCTTAGGGGTTGTCAATCCCTTCACGGTCACTTACGAGAGTGAGATCTGATAGAGATAATATTTTTGGTATTTTTGATAGATAGATGCAAAGTAAAAAGTAAAAGCAAAGTAAAAGCAAAGTAAAAGCAAAGCAAGTAAATAAAGTGATAGAGATTGATATGATGAGAATAGACCCGGGGGCCATAGGTTTCACTAGTGGCATCTCTCAAGAGCATAAGTATTCTACGGTGGGTGAACAAACTACTATTGAGCAATTGATAGAATTGGGCATAGTTATGATTATATCTAGGCAATGATCATGTATATAGGCATCACGTCCACAACAAGTAGATCGAATCTACTACTATTACTCCACTCATCGACCGCTATCCAGCATGTGAGGGAGTCCTGGTTTAGGGGGTGTCCGGATAGCCGAACTATCACCTTTGGCCGGACTCCTGGACTATGAAGATACAAGATTGAAGACTTCATCCCGTGTCCGGATGGGACTTTCCTTGGCGTGGAAGGCAAGCTTGGCGATACGGATATATAGATCTCCCACCATTGTAACCGACTCTGTGTAACCCTAGCCCTCTTCAGTGCCTATATAAACCGGAGGGTTTTACTCCGTAGGACGAACAACAATCATACCATAGGCTAGCTTCTAGGGTTTAGCCTCTCTGATCTCGTGGTAGATCTACTCTTGTACTACCCATATCATCAATATTAATCAAGCAGGAGTTGGGTTTTACCTCCATCGAGAGGGCCCAAACCTGGGTAAAAACATCGTGTCCCTTGTCTCCTGTTACCATCCGCCTAGACGCACAGTTCGGGACCCCCTACCCGAGATCCGCCGGTTTTGAGACCGACATTGGTGCTTTCATTGAGAGTTCCTCTGTGTCGTCATCTTTAGGCCCGATGGCTCCTCCGATCATCAACAACGATGCGGTCCAGGGTGAGACTTTTCTCCCTAGACAGATCTTCGTATTCGGCGGCTTTGCACTACGGGCCAATTCGCTTGGCCATCTGGAGCAGATTGAAAGCTATGCCCCTGGCCATCAGGTCAGATTTGGAAGTTTGAACTACACGGCTGACGTCCGTGGAGACTTGATCTTCGACGGGTTCGAGCCACAGCCAAACGCGCCGCACTATCACGATGGGCATGATCTAGCTCTGCCACCAGACAGAGCTCTGAAGGCCGCACAAGTGTCCGCTCCGACCCTTAGCTCAAAGCCTACTGCGCCGATCGAGTACGGGTGGCTGGACACCGCCTCGGGGGCTGCTATCTCTACGGCGATTGAGCCGAACACCAACCATGTCCTTTGTGAAGCTCCTGACTCCAAGGTGCCGGACTCCTCTCCGGACTCCGAACCTTCCGCGCCCCTGCCAATCAAATCCGATTGGGCGCCGATCATGGAGTTCACTGCCGTGGACATCTTTCAGCACTCGCCCTTTGGCAACATCCTGAATTCACTAAAGTCTCTCTCTTTATCAGGAGAGCCCTGGCCGGATTATGGTCAGGAAGGTTGGGATGCGGACGACGAAGAAATTCAAAGCCCACCCACCACCCACTTCATAGCCACTGTCGATGATTTAACCGACATGCTCGACTTCGACTCCGAAGACATGGACAGTATGGACGACGATGCAGGAGACGACCAAGAACCAGCGCCTACAGGGCACTAGAAGGCCACCTCGTCATACGACATATACATGGTGGACATCCCAAAGGATGGGAATGGCGATGGAACAACGGAGGATGACCCCTCCAAGAAACAGCCTAAGCGCCGGCGTCAGCGGCGCCGCTCTAAATCCCGCCACAGCAAAAACGGCGATTCCGGCACCGGAGACAATAACACCCCGGACGGTGCCGAAGAAAACCCCCTCCAGCAGGATTCAGCGCAGGAGGAAGGATAAGCCAACCCTCATGATAGAGCGGCAGACAAAGAGGTAGAAGACGATAATTACATGCCTCCCTCCAAAGACGAGGCAAGCCTCGACGACGACGAATTCATCGTGCCTGAGGATAACGTCGAACAAGAGCATTTCAAACGCAGGCTTATGGCCACGGCATGCAGCCTCAAGAAAAAGAAGCAATAGCTTAGAGCTGACCAAGATTTGCTAACCGACAGATGGACTGAAGTCCTGGCGGCCGAAGAGTACGAACTCGAATGCCCCTCCAAGAGCTACCCAAAACGCAGGCCGCTACCCCGATTAGAGGAGGAAGCACCTAAACCTACATCACCAGCGCATAATACGGCCGACCGGCCACCTCGTGGCCGCGACAGAGAGGCCTCTCGGCCCTCCACTCAAGCCGCACCCCGGCACCGCTCCAAAAATACCAAGGTGCGGGAAAATGCGCCAGACCTGCGGGATATATTGGAGGACAAGGCAAGGCAAACAAGATCGATCTACGGATCACGTGGGCGCCCCATGATACGTGATGATAACTGTCACGCCGGATATGGCAATTCCGGCTGGGCCGAACACAGTAGACAAAGCTCACTTGAGCTGCGTCGTGATATAGCCCAATACAGAGGCGCCGCACACCCACTATGCTTCATAGATGAAGTGATGGATCATCAAATCCCTGAGGGTTTCAAACCCGTAAACATTGAATCATACGATGGCACAACAGATCATGCGGTTTGGACCGAGGATGGCCCGCGGTGATGATCTACACGCCATCAAATACCTCCCACTCAAGCTTAAAGGACCAGCTCAGCATTGGCTTAATAGCTTGCCAACAGAGTCAATTGGTTGTTGGGAATGTTGGGGAACGTAGCAGAAATTCAAAATTTTCCTACGAATCACCAAGATCTATCTATGGAGAAACCAGCAACGAGGGGAAGGAGAGTGCATCTACATACCCTTGTAGATCGCTAAGCGGAAGCGTTCAAGAGAACGGGGTTGAAGGAGTCATACTCGTCGTGATTCAAATCACCGGAGATCCTAGTGCCGAACGGACGGCACCTCCGCGTTCAACACACGTACAGCCCGGTGACGTCTCCCACGCCTTGATCCAGCAAGGAGAGAGGGAGAGGTTGAGGAAGACTCCATCCAACAGCAGCACAACGGTGTGGTGGTGATGGAGGAGCGTGGTAGTCCTGCAGGTCTTCGCCAAGCACCGCGAGATATGAGGAGAAGGGAGAGAGGTAGGGCTGCACCAAGAGGAGAAGTTCTCATGTTCTGGGCTGCTCCAATGCCTCAAGTATATATAGGGGGAAGGGGGGTGCGCCCCCTTTAGGGTTTCCCACCTCAAGGGGTGCGGCCAGCCCTAGATGGGACTTGGAGGGGGCGGCCAAGAGGGGGAGAGAGGGGGCGTGCCCTAGGGTGGGCCTATAGGCCCATCTGCACCTAGGGTTTCCCCTCTCCCCTCCTAGCTGCGCCTTGGGCAAGGGTGGGAGGCGCACCAGCCCACTCTGGGGCTGGTCCCTTTCCACTCTAGGCCCATGCAAGCCTCCGAGGCCAGTGGCCCCACTTGGTGGAACCCCGGGACCCTCCCGGTGGTCCCGATACGTTACCGATAAAACCCGAAACTTTTCCGCTGACCAAAACAGGACTTCCCATATATAAATCTTTACCTCCGGACCATTCCGGAACTCCTCCTGACGTCCGGGATCTCATCCGGGACTCCGAACAACATTCGGTAACCACATACAAACTTCCTTTATAACCCTAGCGTCATCGAACCTTAAGTGTGTAGACCCTACGGGTTCGGGAGACATGTAGACATGACCGAGACGTTCTCCGGTCAATAACCAACAGCGGGATCTGGATACCCATGTTGGCTCCCACATGTTCCACGATGATCTCATCGGACGAACCACGATGTCAAGGACTCAATCGATCCCGTATACAATTCCCTTCGTCTAGCGGTATTTTACTTGCCCGAGATTCGATCGTCGGTATACCGATACCTTGTTCAATCTCGTTACCGGCAAGTCTCGTTACTCGTTCCGTAACACATCATCCCGTGATCAACCCCTTGGTCACATTGTGCACATTATGATGATGTCCTACCGAGTGGGCCCAGAGATACCTCTCCGTTTACACGGAGTGACAAATCCCAGTCTCGCTTCGTGCCAACCCAACAGACACTTTCGGAGATACCTGTAATGCACCTTTATAGCCACCCAGTTATGTTGTGACGTTTGGTACACCCAAAGCATTCCTACGGTATCCGGGAGTTGCACAATCTCATGGTCTAAGGAAAAGATACTTGACATTAGAAAATCTTTAGCATACGAACTACACGATCTTTGTGCTAGGCTTAGGATTGGGTCTTGTCCATCACATCATTCTCCTAATGATGTGATCCCGTTATCAACGACATCCAATGTCAATAGCCAGGAAACCATGACTATCTGTTGATCACAACGAGCTAGTCAACTAGAGGCTCACTAGGGACATATTGTGGTCTATGTATTCCCACGTGTATTACGATTTCCGGATAATACAGTTATAGCATGAATAAAAGACTATTATCATGAACAAATAAATATAATAATAACACTTTTATCATTGCCTCTAGGGCATATTTCCAACAGTCTCCCACTTGCACTAGAGTCAATAATCTAGTTCACATCACCATGTGATTAACACTGACAGGTCACATCACCATGTGACCAACATCCAAAGAGTTTACTAGTTCACATCATCATGTGATTAAGACTCAATGAGTTCTGGGGTTTGATCATGTTCTGCTTGTGAGAGAGGTTTTAGTCAACGGATCTGTAACATTTAGATCCGTATGTACTTCGCAAATTTCTAGGTCATATTGTAAATGCTGCTTCCACGCTCCACTTGGAGCTATTCCAAATGGTTGCTCCACTATACGTATCCGGTTTGCTACTTAGAGTCATTCGGATAGGTGTTAAAGCTTGCATCAACGTAACCCTTTACGCCGAACTCTTTATCACCTCCATAATCGAGAAACATATCCTTATTCCTCTAAGGATAACTTTGACCGCTATCCGATGATCCACTCCTTGATCACCTTTGTACTCTCTTGCCAGACATGTGGCAAAGCACACATCAGGTGCGGTACTTAGCATAGCATACTGTAGAGCCTACGTCTAAAGCATAGGGGACGACCTTCGTCCTTTCTCTCTTTTCTGCCGAGGTCGAGCTTTAAGTCTTAACTTCGTACCTTACAAATCAGGCAAGAACTTCTTCTTTGACTGATCCATCTTGAACACCTTCAAGATCATGTCAAGGTATGTGCTCATTTGAAAGTATTATTAAGCATTTTGATCTATCCTTATAGATCTTGATGCTCAATGTTCAAGTAGCTTAATCCAGGTTTTCTATTGAAAAACACCTTTCAAATAACCCTATATGCTTTCTAGAAAATCATTTCTGATCATCAACATGTCAACAACATATACTCATCAGAAAATCTATAGTGCTCCCACTCACTTCTTTGGAAATACAAGTTTCTCATAAACTTTGTACAAACCCAAAATCTTTGATCATCTTATCAAAGCGCACATTCCAACTCCGAGATGCTTACTCCAGTCCTTAGAAGGATTGCTGGAGCTAGCATACCTTTTAGCATCCTTAGGATCGACAAAACCTTTCTGATTGTATTACATACAACCTTTCCTTACAAAAACTGGTAAGGAAACTCGTTTTGACATCCATCTGCCAGATTTCATAAATGCAGCTAATGCTAACATGAATCCGACGGACTTAAGCATCACTACGGATGAGAAAATCTCATCATAGTCAATTCCTTGAACTTGTGAGAAACTCTTCGCCACAAGTCGAGCTTCATAGATGGTGACATTACCATCCACGTCCGTCTTCTTCTTAAAGATCCATTTATCTCAATGGCTTGCTGATCATCGGGCAAGTCCACCAAAGTCCATGCTTTGTTCTGATACATGGATCCTATCTCGGATTTCATGGCTTCTAACCATTTGTTGGAATTTGGGCCCACCATCGCTTCTCCATAGCTCGTAGGTTCATTGTTGTCTAGCAACATGACCTTCAAGACAGGATTACTGTACCATTCTGAAGTAGTACGTATCCTTGTCACCCTACGAGGTACGGTAATGACTTGATCCGAAACTTCATGATCACTATCATAAGCTTCTACTTCAATTGGTGTAGGTGCCACATGAACAACTTCCTGTGCCCTGCTACACACTTGTTGAAGTGACGGTTCAATAACCTCATCAAGTCTCCACCATTCTCCCACTCAATTCTTTCGAGAGAAACCTTTCCTCGAGAAAGGACCCGATTCAAGAAACAATCCATATTGCTTTCGGATCTGAATTAGGAGGTATACCCAACTGTTTTGGGTGTCCTATGAAGATGCATTTTATCCGCTTTGGGTTCGAGCTTATCAACCTGAAACTTTTTCACATAAGCGTCGCAGCCCCAAACCTTTAAGAAACGACAACTTAGGTTTCTCTAAACCATAATTCATACGGTGTCATCTCAACGGAATTACGTGGTGCCCTATTTAAAGTGAATGTGGTTGTCTCTAATGCCTAACCCATAAACTATCGTGGTAATTCGATAAGAGACATCATGGTATGCATCATATCCAATAGGGTGCAGTTATGATGTTCGGACACACCATCACACTACGGTGTTCCAGGTGGTATTAATTGCGAAACAATTTCCACAATGTCTTAATTGTGTGCCAAAACTTGTAACTCAGATATTCATCTCTATGATCATATCATAGACATTTTATCCTCTTGTCACAATGATCTTCTACTTCACTCTGAAATTACTTGAACCATTCAATAATTCAGACTTGTGTTTCATCAAGTAAATATTCTCAACATCTACTCGAATCATCTGTGAAGTAAGAATATAACGATATTCACTGCATGCCTCAGCACTCATTGGACTGCACACATCAAAATGTGTTACTTCCAAAAAGTTGCTATCTTGTTCCATCTTACTGAAAACGAGGCTTTTCAGTCATCTTGCCCATGTGGTATGATTTGCATATCTCAAGTGATTCAAAATCAATTGAGTCCAAATGATCCATCTGCATGGAGTTTCTTCATGCGTATACACCAATAGACATGGTTCGCATGTCTCAAACTTTTCAAAAACGAGTGAGTCCAAAGATCCATCAACATGGAGCTTCTTCATGCGTTTTATACCATTATGACTTACATGGCAGTGCCACAAGTAAGTGGTACTATCATTACTATCTTATATCTTTTGGCATGAAAATGTGTATCACTACGATCGAGATTCAATAAACCATTCCTTTAGGTGCAAGACCATTGAAGGTATTATTCAAATAAATAGAGTAACCATTATTCTCTTTAAATGAATAACCGTATTGCGATAGACATAATCCAATCATGTCTATGCTCAACGCAAACACACAATGACAATTATTCAGGTTTAATAATAATCTTGATGGTAGAGGGAGCGTGCGATGTTTGATCACATCAAACTTGGAAACACTTCCAACACATATCGTCAGCTCACCTTTAGCTAGTCTCCATTTATTCCGTAGCTCTTTTATTTCGAGTTACTAACACTTAGCAACCGAACCGATATCTAATACCCTGGTGCTACTAGGAGTACTAGTAAAGTACACGTTAACATAATGTATATCCAATATACTTCTATCGACCTTGCCCGCCTTCTCATCTACCAAGTATCTAGGGTAATTCCGCTCTAGTGACCATTCCCCTTATCACAGAAGCACTTAGTTTCAGGTTTGGGTTCAACCTTGGGTTTCTTCACTGGTGCAGCAACTGATTTGCCGTTTCATGAAGTATCCCTTTCTTGCCCTTGCCCTTCTTGAAACTAGTGGTTTCACCAACCATCAACAATTGATGCTCCTTCTTGATTTCTACTTTCGCGGTGTCAAACATCACGAATATCTCAAGGATCATCATATCTATCCCTGATTTGTTATAGTTCATCACAAAGCTCTAGCAGCTTGGTGGTAATGACTTTGGAGAAACACTACTATCTCATCTGGAAGATCAACTCCCACTCGATTCAAGTGATTGTTGCACTCAGACAATCTGAGCACAAGCTCAACGATTGAGCTTTTCTCCCTTAGTTTGCAGGCTAAGAAAATCGTCGGAGGTCTTATACCTCATGACGTGGGCACGAGCCTGAAATCCCAATTTCAGCCCTCGAAACATCTCATATGTTCCGCGATGTTTTGAAAAACGTCTTTGGTGCCTCTACTTAAACCATTTAACTGAACTATCACGTAGTTATCAAAACGTGTTCGCAACATCCACAAACGACGTTTGGGGCTCAGCTCACTGAGCGGTGCATTAAGGACATAAGCTTTCTACTGTCCGCATAATCGCTACTGTCAACTTTCAACTTTATTTTCTCTCGGAACATATCTAAACAGTGGAACTAAAGGGCGAGCTTACGACATAATTTGCAAAAGGTCTTTTGACTATGTTCAAGATAATTAAGTTCATCTTATGAACTCCCACTCAGATAGACATCCCTCTGGTCATCTAAGTGATTACATGATCCGAGTCAACTAGGCCGTGTCCGATCATCATGTGAGACGGACTAGTCATCATCGGTGAACATCTTCATGTTGATCGTATCTACCATACGACTCATGCTCGACCTTTTGGTCTCCGTGTTCCGAGGCCATGTCTGTACATGCTAGGCTCGTCAAGTTAACCCTAAGTGTTTTCGCTGTGTAAAACTGTCTTACACCCGTTGTATGTGAACGTAAGAATCCATCACACCCGATCATCACGTGGTGCTTAGAAGCGACGAACTGTAGCAACGGTGCACAGTTAGGGGAGAACACTTCTTGAAATTTTGTAAGGGATCATCTTATTTACTACCGTCGTCCTAAGTAAACAAGATGCATAAACATGATAAACATCACATGCAATCAAATAGTGACATGATATGGCCAATATCGTTTTGCTCCTTTTGATCTTCATCTTCGGGGCTCCATGATCATCATCGTCACCGGCATGACACCATGATCTCCATCATCATGATCTCCATCATCGTGTCTTCATGAAGTTGTCACGCCAACGACTACTTCTACTTCTATGGCTAACGCGTTTAGCAATAAAGTAAAGTAATTTACATGGCGTTGTTCAATGACACGCAGGTCATACAATAAATAAAGACAACTCCTATGGCTCCTGCCGGTTGTCATACTCATCGACATGCAAGTCGTGAATCCTATTACAAGAACATGATCAATCTCATACATCACATATCATTCATCACATTCTTCTTGGCCATATCACATCACATAGCATACCCTGCAAAAACAAGTTAGACGTCCTCTAATTGTTGTTTGCATGTTTTACGTGGCTGCTGTGGGTTTCTAGCAAGAACGTTTCTTACCTACGCAAAACCACAACGTGATATGCCAATTGCTATTTACCCTTCATAAGGACCCTTTTCATCGAATCCGTTCCGACTAAAGTGGGAGAGACTGGCACCCGCTAGCCACCTTATGCACCAAGTGCATGTCAATCGGTGGAACCTGTCTCACGTAAGAGTACGTGTAAGGTCGGTCCGGGCCGCTTCATCCCACAATACCGTCGAAACAAGATTGGACTAGTAACGGTAAGCATATTGAACAACATCAACGCCCACAACTACTTTGTGTTCTACTCGTGCAAAGAATGTACACAATAGGCCTAGCTCATGATGCCACTGTTGGGGAACGTAGCAGAAATTCAAAATTTTCCTACGAGTCACCAAGATCTATCTATGGAGAAACCAGCAACGAGGGGAAGGAGAGTGCACCTACATACCCTTGTAGATCGCTAAGCGGAAGCGTTCAAGAGAACGGGGTTGAAGGAGTCGCACTCGTCGTGATTCAAATCACCGGAGATCCTAGTGCCGAACGGACGGCACCTCCGCGTTCAACACACGTACAGCCCGGTGACGTCTCCCACGCCTTGATCCAGCAAGGAGAGAGGGAGAGGTTGAGGAAGACTCCATCCAAGAGCAGCACAACGGCGTGGTGGTGATGGAGGAGCGTGGTAGTCCTGCAGGGCTTCGCCAAGCACCGCGAGATATGAGGAGAAGGGAGAGAGGTAGGGCTGCACCAAGAGGAGAAGTTCTCATGTTCTGGGCTACTCCAATGCCTCAAGTATATATAGGGGGAAGGGGGGCTGCGCCCCCTTTAGGGTTTCCCACCCCAAGGGGTGCGGCCAGCCCTAGATGGGACTTGGAGGGGGCGGCCAAGAGGGGGAGAGAGGGGGCGCGCCCTAGGGTGGGCCTATAGGCCCATCTGCACCTAGGGTTTCCCCTCTCCCCTCCTAGTTGCGCCTTGGGCAAGGATGGGAGGTGCACCAGCCCACTCTGGGGCTGATACCTTTCCACTCTAGGCCCATGCAAGCCTCCGGGGCCGGTGGCCCCACTTGGTGGACCCCCGGGACCCTCCCGGTGGTCCCGGTACGTTACCGATAAAACCTGAAACTTTTCCGGTGACCAAAACAGGACTTCCCATATATAAATCTTTACCTCCGGACCATTCCGGAACTCCTCGTGACGTCCGGGATCTCATCCGGGACTCCGAACAACATTCAGTAACCACATACAAACTTCCTTTATGACCCTAGCGTCATCGAACCTTAAGTGTGTAGACCCTATGGGTTCGGGAGACATGTAGACATGACCGAGACGTTCTCCGGTCAATAACCAACAGCGGGATCTGGATACCCATGTTGGCTCCCACATGTTCCATGACGATCTCATCGGATGAACCACGATGTCAAGGACTCAATCGATCCCGTATACAATTCCCTTCGTCTAGCGGTATTTTACTTGCCCGAGATTCGATCGTCGGTATACCGATACCTTGTTCAATCTCGTTACCGGCAAGTCTCTTTACTCGTTCCGTAACACATCATCCCGTGATCAACCCCTTGGTCACATTGTGCACATTATGATGATGTCCTACCGAGTGGGCCCAGAGATACCTCTCCGTTTACACGTTGTGACAAATCCCAGTCTCGATTCGTGCCAACCCAACAGACACTTTCAGAGATACCTGTAATGCACCTTTATAGCCACCCAGTTACGTTGTGATGTTTGGTACACCCAAAGCATTCCTACGGTATCCGGGAGTTGCACAATCTCATGGTCTAAGGAAAAGATACTTGACATTAGAAAAGCTTTAGCATACGAACTACACGATCTTTGTGCTAGGCTTAGGATTGGGTCTTGTCCATCACATCATTCTCCTAATGATGTGATCCCGTTATCAACGACATCCAATGTCAATAGCCAGGAAACCATGACTATCTGTTGATCACAACGAGCTAGTCAACTAGAGGCTCACTAGGGACATATTGTGGTCTATGTATTCACACGTGTATTACGATTTCCGGATAATACAGTTATAGCATGAATAAAAGACTATTATTATGAACAAAGAAATATAATAATAACACTTTTATCATTGCCTCTAGGGCATATTTGCAACAGGGAAGACCTGGAAGCCGCATTCCTCGACAATTTTCAGGGCACTTATGTGCGACCACCAGACGCCGATGACCTAAGCCACATAATTCAGCAGCCAAAGGAATCGGCCAGACAATTCTGGACACGGTTCCTAACCAAGAAAAATCAAATTGTTGACTGTCCGAATGCAGAGGCCCTTGCAGCCTTCAAACGTAACATCCACGACGAGTGGCTTGCCCGGCACCTAGGACAGGAAAAGCTGAAATCCATGGAAGCCCTCACAACACTCATGACCCGCTTTTGCGCGGGAGAGGACAGCTGGCTAGCTCGTAGTAACAACATGACCAAGAGCCCTGGTAATTTGGATACCAAGGACGGCAACGGCAGGTCGCTTCGCAACAAGCACAAGCGCTGCATTAATGGCGATAATGCTGAAGATACGGCAGTCAATGTCGGATTCAGAGGCTCTAAACCCGGTCAGCGGAAAAAGCCATTCAAAAGAAATACTCCGGGCCCGTCCAATTTGGACCGAATACTCGATCGCTCGTGCCAGATACACGGCACCCTCGAAAAATCAGCCAATCACACCAACAGGGATTGTTAGGTGTTTAAGCAGGCAGGCAAGTTAAATGCCGAAAACAATGACAAGGGGCTGCATAGCGACGACGAGGAGGAGCCCCGGCCTCCAAACAATAGAGGACAGAAGGGCTTCCCCCCACAAGTGCGGACGGTGAACATGATATACGCAACCCACATACCCAAAAGGGAGCGGAAGCATGCACTAAGGGACGTATATGCGATGGAGCCAGTCGCCCCAAAGTTCAATCTGTGGTCCTCCTGCCCGATCACTTTCGATCGAAGGGACCACCCCACTAGCATCCGCCATGGCAGATTCGCCGCATTGGTTCTAGACCCAATCATTGACGGATTTCACCTCACTAGAGTCCTGATGGACGGCGGCAGCAGCCTGAACCTGCTTTATAAGGATACAGTGCGCAAAATGGGCATAGACCCCTCAAGGATTAAACCCACAAAGACGACCTTCAAAGGCGTCATACCAGGTGTAGAGGCCAACTGTACAAGCTCAGTTACACTTGAAGTGGTCTTCGGATCCCCGAATAACTTCCGAAGCAAGGAGTTAATCTTCGACATAGTCCCATTCTGCAGCGGCTATCATGCACTACTCGGACGAACCGCATTTGCAAAGTTCAATGCGGTGCCGCACTACGCATACCTCAAGCTCAAGATGCCAGGCCCTCGAGGAGTCATTACGATCAACGGAAACACTGAATGCTCTCTCCGAACGGAGGAGCATACGGCGGCCCTCGCGGCGGAAGTACAAAGTAGCCTCTCAAGGCAATTCTCGAGTCCGGCTATTAAATGTCTGGACACCGTCAAGCACGCCCGGAGTAACCTATAACAAGACCTCTTGGCACATCCCGATCACGCGTAGCAATCCGGCCCCAACCCCAGCCCTCGCGAAATTTCGAAACTAGTACTACGCGTACATAATTACGCTCTGGAAATACCATGGGAATAGGGGGAGGGGCACGACCACGGCAGGCCCAGAATGCGGCTCAACCGCACCAGAGGCTCCCAATTGCATCATTCTTTTTTTTACTTTCAGGACTCCTTTCTCAAGAAGCCCTGTCCGGCAGTAGAATCGCCGAACACATGATGCAACAGCCAGGGAAGCAGAAAGCTACGTCGAGTGTCCAGGTGGTCTCTATAACGAGCAGTATACTTGTTTTACATATCATCCCGCAGCTCGCTCCTGGAGGGGGACATGTCAAATAGTCCCGTCCCTTGCTTATCGCACTATTTGTATCGTTCTGCTTTTACCGCAGCTTTTTTGAATAAACAATGCATAGCTTTTGCCTATTATTGCATTCCTTTTTTATCTATATATGTTCACTTATGACATGTTGCATCCGTACGCTCTGGTACGGCCAAATACACCAGGGGCTTAAGTACCCCAAAATATGGTGTGATAAGTCCGAACACTTTCACAAGTGCGGCACCCCGAACTTATAGCATTATATGCATCGTCTCCGAATCATGTCTTGGGTCAATAGTTGGGTTTGCCCGGCTCCCATGTTTTGGTACCTTACGTTCCGTTATATCGGCTAAGGTAGCGCTGGGAGAACCACTGTGATTGTGCCTCGGTTGAGCTAGGTTAAGCACCTCAGTGGAGAAAGCTAAAACTGATCGTCATGATAGGGCGAGAGCCGGTCGCTGTTCGAGAGGTTTTCGAGTCCCTAAAGACTTATGCCGCTTAGAGCGAGGAGTCGGCTTTGTCCGGCCCAGGCGTGGATAGTGCCCTAAACTCGGTCTTCCGAATACTAGGGGCTTCGCCGAAATTTAAAATTACAGAATTCTATGGCTAAGTGAGAGTGTTCAAGCATTATAGTCTGGTTGCCTTGTTCGTTGCGTTGAGCGCCTCCCTCGAAGGACCCAAGAATGGGAAAAAGAGCGCTCAAGTTTATGCCGAACACCCCAGCACTCGTGGCATGGGGGCAGAAGCCGATGACTCGCCATCTCTCAAATTTAATAAACGGCCGCACATAAGGCAATTTTTTAAATTCACAAGCGTTGCTTAGCGCATATGAACAAGTTTTCAAGCGTACAGGATAACAAATGTGAGTTTACTCAAAAATTACATCTTTGGAGCATTCACCCGCTATAAGGCGGGCACCCTTCAGGACGCCCTCATAATACATCTTGGGCTTGCGATACTCCCTGCCCGGCAGTGGAGCGTCCGTCACAAGCTTCTCAGCATCCATCTTGCCCCAGTGCACTTTAGCACGGGCAAGGGCCCTACGGGCACCTTCGATACAGACGGAGCGCTTGACGACTTCAATCCAGGGACATGCGTCCACCAGCCGCCTCACCAGCCCGAAGTAGCTCCCAGGCATGGCTTCCTTAGGCCATAGCCGAACTATGAGGCCCTTCATGGCCTGTTCGGCCACCTTATGGAGCTCGACCAGCTGCTTCAGCTGGTCGCTCAAGGGCACCGGGTGTCCGGCCTCAGCATGCTAAGACCAGAACACCTTCTCCGTCGAGCTCCCCTCCTCGGCCCGGTAGAATGCGGCAGCGTCGAACACACTGCGGGGCAGATCTGTGAATGCTCCTGGAGAGCTCCGGATTCGGGTAAGTAACAAGTAATTCACTTTCACGTGCTTGCTTTGCATGAATAATGCCTTACCCGCCACTATCTTCTTCATTGCCTCAATTTCCTGGAGGGCTTTTTGGGCTTCGGCCTTAGCGGCTTTGGCGCTCTCAAGAGCCGAGGCGAGCTTGGACTCTCGAGTCTTTGAGTCACGCTCCAAACTCTCGTGTTTTTCCAGGAGAGCCTGGAGCTCTTGTCGCACCTCTGCCACCCGCACCTCCTGCTTCTCTCACTCGGTGCGTTCCGCGGCCGCATTGCTTTCGGCCTTGGACACCGCTTCCTTCAGGGTCACCACCTCGTTCGTGGCCCCTGCAATTCTCACTTTATTCCTGTTATTTTTTGCAACCACATCTTTTACATACTTCCATAAGGTATTACTTACCTTCCTTGTCCTCGAGCTGCTTTTTGGCAAGGCCGAGCTCGTTCTCGGACTGCTCGAGGCTCTGCTTCAATGCATTGACCTCCGCAGTCAGTGCGGCAGAGGTCAGCAGCGCAGCCTGCACTCCCATATTGACATACTTATGTTAGACTCCTGCGTACATCTTTTTAGATCCTCAGTTCGGCTTTTCTTTCCGAACACCAAACTGAGCATCAGGGGCTACTGTCTATGCGGTAATATTTTTACATATCTTAAATACATACCTCAAAGCCTGTTAAAAGGCTGGCACAGGCTTCAGTCAGCCTGCTCTTGGCGGACTGAACTTTCCAGATCACCACACTCATAACAGTGCAGTGCTCCTCGTTGATGGAGGCGCCGTTAAGCACCTCCAGCAAATTATCCGGTGCCTCCGGTTGGACGGAGGTCACCGGTGTCGCAATCTCGCCCTTCTTGCAAAGTGGTCGCCTGCCGGACTCCGGAACCACTGAAGGTTCTGTTGCGGAGTCCGGCCCAGGGCCGGACTTAGAGCCCTTTGGGGTTTTATCCCCCTCGCGCATGGAGTCCGGGAGGTTGCCTTGCGGCGCCTCCTGGACCACCTCCTCCTGGCCGGGCCCCTTTTGGGACCCCACCTCGGCGTCATTCGCAGCGCGAGGAGAGGAGGCAGCCGGAAGTGAGGTGCTGTTCACGTCCGACGAATCCAGGGAGCCGCTCATTGAAGCGTCGAGCTCATCCTTGGGCGGGCTGCAGGGTTATATTCGGCGTTAGGAGATACTGTGCGACAAATGAAACGCCATGAGTTATTCTGGTATCCGGACACTTACAATTTTGCCAGGGGCTTAGCCCTCGGTGGCCACTCCTCTTCGCCGTCGTCGGCATTGGTGGAGTAGTCCGGAGGAAGGGTCCTTCCCTTCTTGGACCCTCCGGCCTCCCCAGTTGGGGTGGCCTTCCTTTCCTTCTCCCCCCCGCTGGGGCAGAGGCCTCTTTTTCCTCCTCCTCGTCTTTGCGGGAGGAGTCCGCCTCGGAGTCATCGGACGATGAGTCCGACAACACCTAGCGCCGGGAACTCCTTCGAGTTCCCGTGGCCTTCTTCTTGGCCTTCTTCTCTGGCACCACGTGAGGTGCCGGAACCAGCGGCCCCGTCAATCGGGCGTCCGCTGGGTCTTCTGGCAAGGGAGCCGGACAGTTAACCTGCCCGGACGTCTTCTGCCAGGCCTGTCAAAGGTAAGGCAGTTTAGATCCCGCATAGAGTCAAACTATGGATAAAAAGAGTCCCGTAAAGGGTAAAGTAGCTTACCTCGCTGGCTTGATGCTGCGAGCTGTATCCACGATCTTCGGTAGCGGATGCGGGAGCCTCGGCGCCCTTGAACAGCACCTTCCAGGCATCTTCCGTATGTAGTGTCGAAGAGCCTGCTCAAGGTTTGGTGCTGTGCCGGATGAAACTCCCACAAGCTGAAGGCCCGTTGTTGGCACGGGTGGATCCGGTGGATGAGCATGACCCGGACTACGTTGACAAGCTTGAGCTTCTTGTTCACCAGGATTTGGATGCAGGATTGAAGTCCGGTCAGCTCTTCCGAATTACCCCACGTCAAGCCCGTCTCTTTCCAGGAGCTGAGCCGTGTAGGTAAGCCAGATCGGAATTCGGGGGCCGCCACCCATTTCGGGTCACGCGGCTCGGTGATATAGAACCACCCCGATTGCCACCCCTTTATTGTCTCCACGAAAGAGCCCTCGAGCCATAGGACGTTGGGCATCCTGCCCACGATGGCACCTCCGCACTCCGCCTGGCGGCCGCCCACTACCTTCGGCTTGACATTGAAGGTCTTCAGCCATAAGCCGAAGTGGGGCTGGATGCAGAGGAAGGCCTCGCACACAACGATGAACGCCGAGATGTTGAGGATGAAATTCGGGGCCAGATCATGAAATCCAGGCCGTAGTAGAACATGAGCCCCCGGACAAATGGGTGAAGTGGAAAACCTAGTCCGCGGAGGAAGTGGGTGAGGAACACCACCCTCTCATGGGGCCTGGGGGTGGGGATAAGCCGCCCCTTGTCGGGGAGCTGATGCGCGATGTCGCTGGACACGTATCCGGCCTTCCGCAGCTTTTTGATGTGCCCCTCCGTGATGGAGGATACCATCCACTTGCCTCCCCCTCCGGACATGGCTGGGGAAGGTTGAGGCAAGATGTGCGGACTTGAGCGGTGGAGCTTGAGTGCGCGGAAATGGATGAGCAAAGGAGGAAGAAGGCGTGTGTGAAAAAGTGGATCCTTATCCCCTTATATGGACGGACGAAGCTATGCGTCCCCACCAGCCTGGTAAAACTCGCTTATCTCCCAAGCGCCGTAATCAATGGCGCGGTTGGGTTACCCACGCCCGTATTGATGGAATCCCGGAATAAGGGGACATCATCTCTGCTTTGACAAGACGTGCCAAGGAAACCGCCTCGCTAAAAGCGCTGAGGTGGGACAGTAAAAACGATTCGAATAAAGGCCTGGCCGTGGTGTGATGTCACGCCGCGGAATACGTCAGCAGATTGAATTTGTGTAAATATTATTCTCTCTACGGTGGTATCTGGAACTTATTTTGCAGATCCGAACACTATCCTTGTGTTCGAAATCTTCTATGAAGTATTCGGAGGAGGAACCCGCCTTGCGATGCTGAAGACAATATGCACGCCGGACTCGTCGTCATTGAAGCCTGGTTCAGGGGCTACTGAGGGAGTCCTAGATTAGGGGGTGTCTGGATAGCCAAACTATCACCTTTCGCCGGACTCCTGGACTATGAAGATACAAGATTGAAGACTTCATCCTGTGTTCGGATGGGACTTTCCTTGGCGTGGAAGGCAAGCTTGGCGATATGAATATGTAGATCTCCTACCATTGTAACCGACTCTGTGTAACCCCAACCCTCTTCAGTGCCTATATAAACCGGAGGGTTTTAGTCCGTAGGAAGAACAACAATCATACCATAGGCTAGCTTCTAGGGTTTAGCCTCTCTGATCTCGTGGTAGATCTACTCTTGTACTACCCATATCATCAATATTAATCAAGCAGGAGTAGGGTTTTACCTCCATCGAGAGGGCCCAAACCTGGGTAAAAACATCGTGTCCCTTGTCTTCTGTTACCATCCGCCTAGACGCACAGTTCGGGACCCCCTACCCGAGATCCGCCGGTTTTGACACCGACACCACGCATCTAGAGTATTAAGTAAAGACAGAGTAACGCCTTAAGCAAGATGACATAATGTAGAGGGATAAATTCATGCAATATGATAAAAACCCCATCTTGTTATCCTAGATGGCAACAACACAATACGTGCCTTGTAACCCATTCTGTCACTGAGTAAGGCCACCGCAAGATTGAACCCAAAGCTAAGCACTTCTCCCATTGCAAGAACTACCAATCTAGTTGGCCAAACCAAAAAGGATAATTCGAAGAGACTTGCAAAGATAACTCAATCATACATAAAAGAATTCAGAGAACAATCAAATATTTTCCATAGATAATACTGGATCATAAACCCACAATTCATCGGTCTCAAACACACCGCAAAAAGAAGATTACATCGAATAGATGTCCACGAGAGAGGGGGAGAACATTGTATTGAGATCCAAAAAGAGAGAAGAAGCCATCTAGCTACTAGCTATTGACCCGAAGGTCTAAAGTAAACTACTCACATCTCATCGGATGGGCTATGGTGATGATGTAGAAGCCCTCCATGGTGAATGCCCCCTCCAGCGAAGCTCCGGAACAGGCCCCAAGATGGGATCTCATAGATACAGAAGGTTGCAGCGGTGGAATTAGGTTCTTGGCTCATGTTCTGATCGTACGGGGATACGTAGGTATATATAGGAGGAAGGAGTACGTCGGTGGAGCGTCAGGGGGGCCACGAGGTAGGGGGGCGCGCCCAGGGGGGCGCCCTCCACCCTCGTGACCACCTCTGGCACTTCTTGGAGTAGGGTCCTAGTCTCCTCGATCACGTTCGGTTGGAAAATCACGATCCCGAAGGTTTCATTCCGTTTGGACTCCGTTTGATATCCCGTTTCTTTGAAACACTGAAATAGGCAAAAAACAGTAATTCTGGGCTGGGCCTCCGGTTAATAGGTTAGTCCCAAAAGTAATATAAAAGTGGAAAATAAAGCCCAATATTGTCCAAAACAGTAGATAAAGTAGCATGGAGCAATCAAAAATTATAGATACGTTGGAGACGTATCAAGAGGTGTGTGTTTGCAAATTCAATGGGGAACTTGTATCATTCATGCAGCTTCGTGAAGAGGAGGCTGCGCAAATTCCGTCGGTCTTTATGCCTTAGGCTCGGTGTTGATCGAGACGGTGCTCCGGAGAATGCACCCGAGCTGAACCGAGTACCCCTTGACTACTTCTTTGGGCGCCGCCGGATGCCCGTCGGAGTTCACTTCTGTAAATTCCTCCTTGACGGTGCCGAGCACGTTCGGGCGCCGGTCCTTCCGTTGCCTCTTTGGTTGGCTGCCATCTATGCATGCGCCGCCATCATCAGTGGTGGCATCCTTGACGGCACCATCAGTGGTGTCATCCCCGATGCCACTAGGGGTTGTGTAGTCAGGATCGGTGTCTTCCGCGGCGTCCTCATAGTGGTGAGGTTCTTCCTCCAACTCCTGGGACAGCTCCCAGAATTGCTTGTCGCCCAAACCGCCGGCCTCATCGTTGTGGGCCATGTTTCTCTCTAAATAGGAAAAAAGTTTGGTCAAAAATTTGGTTATTGTCAAGGAACAAGATCATGGTCTCATCATTTAGGGTTTGTCGACAACGAGGCATCCTAAAAGCTATGCTTTTATCATTTAGGGTTTGTCGACGTCGAGGCACCATAAAAGCCTAAGCGTACATCATTTAGGTTCTCATCGACACCGAGGCACCCTAAAAGCCAAGGTTCTCATCGACATCGACATCGATAGGTTAGGGTTTGTTGACGCCGAGGCACCCTAAATGCCAAGTTAAGTTTTCATCATTTAGGGTTTATTGATGCTGAGGCACCCTAGGTTGGGCCTAATCACTTGGCACTAATCACTTGGCTATATTGCCACCTATGTTGGGTTTATCATCTAGGGTTTATTGATGCTAAGGAGAATTCTAAGTTGGGCCTAATCACTTGGCTCTATTACCACCTATGGTTTAATGCAGCAAGAATAAAGGGGCAGTTGATCCTACTGAATTAAGTACTAAGATACCCCGGCCCATGCATTAGTCGCAAGTACCGCATATGTCCAGTTTTTTAGCAAAGTCATGCTAAAACTCATAGAAAATTTCAGCATGACCTTTGCTGAAAATAGGACATATGGAGTACCCGAATTTGCCGGAACGGAAGTTAATCGACATTCCGGCAAACTCAAGGGCCTCTCGAGGTACCTGCAATATCATTATCCCTGCATAATGAAGTCGCCAATGGGTCATTTCAGAAGATCACAAGTAGCATCATCACAAGTACAACATCATCTATAGCATTATATTAACAAAGCATCAGCAATATACAAAAGACCACTTATGCCAACAGTATGGTTTATATCAGATTCAGAGTTAGAAACAGGAAAAACCGGTGCTTCAAAGCCTACTGGACACAATTTACATCTATCAGTATGGGATGTCCTGACTAATTTCAAGTGTTCACAGGTGAACTTGTACCATGGATGAGCCTAGTGCTTCATTAGTCAACTAAACAGAGATAACAGGGCATAACACCATACATAAAGTGATCAGCATACATACTACTGTCCAAGCAAACTAACTGAATAGTATTGTGTCAAGTTCATTTTGAAAATTCAGTTACTGCTTGAGTGATTTGACACCAAAAATTACTCCCAAAAATTATAATGACTGTATATTGACTGCATATATTCACTGTACAGGACTGGATTCAGTCAAGAAAACCTGTCAATTTCTATTCACTGCATATATTCACTGTACAGGCTGTCTAGTTCTATTTCAGCTCAAGTTTCATTACAACACAAACACTGTAATTCATCTGCTCACATAAAAATTAATAATCAAAATCAAATTACAATAGGGGTCCCAGGTTTGACCCCATGATACATGCTATCCTGGGATTATTCCTCTTCTGAACAAACCATCATGCATCATTTTCTAACAAAGGCATAGCTCAGGAAAACCACTTGCTTTGACCAGAACTAGCTGATTACCCCAAATCTCATGGTAAAATTAGCAAGGCAGAGCATTTCTCTTACATGACCATAGCAAGAATGACACACTCCCCTAATTATTTTGTCTGCCACTAGGATGAGCACTTAATATGGATTGATTGTGCTTTCATTTTAAATTTGCAGGTAAGAACAATGAACTTATAGAAACTCCTTAATATGAATATTATACCGATGATAAAAGAAGTGAGACAAGAAGTGTCTGCAGCCTTGAGTAGATTCCCAGGACCTGAAGGTTGTTCACCCTGCTCATATCAAATATTATGTTGTATTAGCAGCAAGTAGATGTAAACTAACCTATAGCTGGAAGCTAAACACATAAATGGTTGAAATACATAATTCTAGCTATAAACTAACCTATAGCTGGAAGAAACTAACTAGAAAAAGTGAAACATGGGAGGAACCTGCTGTCACTTTTAAAGAAGCTGATTTTTTTGAGGGGTAAGAAGCTGAATTGGTCATTCTCCATAGAAATCATACCAATTCTAGCTACATGGGGGAGGTGCTAATTCAACTTCACCAACCAAATTCAGTGAATTAAGCACATAATCCAGTCAAGCTAGCTATTGCTACTAGTTGCTGCTACTTCAGTTTTAAGCAAGCATCACTATGGTACTCCAAATCATTAAGTCAAGCTACTACAGTGCAAGCTAGTGCTACTGCATCAATGGCCATGTAATGCTTCTGGGGCCTAAGTGGATATGTTTATATGCAAATTGACCATAAAGCAGTGATCTGCACATTGGTCCACATGTCATATACGCTAAATCTAATAACCACTAATTAGCCAAACCACCTAAGCCAATTATCCTAAACTATAGCTAACTAACCTAAGGGCGGGCCTGTATGCGGCAGCAACACCAACGCAACTACTACAAGCGACAACAATTAGCAGAAAAAAGCAGCGGCAGTAGCTTAGCATCAGCATCAGCAACCACTAGTAGCAAACAATGACTAAGAGCAGCAGCAGCTAGCGACAGCAGAAGCAGTGGGCAGTGGCGGAACAGGGCGCGGCCAGGCGACAACGCGCATGGCCGGATGCGGCCCCGGGCGAGTTGGGCGGCAGCCGTGTAGGCCATAGCAGCAGTTGCAGGCTACAACGCTGCCATCAGGAGCAGACGGTTGCAGGCCGGGGCGCGGCCCCGTGACCAGGGAATGGACAGGGGCGAGGTGAGCGCGGTCTGGTGCGGCCGGGTGACAGCCGAAGGCGAGGTCGGGCAGTGGGCAGCACGGTGCAGCCGCGCGCGGAGCAAGTCCCGACCATGGCGGATAGTGGTGCGGCAAAATCACAGGGGCAGCGCTATGGGAAGCAAATGGCCATGGGGAGGAGGGGAAACTGAAGAGCATCTCACAGTGGTCACAAAGGAGTAGACGGCATGGTCGGGGACGAATTTGACGACGGCGTGCTTCAGGCGTCGAGGTGGGAGACGAGTTCGATCCACTCGTTGTAGGGGTTCCGAGGCCGAATCCGTCCACACAGTAGACGTAGTCGACGATAGGGTTCACGG